>CM050168.1:199745534-200425534 GCA_027410445.1 Discoglossus pictus | reverse complement strand
TGTTGAGTAGCTTCCAAGTCATTACTGTGCCGCCCTTTGCCAGAGTGCCTTAGTGATCTGTGTAAGCTTCTGATACAGTGATTGATCTGCTTGAATAGTCGCCTCTTTCTGTACATAACACTCCGCCTGGTGTCCTGAGCCAAGCCCAGCTAGTGGTGATTGTTGTACCTGCACCGCCTGCCTGTACTGGGCATGGTGGATTTGTACTGAGAATGGGCTTGTTGACAGGAGGGTGGAACTGATTGAGAAATAGCAGCTTGGCAGCCCATCAATAGGCCGGTTATTGCCTGACAGCTCCTGCCCACACTGGATGCACCGCCATGAGATCAGAGGTCAATGCAATTAAATTATTATTAAGTTACTTATTGTTAATGGAAATGCTAATTTGTTAAACAAAAAGTAATTGCATTTGAGAGTAAACAATTTGTCCTGGGCTAACCCATTACTGACATAGAGTCCTTCAGCCAACTGCATTAAACTGGGGATGAACCCTAATTGTTCTTTCCCCCTCTCTCTCGCTTTCTTTCTTTCCCCCTCTCTCTCTCTTTCTTTATTTCCCCTCTCTTTCTTTCTTTCTTTCTTTCTTTCCCCCTCTCTTTCTTTCTTTCTTTCTCCCCTCTCTCTATCTCCCTCCTTCCTTCTTTCCTCCTCTCTCTATCTCCCTCCCTCCTTCATTTCCCCCTCTCTATCTCCCTCTCTCCTTCTTTTCCTCCTCTCTCTATCTCCCTCTCTCCTTCTTTCCCCCCTCTCTCTATCTCCCTCCCACCTTCTTCCCCCTCTCTCTATCTCCCCCCTCTCTTTCTCTATCTCTTGCTCTCTCTCTTGCTCTTTTTCCCTTTCTCCCCCATTCTCTCTTTCCTCTCCTCCCCTCCCTGTACTGACTGATGGCTTTTGTATTAGATATGATGTTCTTTTTCACCAAATACTAGCTTTATGGACAGATGGCACAGTGGTGAAAGCAATTCCCTTTGTTATGGAAGATGGAGAATTCAAGTCCATTAGTGAATCTACTGCACTGCCTTTTATTTATGTATTGTATTTTACTTGGTATATACTATATTTATATATTAGATATGCATTATAACTGGAAGTGCAACTCATTCATTAAAGGACCAGTGTAGTAAAAAGCTTTGTTTTCCATTTGTTTGAGACTTTCCGTCATAATCATGTTTTTAAATATATATAACTATAAGTGCAATATATAGTTATGATATTTGTTATTGCAGTGAAGACAACATGTAAGCATTTAGAGGGAGCTTGTAATTTATGGTCTCTTCAGGACATGTCATTTCCATATAAATTCAATACATTTTCTGGTGCACCTGTGATTTGGTGTGAGTGCTGCATTTTAAAATGATTATAAAATAATGAAAAGGGCTTTTTCATGGGAATTTTTTTTTTACACATATTCTACTTCATTTTGATTGCTCTACATGATGGTGCCGCTTAAGTTGTGATTTAAATATAAATTCTCAGCCTCACTGTACCCTTTTCCCACATGTTTATATTATATGAATATAATATTACATGCCATGAGAAAGCTGATTCGGGCTGTATGGGTATTAGAGGTGAGTAATGGTTACGCCGTGTTTCCAACAGAAAAAAAAGAAAGTGAGAGAAGAAATAAGAACCGCTTGGTACAAACACGGGGCGTATCGGGTCACAGAGCTGAGCATCTAATGTCCTCACTGGAGGCCAGTGGGCTGCCGGCTGCTGGAGGCTCGCGGCCTCTGTTTGTACAATGGGATTAAATTACACCTCAACTTCACACTTTGAAATCCTGCCAGAAACCAGGGGAAAGGGATATTCCTTTATATACGGGCAACCACACCAGAGAAAGTGGCCATATAATAATAATATATCATTAAAGGCTCAAGTCTGTAGGCTAATAAAAGACTGGGAATTTAAAGTCACTTAAAAGATACATTAATGGTCCAGTTATGGTATAATATAAAACTTTAACTAATAACGAGTACTTCATCAATTGAATGTTGTTTCAAAAATGCTTACAGTAAACTTACATTGCGGTTTGTTATTTGTATTGTCATCAGTCTTTTTGATCCACCCATTGGTCAGTTATTTCTTTCTAATAGGTGGGTATTGTTAGTCACCACAAGGAGCACTCGTTGCATTGTTTTCAGTCTGACAAAAAATGAGGAGAGAGTTAAAAAGATCAGTCTTAGATAGCAGCACTACTATTATTTTGTAATTATTTTTTAAATAATATTTAATTATTAGAACATTATACAGTTGTGCTCAAAAGTTTGCATTCCCTGGCAGAAATTGTGAAATGTTTGCATTTATTTTGCAAATATGACTATGCTAAAACATGTCTTTTATTGAAGGATAGTGATCATATGAAGCCATTTATTATCACATACTTGTTTGGCTCCTTTTGAAATCATAATGATAACAGAAATCACCCAAATGGCCCTGATCAAAAGTTTGCATACCCTTAGTTCTTAATACTGTGTATTACCCCCTTTAGCATCAATGACAGCGTGCAGTCTTTTGTAATAGTTGTCTATGAGGCCCCTAGTTCTTGCAGGTGGTGTAGCTGCCCATTTGTCTTGGCAAAATGCCTCCAGGTCACGCAAAGTCTTTGGTCGTCTTGCATGAACCGCATGTTTGAGATCTCCCCAGAGTGGTTTGATGATAATAAGGAGACTGTGATGGCCACTCCACAACCTTCACCCTTTTCTGCTATAACCACTGGAGGGTCAACTTAACCTTGTACCTAGGTCATTGTCATGCTGGAAAGTCCAAGAGCGTCCCATGCGCAGCCTTCGTGCAGAAGAATGCAAATTGTCTGTCAGTATTTTCTGATAACACGCTGCATTCATCTTGCCATCAATTTTCACAAGATTCCCGTACCTTTAGAGCTCGCCCCCCCCCCCCAAAAAAAAAACATCAGGGAGCCACCACTATGCTTCACAGTGAGGTATTCTTTTCACTATAGGCCTTGTTGACCCCTCTCCAAACATAGCGCTTATGGTTTTGACTATAGAGCTCTATTTTGGTCTCGTCACTCTAAATTACAGTGTGTCAGAAGCTGTGAGGCGTGTCAAGGTGTTGTCTGGCATATTGTAACAGGGCTTTTTTGTGGCATTGGTGCAGTAAAGGCTTCTTTCTGGCAACTTGACAATGCAGCTCATTTGTGTTCAAGTATCGTCGTATTGTGCTCCCTGAGACAACCACACCGTTTTTTTTCCAGAGCAGCCTGTATTTCTCCTGAGGTTACCTGTGTTTTTTTCTTTGTATTCCGAACAATTCTTCTGGCAGTTGTGGCTGAAATCTTTCTTGGTCTACCTGACCTTGGCTTGGTATCAAGAGATCCATGAATTTTCCACTTCTTAATAAGTGATTGAACAGTACTGACTGGCATTTTCAAGGCTTTGGAAAGTATGAAGTTCCATTTTCTTGTTACGCAAGTCTTTTGACAGTTCTTTTCTGCTCCCCATGGCCCAGTATCTAGCCTGCTCAGTGCATCCACATGAGAGCTAACAAACTCATTGACTATTTATACACAGACACTAATTGCAATTTAAAAAGCCACAGGTGTGGGAAAGTAACATTTAATTGCCATTTTAACTTGTGTGTGTCACATTGTGTGTCTGTAATAAGACCAAACATTCAAGGGTATGTAAACTTTTGATCAGGGCCATTTGGGCGATTTCTGTTATTATTATGATTTAAAAAGGAGCCAAACAACTATAGGATAATAAATGACTTTGTATGATAACTATCCTTCAATAAAAACATTTTTTTTCCATGATCAGTCATATTTTCTAAATAAATGACAACATTTCCCAATTTCTGCCAGGGTATGCAATTTTTTTAGCACAACTGTATGTAGAGTGGGATAAGATAAATTGCCCTTTTAAAGCCACATATACAATAGCATGTTTACCTTTGTCTCTATTATATTAGATCCCTCTATTTAACTTATGGTTTTAATGCCATAAAGTACAACATTTTGTAGGTTAATTTTTTTTAACTTTTTTCTGCAAGTCTGCATCATTATAGATGCAAATCCACATTTAATCTTTTGAATATAGTATTTTTAGTGCTAAATAAATCCCTGTTTTAAAATACTTCAGCATGTTCGGCTCTATGCGCTCTCCTTTTTTATATTTTTAGTAAAATCAAATGAAATTAACGACAAAGTGTATGCAAACTTCAGGAATAATTGGACTAATCAATCTATTTCTTCACTTATATTTAATTTATTTAAAAAAGTAAAATGCAAACAAATAATTATGTGTTATTTAATTGTAAAGAATTTACATGTTTGGGGGTAAACTATTTATTATTACTTATACTTTAAGAGTCACATTCTGCTCTTTGGGAAGCATTAAACATATCAAATAGTTCTTGTAATTCTGCTTTTCTACTTGTGCTTTGAAGGGCATGAAAAAAACGTTTTTTAAAATGTCAGTTTATCATCACCATTTTAATATATATCTAAAAACAATAAAGTAATATAAACTTACTATGGTGCTGTCCAACAAGGAAGATTTGAATAAAACCCATATTTACAGTGGGTTCTTGTAAATAAATTTGATATTAGGCAAAATGTTTCAAAAGGAAAAAATGTGCCTTAAATTAAAATTAATTAAATCATTTGTAATCTGTCTGTACAGTCCATACGTAAATTCCCTAAACCTGCCAGGTCCTTTCTCTCCACCTGTTATCATGTTAATAGCTTTAGTTCAATAGTCAGCCCCCCCCTCCCCCCAAAAAAACTGCCTCCTTCTCAGACATCCAAATTCTTTAATGCATTAAAAATATGTTGTAATTATTGTGCATCATTTGTAGGATCTTATTTTAAAGTTGATTACCAAAAAGAGCTTTAAATATTTTTGTTTTAACCAAATAGTAAAATCTCTGTAGGAAAGGAATTACGGTAATTGGTACTGGATGTATAGATAGCGAGGAGAAGTATTGGGTATTATTTTTCAAGCAACTAAGCAAAAACCTTCTTAATTACACGATTAACATGTTGAGTTCTAAAAACCAAAGAAATGAGCCTAGGTTTTACATAAGATTTAATAAGTTATATATAAATACAAGTGCCGCAAACCTTTCCATCACTATGAGCCTCATTCAATTGGAGATCGTAAGTCCAAAAAAGTAGGACTTACGTTTGCAGGCCTGCCCCCGGCCCGAGTCAAGGTGCTATTCAATTGGACCGGCCCTGCAAGTTAGGCACCGGTTGCGAGAATCGGAAAACATGCTATCGACAGTATCATTTGGAGGCTTGAACATTATCGCGGACGCAAGCCCGTAACTCGTGGTACAAGCCCGACAAATCAGAGCACTTTAAAAGCAAATATAAAATCAATACAGCACTGTACATGATGGGGAACACAATGGGTGACATTAGAATTAAAAGCACAACATTCTCAAGCTCGCACATCGCAAAATACAATATCTATTTCATGTTTAATTTCCGTCCAAACTCCTACAGGCTTGAATGACCTCCAAGCCCGTAACTCGTTATTGAAGCCCATAGGACTTTAATGAAATATGGAGGTTGGATTCCAAAGTCCTACAGGCTTGGAGGTTGAAGCCCGTAGAACTTTGGACAAAAATTGAACATGAAATAAACTATTTATTTATGCCGACTTGCGAGCTTGAGAATGTTGTGCTATTAATTCTAAGACCTAACATCACTTTCACTCATAATAAAAGTACAGGATTGCATTTTTAAAGGGCTCCGATTTGTCCCAGCAACCTGTGGTTCGAGTTTAGCCATTTGTGGGCTTGACGGAGTGGTTAGCGAGGGAGAATCAGAGCAACTGAATAGCGATTTGCGATTTTAGCAATCGCAACTCTTGCTGCCGTGAAAGATCAAAGGCTTTGAGGGAAGTAACTTGCGATTTGACAAATCGCTAGAAATCACAGCGCGGAGCCCGCAAATGGAAGGCAATTGATTAGCAAATTAGCTTGCGACGTCTACTTGCGACCCTGGATCTCAAAATCGCAGCAATTGAATGAGGCTCTATATTAACACCAATTATACAAATCATAAATTAGCCACTGCTAAATATTGATTCATATTATATGTGTGGGCTCATTGACACTTTTATATATTTGCTTTTTGACTGTTGACCTCTCCCTGTGCTCTTTATTAGTGTCTTATAGTTTATAGTTATTCATTCTTTCAATACCTTGAGGCCTCTCTACTGAAAGGGATAATTACACAAGCCACATAAATCTGCGTCATATATCAGGTTTCTGACTGCTTCTTTTCAGTATGATTTAGCCACTAACTGGGCTTATTGTTCTGCTTTTAGGTTGTCTTCAAGAAACTGTGAAAAGAGACAGTTCTCGCAGTCTCCTGAGTCTTATAGACAGCCACCACAAAGGAAACCTGAGTCTTATACGCAACGGCTAACACAAGCACTGCTGGGTCACCCTCTAGACCCATGGAGAAGTATGAGAAGATCAGTAAGATTGGGGAAGGCTCCTACGGAGTGGTCTTTAAATGTAAAAACAGAGACACTGGACAGATTGTGGCCATTAAGAAATTCCTGGAGTCAGAAGATGATCCTGTGATTAAAAAGATAGCTCTACGTGAGATCCGCATGCTAAAGGTATGTGGCAAACAATGTGACAATGCATTCATTTATTTTATATAAAAATGTAACTTTTGGTCATGATTATGGGAAAACAAATCAAATAACTTTCTTGTTGCTTCTGTGCTTTAAGATCCTTTTAGGAGAAATCTGCTAAAGGTATTTTTATTATTGTAAGACACTTGTAGAAAAAGTGTAATAGATATTACGGTAAGGTACCACTATAGGACATCCTGGGGTTTCACCTGTGATTGGTCCATAAGAAGTATGGGGGTAGCTAGAAGTGGGAAGAGATGTTGTGTATCCAGTTCTTAAGTTTAAATATCTTAAACATTTTTTCTTTGTTTTTGTACTATGACTCCATTACTGATTTGCATACTGAACATACCCTAACCCTTTACATTGTGAGTTTGTGAGTTTGTAATTTGTAAGCTGCTTTGGGGAAATAACTATGTACATTAGATTCAAAGACAGGGTCCTGCAATGTTTCACAATTTGTTTTTTACTTTGTACTTAACCCTTGTACAGCGCTACGGAATATGTTGGTGCATTACAAATAAAGGATAATAATGAAGATTAATGCAGATTAAAGAAAACTATGTACTATGTTTCTGCTTGAATAGTGATGGGTTAATCTCTGTGACTATAATCAACATATAGGCAAGTAGATAAATCTTTAAAATATGACCTGTGTGTGGGTCTTGGGGACTGGTATTAGAAACTCTGCTATTAGTAAACTACTTTATTATTTGAGTTTTATGTACAACACTTTATAGCTTTATACTTCACACACAATTTGTACACTGCCCCTCTTGTACATATAAGTTGATTATTCTCTGCACCACTGAGATGAATTGGTGTGCGCAGGAGTGATTACTTTATTATGGTGCATCTGTATGGAAAGAAGACTCGTACTGTGCCACAATAACCAAAATAAGGTGCCATGCTTGTCCTACTTCCTTTTCAAGGCACAAGAGGGTAATTACAGAGCAAGGCTTCCAAACTGCCTCTATTTTTCAGCTCTCAAATAGATAGAAATGAACAGACCACACCTACTCAGTCTCCAAGCCAGCAGGAAGTGTGGAAGACCCAAATATGGCATCCTCTAGGCACAAGCAGTGTCTACTAAAATACAAGTTTACCTAAAAATACTCTTATTTCTGTGGTTTACACAGCTGCTAATGCTATTAATTTGTTACAAATTTCACAGACATCTGAACTTTTCCTTCAATAACCAACCATTTAAAAACATTGTGTAGAAGATATAAAAGCACCCTATAAGCCTGATTATGTATACATTAATAGGTAGTTGTGATCATCTCCATTTTTGTTTTGTAAAGACCACCATTGTCTCAGTGTAAAAGCTCCTTATTGCATAGTCAGATAAGCAATGGCAATTATTTAGCAAGGAGCCTATCTCCACCTTGAAGTTTTGCACCTAACTGACAGACCTATACTCCCAGACATGGCCGGATTACCCATTAAGCCAACTAGGCAGCCACTAAAGACTTAGACGAAACTAATAAAGAAAAAATGCTTCCTGGCTTAAAAAATAATTAAATGCTGCAGTTCATAGACTGGCTACTAGGAAGTAACCACCTAGAACAAGAGAGTTACAACAGGAAAAGGAATTTACATGCACAGAAATGGCAAAAATGGGTCTGTGCAAACCTTGCATACTCGCTAGCAGGGGCTCCTCCACTTCACTGCCCAGGGGCTCCATAAAGGTAGATGGTCCTGCTCACAGATGTAGGGGGTGGGTTTATAAGTCAAGAGTGGAGTTGGTCAGGACAGCAAGTAAAGGCTGTGCTTGTTTTCGTAAGGCTAGAAAATGTTTTGGTCTATTATCAATATTGGTTCTTTTGAAATGGTGTAACAGAATTATTGTACTGCAGTGTGTTTCAGTAGCTCTTTAAATGCAGTCGATTTAACACCAGTGATAAAAAGAAACATGTTACTAAACATTGCCTTGGTGAGCTGGAGTGTTTGCTGATAACGCTCTTATCAGTTTTCATAGTCAGAAGTGTCTTTGTGCTGTTTATTTGCATGGTAATTATGAAGCGACAGGTAGCTCATACGTTTTACGGATTTCCCTTAAAGGGACAATGAACACAATTTTTTCATGCATTTAAAAGAGCTTGCTTGAAACATTACCAAAGTTGTGTTTTCACAAAAAAAAATGTATGTAAAACCTATTTAAACTGCATTGAAACTGAAAGGAAATGCACACAGTATATGTATGTTTGTAGACTCCATGCTGACACGAGTGACTCGTGTATTTATATTATTGTTCATTGATTGAAAGCGCCAAGCCCCCAGCGTTTAACATTTAAATCTGTTTTTTTTTTATGCTTTGAGAGTATTATTCGGAAGAAAAAAAACAGTAGTACATTATCAAATACCCTTTCTCAGTGCAACAAAGAAAAAATGTGTTTAATGTACATTTTAAACAAATGGTTATTGTAATGGTCAAAGAATAGTGTTTATTTGTTTAGTTTGTAGCTGATTAGTAATAAAACAAGTAGCTGGGGGGAAAAAATCAGTGGCGCTTTTTGACTTCAGTGTTACAGAGCTGCTTCTCTCCACCGCGTATCATATGTCCAGGGAGGGGCTAAAATCACTAGAGAGAAATTGGCTGGTCTAGGAGTAGTCAGTGATCAGAAAGACTTCTAGCAGGACAGGCTTCTGGACAGCTCCTCTCCCATCATCTGGACAGCTGATAAGGAGCAGAGAGATGCAGGTCTGCTGAAATATGAAGAGTTCAAATGTATATTTTAAAACCTGGATTGAATTTCACTTCAAATGCTGAAGGTCTTCATAATCTGTTACATTTATTATTATTATTATTATTATTATCTTTATTTATAACGCGCCAACATATTCCGTAGCGATGTACAGCGGTTGAGTACATGGCAGAACAAAATTAAAACCTTAAACAAATACACCCCTGTTGTATTTTCAATACAGTGGTCATTTAATGAGAGTTGGGATTGTGACAAGTACTGATCCCGCGCACGCACCCCACGTCCATCTTGCATTTAAATTAGTTGAAATTATATACAGCTATACCCGATTTAAAAACTGTAGATAGGTTCCAGGCAATTGTAGTGTTAAGCAAAACAGCACTAAATTGGTCATTTTAACATTGGGTTGATAGGGAAAAACAATTCTGATTAGATAGGGAACATGTAAACTGATATAAGTATTATTAGTGTTACATTGTGTAGGTTTGGCAATACAAATAGTTATCTTTTATACTTGCACTTTATCTCTTGCTCTGATATTTGTCTGCAAATTTAAAAACTTTTGTGTTGTGATACAGTGTCAGGAAACAAAATCAATGTAGCTTCTAAAAGTTTTGAACTTCAGTGTTTCAGACTCCAGCAGATATGCTTTTCTCCGCACCCTGTCAGATGTAAAGTAGGTGGGGTGAGATGTGTATATGAGGCCCAATATTCTCCATACTCCGATAGTATTGTAGTGTTTGCAGATATATACCAATTTCCCAACAGACCTCTGTCCAGGAGATATTTTGCACAAGGATAAAACATGACCTGAGCTGTATTATTTTCCATGAGAGCTGCTGACTCTGTGGCTCTATTGCTGTAAACAAGCCTGCGGTCCTATCAGAAACTTCACTTCCTTAAGGAAAGCCATTCATGCTACTACTGCACAACTACAAAAAGGCAGCAACTTCCCTGGAGAAACATAATCTGCCGGCTTGAAGGTTAGGAGTGAATATTTCATTAATTGCGCTGACAGCGCCCACTCAAACACCGCAAACAATTCAAAGGTCGGACAGAGAGAGAATAAGCCCCATTGTTTTAGATTAATTCAGTAGCAATGCTACAGTACCACTGCTTTTTAATAATATTTCTCCTGAACTGATCCATCCATTAAATAAAGTAACATTGAGGATACCGTAATTAGTTCAAAGTGGGGAATTTCTGTATTTAACCCCAAATGACTATGGATTTAAAATAGTGATTTTTGTCAGCCTACATTTAATGAGCAACTGAACTCACCAGATGTGTGCTGCGCCATCACAAAGTTCAACTCATGTGGATAAAGAGTTTTTCATTATAACATTTCTGCTGAATTAATGGAGTTAGAGGCATTTCAGTTTAGGGCTACAGAATATCTAAATTAACACCTTTTTTGCCATATATACAATTCTAGATAAAGTCATTGTAACCAGCTGTGTAAGGCAGAGTGATTATGGATGTAATGCTTTTTACACCAGCTTGTCATACGCAGATAATAGAGTATTTGGCTAAAGTACAAGTGCTTGTTTTTAAACCTGGATGCCCTTTTTTTTTTCTATCTTAAAATAATTTGAGTTCACAGGATATAACAAATAGGAAACAGCACTTACATTTTATAACTTTATATAACTATGGGCTCTGCAGTGCATTGACAGTCATTCCTGAATTCTGCTTACATCATTTGTAAAGCATTGCAGAGCCTTTCTTCTTGTCAGCAGAACATGCCCTATTTATTCCCGAGAGATGAGCCCTACTACTGCTCGTCTTTCCTAGGACTGATAATCCTGCTCCATTAATTTCATATATTGGCTACAAGAAGCAGCTTAATGGCTGTGTTGCCAAGACTCTACCCTCATTATCTGTGCACCTGCTTGTGATAGGACCTTAGGAATTATTATAAAAGCAATAATAAAAAATGAGTGAAAATAAGTCTGTTCTTTATCAATATTTAAATAAATACTTGCAGTTTTATTAAATTGTGATTTAGTAAATTTTAAAGGGCTCTGTTTAAGCACAAAGCATATTTTTTTACAGAAGTTTTTAGTTAGTGAAGACCTTGCTTTTGGATAGAAGTTCACTAACGAAAAACTTCTGTAAAAAAATATGCTGTGTGCTTATATAGAGCCCTTTTAAATTTGCTGAATCACAATTTAATAAGGCTGTTGAACGGCAATCCAACATAACATCTAATGGCGTACAGCAGTTTTGGTGAGTTCCAGCCCCCGTCCCTTGAAATTAGATCTATACAAAACAAAGCAAGATCATATAAAAATAAAATTATTTAATAAAACGTACTTTGGTGATCTATGAACTGCCTTATCTTACAAGATGTCTGACTCCTTTTAGGATTTCAAAACCTTCTAGCTGCATGAAACCTCACAACAGCTGTCTTGGCTATTACTTATAAGGATTACAGTACATGGCAAACTGTAAAGTGTGATTGTAATTATCAGTAATTCTACCTGCAAATGAGAGCTGCTGCTAGATTTTGTCTGACCTCTAAAAATGATATTTCAGCTGTCAGAAATGTTGTTACAGGCTGCTAAGGTTTGTTTTATTGATCACACTTTCCTACATATATGTATTATGTGTAGGTTTCAAATAATGTTTAATTTGTTGTTGTTTAGTCATTCAGTCGTGTCTGACTCTACGTGACTCGACTCTGGACCACAGCTCGCCAGGTGCATCTCTCAGTCACATCCCTTCTGAGCTCCATCAAGTTCATGTTCTTTGCTTCAGTGACCTCATCTATCCATCCCCGCCTCTGTCATCCCCTTCTTCTTTTTGCCTAATGATCAAACCTTCCAGTGAACAGTTTGTTTTCATTTCCTGAAGTATTGATTTATTGGATCTTCTTGCAGTTCAAGGGACTCTAAGCAGTCTTCTCCAACACCAAAATTTAAAGGCGTCAATTCTACGGCACTCAGATTTCTTTATGGTCCAGCTCTTACATCTGTATGTTACTATTAGAAATACCATAGTTTGAACTATGTTACTGCCTCCACTTCTTCCCCGTCTATTTGCCAGGAAGTGAGATTGTCGTTTGCCATGATCTTCATCTTTTTAACATTGAGCAGCAGGCCAGCCTTTGAACTCACTTATTTTACCCTGATCAATAGGTCCTTTAGTTCCTCCTCCCTTTCAGCCATCAGAGTAGTATCATCGGCTTATCTGAGGTTGTTGATATTCCTTCCAGCAATATTGATTCCGGCTTTGGATTCATCCAGTCCATCCCTACGCATGATGTATTCTGCATATAAGTTGAATAAGTAAGGTTGCTTTTCCGATCTTGAACCATTCTGTTGTCCTCTGTTCGGTTCTGACCTCGGCTTCTTGATCCACATACAAATTCTTTAGGAGGAGGATGAGATGATCTGGTACTACCATCTATTTAAGGCCACATTTTGTTGTAATCCACACAGTCAAAGTCTTTAGAATAGTCTATGAAGCAGAAGTAAATGTCATTTTGGAACTCTTTTGCTTTCTCTATTATCCAGCGGACATTGGCAAGTTTGATCTCTTGTGCCTCTTCCTCTGCGGAAGCTGGCTTGCACATCTGGTAGTTCCTGGTCTATATATTGTTGGAGTCGAACTTGTAGAATCTTAAGCATTACCTTGCTGGCATGTGAAATGAGTGCAATTGTTCGATAATTGGAGCACTCATTGGGACTGCCTTTTTTTTGGGATTGGGATATAGACTTACCTTTTCCAGTCTATTGGCCATTGTTAAGTTTTCCAAATGTGTTGGTATAAGGCAAGTAACACTTTAACATCATATTTTGAATAGTTCAGTTGGGATTCCCTCACCTCCTGCAGCCTTATTATCAGCAAGACATCCTAGGGCCCATCTCACTTCACTCTCCAAGATGTCTGGCTCCAACTCATTGGACAAACTACTGAGGCCATCACTGCTGTTGAGATCCTTCCTGTATAGATCTTCAGTGTATTCCTGCCACCTCTTCTTTATCTGATCTTCTTCTGTTAAGTCCCACTCCCACTTTTGCATGAAACCCATTCTGTTATCTTCTCCAATCTCTTTACATCGCTCATTGTAGAATGTCTCCTTGTCTCTTCTTGCTAACCTCTTGAATTCTGCATTCAGTTGGACAAATCTTTTCTTATCTCCACTACCTTTCTCTTTCCTGGGTTACTTTCAAAGCTTCATCAGACAGCCAGTTTGAATTTTTACTTTTCTTTCTTTTAGGGATATTTTTTGTTACTGTTTCCTGGATTATGTTGCAAACTTCAGTCCAAAGCTCTTCAGGCATTCTATCTTCCATGTCTAGTTCCTTAAATCTATTATTTACTTCCACTGCATATTTACAAGGGATATTATTTATTTTGTATCTACTTGGTCTGATGGTTTTCCCTCTCTTCTTCAGTTGAATTTTCAACTTTGCAATAAGAAGCTCATGGTCTGAGCCGCAGTCAGCTCCAGGTCTTGTTTTTGCTGACTGTATAGAGTATAGTCAATCTGATTTCTATGTTGTCCATCTGGTGTCCATGTGAAGAGTTGTCTTGGAAGAGGGTCTTGGAAGAGGGTGTTTGCTACGACCAGAGAATTATCTTGACAAAATTCTACTAATCTCTGACCTGCTTCATTTTGTACTCCATGGTGTCTTTTGGTTCCCTACTTTAGCATTCCAATCTCCTATGATGATAGTAACATCTTTTCTTGGTGTTATATCTATGACGTGTTGAATGTCTTTGTAGAACTGGACAACTTCAGCCTCTTCAGCATCCGTGGTTGGAGCATAGACTTGGATCACTGTGATATTAAATGACTTGCCTTGAATTTGAATTGAAATCATTCTGTCATTTATTGGGTTGTAACAGAGTACTGCTATGGCCACTCTTTGATTGACTACGATGGCTACTCCATTTTTTCTGTGTGATTCTTGACCACTGTAGAAGATCTGGTGGTTGTCTGATGGGAAATGTCCCATTCCAGTACATTTAAGTTCACCAATTCCCAGGATATCAATGCTTAACCTTGTTATTTCATTATTGACCACATCTAGTTTGCCTTGGTTCCTAGTTCTAACATTCCAGGTTCCTGAATTGATCTTTGCAGCAGCGGACTTTACTTTCCCCTCCAGACACATCCGCAGCTGGGTGTCCTTTCGGCTTTGGCCCAACCACTTTATTAGATCTGGTGTTACTTGTACTTGCCCACTCCTCTTCCTCAGTAATGTGGTAGGCACCTTCTGACCTGTGGGGCTCTTCTTCTGGTGGCATATTGTTATGTCTCTGGTTGTGCCTGTCCATAAAGTGTTCTTAGTAAAGATACTGGAGTGGGTTGCCAGTTCCTCCTCCAGTGGATCGCGATTTGTCTTATCTCTTGACCTGCTCATCCTGGCTGACTCTACATGGGATAGCTCATAGCTTCATTAAAGTACACAAGCCCCTTCACCATGACAAGGTAGCGATCCAGAAGTGGTAATGTTTTATACATGTATATAATAAAATCATTGTTGATTTTTTTCTTAAATATTCACAAAATCAAATAATTTGATTATAATTAGATTATAAAATTATTGCTTGTAATTAAAATAATCATTTGACGTCAAACTCCACATGGACCAATTATTAAATTGCATACTTTTTAAACACCATCTTCATTTTTTTGCCCACTTCCGTACAATTTATGGAACATAACTGACCCTTCTAAAAATATCTACCTTCATTAATTTTTTGATGCTCCATGACCAGGGGCAATCTGGAGTATTTTTCCATTTAAACACCTTGTTTTGCTTTGGGACTAATTTATTATAAGACTGGAAAATAACTGGATGATTCATTAAGACGTGTGCTCATTATCACAACACCTCACATCCTCATTATAAGGTAACCTGCAGGTGTTTAAAGGGACATCAATTATACTTCATGAGCTAGGGACATGGAAATAGCTTCATTATAATATAATTTTGCAACTGCTTTTAGCCTCCCCTGTATTTTATAGGAACATTGTCTGTATATACAGTACTATTTTCTGTATGGAGGCAGACATCTTGTTTCCATATGTATTCCTAACTCCTTGTTAGTCCAGTCTCCAGGAACTTATATTTGGTGGCACCTAAAAACATATAGGTTTGTCTAGTCTGTCCATTTCTGCTTAAAGTGTCCACTGTAATGACCTAACAGGAGTACAATGTTTTAATTTTGTATTGGTCAGTAATAAAATTCCTTTTCCGTTATTTGGAAAAGCAGTATTACCCACTGTCAAACATCAAATTGGAATCCCCCAGTTGAGCTGGATGCCCCCTCCCCCCTTATGAGGTCATTAAGAAGTTTGAAATACTCTGCCTGGGAGTCATTCCTAAATGGTCAAACATAAGCATAAGTGCAGGAGGTGTATTGGTTTACTTTGGCAAGGACATAAACTTGTGCCTGACTATGATGACCCAGAGTTGATGGGCAATGAGCACCTCAATCTTCTCCCTCTAGGTCATACCTTTTGTGTTCAAGCTCAGCACCCAGCAGAACATCTCCTAGAAGAGCTCAGGACATCACAAGCTCAGCCCTTAGGTTACTAACTTATTAAAAAAAATAAACCCTGTTACATCCCCTTGGTTACAATGTAAATCATATAAGAAATTACATCAGACATCCTGTTAATTAGAATGCTAGAGTCAGACTGACTGACACTTTTATACATTTCTTGCATAGATATAACACAAAAATACTTTCCCCACATGCCTCCCTCATCAGTCCCCTCACTCTAAGAGGAGTATGAATCCTTAGTGTCACCTCCTCACCACATCACTGGGCCATAAACCCCCTCCCATCACCAGATATACCAGAGCCTGTGGGGTTATCTGGCCAGGTCAATTCATATCCCAGCCCTGTGTTTGCTGTTAGCTGAAGCGTAGGACTTTATGACTATCTGAGACCAGAGTGTGGATGCCCTGCCGCTATGAGGGGCCACGTAAATTCTTGCAAAAATCTTGGGTTTAACCCTTTGCTGTACCACTAACACAATATGGCAGAAAGTGTTTTTGAAATAACATTATTACTGTGCATATATCATCATATAGTAACCCCAACATTCATTATTGTGGCACACACTACACTACAAACAAAAACAACATGTCACAGTCCTTACAAGTATCATGTCCATTTTAATAGTCTTGGATATTAGCAACCTAGTGTGCCAAAGTCCCAAATAAGAGGGTTGCTTGTAAGGTTCAGTGGAGTCCCAAAATCAGTCATGACACTGACTATTTAGGATTGCCTCCCAGTAAGCGTTCATTAGGGGTGGAGACAAACCGCTCAACTGGAAGTTTACAAGTTGATGTGTGAAAGTAAGTTTAACATTGTAGATTTTTCTAGATAACTAAATAGGAAAAGCTCAATAACAGGGTCTTCAATTATTTTCATTTTGGGGAAATTGCTTATACTTGTACCTAATACCTGTATAGCGCTATGGAATATGTTGGCGCGTTATAAATAAAGGATAATAATAGGAATTGTATTAAAGATCTGTGAATACATTGAACATCTTGTTCGTGTTAGGGCATTTTGATTGGTTGTTTAATGCTCCTGATGGCCTTGTGTCCCTACCAATTCTGTTAGAAGTATGTTCCACTCTGTAAAATTATATTTTTGCTCATTACTCCAAATTTTCCACCGTATAACTTGATATAATTACATCTTGTTCCTGTGTTCCTCTTTTCTGTGCTTTATTAAATAACTAGCGAATTGCCCGTCAAAAAATGACGGCAATGAAATTGTAAGGTAGCTAATGCTGTTTGGTGTATAATAATGAAATATATAATACATTAATAAATTAATATACTTTACCTATTTTGAAGCATTGTGTTGAAGAGCTGCAATCTGTTTTGATGTTGCTGCAGCATTAGTTGTGTGGAGCTGCTGTGTAAGCGTGCTGAATGTGTGCAGTGTAATAGTGTGCGTGCGCGAGACAAAACCGTTAGCGTAGTCGTGTAATTCCACATTGGCGTAAAATGGCGGGTAATGTGTGGTATGCATCTTAGCGGAATATCCGTAGGTCTTTTGTGGTGTTTTGCGTGTTTCTTGTGGTGTTTTGCGTGTTTAGAGTGCTGTAGCCTCGTTTTCGTTTTGTTCGGCGGCCATTTTTTCTCTCGCGTAGAGAATTTTCGAGTGTCTAAACTGTTTTATTTTGAGTGAAATGAAGGTGTTAGTGGCTTTTTTGAGGTCCTGGATGCTCCCTCTTGCTGTAGGTAAGATTTTTATGTATGTGCTGCGTGTATTTATTGTGTTTTGAATTTGTTCATGGTCGCGGGTTGCGTCTGATTGTTGCAAGGTTGTAATGTGTGGTAATGTGTCTCGTATGTTGTTTGCGTTGCGAGGTAAAGTTTGCGAG
Source organism: Discoglossus pictus (assembly GCA_027410445.1). Taxonomy (NCBI): domain Eukaryota; kingdom Metazoa; phylum Chordata; class Amphibia; order Anura; family Alytidae; genus Discoglossus; species Discoglossus pictus. The sequence continues at coordinate 200,407,841 of CM050168.1, read as the reverse complement.
GGTCGTAGTTGGTGTAAGTGGCGCTCCATGCCAGCAACTAAGGCCCTCGGCCGCTGCCCTCGCTATGCGAGGGCTTCGGCTCGCTGCGCGAGCTTGCAAACATGCGCAACGGCTCTGGCTGGCTCGCCTGCTCACAACTATATATGTGATGTGATATATTTGGAGGTTTGTTGAATCAAACCTTTCTCTTCTTTCTTCTAGACTATAGATATTAAGATTGAGTCTTTCTCTCTTCTTCTGTAGCTGCGTTCTTAAACGGTTACACATGACTTTGTTCTTTCAAATATGCCTACTTGCTGGAATCAAATACACACAGTGATTTAGAGACTCCCAACAGGGCTAGAAACAGAGAAGATGTCAAGGAGAGGGAGGTGGACCATACCCTCAACATTTTTAATATCTCAATAATCTGCTGTGTAGAACTTATATAGAACTTTTTTTATATACTTCTGGGTATCCGAAGGCTCACATAGATTGGTATATCACAAATTGCTTTGGTGGTGGTGGCGGTTGTTTTTGTGGTTGACTCTTTCACCCAACTTAGCAGGGTATTTGTAGGGCATGAACAATAATACAGAACTACTGATTTGGTGTATAACTACATTTAAGTGCTATTGATTTCCAGCACGCCACAGCCATTATTGACAAGAGATACTTTATCTTGTTGATTATGGTTTATATGTATACAATTTCTTTCTTCCTTCCCAGCCAAAAAAGTAGGTAAGTTAGAATGCTTAGTGTTTTTATCGGTATTGATTTAGCATGTGGAGACCTGCTTGAAGTGTTTTTTTTCCTGCTTAGTAAATAGCAACAAACTCTATTTATTGATCATAGGAATGCCATGGACCGTCTTGCCAAAGTGTTTGTGTTGTTAAGCTGGCGTTTCTTAAAAATAAAACCTCCCTGTACAGCCCAGCTAGAAAGCAAATATTTAGTGAACGCTGGTTTGTAACCAACAATACCTGGGAGTGCGGCGTGTACAACGAGCTTGAGAATCCCGCTGGTGTGTACATTACAGTTAGGATGGCAGCGCCTTTCTGTGCTTTGTTTGTGTTTTGATGGGATGAAGATTAACTGGTGAAAGGTCTTTGTTCCTATGACATGGGACATGTAAGTACATCCGCAGCATCACATGACTGTGCCAAGATTTATTTCAGAGTTTATATTACAGTTCCTTCCAGACAATATGTGCTTAATATGTAAGTGTGTATGTATGTGTGATGAAAGCCCTTTTACATATACACATTCTTATATGCACAAAGATGGTTGCTGCAAAATAGGATGAGCATTTAACAATACATATACAAAAATCTGCAAATACCATAGGCTGGTTTCCAGTTTTTCCAATTATGGGTCTGATGGGGGCAGGAGAGAAAAGCAACAAAATATGGGACAATATTGCTGGAAATTCCACATAAATCTATATATCAAAAACACTGAATACTAAATAATCTGTAATCTAACTGCACTTGTATACTATAGACCTTATTGCACTTATTTGCTGCTTCCACTCCACTCAAAAGTATTTTTAATTTTTATAACACGGGTCACTATAGCAGCAAAAATACTGATGAAAATTAGTACGGTCATTAGACCTATGTAGTGAAAATGTTCATGTCCTGCATAAAGAATGGTTTAATTTAGCCATAGTAAATGAGCACACTGTGGGATTGTCCTGTATATCACAGCTACAGAATGAGTATACATTTTAATAGAAAATCTTTTGAGCATATTAGGGCTCCCAATATCAAATACACCGACGGAATCACAACTCCTAGTAAATCAAATCATTTTAGCTACACAAAGTGTTTTGGCTAAAGAATGGAAACCACCAATCCCCACCCTGATGTGAAATGTAAAATTGACTCTATACAAACAATGTGCATGAGGTCAGCAGACATAGACCAAACGAATGAGATGTGGGCATCCTGATGGGACATATGGACTTTGAAAATGGGTTGCTTGAGACAGTGATCCTCCCTTCCATTTTTATTTCTCTTTTTTGCTTGTTTTTTGTGAACTAGAAGAAAAGAAAAGGAAAAGGAGGAAAAAGAGGAAAAAAGAAAGGAAAAAAGACAAATGTTATTCATTCAGATGATGATAATTGATAAAAATAAGAGTAACGATTTGGAATCATTGTTAAATATACTGTCATCATCTCTTCAGATAATAAAAAAATTTATAAAAAAAACATGAGTCACTTGGCTCTCACAATATCTCTTAGCAAGCACTCCTTACAGTCTACTCCTAGTCTGGTATTTGGTTCCTCTGCTTGGGGCCAATGGTTTTAGCCTCCTCTTCTGAAACTGCTATATATATATTGTTTGTTTTGCTTGTTGAGACAGAAGCTGCAAGAGTAGGCTTAGGTAAAAAAGGAAATCTGCACTAAAGAACTTGTAAGGATATGTTATACGAAATAAGAAAAGTATAAATTGTATACATCCATTACAATACATTGAGGAGGATTCAATTCATCTAGCTAAACCATTTTATATATAACCAAAAACAAATTGCCCAAAGAATACCTTTAAGTGTGATATAACCAAGATGCTGACAAATCATAGATCAATGAAGGAGAGGTGTCCAGCAAATATAGAAATCTGTAAAACCTGCCAAGGATACACCCCTATCATGCCAGGTAGCATTTCATAGCCTAGCTGTGAAAGATTGACCTCAAAATGACAAACTGCACACTGCCTACAGCTGGCATGGAGCTTTAAATCTTATTTTGCAGGAAGGACAGCAGCTCCCCAGGCAGCACTTGGTACAGGTCTGCGACAGGAGGGGGGTCTTACACGTGATGTTGTAGCATAGTAGATTGTGAATATGAGGGTAGCTGACACCATGCTGGTAAGGGGTAGATCTTGCCAAGATTACCAAAACCGTTATATCCCATGTAAGTTATGCCTCGGCCCGCCTGATTTATTGTTTGTGCCTTTAATATGATGACCTTATTATGTATTTGCAATTTATTTTTTTATATCCTAACAATTTTATTTGTTTTCTCATTTACAGCAACTGAAACACCCCAACCTTGTTAACCTTCTTGAAGTATTTAGAAGAAAGAGGAAGTTGCACCTGGTCTTTGAATATTGTGACCACACAGTGCTGCATGAATTGGACAGACATCCAAGGGGGTATGTACAAATGTGGCATCGTACAATTCAGACCTCTAAGAAACACAATTTAAACCTCTACCCTTAATACCTATTTATTCTGTTGTGTTATGTAACCCATCAACAAGCTGGTTTCATCTTACAGCGCATTAAAAACGGTTTATACATTGTGCTAGCAGTTTTTATCTACAGTAAATCAATCCATGAGATATTCAGCAATGATTGCGCAAAAGGTTAGCATATTGAGCCACACATTAGCATAACATGCTTTGGGGGCATTGGTTCCCACTTCAGAGACTGACAAGAAGACTGTAACCTTAACTAGCACATCAAAGCAGCTAATTAGTGTTTGTAATCCGGTCATTTGCAATAAAAGTCAACAGTGCTGATATCTCAAGAATAGTTCATCCTAGAATGTATAGCTAGTTTTTCAATAAGGTGAAAAAAAACATCTTGATGTTGGTGAGAGTCCCCTTTTAAAGATAATTTAGGAAACACTTATTTGTGAGGTATTTAACAAATTATTAACTTTAGCAGTAGCACTGTGCATGAAGGTATTCCTAAAAAAACATTTTGAAAACTGTATATACCTTCTATCTTGGCAGCTGGGATCCTGTAACCTCCTGTGTAGAGGGATCACTAATATAGTTTCTAAAGTGTGTATAACGATTTAGAGGGAGCCCATGCATGCCGCAGTGTGCATGCGCGGCATCAGTTGCACATGCGCACAGTGCGTCGCCAGCGGTGCTTGCACAAAGTGCAGCGCCAGAGGGAGGGAAAGAGACAAAGGGGGAAAGAGACACAGGGGAGGGAGGAGGGGGAAAGAGACAGAGGGGGGAAAGGGGGAAAGAGTCACAGGGGAAGGGGGACAAAGGGGGAAAGGGAGGGAGGAAGGGGAGAGGGAGGGAGGAAGGGGGAAAGAGACACCGGGGAGGGAGGGAGGAAGGGGAGAGGGAGGGAGGAAGGGGGAAAGAGACACCGGGGAGGGAGGGAGGAAGGGGAAAGGAAGGGAGGCAGGGGGAAAGAGACACCGGGGAGGGAGGAGGGGGGGAAAGAGATGAGACACAGGGGAGGGAGGGGGGAGAGTCACAGGGGAAGGAGAGTGGGGAAGAGACACAGGGGAGGCAGATCGGGGAAGAGACACAGGGGAGGCAGATCGGGGAAGAGACACAAGGGAGGGAGATCGGGGAAGAGACACAGGGGAGGGAGATCGGGGAAGAGACACAGGGGGGGGAGACACAGGGGAAGGAGAAGGGAGGGAGATATGGGGGAAGAGACACAGGGGAGGGAGGAGGTAGAAAGAGATACAGGGGAGGGAGGAGGGGAAAGAGACACAGGGGAGGAAGAAGGGGGAAAGAGACATGGGGGAAGAGACATAGGGGCGGTAGGGGGGGAGAGACACAGGGGAGGAAGGGAGGAGAGACACAGGAAAGGGAGAGGGCGGAAGAGACACAGGGGAGGGAGGGGGAGGAAGAGATCCAGGGGAGGGAGATGGGGAAAAGATACAGGGGAGGGAGATGGGGTGGAAAGGCAATCTGGAGTTAGATGGGGGGAAGAGACACAGGAGAGGGAGGAGGTAGAAAGAGATACAGGGGAGGGAGGAGGGGAAAGAGACACAGGGGAGGAAGAAGGGGGAAAGAGACATGGGGGAAGAGACATAGGGGCGGTAGGGGGGGAGAGACACAGGGGAGGAAGGGAGGAGAGACACAGGAAAGGGAGAGGGCGGAAGAGACACAGGGGAGGGAGGGGGAGGAAGAGATCCAGGGGAGGGAGATGGGGAAGAGATACAGGGGAGGGAGATGGGGTGGAAAGGCACTCTGGAGTTAGATGGGGGAAGAGACACAGGAGAGGGAGATGGGGGGAAGAGACACAGGAGAGGGAGATGGGGGGAAGAGACACAGAGGAGGGAGATGGGGAAGAGACACAGAGGAGGGAGATGGGGAAGAGACACAGGAGAGGGAGGCGGGGGAAGAGACACAGGGGAGGGAGATGGGGGAAAGATACACAGGGAGGGAGAGGGGGAGAGTTGCAGGGGAAGGAGAGTGGGGAAGATACACAGGTGAGGGAGATAGGGGGAAAAGAGACACAGAGGAGGGATAGGGGGAAAAGAGACACAGAGGAGGGATAGGGGGAAAAGAGACACAGAGGAGGGATAGGGGGAAAAGAGACACAGATGAGGGATAGGGGGAAAAGAGACACAGAGGAGGGATAGGGGGAAAAGACACACAGAGGAGGGATAGGGGGAAAAGAGACACAGAGGAGGGAAAAGAGACACTGTTGAGGGAGAGGGGGGAATGAGACACAGGGCAGGGAGGGAGACACATGTAATATTATACCATCATTTATGATGGATAAACAACTAGTTTGTTATATCATTAAAGATTTTTACTGTTTTCATTTTTTTATAACATTACAGCAACATTTTGCCTATTATTAGCTGCAGTGTCCCTTTTTAAGGTCTGTTTGAGTGAACAGGCCATCAGTTGGTTCATTCATCTAGCACCCAGATAATTGTTCTACTTTCCATTGACCTATAACAGAGTTCAGGAAAAACAAAGCTGGAAAGAAAATACATTTTTACTCTGCCTTGTGACACCCCTGGTCCTGTTGCAACAGTTTAAGATTCCCTTTCATTGCTAAGTGAGACATTTTTGGGGCAGGGGTTAGCACACTGTTGACTATTCTCCGCAATCTCTATTATTTGCCTTTCATCATTGTGCAAACAGTCCTTCGGCCTAATTTATTAGCTGCAGTCTTTCCTTGTAACTTGGTGCCATGGAAATGCTGATATGTTCTCAGCGCAGGCCGCGTATTGGATGAAAGACTTGCACGGCTGATTGATTGCGGCCTGGAATTGGCCATTCACTTGTTGACATACAGTACAAGTACAATAGATGGACATGATAAGGAAATTCAGAGGCCACTAATACGGTGACTCTCACTGGATCTATTAGCATTAAAGGACTAGAGCAGATGTCAAAATGATATTAGTATAGTAAATGTCCAATAAAAAAAATGAATATTTGCCATTGGAAATTAATAATAAAAATGTACCGGTAATTTAGCTTTGAATTTCCTGCATTTTGTCAGTCGTCCAGCTTCAGAGATCCTCCTACCAGATTGGTATTGTTATCAGTATCTAATTACCATATTACTGAATTATGACTGACTTCTGATATAGCTTCTGATGTATGCATAATTTGCCTGTTTATAGACACACACACACAGACACTTTAGACACCATGTACAAAACTAACTACAAATATCCAATCCCTTATTGATTGAATCTGCAGTCACAGCCTCCTTTGGTAGTGAGTTCTACAATATGACTGCCCTTATTCTTACCTCAAGTTGACTTATGTTTAGTTGTAGGGTTAATGTCAAGAAAAGTTCACTTGACAAAACATTTGTCCATGAGTGTATTTATTATGACCTTGTAGGCACTTTTATCTTCTCTCTTCATAGCTTACTCCTTCCAAAGTGAGGTTTTACCAGGAATAAATATTCCCTTGGGTTCCTGGTGGTCCAGTGGCTAGGATTTGGTGCTGTCACTGCTGCAACCTGGGTTAAATTCCAGTCAGGGAACCAAGAGGCCACACCACCCTGTGTATTTTTAAGGATTCAATGGATAAGAAAAGGTCTTCTTTTAGATTTTAAAGGAACATAGCAGAGGTCCCAACTATTGCAGGATAGTAATGTACCAATAAATATGATACAATCGGAAATTGTTTTAAAATTTAGTAGTAAAAAAATAATCTTTGAATTTACTAAATTTGGGCTGTCACGCATGAATGGATCCATGATTAATAACTTATTTTTTTCAGGCAATGAACAGCCAGCCTGTTTCGTTACCACAAAAGTTATCTATAAAAGAAGCCATCCACAAATTAAGTAAATAGATGATGAAAATAGGACCACTCTAGTGGGAGATTTCTTGAACTGAGTGACAGAAAACATTTCACAAACTAAACGCTGTTATTCTATTTCTAAATTATTTATTTTTATAATTTCCAATTTGTAGATCCTACCATAATTTGGACCTGTGCTGTGGCCATTTATCATAAGAACTAGACATGGTACTGATGGCATTAAAAATGGGTATTTCTGAAAAATATATACTGTATTTGTCTTTCAAAAATGTCCATTCTAAAGGGAAGATTGGTCTTTAAAATACAACACCATTGATAATATAAGCAGAAGATTGAGGTGCTGGTTACCCAGCACTGATTACACTGTGAGACCTGGATGTGCCTTAGCCACTGTCGGCTAAAATGTAATATGTACGGTACTTTAAAAAGTGAAAAAACATGTTGTTAAATAATTGACTTTTAATGGCTCACTTTGCAAGCGCATTCCAGATCATTCCTGTTGTTTGCCCTTTATGTGTACAGCTCGGAGACCAGATGCTATGGTCGTTAGAAAGGTGACTGGAATACCTTGGGTTGGTGTACAGTGCTAGAAGCCCATTATCAGACTACTGTTTTATTTCTCTAACTCATTTCACAATTGCCAGAACCAACATCTCATTGATGAGCTCCATATAAGGCTGAAACAGCTGTCTGTGGGTGGGTTTCTGGTGCTCTACTCCTATCCAAGGCTATGTTCTGGAAGCTGTCTGAGATCAGCACTCATAATCCTAAACAGAATACATTTTAAATGGGATAGAGGCAAATTGCACTTCATCTGGAACCTCATTTGCATGTTATTACCCAAAATTCATAGCAGCAGTGGAAGGAATATTTAATGAAAAATTCTGTGTCTTTTTTTTTTCTCTCTCTTTTTGTTTATTGAGGAAACAGAGATGGCCTCACATATAATACAGGATTTACAGCCACATTTTGCTATTTACTTAAAAAACCCATTAAACTCTATTTAATAATTTACTTGTCCAGTCTAGCCAAGTATTTTTACTTCCTTGTTATAAACATTTACTATTTATGCCAGAAGGCATTTGCTTATTACTATTTAACAACCTGTGCCTACAGGGTTTTTCTCTTTTTTCCTATATAGATTGAAGGAACCCTTTTTTCCTTTTAACTTGTAGTCCACAACCACCAATAGATCAGATTTGACATAGATCCTTGCTTGACAACAGATTAGTTAATCAGTGTTTCAGTAATTATAATTACCCACTGTGGTCAAACAAGGACATTTCCCCTTAAATTGCTCACTTACATACAAGCCTTTAGTCATTAATGTAGATTAGGAAAAAACTCAGATGTTTCCAAATATGAGGGAAGATTGCAGAATATGGAATGAAGAACCTGCAAGTTATATTTAGAAGAAGACATGTGGGTCAGGGGGCTGTGTTGAAAACTAATCGCTAATATAAGTGAACCAATGAGACTACAAATCCCCCATACCCCTACATCCATTGCCTATCGGTCTGGAACAGATAATTAAAATTAATAGAACATAATTCTTCAGGCTCCAAGCCAGTAGGGAAAATGGTATTCTTAAAAACAGTCTCTTGTAATGTTGGAAGCGTGCTATTTCAAATGAAAGAACCAATGGGACTTCAGTTTCTATTTTAATTCTATTTGTTAGTGTTAGTCTCTTAGTTGAGATACAGACTGAGATGGTATTGGGCCTAGTCACGTTTCCTTATACCTACTGGTAAGAATGTAGGCATTGTACAGGATACTGAGTTTGGACAGAGTACCCAGACCAGACACTAAATATATATTACAGTGGGTAGAAAGGTGACAAACTTTCCATTGTATATACAGTAAAGGAAAACATTGTGTAATGGGTTTGTTCCAGCCTAGGCCCATAAGGCCGAGACCTAGGGCAGGACATCTTCAAGGGGCAGCAGGGTGTCAGAAGTTGCTGATGCAATGCCATGAAATGTCCATATACAGAGAATATTCTGTCTTTAACTTGCACTTTCTAATGAAATGTGTTCTTGCATAAACACACGTACACGTATGATATTCTGTATGTGTATGGTAAGATGAGATACAACAAGAGGAAATTAGTATAAGTCGTACCAACATTCAGAAGTCAACTAAACCACCCGCCTCACAACAACAAGGGTAACCCACAACAGAATGCAGTTGATCCCTAACGAATGCTTTTCTTGTGAGATTATGTGACTGATTACCATTAATGTCCTTTAAGCTACTTAAAAATGTAGAGGGGAAAAAACTCATAGCGTAATACTCAGACTTTATACTCTGCAATAAGCTAAGTGGAGGTTAAGTGCTTGTTACACTACTTATCTTGCTTCAATGATCTTAAGAAGAAAATATGAAGGAACTGTAGCCAAAACAAACAAAGTTTTATATAGAGACAGATAATACAGTGGGATATCCAGATAAAATACAGTACATTAGACATGATAAACAGTTGCAACATGACATGATTCATCAAAGCTGCTGCGTTATGTATAGGAATAGTGCGGTTGCTGCCAGCACAGATAATATCATGGTGACCTGCTCTGTCTTGTGTTTGGGATTGCCAAAGAGATACCGAAAGATTGTGTGCTCTATGTAATAAGCCTGTGGTTTATCAAGGGTTTCATAAGATTAACATTATGGTATGCCAGTGCATGCCCACTTGGCAGCAAATGCATTAAGTGTGTGGCCATAACCGATTATCTTAAGTCTGAGTGGAGGTGCATTTAATTTGAATTTGAAAGCAAGTTGTGTATATATATATATATATATATATATATATATATATATATATATATATACAGTATATATTATCAGATTTCTTTCTGTTCGTTTTTTTATTCTCTCATTTTCTTTATGTCTCTCTTGCGCACATGCTGTCTCTTTCCCTCATTCTGTCTCTTGTGCACTGTCTATAATTCCCTCTGTCATTTTCTTACTATGTCTTTCTTTTTCTTTTTCTCTCTCCGTTGACTTTCTGTCGCTTTTTTTTTTCTTTTTATCTCATTGTAAATAATTACAAAAATATATTTATTTTTGTATCTGTTAATTTATTTTTTATTTTTACATGACACAATGTGGTTTTTCGTATTATATTCTGGAATTTGAAATTCTATTGACTCCAAATGTATGGAGATTGTCTTTCCATTTCAGTGACAAATAATAATATTATTTCAGGTAAACACTTGGCAGCCATTTTATCCCATTGGCACCGCACTGAACTTGGGAGGGTAGTGGGGAGTCACATTTTGTTTTAGGAGCCAGTGGACTATGTAGGTGTAGTGATATATGTAGTCTAAACAAAAAAATAGGAGCCACAACTAAAAGATTTTAGTGGCTCCCAGGATTTGTCAATCCCTGACATACGTTTCCATGTGTGTATTGTGGGGGTTGATAGTGCACACAGTTTGCTGTCTCCTTTTATTAGTGCACATCCATTTACTGCTGTCCCTTTTGTGTTTTATTACGGGAAAGGAATTCATTTCACAGCCATGTTTTGTTGGTTTCTGTGGCAGCGTGATTGTCTCTGTATATATGGGTGATCTAAAGGGGCAACATAAGGGCTAAGCTAGAGGAATATTCACAAAGTGCATTTAGCATGGCTGGTTACACAAGTGCAAATGCTACCATTTTGATATTGTGGAATGCATACAGCGTTCTTATTATAAAACCAAGTATAAAGTAGAAAAGTCAATTTATGATCTGGGACCTCGTAGGATTTGGAGTATTTCAATTGATATCTAAGGGGACATTGCTAAATCCTACATATTTCACAAACTGTGGGCCCTATTAAATTCCCTATTTTCACCACTAAAAACTTTACAGAGCTATTCAGTTGACCCACTTAAACATGATTGCGATTGAGCTACCCGTAATAACCACAAATAAACCAGACTCGCAAATTGCAGCAAGCTTTCCCATTGATTTTTTTGACATCTGTAATATTACAAGTTATTTCTTCAAAGTTTTACACTAAATCGCAACTCTATTTCAACTTTTACTGAGCACTTGCAAATTAAGTATGACTCGTAACTAGTAATATAAGGAACATTTATGTGCACTGAACAGCACCTGTAACTGGTTTAAAAAGCCTTTCTGAGACCTGCAGCAGTTAGAGACAGTAAAGTACAAAAAATAAAAAAGCTTTCAAGTGCATTAGAAAATAATGCTTAACAGTCCCATAGACACAAATGTGCAATTTAAAAATATATATATTTGTTAATCATGATGTTTGTGTCGTTATACAATATCCAGGGTAACATAGAACCCAGTTCCTAGGGCTGTGTCTCATGGAGAATTTTAGTAAAATGCAGCGTTTGGTGTAATTTTACTAGTAGACTCGTAATTCTACACCTTTACTGACAAGACATGGATTTACGTATTTCAGACTTAGATATTTCATTTACCAGTGAAGACAACTGAATATATGTGTAACATTATTGGAAAAAGCTCCTGCAGAAGAAAATACATAGTTTCTTAAGTTAAGTATCTCAAATTGAATGAGGCCCTGCAACCCCCACCAACCTTTTTTACTTATTGGTTGCTGATTGATAGGAAAACTGCTTTCTGCTAAATAATATGTCTATTATAATCCAATAATTTGCTATTATAGCATAAAAACGCTTTAGAATACAAATGTCAAACTCTGAGGGAGAAAGTCTCTCAGTCCTACATTCCTCCTTAGTATACATGATATATTTGGCAAGGCAGATTTGAAGGGGACTCTGTGTGTCAGGGTGAAAGTCCCCAGCTATGCACATAAACTGGGTTAAGAAGTTATTTGAGATGTTCTGTTTTTTTTTATTATGCAGTCATAATATGGGGAAAAAATAAAGTACATTATTAAAGTGATGGCTTTTTTTAGATAATGCTTCAGTTCCTGAAATAGCTAAATTCTGGGGCATATTAGGTTTTCTGCTATTTTAGGCCAATTCAGGCTTGCACGTGTCTCAGAACATGCAAATACCCTATTTCTGATGCATCCAAGAAAAACATTATTTCCATGTCCATTTAAAGAGCATTATATGTCTATAGTAAATAATTTCTGCGATATTCAGCAATTGTTGTTCCGATTTGTGATTAACTGCAGGTTAACACTGTTGTACATTGCTTTTTCCTCCTTAGAAACAGTTTGATTGTGTTAATTAGAACATCAAAGTAGATTATTATTCATGATCTGCTCATTTGCATAATAATCCAGCAGAAACCGTGCTGAATATCTCAAGAATACTATACTTATGTATAGTTAGTTTGTCCTGCTCTGTAAGAATAACTTCCTGATTTTGGGCTGGCAGTATCCATTTAACTGTAAAATCTTGGTGAACGTTTTTAATATATATTTTAATAGTCATTGTGTTTTTTTCTTGCAGCGTTCCAGAGCATCTTGTGAAAAGCATAACCTGGCAGACATTACAAGCTGTAAATTTCTGTCACAGGCATAATGTGAGTAAATATTGTTTAGAATAATAATAATTTCATCTTATATCAAGCTTTTCTTCCTGAATGACTCTAGGTATGTGAGATGATTACTGCCATCTAGATCTTTGATCTTTACCTTAATTAACCCTTTTATGCCGTGCCCATTTACCGCCTTTCAAAATAAAAATTGCGTATATTCCCCTCCTAGGTCAATTGCTCATTCTTCTCTTCCTTCTGCATATTTCAAAAATATATTCTCTTGCCTTTGGCAGGGCTATAGACCAAAATTGGCACCGCTCTACACATGGCATTGGCTTGTAGCCACAGACTTACTTTATTATAGCAAAGCACAACTTGTACAATGGCTTCAGAAAGTAGACAATTTTGAGTGGGTTGAACTTGAAGATGCAATGTTGTCATCTCTCAACTTACATATCCAATTGTCATTATGGGGCTGTGCTTCCAAACTGTCACTCCCCTAAGCATCAAACACTCAGTTACTATATGGTATAAACTCAATCAGAAATTCAAATTGATAACCAAAGGGTCCTGAATTACCCCAAATATGAGGAGACCCATTTCACCATCAGAACACTCAAATACTGATGGTGGATCTCCAGAAACAGTAACTTTGGGTTCATTTTAAACCAGAAGATCATGAACCTATGTGATTGTATCAATGCACAGTTAAGGGATTGTTAATGTGTAGTTCCAAAATACTTACTATATGGCAATTTGTCCCCAAGAGGCTAAGCCATTTCCACCCAAATCATACAAATACCTGTTTTTAGATGCTGCAATAATATTTATTCCCTTAAACATACCATGTGAGCCTGCCCAACCCCTGTGGGATGAAATCTTACTTTTGATGATTCTGGCTGTTCACTCCCAAAAGATCCAGTTGTATCTCTGTTCGCTCTCTCTCCCTTCAACACATAATGTTTCAACTCCTCTTCAACCATAATATTGAACCTAGCAACTTGCACACTTACCCCATTTTTTCACTTTCCTCTTCTCACTTTCTCTGTAAAATTTGAAAAATTACAACCTAACAAGGCCATTACAAAGGACTGTCAAGGCAAAAAGGCCTCTGATTTAGTATTATTTCCTGCTGTGGAATCTATCATTTTGTGCGAGGAGACTTTGAATGCAGAAGAAGCTTCTGTCTGCACAATTGGAATGTGGTTACTAATATTTTCAGTTTTTCAACAGGGCTAATGGAAAGCTCACACCCTCCTACCAATATAGCCGATATACCAAAAAAATTACAAATGTAAAGCTTAGTTTTATTTGTTGGCTTTTTAAACAATTTTCTAATTCTACTCCTTATCAAGTTTAATTATTCAAAGGACAATATAGAAAAAAATACTTCAGTGGTCCTTTTATAGCCCACATATTTCTCTCTCTCTCCTTGTCCCCTCTCTTACTTTCCCCTCATCTCTGTATCATGTCTTTTAACAATCTCCTCCCATAAACGACTATTATAGTCTAATATTTACAATACAGTGTTTTAAAGAACCCGGCTTGACCATGAATTAAATATTTTTTGAATGTAAAAAATAAATGCACCCTTTATTAATTACTATATATAATTATTCTTTACTAGATTGCCATTTCTTTGTTTCCTTGCCCGGTTTGACAATGTAAAGTTGCATTTTGGGAGGGGATCCAATTGATCCTGTTACTGGAATGCAAGCACTCTCCAAGTTACCAGATTAGCAAAAAAATGGATTCCAACAGTCAAATAAATTGCATATATTAGTTAATAAATTAGAGGTTGTGTTTTTGTTTTTTGTTTTTCATTCTAAAAACAATTTGACCATTATCACATTTTTCTAAAGAATTTAGACCCTTTTCTGCCCTTTAACGTTTTGCTATCAGTCTCTCACCGTCCTGTATCTTTTAGCCATCACTTCTGTCTAATCATCCTCTTTCCTCTCTCCCTAAACAAACAAAATGATCTTCTTCTTCTCTATCTTAAACTGGCTGGGTATCTCCTTACTGCTTTGGGTAAGATATATAACAGTTACTCCACATGATGTATTTCTAACCTAATGGAGTAAGGAGACACTTGGTCAAAGTGATGAGGAGGAGGTGATAAGTCATCGCAAGCCCATTAATAGGCTTCAGAAACATGGAGCCCATCTTAGTTACTGGTGGTAAGATCACATCTCCACGTGCCATCAAGGAGGCAGTTGGGGAACCAGATTACTAATCCTCATTATTATTATTATTATTATTATTATTATTATTATTATCATATTTTATATGTAGAGTACTAGCAAATGATGTAGCTCTAGGGGTCCAGCAAGCACTGGATAATATTTGAACATGCATTTGAAACCTGTATAAATAAGAGAGATTGTTTGCTCTCAAGACAACAAGGCCTTCATCTTTAAGACGTAATTGGGGTGGTAGAAACCTAAGGTGAGGGAACTTCTTGTTGGAGAATATGAGGAAACAGAATAATTAATGTTATGAGAAATTGGGCAAGTGGCATGTTTCTCTGGTGGGTTTTCAGAGAAGATTTGAATAAGGAATATTAGAGGAATGTCTTCAGATATTCGGACTAATGCTGTAGGTTGTATTTGGGGTCTGTAGGTATAAATGTCGGTGAGCGTGTCTAACCCTGTCTCCGCCAGTCACTCATTACTATGCACAACCTGCTGTCTTGGCTGACATATAATCACACGGTGGTTACTCCAGTTGAAATGTAAACTACAGTCCTGTATTACAGCCAGAATTTCAAGAGTCTCTGTATTGTAGATATCATTTGTTCTGCCTTTTTACTTACACACCCACGGGCTACATGTCCATCAGGACTCTCCTCCGCTTCTCATCTCCCTCCCAAAGCCATTACATGTCCAAATATAGCATCAATTAGCATTTCTAGCTAGATTACATGCTACAGTCCACTGCGTCTCATCTTCCACTAATCCGCCCTGTGACACCCTGTCTTCTGCTTTGATCATTTCAATTGCGGGTTTCACGTTTTAGTTAATTGTCCTCCTGGCTCACATTCTTCATCAGCTTAAAACAAGACGTTTTTTGGAGTAGTGCACAGTAATCACTGTTTAATTATATATTTATTTGCAGGGAAAATCAGTGTGCATAGGTTAAATGCATAATAAAACATTAAACAAATAAAAACATTTTTTTTTGTGTTGGTCTCATTTAATATTTTCCGCACTAAAATCTAGGTACAAGGAAATGGAAAAAAAAAGGAACTGCGAGTAGCTTCTTTAAAAAAAAAAAATGGTTGTAAAATGATGTATTCTATAAATGGACCACAGTAGCAAAGTATTTATTTAAAATATGTTTAGAAGAACTATACTTAAATATGTATAATGTTTTTAGCCTTTAGTCTAACTTGTATATGCAATTATGCTGCATTGCAATCTACCATTTTGGTTTCTGATTATCAACTTCCTGAAGGCTTTTAATACAGAGGAAACATCTGTTTGCACATTGTGAATGTTCCGGCTAAAAATTCCAGTGTTTTCAACCAGACTAATGGAAAGCATATTAGATTCCTTTATTTGTATTCAAATACAAGGCAAAAACAATATTAACGCATTGCAAAACGGAGGGCCCTGTCTTTGAGCTTAAAATCAAACGTACATAGTGCTTGTTTCCAAAGCACCTTACAAGATTGAAAACTCACAAACTTACTTATATATATTTATATATCTGACTAAATCCAAGGCCTTCTCCAATCAGTAAAAGCAAATAACGCTATGGAGATGTGGTAATCCTTATTATAACTGATTTCAGTAGGACTAATGGAAATCACAATATTTTACACGTCTCATTTCTGTTGTGAAAGAAGTGGAAACCAGCAGCTCAGTCAACTCAAAGACTCCCACAATGCATGTAATTGATTTCTAAAAAACATTTTGCCCATTTGTCAAAAAATCTTCAAAGGAGCAAACTATAAATATGGGACACTAGTAGTTCTTTAACACAGAGAGATAGCTACGGTAAGTCTTGTACTGAACTAGGGTCTAAAAGCCACGTTAAAGGAAAATTTGGATTTGAACATATTTCTTATGAATGTTTCTCTTAGTCACACAATTTAGTTATTTCTATGAAACCAGCAGGCCCTGCCTTATTTATGTTTATTGTAGTTGTTGCTGCCATATTTGTTTTTGGCAGTGTTTGTAGCATGGACGCAGCAGCCATATCTGTTACTGGCACAATGATTGCTATATGATTGCTGATCGATTATTGCACTAGCTTATTGCCTCCAAATGCATCTGAACTGTAACACTCACATAGGAAGCTGCAACTGGAGTCCACTTTAAACTGTTGTATGACTTGGCATAACTTTTGAGCTTTAAAACTCTTGTTTTCAGCAAATTAAAAAAAATATTAACTTGTCAATAATGCTAAGAGGGTTTCATATAGATTATTGCTCTCTCCCCAGTGTATTCATCGTGATGTGAAGCCGGAGAACATCCTCATAACCAAGCACTCTGTCATTAAACTGTGTGACTTTGGATTTGCTAGAATATTAAGTGAGTACCCACAAAGTGCCTATGTGTGCATGGCATTGATAGACAGAACGGGAATGTACCAACACCCTTTTCTGTGTTGTCTTCCAGCTGGACCATGTGACTATTACACAGACTATGTGGCTACTAGGTGGTACCGGGCCCCGGAGCTGCTGGTGGGAGATACACAGTATGGCCCCCCAGTAGATGTCTGGGCTATAGGCTGTGTCTTTGCCGAGCTGTTGTCTGGAATTCCTCTCTGGCCCGGGAAATCGGATGTGGACCAACTGTATTTAATCAGGAGAACATTAGGTGAGCAGCTCACTGTGACTGTCATTGTCCTCATTATAGGAACGTTTATTACAGTGCATTAAGCCATAACATTTTCTTTTCCAGGTGATCTGATTGCCAGACACCAGCAGGCATTTAGTACAAACCAGTTCTTCAGTGGAGTCAGCATTCCTGATCCGGAAAATAGGGTGAGAATCATAAATGTGACTTGGGGAACTAAATAGTTGTGTTTTAATGACCATCTATATCAGTGGTGGGCAGCATGTGGCGCAGGGGCAGCATGTGGCGCAGGGGCAGCATGTGGCACAGGGGCAACATGTGGCGCAGGGGCAGCATGTGACGCAGGGGCAGCATGTGGCGCAGGGGCAGCATGTGGCGCAGGGGCAGCATGCAGCCCTCCGTCACCTCTTATGCTGCCTCCAGACTGTTCTCTGAAGTTTTTAGAGCATGTCCTTCTTCAACAAGATGGGCATGCTTTCCCAGTGTATAGTCCATTATATCTCTCTAAAACTAGCAAAAAATTCCAATTTATACTAAATATTTCTAAATATTTCTAGTTTTCTATACCGCATTTGTTCCTTTGCTACAGAGATTTTTACCAGTTTGCTTTGGGAAAAAACATTTTTTAAAACCCAGTGAGGCCCTTTTAAGGACTCGGTGGTCACGTAAGCAGCCCTTTTAAGTGTCACATAGCACTCTTTTTTTAAAGAGCCTTTTCCACTAGAATTAGAGGAGATGCTTTACTGAAATGACCTGGACAGTGCTTTACGTGGCTTGTTCAACAGAAGAGGTAACATACCGTAATATTGTTATCGTCTTGTACATTTAGTTAAGCAATATATCTGTTATGATAGAATAAGCATCTCCAATAGCACTAACAGAAATGTGATATGGGCTCCCCAGTATGTACACATTCTTACATAGACTTGTCACTGTATGCTCTGATTGATGCAATTCTGGGCTGAACTAAAATGACATTTGTGAGATCATAATTGAAAGTAGAATTCCTTTGTAGCTCTCTAGTGTGCACCAGTGTATATGTACATATGTGAAGCACGGCCTCTGTCATCATTTATGTACTATGACTTTGCAACCTTGTTTATTTTCATAATAGCAACTGCATTATGAATCAGATAAAGCACATAGGTTACCCCTTTACCACCACAGAATGGCTTTCTATCATTAATGTAAGTTGGCCATTTTGCAGAGAAGAGTGCGGTGCAGCCATGGATTACCTGCTGATACATTTTATATGAATGGAGTCAGCAAAGAGAAGGCCACCAGAAAAAAAAGATTGATATGTAATACTCTATTGAATCTTTAGGTTATTAAAATAACAAAATGTCTCTTTATATTACTCAGTCCTACATGATCATGTCATTGTACATGGATGTATATAAACTGGTGATATATAGAGGCCTTATCGTCTACTTGACCATTTTCCTGGCCTGTCCCCAACTTCTTTTACTGTTCCCCTTCTTGTACATGCCGCCTTGAGTATTTTTGAATGCAATAAAAACACATCAGCACACATTCATTCCACTACCTCTCCACAGTCCACCCCAAAGCCATGTATAAAACCAAGTGGCCTATTCCAGAACCGACCAAGCATAAAAAGCTATTATCCCTCTACTCCAGCTTTGCATAAAGTACTATTTAGAGTTTTATGTGTTGTTAAATTACTTTCACACAATTTTAAACCTAGGTTAATATCCTAAATGTATATTCTGTTTGCTTGCAGGAGCCTCTGGAAGGAAGATTCCCTAATATCTCGTCACAAGCTATGGGATTAATGAAGGTAAACAGTTGGAATATTTTCATTGCAATATAATTCTGGGTAGGAAATACATTTTTTAATTATTTTAGACGTTCAAATGATAAAACAAATGTACTATTTATTTACGAATATATAATAGAATAATCTTCCTATGGACCTTACCTCCTCATGGCAGGTTCTAGACCCAACAAACATATATTTCCTATTACCTAATAGCTATCAGAATATTTTTTCCCACTATATTTCCTCATTACACAGAGGTAGACATGAGCTGTGGGGGGGCCATTTTCCCTTTAAGACATCACACAAGTGCACTACACAAGACATTGATAGCTATTACTAATACTGTTGTGTGGCCACTTTTGGTATATCATACAAAAAAAGGTTTCCCTTACACTGTATAACTTGCTTTTCATCAAAAAAGTAGAATTGCAACCCTTCACATTATACAAGTATCTATTTTTATATCCATAATTGGCAAAGGTGATCTATATTGGGGACATAATCCGGTCCCTTAAAAATCTCTATATTTTCAATGTTATTTTGAAGCTTTAGCATAATGGGCAATTTGACAAGTACAAAAAGAGAATGTTAATAAATATAAGGCTATCATATGCGATTTTGTTATAATGACATATCTTTGTGATTTTATGTGGTTTGAAGCTTGAGTGTAGATAAGATTTTAGCTGCTTCTTCTATAAGCCTGTGATCATTACTGAAAGTTCTTTCACAAGTATTACATTTTAAACCTTTATTTGGATCCAGGGTCCATCCATGTGACCCAATGGTTGCATCCACTGCAGCATAACGTAATATAATAAATCAAAGGATGTCATTGTTTTCTAACAACATTTTGGCCAATAACTAGTTCTTCAGTAGAGCACATTAGTCCTATGAGACATCAGCTGGTGCTTTTTAGCTCTTGATAACTACCAGATAACAATAGTAGCCGGATACTATAATAACACTTTCCTTATGGATCGTGCAACAAAATACCTGGTGAGGTGCGTCAGTATAGTCACCCTGATTATTTTGCCTCCACAGGGGTGTCTGCACATGGACCCTGCAGAGAGGCTTACATGTCAGCAGTTACTAGAGCACCCATACTTCGATAGCATTCGAGAGGAAGGAGACATGGGGAAAGATCCAGAGAGGATCAGCAGGAGGCAGACGAGGCTGCACAGAAAACACTTCCCTGGGGTTGGTATTTTTTTTTCCTTTTCATCGTTCAGACTCTGTGACCTCAGAGACCGTGACACACCAGGACATCTTTATGTCCATGGTCATGCTGATCCACTTGGTTTTCATGGCAGAAATACAGGAGTGGGTTACCAGTTGGCCACAGCATACAACTCCAGGTATTCCTAGGTGGTCTCCCACCCAAGTACCGACCAGGCCCAAACCTGCTTGGTTTCAGGGTGGTGTGATCTCTTGGTTACTTGACTGGAATCAAACCCAGGTTGCAGTGGTGAAAGCACTGAATCCTAACCACTGGACCACAAGGGAACCCGTTTGAGTTGGTATTACAGCAAATTAAAAAGTTTTTTTGCAAGGTTTTCCTAAAAAAAGGTTTGTCCATGATTTGTTAAGTATTGTCCGCAGGTTACATAGAAGGTAACAGGAAGCCTCACCACTATGAGACTTCCCATTCAATGGGGAGAGAGGCCCAAAAACTTTCTGGTAATAGAGAAAATCACTCAGTGCCCAGTCACACACAAATAAGCTTATAAATATATTTTCACATTGATTGTTACTCCTCCTGATATTATATTGTGCAAGCTTTTCAAGCAATATTCTAAATCCGAAAGTGTGTATAATGCCATTGTAGGATATGATTAATTTGATGTATGCTCATATGCTCAGCTATCTTATTAATATTAGTAAAATGCAATAGAGCTGCATATATTAGATATATTATAAAAGTTTTCTGACATTATATGTTTTACCTTGTTTAAAGTACTCACTATGCAGCTCTTTTTATGTTTCCAGTACTCACTGGGACAACCACAGAAGTGCGACTACCCAGAAATGCAAGCCTGTACAATATGGAAGCTGGGATAGAGAGTATAGGAGACAATTACAGGAGGGGTCCCCAAGTTACAGACGACTCGTACTTAAGAACGGGCTCCAAATGCTTTTTGTATGAGTTTAAACTAAAATAAAGAGCGCACTAGTTTATATGACTTCTTATTACAATACAGGGCTATTGTTGTATTACAGTATTAACCTATAATATTATTACCACATATGAGCAACTATAGTATTGTTATTCATCAGGTATCTGAGTTACATACAAATCTGACATAAAGACGTACTCCAGATTGGGTCTCATCCGTGACCCGGGGACCATCTTTATGCTAAAGGAGCTAAAGTGTATTATCCTCCACATTACTTGGCAAATGTGTTCATAGCATCAGGATATGATGGTGCCATTTTTTTTAAAGTTCTGCACTTGCCTTGAACAAAATCTCTTTAAAACGAGCATTATCAAACTACTATTTCTTTCTTTTCTTCTTCTTCCCAGTTGCAGCACCTTCCACAGCTGACAAGCAGTAACATCTTACCAGCCTTGGACAGCAAGAAATACTACGCAAACACCAGAAAATTCAACTACCGTTTCCCCAACATATAAGCGGGAGGAAAGAGACTAGTTAAATATTTATTGTTCTTGGAACAAAGTGGCAGGAATTTGTTAGAAGAAAATGAGATGCGGCACCTTTTTTCCAGTAAACAGCAGGCATGATCTTTTCAGGGTTATTTATAGGATCCGGCAGTTTAGATGCTAATAAACATCTGTGCTTGTGCGCCGTTAGCTGAGATTTTATATATACAGACATATCGGTTTGTTTTTTAGCTGCAGTAGTCCTTGGCAGCAAATGTATTTTGTAACCAGAAAGACATAATAAAAATGCTAAAGAAGGAACAGACAGGTTTGCTGTGCTTGTATAAAACCTGGTGTTCCTTGTATGTGTTCCTGCTGACCCAGCCCTTCTCATGTATGTGTGTATATATATTATTTTTAGTTTTTCATTATATTAACAAAATACAGATAACGTATTGCAAGAAACTCTCCCATGCACATTATGGATGGGTTGCAGAATATTATCATACCATAAAACTAGAAAATTAAATGCAGTTACCGTTTGCAGACTAAATCTCTTCCTAGTGTAAAAATGACCAGTCTATGAAATAAACCAAAACAAATGACATAAATGCTTGTTTCAATATTTCTATAAAATATAATGTTCTAGTGCTGATTACTCCTAGCCCGGCTTTAAAGGATTCTGAACTCATCAGGACAGTTCTGCATCATCATGTAGAGCAGGCAAAATCAAATATAAAAGATGGAAACACATTTTTTTTATATTTGAATCCCTTTTTTGTGGTTTTATAATTGGTTTTTTTAAATGCTGCAGTGTTAGATTCTTATCACCATGAGTCCAACGGCACGATATACTGAGATTACGATGATAAACTTTCCTGTCCTGAGGGGACCATACATTATAAGCTCGCTCTAAATACTTGTGTATTCACTTCACTGCAATAATATATTTCTAATGGTTTCTCCTTTAGGGTTAGAACATATAAATGTGAGTGTGCTTGTGATGTTTGGTCTTTTCAGAACCTATGAGAAGATCCACACAGGCGTTGGGTGGGATTGTTAAAAAAAAATATGAAATTTGCATCAATACAAACAAAATTCATTTGTTTTTCAGTGTTCTGTCTGATGTAGGGCAGTTTTTGTAAATGCATGTCCCTTTTAAATAGTAAAGATCCCTATAATCAACTTTACTGTTTATTATAGTTAAAAAGAAGAAAGACAATAAAAATAATGTTTAACCATTTTAAGGTAGAGCTTACTCTGTTTATTACAAATTGTGGAACAGTTTGCTTTTTAGATGCATTTTCGCTACAGTTTTGGTGGTAGTGGGGGGAAATGCATGCTGCCACTGTGTGCAAAAGATGGGAGGAGCTACAACTTATAGATGGGAGGGGCTACAACCTATAGATGGGAGCGACTACAACCTAAATATGGGAGGGGCTACAACCTAAAGATGGGAGGGGCTACAACCTAAAGATGGGAGGGGCTACAACCTAAAGATGGGAGGGACTACAACCTAAAGATGGGAGGGGCAACAACCTAAAGATGGGAGGGGCAACAACCTAAAGATGGGAGTGGCAACAACCTAAAGATGGGAGTGGCAACAACCTAACGATGGGAGGGGCTACAACCTAAAGATGGTGTGGAAGCCAGCTATTTACAGTTTAGTTCTCACAAAAGATGTTTTTTTTTTTTTTTTTTTAACCCCCAGTAAACTGAAAAGTTGTATATACTGATCTTTACTGTTGAAATGTTATGAATGCTGAACCATCACAATGTTCCTTTAATATATGCAACTCTAAAATGACTTCATTTATAAGCTTTTTTTCTGTATGTAAACTTTAGACCAATAGTTAAATTTTCAGAAATGTGTATATCTTTTTATTGGGCCTCTGCAAACAATAGATTTTTTTTATGATTTCCAACTGCATGTAAAACTTCCCATTCTGATTTACTATTTATATGCTATTTTTAAAATTAACTTTTTTCAGCAAAATGCTGACAGTCCATAGGGTATAAAAAAACGCAAGTCATATTTACCATATGATGGTAATAAAAACTGAAATAAAGTATAAGCATACTATAACTATGTGTTTCTTGTCGTGGTTATTTGGTAACATCTTTTGACATCCCGCACTCACCAAAAATGCTTTTATGCTCACGGCCTACACAACTGCAAATGTTGGTAATGTGTTACAAACTTCACAAACATATGAAGCTTTTTCCAATCTACAGTAACAGGATTTCCTATTGCCTTTTTAAAAATGTGAGAATTATGGTCTGATGGTTTTATTTCACATAGTTAGACTTTCGTGTAATCCACATCTATTTACACTTTATTGTTGTGACAATATGAATAGAAGCGGAAGTCCATGTCTAAGCCAGATCTAACTCCACGTTTAAAGAGGGATTGGCTTTCTGAAGCATTTCCACTGTTGCCTCTCTCTCCTTGATGCCTGGAAGGTCACTCAGAAACAAGTCATTCAGATTCCTAAAAAAAAAAAAATGGTTTGATTAATTTAGTTAAAAACAATTATACGTGACTATTCAGTGAGATGAGATGATTATCACTTGCGCAAAAGAGCATATTGTAAATACTGAACTTCAGTGGTCATTTCAATTTAGATCTGGTAATTGTTTAATTTTTGCACTTGTCTATACTTTATTTTATGTACTTTTAATTATATCTCTATGCATATGACACCCAAATCTACCTCATCCCCAGATCTACCCCCCTCTCTTCTAACACACATCTCGAACTGCCTTTCTAGTATATCCTCTTGGATGTCCCCCACCATCTCAGACTCAACATGTCTAAGACTGAACTCTTAATCTCCCCTCCCTCTACCAGAGCATCAATTCCTCACATCTCTCTCACTGTCAACAAGGACATCATCACTCCCACCTCCCAAGCCCGCTGCCTTAGGGTTCTACTGGACCCCGCCCTGTCTTTCTCCCTCACATACAATCACTAACAAAATCTTGCCTTCTCCAACTAAAAAATATCTTCAGAAATCAACACTATCTTACACAAGCCACAACCAAAATCCCAATACACTCTCTCATCATCACTCTACTTGACTATTGCAACTCACTTCTTGCTGGCCTACCCACCACCCGACTTTCCCCTCCTCAATCTATAATGA
This sequence comes from Discoglossus pictus, assembly GCA_027410445.1. Lineage (NCBI taxonomy): Eukaryota > Metazoa > Chordata > Amphibia > Anura > Alytidae > Discoglossus > Discoglossus pictus. The sequence goes on along the minus strand of CM050168.1, from coordinate 200,383,102 downwards.
ACGCCTCTGCTAGACTCCTCTTCCATACACAACGTTCAGTGTCAGCATCACCTCTCTGCCAATCACTGCACTGGCTTCCCATAACCTCCAGAATAACATTTAAAATCATGACCCTAAACTTACAAAGCCCTGAAAAATAGCGCACCCCCATACATCTCTGCTCTCATCTCCAAATATTCCCCCAACCGCCCTCTTTGTTCTGTTAATGACCTTTATCTTTCTACAACTCGTCACCTCCTCTCACTCTCGCCTTCAGGATTTTTCTCGTACTGCCCCTTTTCTTTGAAACTCCTTGCCTCGCTCCACCAGATTATCCTCCTGCCTCAAAACCTCACTAAAAACGCATCTCTTTAAAGAAGCGTATCACCTTCCACCCTAACATGCTCATCACCTCTCTCTACCTCCTTTACCACACACAATACCTTTAGGTTGTTAGTCTGCGAGTTTCAATGCGGCAGGGTGCTTTGGGGAAAGCAAAATGGACACTGGATTCGAGGATCAAAGACAGGGCCCTCCTTGCTTTGCTATGTGTTGATTTGTATTTACCTTTGCCTGGAACTTATCATATGTACAGCGCTACGGAATATGTTGGCACGTTATAAATACACGATAATTATAATAATATAAAGAGGAAGTGACAAATATAGACCCTGATTGGTAACCTCATAGAATGCAGTTCCTTTTTAGTATTGGTATTTTGTAATGGCAGCAATGAGCAATATCTATTTAAAGGAAATTTGGACTAATTACAAATACTGCTTATAGGACTTTGTACAATGAAAAAAAGGTATATGTTTGAAAACTTTGAGTCTAACAGTATAATTAGGCAGGGCAAAAAGTTAGGCAATTTTATAATTAGAAAAAGATACATCTTGATGCCTGTGTTGGACCCTGGAGGCATCCATGAGACTTTGGTCAAAGGTTATGTTTGAGACAGGAGTTTTACATTTCTAAATATCAGGGCTTATATTTATTTTTGCAAGCGGTCTCCTAAGCATGAACATTTGTTTATTTCTAATAAACCTAGCGTTATGCTATTTTCCAAACCGATTTACACTAGTCAACATTTTATACAGTTTGTTTTTCTTCTGACAATAGCCCCATAATGCATTGCTAACCAGTGGAAAACAGAGGAGCTGTTTACCTCAAAGTGTTGAGTGCTATGACCCCTTTGTCTGTGACATTCCCACAGGAGATAATCTCCAGTCTTCTTAGGCTGTTCTGCAGATTCTCGATTTTGCTCAGTCTCTCCAGACAGGCATCTTCTATATACATACACTTGTCAAGTTTGATTTCCTCAACGTTCTCCAGACCATCTGAAATAGAAGCAGAAGCTGTCAGTTTTGCCTTTTATGTGAGATGGGTGTATACACATTTTATGTTTCTCAAATGAAGTGTTTGTCTTTCATACATGTCTGTATTTTTACTTCTAGGAGGCCAATAATGTTCACCAATTGGCATAGGCCTTCATTCAATTGTAATTTGGCCAATTGAATAGGGGTCTAAATAAGCACATAACATATATTTTTTAAAGAAGTTTTTAGTTAGTGCTTATTTAGACCCCTATTCAATTGGCCAAATTGCAATTGAATGAGGGCCATAGTATGGCAGAATAACAAGCAGGAAAACATTACAGACAAAAAGAACATGTAGAATCATATAGTAAAAGGTGCTGCTGATGGATTTGTCTTGAAGCTTCTCAGAATATATCAAAAACAATATTGTGTGCGCATAAGAAGAAGCCCTATAATGGGTGTACCACGTAGAGACGCCACTGCAGTGATTGCTATTATTTGGGTCTTCTTGGCAACAATAGAACCATCACATTGCAACAGCAACTATTCTGGAAGCACAGTGAGAACCAAGAGCTGCAGATACCAACTGGATGGACTAAAGGACTGTAGTAACTGTGCACAAAAGATTGTTTTTAATGTCATCTGAGATCTGATTCGACATGTTTGAATACTAAGGGCCTGATTCGTAAATTTATACAAACGTAATGAATTCTTAAGTCAATAGAATGCATATAAACATTTATAAAAAAAACACCCAAAGCCAAATTTATGAGTTCAAGACATTGCAAGTAGCTAATAGAATATGGCCTAAGAGTCTAACTTGTACCTCACTTTTACCTGCTCAATATCACCTATCTAACTGAGCTTTCATAAAGTCTTTCTGATCCACCCACAACCATTCTAATATTTTGGAAATGAGATAAAATGGTCATTGATTAACCACAGAGGCATTGGCTTCATTGTCTTGAAGTTCTCCTTCTCCTTTATCTATCTATTAATTAAACCTCACAGCAGGGCCTACTGAAGGATAACAAAGGAGAGTATGTTCAGTTGTAAATATAACACTAGACAGAGACTTTAAAGTGTTATTATAATTATGTTTATACTACTTTGGCATGCTCTTTATACTTATCACTGCACACTGTAACAATTCATGTTCCTAGATAAAGGGTGGAAGGGTCTTTACAGCTTATTTAGGCTTTAAATAACTATATTTTAAACGCCATTAACTTCCACTCAATTGTTTTTAATAAGACCAACTATAATTATATGTATTTATATGTGGAGTTTTTATTCACCAGTAACTGAGGCCTTTGATGTTTCAATTTAAAATAATAATAATACTTTATATATAGTGAAATATAATGTCATACCCAGATGGTCAAATCCTCTGTACATGATACAGGAGTTGGTGGCATCAATGGCTTGTATCTTGTATTTCCCTAGGGGCCCAGTTGGAAGCCCGTTGTAGTCATGCTGAAACTTTTCAAAGCCCTTATATCGTACTTGTGCTCCGCAGCGCAGCAGCCATTCAGAAGCGGCTCTGTCTGGACCAACCGCCTTAATGCGTTCATAGTCGACCCTAGTGAGACAAATCTCCATTAGTGTGGGAAGACGAAGAAATATTATCTCAAATCAAAGTCACACGATAAAGCTGGCAATATGCAGCCAAGATTATAAAATGCTACTACATAAAAAGACTCTTTTGGCAAATGTTTCAACTTGGTGACATTTTTGTCCTCAATGTAACTGTCATATAAAAAAGTTACTTCACATATGTCTAAGAAGTGATCTAACCAAAGTGAGATGGCCTCCAAGTATCCTCTTCATGTTCCTAGATCTTTAATAGTGAGGTTGTTACAGGATGAAACCACAGGACCGATAGGCCTCTGCCTGGAGCGTTGTTTGGGAGTTGAAATGTTAGCTCCTGTTTTTACATTAGACAAATAATAATATATTTTTTAATACTTTGAGTCTTTTCCCTCCATTATTGAGTGTTCCTTCATATCATTGAACCGTTAACCTTAGAGTCCATATATATCCTTAATTCTACTATATCATGGATCTGTGTGTAACAACTATCAATATACAGAATTTACACAGCTAGTAGTGTCTCTTCTTCTTCTGATAGTACAAGGGTAATATTAAAAAAGGTTGATAAATACAGCTCTACATTACATATACCACACTAAGGTATCACATATAGTTACATAGTAGTTACATAGGGCCTCATTCTATTATCGGCCGTAAATCGGCCGTAAGGCTGCGATTCCTTGCGAGGGTTCAGTTAACTCGCGATTCTATTATACGGCCCCGCAAGGATCTCCCCTTACGGCCGGCCGCATATCTTGGAACCGGCCGTAAGCTGTGAAATATAAAAACTCAAAAATAAATTCAAGCCTGCACTGTACAGCTCTGTAAATGCTAGGGATCATATTGGGGGACATGAGGATTAAAAGAAACCCACTCTCAAGCTTGCACATCTGCCCAAACCCGAGTTCAAATTAACTGTTTATTTTCCGGCTGCGGCGTGGGCGGGTCTGAGGTGCTCCAAGCACTCTGGACTTTTTACATGGATATTTTACGGATATTAAAAATAAAATATTTTACGGATTTAAGTACAGGATAATTATGTGCTATTTTTTCTAACACCTAAAATCCCTTTATAGTCTTCTCAAAGTGCAGGATGGCTTTATTTGAGCTATTTTATGTGCTTAATTGGTGCTAGCGAGACCTCTTTCCTGCAAGTAAGCTGCGGCTCGCTTTTAGCCTTGCAGAGAGGGTTCCCGGAGCAATTGAATTGCAAATCTCTTGCGGCCGTTTTAGATCAAAGGCTTTCCTCCGGCGCGAGCGGCCGCAAGAGATAGCAAGGCACCGGCCGCAAGCCTCCCGGAGCCTCCGGCCGTAAGGGAATAGAATAGCCGAATAGCTTGCGGCCGGTCCTTGCGGCCCCGCAACGGCTGCGGCCGCTAATAGAATGAGGCCCATAGTAATTAAGGTTGAAAAAAGACTTTCAGTCCATCAAGTTCAACCTGTTAAGATCTCCTCTGATCTGCAATATGCAGAATAGTTATTAATCAATTTGTTGATTAAATAATTATTAATAGTATAGTATTGGAGGATGAATAAAGAGTTAGTCCATCAAGTTAAACCTTTTTAGATCTCTATTGATCTTTTTAATGTGGACTATTTATTATTACTTGATCCAGAGGAAGGCAAACAGAAAAAAAAAAACATTGAAACTTTGCCAATTGTCTCATACGGGAAAAAAAGCAAAATTCCTTCCTGACCCCAGAAACTGGCAATCAAATTTCTCCCTGGATCAATATTCCTTGCTAGTTATCTAGGATAGCCTTGAATGCCCTCTTTATTTAAAAATATATCTAACCCCTTTTTGAAGTTGTCTATCGAATTCGCTGTCACCACCTCCTTTGGTAGAGAATTCCACAGTTTAACCACCCTAATTGTGAAGAACCCTTTTCTTTGTTTAAGGTGAAATCTTTTTTCCTCTAACCTCAAAGGATGTCCTCTTGTCAGTTGAAAATCTCTTGCTACAAAAAGTTCACTTGACAAAGCCTTATATTGACCCTGGATGTATTTAAATAAGGTAATCATATCCCCTCGTAGACGCCTTTTTTCTTGCGAAAATAAGTTTAGTTTGGTTAGTTAGTTGTCAAACTGCGAGACGTCGTCACACTTTGCGTGGCGAGGCGAGCCGTTCATCCGTAGCACTTAGCCGATGAGCGCCAAAGGCGCTAATCACTGCATGCCTCGCAAAGCGAGTCAAGCCGTTAACACGTAGCACTTGGGCGATGAGCGCCGCCTGCGAGCCTTGCGTAGCGAGGTGAGCAGTTAAGGCACTACAACGCACTACAACTATCAGCACAAACACGAAGAGGCAATGAAACAAACGCAAAACACTTCCTAAACGTGGGATCGTCTTGGCGTGCAAGCAGTTGACAAACGTGGGACTTAGAAAAAAATATATTACGAGACGCGGGACCCAAAAAAAGATTGCACAAAACCCAAAAAATTATGAGATGACGAATGACGAAAATGAAAAAACAATAAAAACACACTAAATACACCCAAAAAACTTTACAAAAACATCACAGGCAGCATCGGGCAATAGCCAGGACGTCTGTGAGTGAGGTGGAACGCAAATTTAACCCGATTTAGACGATTTTCGCCACACGAATATCGTCTAAGCAAGGAAAAAATGGCCACCGAAAAAATTAAAATGAGGCTACACAACCCCGGACCGCGCAAAACACTGCCAAACACGTAACACTTTACACATCAAACTACGAACTACAAAATACACTATTAAAAAAGCCGGAAAATGCTCACGAGACGCGTACCACATTAAGAACATTACGACTATACAATGCCGCTTTACACAATAAACCAATGGCTTTACCTCGCGCACGCAGCCTATTTATAATGCACACTTCAAACATTCATTACACTTTATAAGCAGGGCACTAACACTCAAAATGTATATTACATATACATAAAAATATATATCTCTCTTTATCATGACTCATGAGGGTGCTCAGAGGACCAAAAGTACATGACAGGAGAGGCTCGCAATAAGCGCTGAAGGTCCTCACAGCACAAAACGGTTTACATTGTGTGTCAAACAGCATTCCCATGGCTTTACATTTTATTGCCCCGTCATTTTTGACAAGCAAGTCGCTAGTCAAGTTATAAAATGGGACACAAAGTTCATTTAGTCACTTAGTCACAAAAATTATTATAATGGCTGTAGATATAAACAAACAACCCCAATTATTCAGTCCATCATACAGTGCCTTGCAAAAGTATTCACCCCCTTGACTTTTTACCTATTTTGTTACATTACAGCCTTAAGTTCAAAGTTTTGTTAATATGAACTCTATGTGATGGATCAGAACACAATAGTCTAAGTTGGTGAAGTGAAATGAGAAAAATATATACATAAAACTATTTTTTAGAAATAGAAAACAGAAAATTGGCATGTGCGTATGTATTCACCCCCTTTGTTATGAAGCCCATAAAAAGCTCTGGTGCAACCAATTACCTTCAGAAGTCACATAGTTAGTGAAATGATGTCGACCTGTGTGCAATCTAAGTGTCACATGATCTGTCATTACATATACACACCTTTTTTGAAAGGCCCCAGGGGCTGCAACACCTAAGCAAGAGGCACAACTAACCAAACACTGCCATGAAGACCAAGGAACAATGTTGTTGAGAAGTACAAGTCAGGGTTAGGTTATAAAAAAATATCCAAATCTTTCAAGATCCCCAGGAACACCATCAAATCTATCATACCCAAAAGGAAAGAACATGGCACAACAGCAGCAAACCTGCCAAGAGACGTCCGCCCACCAAAACTCACGGACTGGGGAAGGAGGGCATTAATCAGAGAGATAGTACAGAGACCTAAGGTAAGGAGCTGCAGAGTTCCACAGCAGAGACTGGAGTATCTGTACATAGGACGACAATAAGCCGTACGCTCCATAGAGTTGGGCTTTATGGCAGAGTGGCCAGAAGAAAGCCATTATTTTCAGCAAAAAAACAAAATGGCACGTTTTGAGTTTGCGAAAAGGCATTTGGGAGACTCCCAAAATGTATGGAGGAAGGTGCTCTGGTCTGATGAAAAATGTACTTTTCAGCCATCAAAGAAAACGCTATGTCTGGCGCAAACCCAACACATGACCCAAAGAACACCATCTCCACTGTGATTGCCGCAAAAAGTGGTTCTCAAAGTATTGACTTTAGGGGGGTGAATAGTTATGCACATTAACTTTTTCTGTTATTTTGTCCTATTTGTTGTTTGCTTCACAATAAAAAAGCAAAAACAAAAAACATCTTCAACTTTTTTCTAACTATGGGCTTCCTTCTAGTTGTTGGCTAAAAGTCAAGCAACTATCTACGCTTTTATCCGTATTTTATTCAACTAACACGGCAGAAGGTTGTTTGACATCATTAGAAAAACTTATCAACTCTAACAACTATAGCCGCTTACTATCTAAATGCTAAAATATTATAGGGAGACCCTTAGCCCCTATTAAGACATCGGGTATGGAAAACTGGGAAAGAGATCTTGGTATCTCTTTCCCTTGGGAGATATGGGAATCCTCACTCTATGGGACAAACAGGATCGTTAAACACCCTTCGGAAAGAGAACTCCATATTAAACTTGTAAATAGGTGGTACATGGTGCCATCTCAAATCTATAAATTTTTACATAATCCTCAAGACAGTATGTGTTGGAGACTATGTGGTATATATGGTGATTTTCTTCACACATTTTGGGAATGCCCATTAATTAAACCCTTGTGGCTTGAAGGTTTTGAGTTCATTGAACGATCTATAGAATCTAAATTTTCCTTTCTACCTCAGTATAGTTTATTGCATATTTTTCCAAAATCGTTAAATTTAGATAAGAAAGCTTTCATTATTTTAATTTGTATGGCAATAAAAAGATCAATTATTTCCCGATGGAAATCTAATAAAATTCCTACTTGGAATGAAATCTTAGTAATGATTCAACAAGTAAGAGATCTTCAAGCCAATTGGGAAGTTACAGGCACTTCCCGCAACAACTCCCTTAAGTGGAAATTATGGGATTCTATACATAAAAGGGTTTCTTAAATCTGTAAGCAACAATAGCTGCTACCTCTTGCCTAATGGAAATGCTTGCTGTTCCTGGCTTGGTTTCTTATAGTAATATCTTTGTCTTTTTCTTTTAGTTTTTTTTTCTTTTGCTATTTGTTTTTTGTTTTTTTATTACTATTCATCTTTGTCAATTTAAAGCTTAATATCATGATCATTTAAATGAAAGTGTATGCATGACGAGTGAATGTTCTTTTTTAAATGTTTTACCTTATGCATTGTATGCTTTTCCTTTTTCTGTTGTTTATTTCAATGTACTGTGTTATTAACTGTATTAATGATATATATGATATTTATATGGTACATTGTTATATTTTTGTAAAAACAATAAATACTATAAAAAAAAAAATAATAATCTTCAAAGTTGTGAGCATGTTCTGTAAATTAAATGATGCAAATCCTCAAACAATCCATATTAATTCCAGGTCGTGAGGCAACAAAACACAAAAAATGCTGAGTGGGGTGAATACTTTTGCAAGGGACTGTATCTACCGAAAAGCCTGTGGTTTAATTAATACTAGGGATAGCCTAGTGCATAAGGTAGACAATTATCTATTCCCTCGCTGTGTATTACTTCTGTAAGAAAGTTGTTCCAATTATCCAGCACACTTTTTATTCAGTACTATATTCTGTAAATCACCTATATAGATTATATAGGTTATCCAAATTAAATCATAATCTCTTGTCCTAGAAATCCCTAAAACCACTAGTATATTTAAATGTGTATAATAGTTATAGTGGGAGAGAAAGGAAAAGGGTAACATGATAAAGTTATCAAGCCGTTCAGCCCATGTTTCCTTTTCTAACCCATGTAACATTTAAAGAGCCACTATAGCTGCAAAATTTAACAGCAATTATGATTCAGTGGAATCTACCATTTTGTTTTTTGCAGACCGGCTTTCTGTGGTGGGACGATACTTTCAGCCCCCTCAAGATCGAAGCACGTAGCAGCATCGGCACACCCGCAAAGGCTGCAGGCTTGAAATTCGGCTGCGTTACAGAGGTATTAAATTCCACCATTCTGCCAGTTATTGGCCATAGACGCAAGCCCGTAAACCATACTTGCGCACGCTGCCTGTGCGGCCGTGAGCATGATCAATTAGTCAAACCCGTAGTTACGGTTTTAGACATAGCCAATGGCAAACGAGATCGCATCAATACGTCACTGAAAAATGGAGGTTAGATTTCAAAGCCTTCCGGGTTTCAATAACGAGTTATGATCGGACCCACATTAGAGAAATAATGCAATATTAATAAATCAGTAAATATGATATTCTAGTCCGTGTGAGTTCCATTATATGTATTAACACATTGATTGCCGGGATCGATATAAAATGGAAATTAAACTGAAAATAAAGTAATTTATATTGCAGATTTGCGAGCTTGAAAATTTTGTGCTATTAATTTTAATACTTAACATCACTTTAAGTACAGTAGTGTGTGTATTTGCATTTACAGTGCTACGGATACGACTTTACACCCCATGCGGGTCCCCTTCGGTACCCGTTGGCTTTTTGACTCAATTTGCGGATTACGGTATTGAACGCCAGTGGATTAGTTGCAATTTAATAGCGATTTTTTAACAAAACAGTTACGGGCTTGAAAGAACAAAGGATTTGCTGCGGCGGAGTGCAATTTTCGACACCCAGTACAGTTTTTTCGGCCTTAACCCGGAAGTCATTGGCGGCTTACTTTACCGGGCAAATTTAATAGCCGCAAGTCTTACAAGCTACATTACAGGCTATGGTTTTACCCGTTGGGGGAATTTAATAGGGCTGTTTGAATGCACAGTAATCCTCTATATGCAGTATGGGGATGTACAGCTAAAAGTGCCAGTGCTTTCAACAGGAGTAATGAAAATCCCCCACTCTTCTGAGAAATCAGCAGACACAATCAGCAAATTGAACAACTCAGTAAAAAATAAATGAATATAAAATAAAAAAATGAAAAGTCTGGGTTTATTCTGCCAACATTTAAGTGTAGTTATTCAAAGGGAAATATAGAGAATTGCTCTTCTATTAGTGGTTTAAAAGTGTTTATGAAGTTAGATATTTTCTGACGGTCATAGCTTGATGCTCCAGCATGTAAAAGGTTAAGATGCTGTCAGGCGCCAAGACTTATGCGCGGGTGCTGAAGCGTTTTTAATCTTTGCCATATCCCTAATTACTAATTGTGCTGTCAGCTGTAACTGTGTTTATCTGTTGTTGCTCTGTATCCCGGATTAAGTGTAATGATTATAGTCAGGGGCTGAATACAACTCAGGTTTTATTACCTGCGCTCTCCAGATAAACATGCATGGGGTATCTTATTGCTATTAAGCAACAGACGGACAGAATGGGACCCCGTACAGCTGCTTCCAGAGCCTGAGTGGCTCCAGATAAAAGATAACAAAGACTTGTTTATGCAACCATAGGCAGCGCAAGGCCAGCGCAACCTCCACTTACTGTACCTGGCAATGTGCTTCTGTTTGCTAGATAATGACAAGAACATGAAGTAAAGGTTTTACTAAAGGACCGCTCTATTGTCTGTGAAGTAGGTTACATTAGGTGCTGTGAAAGCCAGGGATATAAAAACGATTTAAGAAAAAAAATCTGAATTTACGTTTATGAATAGAGGAATACATTTTGTCTTCATTACATCACTTTCTTAGAGCTGGATCATGAGTGTGTTTATATTATATATCAATGGAGAGAGAGTGGGGAGGAAGAAAAAGGAAGCTTTGTTAGAGAATTAGATTAGATCTGAATTATATTAGATGATTGCAATTGACGCCACACTTCTTCCCCTTCACAGGCCCAGAAGCAGCCTGCTTGCATCAGGAAACATAAGCAATTTTTTTCAGAAATGTAAACACCCATCTAACACTAAAACTTCTACCAAAAAGTGTCATGACTCACCATTTTTTTTTATTAAATACTAGTTTTATGACTTTTCCTTTGCTTAATAATATTCTTTTCAGAATCAAAGTTTTCAAACAATTATATATATTTTTTATTAAATGGTGGTTCTTTAAATACTACTGAAATGCCCATGAGGTTGAGATTTAATCAGATCATTAATAAAAAAAATATATTGATGATTTAGGAAAATAATATCTGTGTTCTATACAGGTCAGTTTGGGTGGGCACCCTGCACGCCCAGTTTGGAGCGCTGCCCAGCTTGAGGGGAGGTTAGCAAGCAGGCACATACACTGTGGGGATGTGTGCCCGTCCAGTTTTTTCTTTGTCATGTTGCCCGGCGGCTCATTCATGCCACTCATCAGCTAAATATTCCAGGGAGAACAATAAATATCAAACTTACTATAAAAAAATCAAATAAAGCGATTAGTCCCCACCCACTATAAGGTTAAAGGGGAAGACTGTGCTGACCCCACTGAATATTGTATATCAAACATACTATTCAAGGATCTAATGAAGCTATTAGTCCCCACCCAATAAAACATTAAAGGGGAAGACTCCTCTGCCTGGTAGGAGGTTCTGAATAGTAAGGTACCATTTTTTATCAATACAATGATCTCCATTGGCTGGGGCCTTGATGTGTTAATATGGTTTCCCTTTAGAACAATAGGTCTACGTTCTCCAGTCAATGGAGAATATTGGCTGGAGGGAGAATTTGGTCAGATGGTAGAACACGGACATATTGGTTTTATGTATCTGAACAGATCTATAAGTAACCACTTAATATTTGAGTCAGTGGGGTTGCTGTGAAATATTATCAAGACCTAGAATTTCATGGCTGCCTATCTGTAAGTCTTACACAAGGTTTATGAGCATAACATATGAATTTGGTCAGAGGATTTCTCAATTATTCGGAAACAACTTTTGCTTTTGGGGCATCCTCCAATGTAATGTTTGGTCTTGTTTTTAAACGCCTTTAGGGCTGTTCCAACTGGAGACAGATACTTTGAAAGTGAGTTTAAAAAAAAAAAAGAATTCTAAATTATTAAATATGAATTTTATTTGGCAGTTAAAAAAATAATTTATTTGTCAGGGCTGCGGTCATGCTTTTATCACATATTATAATTGTCAAACTGCGAGACCTCGTCACGCTTTGCGTTGTGCGTACAACTTAGGCGATCAGCGCCTAAGGTGCTCATCACCTGCGAGCTTTGTGTAGCGAGCAGTTGAGCCAGTAAAACTTTGCAGCACTTAGGCAATGATCGACCGAAGGGGCTCATCGATTGCGAGCCTCGCGAAGTGAGGCGAGCAGTGGAGGCGTTGAAACTTGGACCACTTAGGCGATGAGGGCCAAAGGCACTCATCGCCAGTGAGCCTCACAAAACAAGGCGAGCAGTGGAGACATTGAAACACACAGGACCGAAGGGGCTTCACAAAGGGAGACGTTGAGGCATTGAAAAAAGTGCAACTTAGCCTCCAAGCACTTAGCTTAGGCTGCAAGCAGTTGACGAACGTGGGACTTACAAAATAAAAAATTATGAGACGCGGGACTTAGAAAACTAAAATACGAGGTTTGAAAAATATTAAGATAACGTCCGAAACGCGCAAATCAAAAGACAGAAAAACACACAAAAAATTAAATACAAAAAAAACATCACACACAGCACGGGGGGACAGCCAGGACGTCTGGGAGTGAGGTTGCACACAAATTTAAGCCAAATTTGCAGTGATTCGGACAAAAAAATGGTGGGTGAAAAAAATGAAAACAAGTCTACATGACCCTGAACCGCACAACACACCGCCGGCAGGGTACAACTTTAAGCCAGGAACGTACGAGGTACAAAATACACTATTAGAAAGGAAGGAACATGCTGGCGAATCGCGCAACACATACACAAATGACGCCATTTTACAACACTAACTCGCCACTAATAACATTACGAATCAAAAATGGCGCTTTACACAACTAAACCAGCGGTTTGCCCTCGCACACGCAGCCTATTTCTAATACACAGTTGGGATATTGATGACACTTTCTCCTCAAGCCAGCAACAGTCTAACTGGACATTATATGCTGCAGGACAATAAAAAGAGATTGTTAGCTCTTCAGGCTATTGATTGCTGGATATATTAATTAGAAATAAGTAAAGTATATTAAATTATTAAGTAACCAATTAATTGATTATTATATAAAAAAAAAATATAGACATATGTATCTGTCTTTGTGATGAGCACCAAAGGTGCTCAGTGGAGCAAAAGTACATCAGAGGAGAGGCTCGCAATGAGCGCCAAAGGTCCTCACAGTACAAAAAACTTGACATTTTGTGGCAAACAGCATTGCCATGGCTTCAAATTGTATTGCTCCGTCATTTTTGATGGGCAAGTCACTAGTTTTATTATATATTCTTATTTTCAGACAGATGTTCTTGAAACCTGTATTCATAGTATTTTTATCTTAGGATTATGACAGAGAGATAAAAAGAAAGGGAGAGAGACACACACACACACGCACACACACATATGGGGGGGGGGGAGAGAGAAGGAGAGAGAGAGAGAGAGAGAGAGAAAGATAGGGACAGAGAGACACCTGACAGCGAGCTGGAGAGAGAAAGAGACGGGGAGAGAGAGAGAGACACACACACATGACAGAGTGCAAGAGAAAGAGAGGGAGAGAGACGCAGGACAGAGTGAGAGAGAAGAAGAGAGAGACAAGACACAGATAGAGAGGAGAGAGACAGGAGAGAGAGAGAGCAGAGAGAGGGAGAGCAGAGAGAGACACTGGACAGCGAGTGGGAGAGAGATAGGACAGAGAGAGAGAGAAAGAAAGAAAGAAAGAAAGAAAGAAAGAGAGAGGAAGACACAGGGCAGAGAGAGAGAGAGAGAGAAAGAAAGAAAGAGAAAGAAAGAAAGAGACAAAGGACATAGAAACAGACACACAGGACAGAGCGAGAAGGAGAGAGAGACACACAGTATAGAGAGAGAGACAGGAAAGAGGGAGATACAGGAGGGAGAGAGAGAGAGAGAGATAGAGACAGGAGAGCGAAAAAGACACGAAAGAGAGAGTGCAGAGAGAAAGCACACACAGAGCGTGCACCCAGAGAGAGAGAGAGAGTGCGCAGAGAGAGCACAGACAATTCAGGATAACATTCTATGATACTGTCATTTACGACGGGCAAGTTACTAGTATATTTATATTTATGATCCTCAGGAGGTATATTAAAGGTTGTGCATTTTGCTAATTTCTAATTTGTAAAAATATTCTGATGCTTCTGTTGGAACCAGAAGGTAACCATGATACTTTGGTAGAAGTGTGTGTATGAGAGTTGTGTCTGTGGATGCAAACTTCCTGCCTCTGGGCTAGTAACAGGGATGGGGTGTGGTGTTGATTTCAATCTGATCCAATTATCTAACAAAGACTAGTGACCTCTCCCTGTCCACCCAACTCCACTCCTCCTTTCACTGATACATAAACACACCAGCATGAGCCAGTTCCGAGGAAGTGATGTAACAAACAAGAAATGGATTCCTATAGTCAAACTGAATCTTCAAAAATTCAGATTTTCTCTAGCAATGTTTTAATTTTAAGCTGCTAATGTTGTTAGTTTATTACATACAGTCAGGTCCATAAATATTGGGACATCAACATAATTCTAATCTTTTTGGCTCTATACACCACCACAGTGGATTTGAAATGAAACAAACAAGATGTGCTTTAACTGCAGACTTTCAGCTTTAATTTGAGGGTATTTACATCCAAATCAGGTGAACGGTGTAGGAATTACAACAGTTTGTATATGTGCCTCCCACTTTTTAAGGGACCAAAATGTGTATATAGAGCCAAAAAGATTAAAATTATGTCGATGTCCCAATATTTATGGACCTGACGGTTATTCAGGAACAAGCTCCTTTTGTCTTAAGATATGGTGGCCCACATTTATAGAAAATATTATTCTATGTTAACTTGCAGCATTCTTAAGAATACAAATTAAAAACCTGATGGGGTATTAACTTAGGATACCTGCAATAGGCTTGTGATTTATATGCAAAGCGTGAATACAAATCTCATGCAGGTAGCACAGCCACATCTCCAGCAATAATATAAACTGTGTTTTATACTCACTTCACCTCTATAAGATATTCTGTAGTGCAGGAGGGCTGCTGAAGTAACCTCTATATGCTCCCATTGAAATAGTTTTTCTTGTTTTTTGGTGGTCTGTTTGATGATGTAAAGCAGCTAGGGAAGTTGATCGGGTGTAAAATTGGGCATGGTGGGTTTATCTACAGATTTATGTATCTGAACAGATCTATAAGAAGTAAGAACTTAAAGTTTGGGTCAGTAGGTTTGTTGAGCAATATTATCTAGACCCAGAATGTGATGGCTGCAGCAGACCTGGAAGCTACCTATCTGTATGCACACATCTACAAGTCTAATAGGAGGTTTGTGAGCATTGAATAAAAAGCAGGTCACAAAGTTCCTCATTGCAAATTCAGAGCTCTCCGATTATACTAACATGATTATGAAGAAAGAACAATGTGAAGAAAGAACAGAAGCTTCCTCCGGCCCAGGAGACAAGAAGTTTACATTGTACTATATGTAAAAGAACACACTGTGCCGTTGACACCACAGATAATGAATGGAAGATAGAATAAAAAGTGGCTTATGTACTATATATACATCCTTTGCATACCCTAACCTATTTCCTCCCATTCCTCCTCATTGTGCTTTATTCACAGCACACAGACTATCAGCCCTATTAAATTCCCTCAACGTGTCAGCCCACAACGTAGCCTGCAAGACTTGAGGCTATTACATTGGCCCCGTAAAGCAACCCAGCAACGACTTGCGGGGAAAGGGCGAAAAAAACCTACAGGATGTCGAAAATTGCACTCTGCAGCCGCAAATCCATCAAGCCCGTAATTGATATGTTCGAAAATCACTATTAAATTGCAACAAATTTACTGGCGTTCAACTCCGTAACCTGTAAATGGAGCCAAAAAGCCAACGGGTACTAGAGAGGACCTGCGGGGGGGGGGGAGGGTCAAGTCCTATCTGCAGCACTGTAAAAGCAAATATAAACACAATACTGTACTTATAATTAAAAGGAAAGGTATGTTAGGTATTAAAATGAATAGCACAGCATTCTAAAGCTCACAAATCAACAATATAAAATGAAAAAATGTTCTGTTTAATTTCCGTGTTATATCGATCCCGGCAATCAGTGTGTTAATACATATAATGGAACTCGCATGGACTTGAATATCATTGTAACGGAGCTGGAACACGCAGTCCAATATCTCCGCTGGTATAAGTTAAAATACCCAAGAAGCACTACAGTCTCACCATCCCCGACCTCCCATATTGGACGACACACAATTTGGGAGTCAAATGAATACTGACTTTATTTTGTTATTGCAGAAATATTTATACCCATCTCTTCCCACAGGCAATACACATGCCCATATTTGGCCGCACAATACACATAAAGAGAACAATAGGTGGGTCACACCTCTCCGAGGCTCCCTGGCAACTTTGATACAATCAGACATTGATTCAATTACACTTCTTTGTTCTTATCTGAGAATGAAAACACTGTATACAATAGACTTCCTTTATCTTATGCATAGTCGCTGTAACAGGATTATCTCCCATGCCAAGTAGCTGCAAATGTCTGGGACAATATTCTGCAGAGCATCAACCAACATACATATAGTAGGATCATATTTTAACCATAATAATCATAAAACAGGGTAAAACAGTGATGGGTTCCGTTACAATCATATTTACTGATTTATTAATATTGCTTTTTTTATGGAATGCGGGTCCGACTGAAACCTGTAAGGCTTTGAAATCTAACCTCCATTTTTCAGTGACGTAATGATAACTATCTCATTTGCCATTGGCTCCGTCTAAACCCGTAACTACGGTTTGATTAATTGATCATGCTCACGGCCACACATGCAGCGAGTGCAAGAATGGTTTAATGGTGGAATTTAATAGATCTGTAACGCAGCCGAATTTCAAGCCCCTAGGCTTTGCGGGTCTCATGTTGCCGCTACAGGCTTAGAATTTAATGGGGCTGTATGAGTCTAAATACCCACACAGACCATGGGCCTCATACTATTAACGGCCGTAAAATGGCCGCAAAGCTGCGATTCCTTGCAGCCATCTTCCGGCCCCGTGTAGAGCTACTGCTACCTTGCTATTCAAATGGACGGCGCCGCAAGGATATACCCCTTACGGCCGGCCGCACATCATGCAGCCGGCCGCAAGCGTTTTTCCTGCACCCGTAAATCTTGTTTTCCAGCGGCAAAGTCAGAAAACTGTAAATGCAAATATAAATTCAAGATGGCACTGTAAAGCTCCGTAAATGCTAGGCATCATAATGGGGGACATGAGGATTAATAGCAACACCCTCTCAAGTTTGCACATCGCCCAAATCCGATATACCATTTACGGTTTACTTTCCGTCCCGTAGTCCCGCGGGCTCGTCCTTGTTAAAACCTGTATAGGTTTGGAGGTGGAGGGCCACAAACAAAGCATTGTAGAAGCCAATATATATTCAATCCAGCACTGCAAAGCACTGTAAATGATGGGGAACATAATGGGGGGGGGCATGAGGATTAATAGCAAAACATTCTCAAGCTTGCACATCGCCAAATTGTACTTTGATTTTAAAATCCGTCCAAGTCCCACGGACTTCAATGATTAAGCCCGTAGCTCCTTATTCAAGCCCGTGCAGGCTTGCATGATAGAGGATTTAAATATCTTTATTTGCGGATTTGAGAGTAGGGGAATGTTGAGCTATTAATTCTAAAACCAAACATCACTTTCACTTCTAATAAAAGTACAGGATGGCTTTTCTATGCTACGACGTGTAAGTTAGCCCTTTACGACCTGTAGGTCTATTTTACCCATTTACGGACTTGGCGGAGGCTAATCCCGCAGCCTTTGGGGGTCTGAGGTGCTCCAAGCCCTTGGGACTTTGTCCACGGACATTTGACATGAATTAAAATAAAAATGATTTTCAGATTTGAGTATAGGGGAATGTTGTGCTATGAATGCTAACACCTCCAATCACTTTATCGTCTCATCAAAGTGCAGGATGGCTTTATTATGTGCTTAATTGGGTGCTAGCGGGACCTTTTTGGTGCAAGTAAGCTGCGGCTCGGTTTTAGATAATTACGGCTATGACGAGAGGGTTTACATAGCAATTGAATAGCAACCGGGGCTTTCTTGCGGCCGAAACTCTTGCGGCCGTTTAAGATCAAAGGCTTTCCTGCTGCGCATGCGGCCGCAAGGGATAACAGGGCGCCGGCCGCAAGCCTGCCGGAGCCCTCGGCCGCAAAGGAATAGAATAGGCAAATAGCCTGCGGCCGGTCCTTGCGGCCACGCATCTCCTACGGACGTTAATAGAATAAGGCCCCATGAGTGTAAATACCCTGACCCTCCCTTCTATATCTTTATCCTCATAGACCATGAACCATTTCTACCATACCGAACCTTTGACCCTAATAACAGTACATAGATCACTTCATCCTTCTTTGCCCCACCATTTACCCATAGGCACTACCTGCCATTAGTCACAAGAACTTCTAACTACTAACAAGTGTATTTATATTCTCTGTAATTTTACTTGTTCTTCTATACCAATTTATGATTGCATTGCTTTTGTAACCTTGTAAAGAGTTTTGGATACAAATGCTATGTGAATAAATAAATAAAATAAAAATAAATACTTGGTGTTATACACTATTCAAAATGTGTAAAAATGGATGATATAAAATTACTCATATAAATCATCAAGGAACATCAAAAGATTTCGAGTGGGAAGAAAGCATATAGAAGAAATAATAATATATTAGACTTGCTTTCTGATTTCCAAATCATCCATTTAAAGTTACAATGCACCTTAATTTCCCTATCTTTCTTCCTTTCCCATAAATATGTTACCTCCTTAAGTGTCTGCCTCTATCCTGCTGACTGATGCCCAAGTTTGATACATCCGGTAGGAAGCTCGACTGGCTATATAAATGTGGTGGCCCAGTGCCGGAGGACGGTTCCAATGTCCCTAGGAAAACACTTTTCGGAATCCCCAGTTTTGAATTTGGCTTGTGATGCCAACTTCTTTACATGAGTGTTCATTGCTTCCTGTCTTGATCTTCTAACCCTGAGTGTGACCCCTCTGATTTCTGAGGATGAGGGGAGAGGATGAGGGGAGGGAGGAGGTGTGATGCGAGTCCTGCAGCTGTCCATCGGGTCTTTGGGACCCGGCATATTCTAATGACGTGGCGAGCCCGCAACGTTAGCAACAACCCATATTGCTGACAACTATATATGTGATTATTGATGAGCATATCTGCAATTATGATGCACTGTATTCAAATCAGTGCAATGAAAACGTACTTTGTTATATATGTGGCCTAACTACATTAAAAATGTATTGGATCTTAAAGGAGGTCCCCGTGAGTGCTGAAAGGTAACTGGTCCAAAAAGGCTGTAAGACACTGGTCTAGAAGACACTTCTTCCTCTCTTTACACACTCATGTTTTCGCATACTCTTATCTAATTTCTGCCTAAGCTGTACACTACCTCCCACAATCCTAATTACTTCCCTAACACCATCTGTGTTTGTGTTAATTCCTTTGACATTTCCAATGCTTGACTAACAAATTGATCTCTGCATGACTAGCTCCTCTCATTCCCTGCAGGGATTTGAAGCTAAATCTTCTGACTCTTCAAGTCCAATTTGCAAACTACTCTGTGGTCTATCTCAGACCTGTGACTCCATACATGCATTGGGAGTGCTGACATCATGTTATGCTCCTTTCTATACCGCTGTCCATTACCTCCTAATGTTCACATTGTCAAACTCTTTTTTCAATCTCTACACCAGTACCAATCTTCCATTTTCCAACTCTTTAGTCAATATAAAGAACAGCTAAAACAAACTAGATGATCCGGTATACTAAATGGAATATCTACACTTTAAATATATGACAAACATATGTTACAAACTCATACTAAATTTGTACAAAAAAAAAGACAGATCACCAACTGTTTCTTCCTTCCCTTGCCAATCCTCTTAACAGTGAAAATCTCTTAACAGAAAATGGGACACTCAAGGAAGGATTGTCAGGGGTGGTACAAATAATTGGACTTAGCTTATTTGTGGGCACGCTTTAGAGTGAGCTGGCTTTTAGCTCTTTCCAAGCCCATGGAGAAAAAACTATTATTATAATCAATTAAAATTGTTTTGCCAAAAGAGGCCATTTAAATTTATATACATGTTTTTTTAACTAGGTTAATTCATTTTATCATTCTAAATGTACTTTTCATATATAATTTAGACTTCACATACTTCTAAGAAGTCTCCAGAATGACAGATTGTCATCTTCTGGAATCCCCCCTTTCTTCCTGTTCTCACTAATGTATGGTGCCATGTTCCATAACTATGACCCAAAGCCACACCCAAAGGGAGAGGGTTATATTGCATGTAGGCAAACAGCATGTAACTGTCTACCTGAGACATTGGCAATGTCACCATACATGAGAGAGAAACAGGAAGAAAGAAGGAAGTGCTGAAAGATGCAAATCTGTTACACCAAAGGCCTCTTCGAAATAAGTGCAGTGTAAACTTGATATGGCAAATTATATTAAGGATGATAAAATGAATTAAGCCCACTAACTAAGACAGTTTTAGACATATTTTGTTTGCCTAAAGAGTTCCCTTAATTCTTTTTTCTGAAATTATATTTTTTTGTGACACCAACTACAGTAGATAACGACAGTTTACATGGAGTTTCACCTGTTTTTTCTCTCTTGGTGTTTAATAAAGGGGACTACCTCCAGTATCCTAAGAATGTATACCAATTCTTCACTTATAGTAACACAGAAAATTGTAAATAGTAAGAAGCTCTTTTGAACAGATTCTTACAAAAGCTGATAATAGTCATTTGATGGAAAAAAAAAAACATTACATATATTTAAAATAAAGTACTATAAGTTGTGAACTAAGTACAGCTGCTGAATTCACACCTGCCACGCACTGTGGTTATGCTTTAAGTGAAATGAGCAATAAAATGTCTGTATTACTAGGCAATTTGTGCACATAATGTGAAAAGGTCTGCTTTGATTGGCTAAACTTGCCACACCCTTGTGTAAAAAATGATGGCTATGTTTTTCAGGCTTTCATGAACACATTTTCCAATAAAAAAATTGGAATATTTGCATGTAGTTTTAGGTGCAAGTTAGAAAATGGCGAGTTTTAGTGCCTTTTCATGTTTGTTCTATGTGATTTTCGGACTGCTTTACTTCACCTGGTTCTGATCTCTTTCATAGACTTAAAGTTTTGGAAAACTTCACACGTTTATGTAGTATGCAATAAACTAACAACATTAGCAACATATGTAACCAGGAGTATTATAAGAGCATTTTATTAGAATATCTTAATTTTAGCAGATCTTGCTTGTGTCTGGGGGCTTCCATTTAGTGAGTTAGTTTACAAGGGTATACAACCTTAATACAGCAATAAAAAAAGAAGAAGCTTAGGGAAATATGTCCCTTGCATATAAAAGTGAAATATTTATTGTTTACTTTTGAAAAACATTTAACTGATGACAGCAAATCTAGTTATTCAAAAAGACATACAGAAAAATGTGACTACCATGGGACATGTATTCCTTGTTTTCCTGTGCTGTGGGTCTTATCAAAAACAATTTAAAGTTTGGGGGAACAAGTGGTGTTCGAATTGTGCAGACAGAAACTTCCTTTGCATTGAACGTCTCCTCCCACCTCAGGAACTTGATCAACGAGAAACTAAAACTGCATAATTGCATGTAAAAAGGTAATAAACCAGATATTCTAAAATAGTTTGCATATTTTGAAGTGTAGTTCCTCAAAATAGTATGTTTTTAATATATCATCCCAGTGGTCCTTTAAGCATGCCTGGGATAATCACAAGGCTATAACAGTGGTCCTTTAAGCATGCCTGGGATAATCACAAGGCTATAACAGTGGTCCCTTAAGCATGCCTGGGATAATCACAAGGCTATAACAGTGGTCCTTTAAGCATGCCTGGGATAATCACAAGGCTATAACAGTGGTCCTTTAAGCATGCCTGGGATAATCACAAGGCTATAACAGTGGTCCTTTAAGCATGCCTGGGATAATCACAAGGCTATAACAGTGGTCCCTTAAGCATGTCTGGGATAATCACAAGGCTATAACAGTGGTCCTTTAAGCATGTCTGGGATAATCACAAGGGTTTAACAGTGGTCATTTAAGCATGTCTGGGATAATCACAAAACTATAATAGTTGTACTTTAAGCATGTCTGTGATAATCACAAAACTATAACAGTTGTACTTTAAGCATGTCTGGGATAATCATAGGCTAGAACAGTGGTCCTTTAAGCATGTCTGTGATAATCACAAGGCTATAACAGTGGTCCTTTAAGCATATCTGGGATAATCACTAGGCTATAACAGTGGTCCTTTAAGCATGTCTGGGATAATCACAAGGCTATATAACAGTGGGCCTTTAAGCATGTCTGGGATAATCACAAGGCTATAACAGTGGTCCTTTAAGCATGTCTGGGATAATCACAAGGCTATATAACAGTGGTCCTTTAAGCATGTCTGGGATAATCACAAGGCTATAACAGTGGGCCTTTAAGCATGTCTGTGATAATCACAAGGCTATAACAGTGGTCCTTTAAGCATATCTGGGATAATCACTAGGCTATAACAGTGGTCCTTTAAGCATGTCTGGGATAATCACAAGGCTATATAACAGTGGGCCTTTAAGCATGTCTGGGATAATCACAAGGCTATAACAGTGGTCCTTTAAGCATGTCTGGGATAATCACAAGGCTATAACAGTGGTCCTTTAAGCATGTCTGGGATAATCACAAGGCTATAACAGTGGTCCTTTAAGCATGTCTGGGATAATCACAAGGCTATATAACAGTGGTCCTTTAAGCATGTCTGGGATAATCACAAGGCTATAACAGTGGTCCTTTAAGCATGTCTGGGATAATCACAAGGCTATAACAGTGGTCCTTTAAGCATGTCTGGGATAATCACAAGGCTATAACAGTGGTCCTTTAAGCATGTCTGGGATAATCACAAGGCTATAACAGTGGTCCTTTAAGCATGTCTGGGATAATCACAAGGCTATATAACAGTGGGCCTTTAGGCATGTCTGGGATAATCACTAGGATATAACAGTGGTCCTTTAAGCATGTCTGGGATAATCACAAGGCTATAACAGTGGTCCTTTAAGCATGTCTGGGATAATCACAAGGCTATAACAGTGGTCCTTTAAGCATGTCTGGGATAATCACAAGGCTAGAACAGTGGTCCTATCAGCATGTCTGGGATAATCACAAGGCTATAACAGTGGGCCTTTAGGCATGTCTGGGATAATCACTAGGATATAACAGTGGTCCTTTAAGCATGTCTGGGATAATCACAAGGCTATAACAGTGGTCCTTTAAGCATGTCTGGGATAATCACTAGGATATAACAGTGGTCCTATCAGCATGTCTGGGATAATCACAAGGCTATATAACAGTGGTCCTATCAGCATGTCTGGGATAATCACAAGGCTATAACAGTGGTCCTATGAGCATGTCTGGGATAATCACTAGGCTATAACAGTGGTCCTATCAGCATGTCTGGGATAATCACAAGGCTACAACAGTGGTCCTTTAAGCATGTCTGGGATAATCACAAGGCTATATAACAGTGGGCCTTTAAGCATGCCTGGGATAATCACAAAGCTATAACAGTGGGCCTTTAAGCATGTCTGGGATAATCACAAGGCTATAACAGTGGGCCTTTAAGCATGTCTGGGATAATCACAAGGCTATAACAGTGGTCCTTTAAGCATGTCTGGGATAATCACAAGGCTATAACAGTGGGCCTTTAAGCATGTCTGGGATAATCACAAGGCTATAACAGTGGTCCCTTAAGCATGTCTGGGATAATCACAAGGCTATAACAGTGGTCCCTTAAGCATGTCTGGGATAATCACAAGGCTATAACAGTGGTCCCTTAAGCATGTCTGGGATAATCACAAGGCTATAACAGTGGGCCTTTAAGCATGTCTGGGATAATCACAAGGCTATAACAGTGGTCCTTTAAGCATGTCTGGGATAATCACAAGGCTATAACAGTGGGCCTTTAAGCATGTCTGGGATAATCACAAGGCTATAACAGTGGCCGCTTAAGCATGTCTGGGATAATCACAAGGCTATAACAGTGGTCCTTTAAGCATGTCTGGGATAATCACAAGGCTATAACAGTGGTCCTTTAAGCATGTCTGTGATAATCACAAGGCTATAACAGTGGTCCTTTAAGCATGTCTGGGATAATCACAAGGCTATAACAGTGGGCCTTTAAGCATGTCTGGGATAATCACAAGGCTATAACAGTGGCCGCTTAAGCATGTCTGGGATAATCACAAGGCTATAACAGTGGTCCTTTAAGCATGTCTGGGATAATCACAAGGCTATAACAGTGGTCCTTTAAGCATGTCTGTGATAATCACAAGGCTATAACAGTGGGCCTTTAAGCATGTCTGGGATAATCACAAGGCTATAACAGTGGCCGCTTAAGCATGTCTGTGATAATCACAAGGCTATAACAGTGGTCCTTTAAGCATGTCTGGGATAATCACAAGGCTATAACAGTGGTCCTTTAAGCATGTCTGGGATAATCACAAGGCTATAACAGTGGGCCTTTAAGCATGTCTGGGATAATCACAAGGCTATAACAGTGGTCCTTTAAGCATGTCTGGGATAATCACAAGGCTATAACAGTGGTCCTTTAAGCATGTCTGGGATAATCACAAGGCTATAACAGTGGCAGCTTAAGCATGTCTGGGATAATCACTAGGATATAACAGTGGGCCTTTAAGCATGTCTGGGATAATCACAAGGCTATAACAGTGGTCCTTTAAGCATGTCTGGGATAATCACAAGGCTATAACAGTGGTCCTTTAAGCATGTCTGGGATAATCACTAGGATATAACAGTGGGCCTTTAGGCATGCCTGGGATAATCACAAGGCTATAACAGTGGGCCTTTAAGCATGTCTGGGATAATCACAAGGCTATAACAGTGGCCGCTTAAGCATGTCTGGGATAATCACAAGGCTATAACAGTGGTCCTTTAAGCATGTCTGGGATAATCACAAGGCTATAACAGTGGTCCTTTAAGCATGTCTGGGATAATCACAAGGCTATAACAGTGGGCCTTTAAGCATGTCTGGGATAATCACAAGGCTATAACAGTGGTCCTTTAAGCATGTCTGGGATAATCACAAGGCTATAACAGTGGTCCTATCAGCATGCCTGGGATAATCACAAGGCTATAACAGTGGTCCTTTAAGCATGTCTGGGATAATCACAAGGCTATAACAGTGGTCCTATCAGCATGCCTGGGATAATCACAAGGCTATAACAGTGGTCCTTTAAGCATGTCTGGGATAATCACAAGGCTATAACAGTGGTCCTTTAAGCATGTCTGTGATAATCACAAGGCTATAACAGTGGTCCTTTAAGCATGTCTGGGATAATCACAAGGCTATAACAGTGGGCCTTTAAGCATGTCTGGGATAATCACAAGGCTATAACAGTGGTCCTTTAAGCATGTCTGGGATAATCACAAGGCTATAACAGTGGTCCTTTAAGCATGTCTGGGATAATCACAAGGCTATAACAGTGGCCCTTTAAGCATGTCTGGGATAATCACAAGGCTATAACAGTGGTCCTTTAAGCATGTCTGGGATAATCACAAGGCTATAACAGTGGTCCTTTAAGCATGTCTGGGATAATCACTATGATATAACAGTGGTCCTATCAGCATGTCTGGGATAATCACAAGGCTATAACAGTGGTCCTTTAAGCATGTCTGGGATAATCACTAGGATATAACAGTGGTCCTTTAAGCATGTCTGGGATAATCACTAGGATATAACAGTGGTCCTTTAAGCATGCCTGGGATAATCACAAGGCTATAACAGTGGTCCTTTAAGCATGTCTGTGATAATCACTAGGATATAACAGTGGGCATTTAAGCATGTCTGGGATAATCACAAGGTTATAACAGTGATCCTTTAAGCATGTCTGGGATAATCACAAGGCTATAACAGTGGTCCTTTAAGCATGTCTGGGATAATCACAAGGTTAGCCTGAGGCTTTATTTAATCAAGCATTTAGGTAAATTGAATGGGTAGGCTAGATGGGCCCATTGGTTCTTATCTGCAGTCAAATCTATGTTTCTGTGGTTCTATATAAGGATATTATAAGCAGCAACTTGTAAGGTAAAATATAAAACACATGATATATTCAGTGTAAAAAGAAACAGCATCATAATCATCCTCCAGACATACATCATCTCGAGGTCATGACACAAGGAATCCCAAGATGGCATCCACAGGGTGTAAGAGTTCACAAATTATTCAAGGGAAACTACTGCCGCTGAAAACTACTGCAGCCATTAAGGATGCATGGTCGTGGATAAAAGGCTTGTGAAATACGGCACCAAATCTTGATAATAGAAGAAACCCTATGCGTTTATCAAGATTTGGTGCTGAGTTTCATGAGCCTTTTATTCGTGCCTGTGCTTCCTTAATAGCTGCAGGAGTTTTAAGTGGCAGTATTTTTCTATGAATAATTTAGCCTGACACGCTGTGACGCCATCTTGGGATTCCTCACACAGAATGACCTTAAGGAGACAGACTGCTTGAGGCTTTTCCGTGTTCTATGTATAATGTGGCCCCTTTGCGTTTCACAAATTGTCTTGTTGCTGTCTACTAAGCAGTTTATTAGTCTTCCTACAAATACATTATATTAATTGAAGAAAATTAACAAGAAAAAATTGTGTTTACTTATCTGGTTTGCATTAAAACAATAGGAACAACAAACATTTGCAGTTCATACATCCATAAGGGCCAATGACCCTTTGGTTCCTTAAAGACATATCTAAGTTTCCTTGTTTTTACCTTTTTCTAATCTAACACATGCTCCTTATATCAGACACACACATTACATGGAGTCATTCTATACACACACAAACTTATTTTATTTAAAAACACACAAACTTATTTTATTTTAAAATAAAGCTTGTTTTCCACACCCAGGAGCTGCTTACATAGGCACAGTGTACCTACCAATAGAAACACTGCATTAGATTTCAAGCCAACAGCAGCTCAATGCAGGGCAGTGTCTGACTCCTCTTGCTTCGGAGGACTATACATCCCATGATTCCTTCCTTCACAAGCTGCTATTACAAATTGCTACAATGTATTAAAAGTATAGCTGCTTGTGATTGGCCAAACCAAATTATGAATGTTATGCTAATTTTAACTTGGATATGCAGGGGTGTTAACTCTGAAAAGCAACTGCTTGCAAACTAAAGAAATTTAGCAAACTTCAGGGTGAATTTGTTAATGTTTAATCTGGTATTTTTTCATGCAAAAAAAAAAAAAATGTTTTCATACACTGCTGATTCTCCTCTATCAGATGCACTCATAATCCATGAAACTTAAACATGCCTTTAATTTATCAGGACAAAACAATCTCACCATGCGTATATTTAATTTACATTTTCTACACTACAGATTATTACTTACACATTTCATACAAAAAATAAAACTTTTCGTGCTAGACATTTTTCGGCTACAGTGGACCTTAAAAGAGGTGACAGTACATTTTTTGTTATCTCCTTACAAAGCTGATTTATACAGATTATGTATTCCTCACTTGTTAAATACTGCATTCAGCCAGCCCCAAAAGTGTCTGCAGTTCCCTGGAGGAACAAGCTTCTGGGTCGTGATGGCCGGACGTATAAACTGCGCAAGCATCATAGTGCGTCTCCTGCAAAAGACAGAGTGCTCGTTTAAAGCATTATCTTGGGTGAAATGACCAAATTCAGTTTTTATTTGGTAATCTAGATTACACTACTAGTAGGGGGATAAGAAGTGAAGAGATAAAGAGGGATGAGAAGTGTTGTAGGGAAAGAAGGTTGAAGGGTGGATAATGATCGGAGTCTTACACTTTATAGGAACTCTTTAATAAGAAGAGTGTTCAAGACAGCAGCTTTCATGAAAGAGACAGTAAGAAAGGGGGAGGGTCCAGAAGTTAAGAGTCAGTGTACTCTGGAGTCTCCTTAGATGTAGCGCTACAGAATATGTTACAAATAAACAATAATAATAATAATGTGAGTGTAAATTTTATATAACAATTACTGTGAGGAAGATACAATTAATTATGTATTCTTGTTAAAACGCTCATATAAATAAATACGGTAAATATTACCATGACAAATGTCCCTGTTACGTCCCAGCTATAGATAAAGCTAATGAAAGCCTGCTGTGGGTGGTCGAGCTTGCTATCAGGGCGTTGGCGTGTCTAACAGGATTAGGCAGCTGTCTTTTTGTAGGATCCCACAAGAAGAAATAGAGCCCAGTCCCCCAGGTGCTAACATTATTACGGATAATAAAAGACCCAATAAAACACATTGACACAAACACAACTGAACTTGGGACATCATCACTAACAGGTATGTATAATTGTAACTGTACATGATCCATGCAAAGTCCCGTTTTTTTCCTCACTTTCTAGAGGGAGGGGGAAGCCTGGGAGTAACATATTTGACCAGGTGATCCCTTCATTTGGGCATAAGGACGCATGTGATACAGGATTCATTTTAAAATCAAATCCAGCCGCAGAAGATGGAATGGCCTGATGGCTCTTTGGGAATGGAGCTGTCACAGTAGGTATACTGGCTCCCTGTCCTCCACATCCCTTAGTGGACTATAATTGATTTGGGCGGCCTACATAGTCTGAACATTGTACCCATGACAGTCCATTGCCAGGGACCTCTGAACAAGACCTATAGTGGGTGAAACCTGTAGAGGGATTACAACATTGATTGCTACTACAGTCTCCTTGGCACCGCAGACACAATCACATTACAAAGCTACCTCTTTTGGAACCACAGCGGGAACCAACTGGATAGACTAAAGGACTACCTAAGGACTATAGTGACTTTGCTTTGCACAATATATTCTTTTTAATATCATCCTAGAAGTGTTAACACCACATCCAAACAACAGCACCCTGTAATATATGGTTCTACATTGCCAAGGACCCCTTGGAACGTCGTGTGAGGCTCCAGCATGTCTGGACTGGACACAGGGAGCGGTCAGTCTAATGAATTTATGGAGGTAGTAGCAGGGGTATGGATCTTTCCGGTAGGCAAAGAACTGTTTGTGACAGAAATGAACATCAGAGGGATGAGCTGAAGAGTAGATGAGCATGGGTTTCAATAAAAGTATTCAAATCATTTTAAAACTAAATTTCAGTTTAGTGTGCTATTTGGTATTATCACCCTGTTACAATGTTCTGAATCTCATAGCCAGAGCCCATGATGACCATTAGAAGGTAACCAGCCGGGCCCTAGATTACAGAAAGAAGTGTGAGAATGTGCGATTTTGTTTTCTTGTAAGCTCTTCGGCACTTGGACTTTCATATAACAGTATTCGTACAATACACAGATGAACCACACACACTCAATGCTAATGCATAAAAAGCATAAGATGGTGCAGTACTTCCTGCAAAGATTTGAAGCTCAAAACAGGGCCCTCCCATTTTCTGCAGTTTGTGAATATTGTATTTTTCCTTTTTCTTATCCCCTGTACAGCGCTACGGAATATGTTGGCGTGTTACAAATAAAAGTTAATAATAATAAAATAAAATAAATTATGTATATATATATATATATATATATATATATATATATATATATATATATATATATATATATATATATACACAGTGTATATATATATATAAATAGCTACATGCTATGCTGAAATGTATTGCTCTATATTTTACTCTGCTGTGTTCTTATCTACAACCTTATCTATAGACTTACTAGTCACAATGCTGCTCTGTTTCTCACTTAACTCTGGCCAATGAATTTTGTCTTGTTTTTCCAATTTTTTTTTTTTTACCCAACTCTTTCTGTTTTTAGTTCATACTTGTATCAGTATCGCTTTTTGACTTGATAAAGAGAGGCATTATCTCTCGAAAGCTCGTAGCTCTATTATGAATACGTTTGTCCAATAAAAAAGGTATCACTATTTACTGCAATACTCTGATTATTCAACTATATACATACATACACATACATATACAAACTGTTTTAACTGTTCTAAGGATTTGTTTATGCTGATCCCTTCTTATCAGTCACAAGTTACTTTCATATTATATTATTTCAATTTAATAGTGAGGTTGAATAGAGAAGTTTCTATGCCACCCCAGGTATATTAAAAATAAATAGAAAGAGTACAGCGCCCCCATGTGGATGATACCAGATTCCAGGAGAAAAGATAGATCTACAGAACTATTATTAATAACCTGGAGGGATAATCACAGTATTGTGATATGCAGTATATAGTGATACCTTTTTTTTATTGGACAACCACTTTATTTGAGTGACAAGCAATGCTGATGGTAAGAGTTAGTTAGGAAAGGAATGCAGAGAAATAACAAACCCATGTGGGATAAAAACAGGCATCTTAATAAAATATATAGAGCAACAGTATGACTAGTGTGGAGCTATACACAAGACCAGAGGTAAGAGGTAAAACAGAAAGGAAAGAAGAAATAAATATTATGTCTCTATTGCTTTTGACTTGACAAAGAGAGCTGCATGTCTCAAAAGACTTTCCCGGTGGTCCAGTGGTTTTCAGATTCAGTGCTTTCACCACCACTGTGACCTGGGTTTGATTCCTGGGAAGCAAGAGGTCACACTACACTGAAGCCAATCAGGGTTGGGCCTGGTCAGTACTTGAATGGGAGACCACTAGGAATACCAGGAGTTGTATGCTGTGGCCCACGGGAGGGGAGAAGGGACTGACAGCCCACTCTAGTATTTCTGCCAACAACATGAATACCAAGTGGATCAGCAGGGTGTGTTACTATCCATGAGGTCACAGAGAATCCGACACAAAAACAACAACAATCTCTTGAAAGCTTGTAAAATCCTTATCCAATAAAAAATATATCACTTTATACCGCAATACTCTGATTATTCAACTGGAGTACTGACATTCGCAGCTACCCCTCTCTTTATTAAAAAACAAACCTATAAACATATTATCTGAATGTGGACATGAATAATTCTGTTTTAAGCAAACTAGCTGGGAACCACAGCCATCAGAACTCTCAAACAAAAACAAAGTTATCTTAACAATCAAATAATCTAGTTAAAACATTTATATAAAAGAAAATACATTTGCCCAAAGTCCCTTGAAGAGGACGCTTCCATCTCCTAGAATCCCATCTAGGGATTTAGATTCAGTTCTGATGTTCTAAGATACTCTGACACCATTAACCCTGCGCTGCTGCACCTAGGTGGGGATTTAAAAAAAAAGGGCCCTGAAGGGATCAAAGAATAAATAAAAGTGACTCAGAAAAGGACCCAATTGTTGTAGAAATGAGAGGTACACAAGAAATAAATATACTTGCAGTTGGTTGTAATATACATTCACAGTGTGCCTGTATCCACAGCAATTATGTAAGATTAGCTGTAATGCTAATAAAGAAAAGCATGCCCAAATGTAAAAATAGTAAATGGTGGCAGAGAAAATTAACAACTTAGCTATCTTCTGCCTCTATAAACCTTTTTTTTCATTTTAACATGTTAATATTAACCTCCCCCCGCTAACATTAAGGGAACGTGGAACACACTTTGTGAAGATCTGAAGACCCCACAGCCACTGACTATCTATTATCACTAATTGTTATAGTAATCATCCAAGTGGACTTAAAAGACTATAATCACCGATCTTGTTCCCCTAAAATAATTCTCATATTTATGGACTTGTGACTAATCCCCTTCCATAGTGGTCAAATTGTCACAAAGAACTCACAGGAACATTTCCTTATGTGGCTAGCTTACAGGAGCCCAATTCCCTGTTTTTTCCTTCAATATGTTTTCTTTGTATGTGTATGAATTTTGGGATGGGTTTAGTACAAGATAATTCTCTGGTCATAGCAAACACCCTCTTCCGAGACGACTCTTCGCATGGACAACACCAGATGGACAACATAGAAATCAGATTGACTATATATACTTTGCAGCCAAAGATGGAGGAGCTCTATACAGTCAGCAAAACAAGACCTGGAGCTGACTGCGGCTCAGACCATGAGCTCCTTATTGCAAAGTTGAGTATTAAACTGAAGAAAAAAAGGAGGGAAAACCATCATACCAAGCAGATAGGAAATAGTATTTCTTGTGATTATGCAGTGGAAGTAAAGAAAAGATTTAAGGGACTAGACATGGAAGACAGAATGCCTGATGAGCTTTGGACCCAAGTTTGCAACATAATCCAGGAACCAGCAACAAAGAATATCACTAAAAGAAAGAAAAGTAAGAAGACAAACTGGCTGTCTGATGAGGCTTTGAAAGTAGCCCAGGGAAGAAGGAAAGCGAAAGGTAGTGGAGATAAGAAAAGATTTGTCCAACTGAATGCAGCATTCAAGAGGATAGCAAGAAGAGACAAGGAGACATTCTACAATGAGCAATGTAAAGAGATTGAAGAAGATAACCAAATGGGTAAATCAAGAGATCTCTTCAAGAAAATTGGGGATCTTAAAAGGCACCTTTCATGCCAAAGTGGGCGTGATAAAAGACCAAAAACGGTAGGGACTTAACAGAAGAAGATCAGATAAAGAAGAGGTGGCAGGAATAAACTGAAGATCTATAGAGGAAGGATCTTAACAGCAGTAATGACCACAATAATTTGTCCAATGAGTTGGAGCCAGACATCTTGGAGAGTGAAGTGAGATGGGCCCTAGGGTCTTGCTGATAATAAGCTGCAGGAGGTGATGGAATCCCAATTGAACTATTCACAATTCTACAGGAGGATGCTATGAAAGTGTTACTTGTCTTGTGCCAACACATTTTGAAAACTCAACAACGGCCAATAGACTGGAAAAGGTCAGTCTACATCCTAATCACCCAAAAAAGGCAGTGCCAAAGAGTGCTCCAATTATCGAACAATTGCACTAACATGTTAGCAAGGTAATGCTTAAGATTCTACAAACTCGACTCCAACAATATATGGACCAAGAACAACAAGATATACAAGTTGGGTTCCGCAGAGATAGAGGCACAGGAGATCAAATTGCCAGTGTCCGCTGGATAATAGAGAAAGAAAGAGAGTTCCGAAATGACATTTACTTCTGCTTCATAGACTATTCTAAAGCCTTTGACTATGTGGATCACAACAAAATGTGGCATGTCCTTAAAGAGATGGGAGTACCAGATCATCTCATCCTCCTCCTAACAAATCTATATGTCAACCAAGAAGCCACGGTCAGAACCGAACATGGGACAACGGAATGGTTCAAGATCAGAAAAGGAGTGCGACAAGGTTGTATATTATCACCTTATTTATTCAACTTATATGCAGAATACATCACGCGTAGGGATGAACTGGATGAATCCAAAGCCGGAATCAATATTGCTGGAAGTAATATCAACAACCTCAGATACGCCGATGATGCTACTCTGATGGCTGAAAGTGAAGAGGAACTAAAGGACTTATTGACGAGGGTAAAAGAAGAGAGTGCAAAAGTTGGCCTGCTGCTCAACGTTAAAAAAACAAAGATCATGGCAAACAGCAATCTCACTTCCTGGTAAATAGACTGGAAGAAGTGGAGGCAGTGACAGATTTTATTTTCCTGGGATCCAAGATCTCTGCAGATGGTGACTGTAGTCAGGAAATTAAAAGACGTTCGCTTCTGGGGAGGAAAGTTATGGCAAGCTTGGACAAGCTAGTAAAAAGTAAAGATATTACACTATCAATGCAGGTCCGCATAGTTTGAACTCTGGTATTCCCAGTAGTAACATATGGATGTGAGAGCTGGACCATAAAGAAGTCTGAGCGCCGTAGAATTGACGCCTTTGATTTGTGGTGTTGGAGAAGACTACTTGGAGTCCCTTGGACTGCAAGAAGATCCAATAAATCAACACTTCATGAAATCAAGACAAACTGCTCACTGGAGGGTATGATCATGAGGCTGAAGCTCAGATATTTTGGCCATATCATGAGACGGCAGGATTCCCTAGAGAAGACTTCCAAGCCTGAATACTGGGACAGTGACAGCCATATTGTGTACCATGTTTTACTGTCAGCCATCCTGTTTATGATGAGCTATGTATTACTTGTTTATATGTGACGTACAGTTATGGATGTGTGATGATACCCACTCAGGTCTCTAAATGCTACATTTTCCTCCAGAGAGTTCATTGCAGGCATCAATTATCAGCTGATCCTGCCTGTTACTTTTTCAGGGGGGGGGGGTCATTGTAAACTAATGAAAATTCCATTAGACCTAAGGAATGCACTACTGGCAGTTGTAGATGCTAAAATCCTTTCCCTGTTGCAGCAAATAAAAACTATCTGTGTATTCAAAGCCTCCTTGCACCTCAGAAAGTAGAACAGTGAAAGAGAAAGTTCTATGCATTGGTGTAGTAAAAAAATACAATGTAAACATTATATATATATAGAGAGAGAAGTATTTGATCCCCTGTTGATTTGATCCACTGACAAAGAAATTACCAGTCTATAATTTTAATGGTATATGTATTTTAACAGTGAGAAACAGAATAACAAAGGAAAAATGCATGTAAAAAAAGTTATAAATTGATTTGCAGGTCAATCCCCTATCAATCAGCAAGTTTACTGGTGTCTAGGTGTCTTTTAGACAGGTAACAAGCTGAGATTTGGAGCACTCTCTTAAAGGGAGTGCTCCTAATCTCAGCTCGTTACCTGTATAAAAGACACCTGTCCACAAAAGCAATCAATCAGATTCCCAACTCTCTACCATGGCCAAGACCAAGGAGCTGTCCAAGGATGTCAGGGATGAGATTGTAGACCTACACAAGGCTGGAATGGGCTACAAGACCATCGCCAAGCAGCTTGGTGAGAAGGTGACAACAGTTGGTGTGATTATTCACAAATGGAAGAAACACAAAATAACTGCCAGAACTACACTGGAGGATCTTGTTAATGATCTCAAGGCAGCTGGGACATAGTCACCAAGAAAACAATTGGTAACACACTACGCCGTGAAGGACTGAAATCCTGCAGCACCCGCAAGGTCCCCCTGCTTAAGAAAGCACATTTTCAGGCCCGTCTGAAGTTTGCCAATGAACATCTGAATGATTCAGAGGAGAACTGGGTGAAAGTTTAGTGGTCCGATGAGACCAAAATCAAGCTCTTTGGCATCAACTCAACTCACGGTGTTTGGAGGAGGAGGAATGCTGCCTATATCCCCAAGAACACCATCCCCAGCGTCAAACATGGAGGTGGAAACATTATGCTTTGGGGGTGATTTTCTGCTAAGGACAACTGCACCGCATTAAAGGGATGATGGACGGGGCCATGTACCATCAAATCTTGGGTGAAAATCTCCTCCCCTCAGCCAGGGCACTGGAAATTTGTCGTGGATGGGTATTCCAGCATGACAATGACCCAAAACACACAGCCAAGACAACAAAGGAGTGGCTCAATAAGAAGTACATTAAGGTCCTGGAGCGGCCTAGCCAGTCTCCAGACCTTAATCCAGGGGTGTCCAAGTTCCATCCTGGAGGGCCGCACCCAGGCCTGGATTTGAATATATCATTTCTGTGCACAGGTGAGTCAATCGGGATGACTGAAGAAGTGATTGACTCACCTGTGCACAGCAGGGTTATCATCAAATCCAGGCCTGTGTGTGGCCCTCCAGGACCGAGTTTGGACACACCTGCCTTAATCCCATAGAAAATCTGTAGAGGGAGCTGAAGGTTTGAGTTGCCAAACATCAGCCTCAAAACCTTAATGAGAGGAGAGAATCTACAGAGAGGAGTGAGACAAAATCCCTCCTGAGATGTGTGCAAACCTGGTGGCCAACTACAAGAAACGTCTGACCTCTGTGACTGCCAACAAGGGTTTTGCCACCAAGTACTAAGGGGTCAAATATTTATTTCCCTCATTGACCTGCAAATCAATTTATATATTTTTTTGACATGAGTTTTTCTTGGTTTTGTTTTTGTTATTCTGTCTCTCACTGTTAAAATATACGTTCAAAATCAGCAGGGGATCAAATACTTTTTCCCCTCACTGTAGATAGATAGAATGGTTGGTAGATAGGTAGATAGATAGACTTCTATATAAATAGGCAGATATATAGAGAGATACTTTTAGATAGATAGATAGATAGATAGATAGATAGATAGATAGATATCCACTATAATAAGGAGCAACGCGTGTATAATGAGAGTGCAGGCACCACAAGTTGCTGCTAAATCTAACAATAGCCGCACATGCGCTGTTTTTACGTATTCGTGTATGAGCAATAGATGAGAACCAGGGGGAGAGATAGAGAAACAGAGAGAGACAGAGTGCACATAGAGAGGGCAGAGAGTGTAGAGAAAGATGGCACAGAGAGAGAAAGAGCCCACAGAGAGAGAGCAGAGAGAGTACAGAGATAGAGGGCACAGAAAGAGGGCAGAAAGTTTAGAGATACAGAGCGCACCAAGATAGGGTAGAGAATGTAGAGATAGAGGGCACAGAGAGAGAGTGCATAGATAGAGGGCACAGAGAGAGAAAGAACAGAGAGAGAGAGTGCAGACAGAGAGAGGACAGAGAGAGATACAGAGTGCACACCAAGATAGGGCAGAGAGTGTAGAGATAGAGGGCACAGAGAGAGAAAGAGTGCACACAGAGAGTGCGCAGAGAGAGAAAGAGCGCACACACAGAGATAATGCAGAGATAGAGGGCACAGAGACAGTGCACAGAGAGAAAGAGCGTGCAGAGATAGAGGGCACATGGGTATAGAGAGACAGAGGGTACAGAGAGAGTGCACAGAGAGAGTGCAGAGGGAAAGAGCGTGCAGAGATAGAGGGCACATGGGTATAGAGAGACAGAGGGTACAGAGAGAGGGCACAGAGACAGTGCACAGAGAGAAAGAGCGTGCAGAGATAGAGGGCACATGGGTAAAGAGAGACAGAGGGTACAGAGAGAGGGCACAGAGACAGTGCACAGAGAGAAAGAGCGTGCAGAGATAGAGGGCACATGGGTAAGGAGAGACAGATGGTACAGAGAGAGGGCACAGAGAGAAAGAGCGTGCAGAGATAGAAGGCACATGGGTATAGAGAGACAGAGGGTACAGAGAGAGAGCACAGAGACAGTGCACAGAGAGAAAGAGCGTGCAGAGATAGAGGGCACATGGGTAAGGAGAGACAGATGGTACAGAGAGAGGGCACAGAGGGAAAGAGCGTGCAGAGATAGAGGGCACATGGGTATAGAGAGACAGAGGGTACAGAGAGAGGGCACAGAGAGAGTGCAGAGGGAAAGAGCGTGCAGAGATAGAGGGCACATGGGTATAGAGAGACAGAGGGTACAGAGAGAGAGCACAGAGAGAGTGCACAGAGGGAAAGAGCGTGCAGAGATAGAGGGCACATGGGTATAGAGAGACAGAGGGTACAGAGAGAGTGCACAGAGGGAAAGAGCGTGCAGAGATAGAAGGCACATGGGTATAGAGAGACAGAGGGTACAGAGAGAGGGCACTGAGAGAGTGCACAGAGAGAAAGAGCGTGCAGAGATAGAGGGCACATGGGTATAGAGAGACAGAGGGTACAGAGAGAGAGCACAGAGAGAGTGCACAGAGGGAAAGAGCGTGCAGAGATAGAGGGCACATGGGTATAGAGAGACAGAGGGTACAGAGAGAGTGCACAGAGGGAAAGAGCGTGCAGAGATAGAAGGCACATGGGTATAGAGAGACAGAGGGTACAGAGAGAGAGCACAGAGAGAGTGCACAGAGGGAAAGAGCGTGCAGAGATAGAGGGCACATGGGTATAGAGAGACAGAGGGTACAGAGAGAGTGCACAGAGGGAAAGAGCGTGCAGAGATAGAAGGCACATGGGTATAGAGAGACAGAGGGTACAGAGAGAGGGCACTGAGAGAGTGCACAGAGAGAAAGAGCGTGCAGAGATAGAGGGCACATGGGTATAGAGAGACAGAGGGTACAGAGAGAGTGCACAGAGGGAAAGAGCGTGCAGAGATAGAGGGCACATGGGTATAGAGAGACAGAGGGTACAGAGAGAGTGCACAGAGGGAAAGAGCGTGCAGAGATAGAGGGCACATGGGTATAGAGAGACAGAGGGTACAGAGAGAGTGCACAGAGGGAAAGAGCGTGCAGAGATAGAGGGCACATGGGTATAGAGAGACAGATGGTACAGAGAGAGGGCACAGAGAGAGGGCACAGAGAGAAAGAGCGTGCAGAGATAGAAGGCACATGGGTATAGAGAGACAGAGGGTACAGAGAGAGTGCACAGAGGGAAAGAGCGTGCAGAGATAGAAGGCACATGGGTATAGAGAGACAGAGGGTACAGAGAGAGGGCACAGAGAGAGGGCACAGAGAGAGGGCACAGAGGGAATGAGCGTGCAGAGATAGAGGGCACATGGGTATAGAGAGACAGAGGGTACAGAGAGAGGGCACAGAGAGAGGGCACAGAGAGAGTGCACAGAGGGAAAGAGCGTGCAGAGATAGAAGGCACATGGGTATAGAGAGACAGAGGGTACAGAGAGAGGGCACAGAGAGAGGGCACAGAGAGAGGGCACAGAGGGAATGAGCGTGCAGAGATAGAGGGCACATGGGTATAGAGAGACAGAGGGCACAGAGAGAGGGCACAGAGGGAAAGAGCTTGCAGAGATAGAGGGCACATGAGTATGGAGGGACAGAGGGTACAGAGAGAGGGCACATAGAGCGCATCATATCGTCATTTCTGACAAGAGAGGGGGGGAGAGAGATACTTATACATAAAGACAAATAGCTATATAGAGAGAGAGATATTTGTGTCACAGAGAACCAGACACACAACATGTCACAGACAGACTCACCTTCTGAGCTGTTTGGGGAAACACTCATTCGCCACGCCCTCTACCCTTCAACCCTCAGTTTGATCAAGTTCATTGGCTGTTGAACAGCTAAGTAAATGGGATTGGTGGAGGAAACCAAAACGGAGGCTGTGATTGGCCTGGTGCAGGTTTGGCTTGTTGTTCTGTCAGTGCTGGGTGTCCCCGGCTAGGTGCGAGATGTTGGGGCTCCGCTGTGTGCTGGGCCGGGTGCCAGTAGGCAGGGCCCCGGTGGTTGGGGTGCTGAGCTCCGGGTGTGCGATGCATGGGACCCGGAGGAACAGGTAATGTGACACCCGGACAGGAGGAGCCCCAGAGAAGCCCTGGGTGACCCGAATAGGGAGACAATGACAGAAGTATAATGTGAGCCCTGGGCCACATACAGACTTCTTATTACAGCAAGTTGAGATGACTGTGAGATAAGTAATGTCCTAGATAAAGGTATCTACAGAGGCAGCTCAATTTTAGATAATTAATACTTAACAGAGCTTGAAGTTTAGTTATCTAACACTTAAACTAAAATGCTTACAATAACACATTATTATGGTGCATGTATATATATTGTAATTCTACTAGCGACTTCCTCGTCAAAAATGACGACAATACAATTTAAAGCCTGGCAATGCTGTTTGCCACACAATGCGAGGTTCTGCCCCCTCTGAGCACCTTCAGCACTCATCGCAAGCCTTTGCTCCCATCTACTTCACCGCTCATTTCAGGCCTTGGCAACCTGCAAGTCTGAGTAAATAAAACTCCTTGTTTGCATAAACATACAGTATATGATGAGAGATTATACACCATAATCAATTGTGCATCTTATCGTTTGGCCAATCAATATTATGTACCAATCATGACTGTGTGGTGCACTAGGTCCGCGCCCTCGCATGAGCCTGGTCACTCTGGCTCCTAACATTATTTTTCAAGGAATTAGGTTATTTATATGAATTCCCTGGCCTATCTGGGTCTTTAGTTTATTTTATGCTTTGCCCACTCCTGCACAGCTTTTATTTCTTCTGCACCCTCTTTAGACATTGAACTTTGCTAGGCTTGATTAGAGACTTGAAGGAAAACAAAATGGACTTTAAACTTCAGCTGTTTAATAAGAAATTGAAGCCAATCCAGAGCAGGAGTGGAACATGTGTACACGATCTGTATGAGTAACGTAGAAGCGCCTCGCTAAATACTCCACAGGGAGATAACCTTTTGTTTATATGTCTTTATTTTTAAACTAATAACTAACTATAAACACAGTTCATCAAAATGTAAAACGTACTATAGACCAGCGGCGGAATGTGCAAGTTGGGGGCTCACTTGTAGACTCCACGGTGACTGGGGTGGGGAGGTGAGCTTGTAGACTCCACGGTGACTGGGGTGGGGAGGTGAGCTTGTAGACTCCACGGTGACTGGGGTGGGGAGGTGAGCTTGTAGACTCCACGGTGACTGGGGTGGGGAGGTGAGCTTGTAGACTCCACGGTGACTGGGGTGGGGAGGTGAGCTTGTAGACTCCACGGTGACTGGGGTGGGGAGGTGAGCTTGTAGACTCCACGGTGACTGGGGTGGCGAGGTGAGCTTGCAGACTCCACGGTGACTGGGGTGGCGAGGTGAGCTTGTAGACTCCACGGTGACTGGGGTGGCGAGGTGAGCTTGTAGACTCCACGGTGACTGGGGTGGCGAGGTGAGCTTGTAGACTCCACGGTGACTGGGGTGGGGAGGTGAGCTTGTAGACTCCACGGTGACTGGGGTGGGGAGGTGAGCTTGTAGACTCCACGGTGACTGGGGTGGCGAGGTGAGCTTGTAGACTCCACGGTGACTGGGGTGGCGAGGTGAGCTTGTAGACTCCACGGTGACTGGGGTGGCGAGGTGAGCTTGTAGACTCCACGGTGACTGGGGTGGCGAGGTGAGCTTGTAGACTCCACGGTGACTGGGGTGGCGAGGTGAGCTTGTAGACTCCACGGTGACTGGGGTGGGGAGGTGAGCTTGTAGACTCCACGGTGACTGGGGTGGCGAGGTGAGCTTGTAGACTCCACGGTGACTGGAGTGGGGATGTGAGCTTGCAGACTCCACGGTGACTGGGGTGGGGAGGTGAGCTTGCAGACTCCACGGTGACTGGGGTGGGGAGGTGAGCTTGCAGACTCCACGGTGACTGGGGTGGGGAGGTGAGCTTGTAGACTCCACTGTGACTGGGGTGGGGAGGTGAGCTTGTAGACTCCACGGTGACTGGGGTGGCGAGGTGAGCTTGTAGACTCCACGGTGACTGGGGTGGGGAGGTGAGCTTGCAGACTCCATGGTAACTGGGGTGGGGAGGTGAGCTTGCAGACTCCACGGTGACTGGGGTGGGGAGGTGAGCTTGCAGACTCCACGGTGACTGGGGTGGGGAGGTGGCCTTGCAGACTCCACGGTGACTGGGGTGGGGAGGTGGGCTTGTAGACTCCATGGTGACTGGTGTGGGGAGGTGAGCTTGTAGACTCCACTGTGACTGGGGTGGGGAGGTGAGCTTGTAGACTCCACGGTGACTGGGGTGGGGAGGTGGGCTTGTAGACTCCACGGTGACTGGGGTGGCGAGGTGAGCTTGTAGACTCCACGGTGACTGGGGTGGCGAGGTGAGCTTGTAGACTCCACGGTGACTGGGGTGGCGAGGTGAGCTTGTAGACTCCACGGTGACTGGGGTGGGGAGGTGAGCTTGTAGACTCCACGGTGACTGGGGTGGGGAGGTGAGCTTGTAGACTCCACGGTGACTGGGGTGGGGAGGTGAGCTTGTAGACTCCACGGTGACTGGGGTGGGGAGGTGAGCTTGTAGACTCCACGGTGACTGGGGTGGGGAGGTGAGCTTGTAGACTCCACGGTGACTGGGGTGGGGAGGTGAGCTTGTAGACTCCACGGTGACTGGGGTGGGGAGGTGAGCTTGTAGACTCCACGGTGACTGGGGTGGGGAGGTGAGCTTGTAGACTCCACGGTGACTGGGGTGGGGAGGTGAGCTTGTAGACTCCACGGTGACTGGGGTGGCGAGGTGAGCTTGTAGACTCCACGGTGACTGGGGTGGGGAGGTGAGCTTGTAGACTCCACGGTGACTGGGGTGGGGAGGTGAGCTTGTAGACTCAAAATGGAATACAAAAGATTTGACACTGCAATCACTCTGCCTTCCCATACAATTTCTTAGCATAAACTTTACATGTTTGTCAAGTACGCATGAACTAACATTTGCATCTGTGTAAGTCTTGGGTATAAAACATTTTTATCAGACTTTGCTAATGTAAGGAAACTTTGGTTACAGTGTATGGCAAAAAAAGACTTCCAAGTCTAATTGCATGCTGGCTCAACGGAGTATATGGGAGGGAGGGAAACGGTGTCCTGTAGAAATCATATCTGAATACACCAATAGACCCACAAATACCCATCCTCCCTCCACTCTAGAATAGATAAAAAAAACTTAGAACACTCCCACTCCATCTCCAAGCCATACACACCTGGTATCCTTCACCCAAAGGCAGTGCCTACTAAAATAAAGGTTTTATCTAAAAATGATTTATGCTCACAGAGCTGCTAATGTTGTTATTTTGTTACAACATATGAAGGTTTTCCCAGTCCTTTAAGAATTTTTGTTTAAAAGGCGAGTTTCACCTATACGTAATTTGTATTTATTTATATAAAAGCACATACATGGAGAAGATTGACTAACTATATGCAATATTATGGAGCTTGCCTATTTTACCAGTTACTTCTGTTAGGTGACTGGGAGATATATTCTGAAAGAGTGTTTGCTATTTCTATCACTGCCACTTAGAATTCTGAGCTGTGTATTTTGATTGTTCAAAAGTCAAGAACCAGCTCTACAATACTGGGCTGTGGCAGTTCTGCAGCTCACATTACGTTCCTTCTCTAGGATAAAATGGTCTAGCATTGATAAAATAAAAGTGCAGTCACTTTCCAGCATATTTAAAATTGTTTATGTTCTTTTACATAAGAACAACTTAGGTGGAGGTGGTACTTCCACTTTAAATAACACATTTAACTCATTACTGTACACTGGGAAAATCTTAACATACTTGTGAAGTACTAACAACAACATTAGCAATCTGTTAGCCAGGAGTATAAAAGCATTACTAGAGAAAATCTTTTATTTAATTTGTGTCATGGGCACTTCATCTTGTGCTTCTAATCTGCCTGTAGTTTGAGGGGGAGAGCTATAACATTGGGGCTTACTCTTCTATTCAGTTGTATTAGTAGGTGGCTATATACACAAAACTTAAATAAGATATCTGAATCCATAGATCCACCATTGGCTGCCATTAAAGCAATTTTAAATGGAATAGTTAAAATTAAAGGCTCTATTTATTTTATACTTTGCACATTATGCAGTCAAGTTCTTCAAAAGAGCGTACAATAAATATGACACTTCAGTGATCAATTAATGGTATAGATGAAATGTGTGTATTCATTTGATTATGTTCTTTTACCTTTTTAATATGGTTTCACTGGTGCTTTTTTCAGTCTATGCCCATTTGTTAAGATGTCTTTCTGTCTTTTATTTCAGCACGTATGATGTGGTCATTGTTGGTGGGGGTATCGTGGGTCTCGCATCTGCCAGAGAGCTCGCCCTGCGACATCCCTCACTGCGCTGCAGTATACTGGAAAAAGAGAAAGACATATGTAAGGATAATATTGGTGACTAGACAAATGGCACTGTAAATACCAATAGAAATGACACTGTAAAAAAACTTCAAGGGACCCTTTAAGGAATATTTTTTGTGTTACATAAACATTTTAACTCGGGTCACTTAATTGTCATATACAATTACCATTTCACTTACTTCTAAAACAGGCTTTGGTAGATTTGCTAAAAGTATAGGGATCTGGTCCAAGGAGCAGCTGCTTCCCTGGCCTTCAAGTACTTCCCTGGCCTCTAAATTCCTCGGACTTGAACCCCATCGTGCACCAGTGGGACCATCTCGATCACTATGTTCAACAGCTGTTGGATTCACTGCAGTCTGCGTGGCTCCAGATAGCCTTGCCAACCTTACAGCATCTTATTGACTCACTACTACGCTGTCTAGCTGATGTCCATGCTGCACGGCGATTATTGGGGTGTTAGCTAGTGGTCATAATAATGTGACTGGACTGTGTGTGTGTATACAGTATCTCACAAAAGTGAGTACACCCCTCACATTTTTGTAAATATTTCATTATATCTTTTCATGTGACTACATTGTAGCAGAGTGTCATTTCTTCAGTGTTAAGTAGTAAGTGTACAGCCTGTATAACAGTGTAAATTTGCTGTCCCCTCACAATAACTCAATACACAGCCATTAATGTCTAAACCGTTGGCAACAAAAGTGAGTACACCCCTAAGTGGAAATATCCAAATT
Source organism: Discoglossus pictus (assembly GCA_027410445.1). Lineage (NCBI taxonomy): Eukaryota > Metazoa > Chordata > Amphibia > Anura > Alytidae > Discoglossus > Discoglossus pictus. Next base: position 200,338,904 of record CM050168.1, on the reverse strand, counting down.
GGGCCCATTTCCATCCTCGGTGTCATGTGACTTGTTAGTGTTACAAGGTCTCAAGTGTGAATGGGGAGCAGGTGTGTTAAATTTGGTGTTATTGCTCTCACTCTCTCATACTGGTCACTGGAAATTCAACATGGCACCTCATGGCAAAGAAAAAAAAAAAAAAGAATTGTTGCTTTACATAAAGACGGCCCAGGCTATAAGAAGATTGCCAATACCCTGAAACTGAGGATGCAGCATGGTGGGCAAGATCATACAGCGGTTTCACAGGACAGGTTCCACCCAGAACAGGCCTCGCCTTGGTCGACCATAGAAGTTAAGTGCATGTGCTCAGCGTCATGTCCACAGGTTGTCTTTGGGAAATAGATGTATGAGTGCTGCCAGCATTGCTGCAGAGGTTAAAGGGGTGGGGGATCAGCCTGTCAGTGCTCAGACCGTACGCCGCACACTGCATCAAATTGGTCTGCATGGCTGTCGTCCCAGAAGAAAGCCTCTTCTAAAGATGATGCACAAAATAGCCTGCAAATAGTTTGCTGAAGACAAGCAGACGAAGGACATGGATTACTGGAACCATATCCTGTGGTCAGATGAGACCAAGATAAACTTATTTAGTTCAGATGGTGTCAAGCGTGTGTGTCGGCAATGAGGTGAGGAGTACAAAGACAAGTGTGCCTTGCCTGCAGTCAAGCATGGTGGTGGAAGTGTCATGGTCTGGGCCTGCATGAGTGCTGCTGGCACTGGGGAGCTACAGGTCATTGAGGGAACCATGAATGCCAATATGTACTGCGACATACTAAAGCAAAGCATAATCCCCTCCCTTCGGAGACTGGGCCGCAGGGCATTATTCCAACATAACTACCCCAACACACACCTCCAAAACGACCACTGCCTTGCTAAAGAAGGTGATGAACTGGCCGCGCATGTCAACAGACCTAAACCCTATTGAGCATCTGTGGGACATCCTCAAACCAAACTTGCCTGTTCAGTACTTCAGAATGCGACACTTGGTGCCCACATGGGTGCAGCACGCCAGGCACATCTGTCTGTGTTTCTGATTGTGCTTATCAATATGGTTTTCTCCAGTGGAACGCAATTTGTCTGATCTCTCTGCTTGTCTACCCCATTCTACACTTCTGTAAATACCGTATATACTTGAGTATAAGCCGAGTTTTTCAGCCCTTTTTTTAAGGCTAAAAAGAGCCCCCTCAGCTTATACTCGAGTCACTCCCCCAACGTGTCTTTCTAACCCCCTCCGGTGTCTCTCTAACCCCCCCGAGTCTCTTTCCCTCCCCCCTCCTCATCCTCAACCCCCCCCTGCTCATTCTAAACCCCCTCCTAACTTTTTCCCCTCTAAATACCTCCCACTCACTTACCTGCTTCTTCTCCGACCTCTGCTCCTTCCATCTTGACCCGGCGCGCATGTGACTTCACATCATTAGCATATACCGGGTGCTGACGCGGTCAAGACGGAAGGAGCAGAGGCCGGAGAAGAAGCAGGTAAGTGAGGGGAAAGGTAGATGGGGATGTATTTAGGGGGTTTAGAATAAGGAGGGGGGTTTAGAATGAGGAGGGGGGGGGAGGAGAGGGTTGATGAGGTTGAGGATGAGGAGGGGAGGTGAGGAGGGAGGTTGAGAATGAGGAGGGTGATAAGGGAGGGGAGAAGAGACACAGGGAAGGGAGAGGGGAGAAGAGACACAGGGAAGGGAGAGGGGAGAAGAGACACAGGGAAGGGAGAGGGGAGAAGAGACACAGGGAAGGGAGAGGGGAGAAGAGACACAGGGAAGGGAGAGGGGAGAAGAGACACGGGAGAGAGGTGGGGGACACAGAGGCACAAGAAGGACACAGGGGGCAGCACATTTCCCACCCTCGGCTTATACTCGAGTCACTCATTTTACCCAGTATTTTGTGGTGAAATAGGTGCCTCGGCTTATACTCTGGTCGGCTTATACTCAAGTATATACGGTATATTATTTGTGTTGTACTACACTATTTTATGGTTCCCTTGGTTCTCCTCCTCTGCATCTGTTTTGTGGTTTTTATTGTTTTAGAGAAAATCTTTATTGTAGTTCTTGTCTTCACAGCTGTCCATCAGTCCGGGCACAACAGCGGCGTCATTCACAGCGGTATTTACTACACTCCTGGCTCCCTGAAAGCCAAGCTATGTGTGAGAGGATCTGCGTTACTTTATGACTACTGTAACCTGAAAGGAGTTCCATATAAGCAATGTGGGAAGGTACTGTGTAATTCACAAGAAATAGCGGGGAGTACTGCTTTATGGAAAATGTAGTTGTTTCATAGGATGTACTCCATGCAGAAATGGCAGATTTTATAGAGATAGGGGTAAGATTAACCCATGCATAGAAAATTTGAAGATATTGTTAAAGAAATACAAATATTAGAAAATTCGAAATCTCTCTAAGAGCTTAATTAAGTAATTTATGAAGTATCTGCTGGACTCTGGATGCATACATTATATTTGTTGAAGTTGGTTGTGTGAGAGAGAGGGTCACTTACAATTCTGGAGAGCTGTACTTGCATCTATTGATGCAAGCTGACTACTTCTGGGGCTTTGAGGCAGAAGTGGGTGGTATTAATTTTAATCCGATCAAATCATCTAATTTGATCAGCCTATTCCCTTCTCTCCCACTCCTCCATGAAGTGATTAAAAAAAAACTAGTAATTTAGCTTGCAGGGATTGATGCAGCAAAGACCAATGGAATCTTCTATTCCTAAACAAAATCTTCAAAATTATTTTATATCCGCTCACACAGCTGCAAATGGTATTATTTTATTACATACATCTGACAATGAATATATATAAATATTATCGTATTTAAATAACCACTGTGTTCCTTTTTTTATTTCTCTATATGATATTTTGTTTAAATAGATATGGAAGGTTTCTGGATTTCATTAGGAATATAGATCTATTTACTTTTATGTACTTTATTTTGTTAAGAAATACTTAAAAGTTCTGTTTTTTATTAACCTAACATTATACAAATTATATCTGTTTGGATCTGACCTTGGTAGCTCAACCAGCTCATATTGAATATGCAGACTATGAAGTACAGTGTTTCAAATTGGCCAATCTTTCTCAAGGAGCATGTTGCCACTGATTGCACATGGTATTCCTCAGCTACAGAAGGGAGAAACCAGTTCGGTATTTCTAACATTTTAGGCAGAATAAAAATACTTTTATATAATTGTATTTTATTATTAAGAAGTGTTTAGAGATATACATATTTTATATTATACTTCAAGTGAAATCCAGGAAACTTCTCTTTCCTTTTAAACTTGGTACTGCATTTCCTTTTGAACTTGGTACTGGCACAATGTTATTAGAAAGCAACAAAAACTAAGCCCAGACTTTACATTTTGCACCTGTTATTTCCTATTCTTCTCTGTAGGCTTTCATTTTGTTTTTGTGTCTGCTGCTATTAATTTTATAGCTCTATTTTATTTTCTCCGTGCCAGGAGCAGTATCTACAGAATGCTATCCATCCCAGTTAGTCACAACACTGCTGCTCACAAATTGCCCCCTTTTACAATTGGCAGTGTGTTTTTTTTTTTGTCCAGGACACAAATTTCTGGGCCACTGTAACGGGCAGGGACAGCCAAAGGGCCGGATGTGGCCCGCGGGCCGTACAATGCCCAGGTCTGGTGTAGTTCTGTTTATCTATTCTCAAGTTTAGCTATTCAAAAGAACAAACCGAATAAATTGAGCTCCGTCATCCTTTAAGAGTTTTATTCTCTAATGCAAAATAAATTACGTTAATTGGAGAAAGTTAGCAACAAAATAACAGACAAGCAGATAAAAAACTAAGGCCCCCATTTAACTTGATCTTTTGGGCGATCCAGTAGCAAATAAGTGAGGCCGCAAGTTAATTTGCTATGCAATTGGTGTCTATTTGCGGGCTCCAAACCGGTTCTGAGTTACAACCTTGCAAAAATATCGATGGTTAAACCCTTAACTAACAGCCTCCCGAAGCCTTTGATCTCTCACTTTTGCAAGAGATAGGATGGCTAAAATAGCAAATCGCTTTTCAATTGCTCAGTTTCCCCAAGCCCACAAATGTTTTCACACCCGTAAATGGCAAAAGGAGAAAATCCTACAAGTGCTAGAGAGGTCCCGCAAGGGGCTTAAACACCTATTCGTAGCACTGTTAAAGCAAATAAAAAATCAATACTGCACTGTAAATAACAGGGAAAGCGATGATAGACATTAGAATTAATTGCACAACAGTCTCAAGCTCGCAAATCGGCAGGAAATTAAATTTTTATTTTTATGTGTCATTTCTGGGTTATATCGATCTCGGATATCAATGAGTTAATACATATCAGGCCACCCATATAGAATAGAACAGTATTGGCATTCATTTTCATAATTCTTTATTTTGTGGGTTTTGTGAATCTGATCGCATATTGGACCCCTGAACCTAATTGATTGACATGTAACCTCCATGTTTTACTACTGTAATAATGAGTCTCATTTTCTATTGGCTAATTCAAAATGGGAGGTTACGGGCTTGCTTAATTGATCATGTTCCCGCCCTGAACTGCTACGAACCAGTACATGTTTTACGGTTTCGGCTTTGGGACAGTAACTTGCGGGCTTGAGCAGTTGAATAGCATAATAATTGGAGACCAAGTGTTTGATCCAACTTAACTGTAAGTCAAGAGGAAGTGTATACAAGGACTCATGTTAATATTTTATAATAATAATTTACATTTAAACAAATGTAAACAAAAACACAGGCATTTATTTATAAGGCTCAATTCCCAACTGTTTCCTGTAGCATAGACATAGGAGAAAACAAAACCACTATATATATATATATATATATATATATATATATATATATATATATATATATATATATATATATATATATATATATATATATGTCATTTTTGTACAATGTAGATCTCAGTTATTTCACATATAAAAAATGTAATGCTTAAACCGTCATCTTTCACATGTGTGCTAGAAACTTTTCGACTATAGTGGCCCTTTAATCTGTCATCTGCTGCTGTAAAGAGTCGTGTTAATCCAGAGGGACATTCTAGTGTTGCATTGCAAACCTGTTTTAATAATTTCTTAATATTAACAGGAATGGATAATTATTTGTACTTTCTCATAAGATGCTTTACATTATTTATGGAACTGTCTCCCCAGTTAATAGTTGCTGTAAATCACAGTGAGATCCCAAGACTGCAAGCTCTGTTTGAGCGAGGCCTAAAGAACAACGTCCCTGGGCTCCGGCTTATAAACGCAAAAGAGATCAGGGAGAAGGAGCCTTACTGCAGGGTGAGTGGCACTTACATTGTTCATGGCAGTCTTGGGCTTTCAGTTTATGTTTGCCTGAATATGGCAGCAAAAATGTTATTGTTACGCATAACTTCAAAGCACAGTGATAATGCAATTTTAATTTGGCACCCCAGTGGCGCTAAAATATTACTTCACATGGGCCACTACAATGCCCTAAAAAAGGAGCTACATGTTTTCATTTGTTTAGTCATTCAGTCGTGTCCGACTCTCCATTAACCTATGGACCACAGCACACCAGGCACATCTTGTCTGGTTGTGCTTTTCCAAAAGTTTTCTCGGCAGAGTTACTGGAGTGGGTTGCCAGTTTCTTTTCCAGTGGACCTGAATTTATCTGACCTCTCTGCTGTGACTTGCCCATCATGGATGGTGACCCTACATGGTATAGCTCACAGCTTCATTGAGGTACACAATCAACTTCACCTTTAAAACAGGCAGCTGAGCTGGAGGTTCACAAGTGGATGTTTGAAAGTACGTTTTTAATAACTTGTATTTTTTTATAAATCATTAATATATGAATTGTTGTGTTTTTTTTTGTTTGTTTTTTAGCATCAATACCTAAAAACACCGTTTTATTACAGTTGCCCTATAATCAATATTCCCAAAACCATTTCACCATAGTCTCGGCTTCTTCTGCTGTTTATACACCAATATTACACTCAATCACATGTGGCGGCGACACACATGCGAGCCTCACGAAGCAGCCGCGTAGCACTTAGGCTGCCAAAGTAGCTCATTGCAGCCAGCGGCACAGTACTTAGGCGAGCCTCGCAAAGCGAGGCTTGCCAGAAGCACAGCACTGTTCAAGCGCATAACTCTAAAAACCCACCAAAAATAAGAAATCATCTACAGACATTTTTTAATACAAAGCACAGAGGAAGACGCAAGAAGACGGGGAGTGAGGTTGCAAGGGAATTACACCTATATTTAAACATTTCAGAAACCGAGGATCAGCACTGCCAAGCTCGCAAAACTTACAAAATACATGACGATTAAGACAGTAACACTTACACCAACAATGGCAGGCACGCAGGACTTTGAAAATAAAACCAACGGCAGTCAGAACGCCCCACGCAAACCTTCAGCAGACACACAGAGGAGAAAGACACAGGAAAGGGACAGGAGGGAGATGCTGGAAAGAGACACATGGCATTCCCAAGCACAACACTTGCAGGTTAACGAAACCTGCAATGAGCGGCCCGTACAATAGGTGAGAGGAAACGCTAGCAATGAGCACCAAAGGCGATCATCGCAGGGTGTCACGATAAGCACCGTGAGCTGGAGAGATTTGCATTGAGCGCCAAAGGCACTCGGCTTGGGGCTTGCGATGAGCGCCGCAGGTGATCACTGCAAAGCAGGAAAGTTGAAGTACACAGGGGAGAGGCTCGCGATGTGCGCTGAAGGTGCTCACAGGAGCAAAAGCCTCACATTGTGTGGCAAACTGCATTGCCAGCCTTACAATTTTAATCCTGTCATTTTTGACAGCCAAGTAGCTAGTATATAAATAACCATGAACATAAACTTCCATTTATATAATCGAATTATAAACTGTGGAGACTAATGTATTGTCTATAAATTATTATTATTATCTTTATTTATATCGCTCCAACATATTCCGTAGCGCTGTACAGGGGGTTAGTACATGGCAAAAAACAAACTTAACACCTTAAAGAATGGAGGGCCCTGTTTTTGAGCATATAATCAAATGTACATAGTGCTTGTTTCCAAGACACGGACACACAATTGAAAAGTCGCAAACTTATAAATCATCATTCTTATTTATGACATTGAGCAGCAACCATTTCCTGACAAAGTTAATATCCTGCACCCCCATTAAATTCGGGCTACATGTAAAATCGTAGCTCGCAGGACTAAAAAGCCTCTTAAAGCAACCCGCAGGCGATTTGCAAGATATGGCGCAGCAAGGCCAAAAAAAACCTACGGGATGAGCAACGTTGAACTTTGCGGCTGTAAATCCTTTGATCTGTGAAGCCCGTATCAGTTGCAATTTATTAGCATGATTGGAATAGTAGCAAAGTCACTCACGAGCAAGCCCCTAACACGCAAATGGAGCCCAAAGCCTCTCTGAAAGTCCTGATTAACAAAAACAAAAAAACAGAGTAAAAAGTATTTTGTGAGTGTGTGTTTTTTTTTTTATTTATTTTTTCTCCCTCAAACATTATCAATCCCGGCATTCAATGTGTTAATACATATACTGTAACTTGCATGTAATAGAATATCATATTTATGAATATTGTATTGTATCTGGAATGTGGGTCCGATCGTAACTCGTAATTTAACCCCATAGGACTTTGAAAATTCCACCTCCATTTTTCAGTGACGTAATTCTGACTATCTCTTTTTCCATTGGCTCCCTCTAAATCAGTAACTACTAGTTAGACTAATTGATCACGTTCACGGCCGCACATCCAACGAGCGAAGTAGGTTTGCTTCTCAAGACCGTAACTCACAGCATGTTCTAATTTAATAGCCACGTAAATCCACAACTCTTCAAGCTCGCAGCCGTTGCAAGCTTCAAGTTGCACTTACAGGGCTGGAATTTAATTGGGCTGCTAATTTACACTTTACCAATTCTCTGTTCTAGTTTAGATATGTAAATGATATTGTCGCCAAATGAGAAGGGCTCAAACATAACTTATACCTAGCTGAATTATCTAGAACAACCATAATAGAACTGTATGCACTTTATCACACATGGATAATACCATCAAAATGTACAAATTGTCTTTATTCAAACCATACAACAAACAACTGATGTATACTAACTAAACACTTCATTCTTCCTAAGCTTGAATTCACTACGCTTTCTTCTAAGTCATGGGGCATAGTGTAGCCAATAAAGATCAAAAGTAACAGATACAATCAATAGACCTAGGAGAGTTTAAAAATCATACTTTAAGTGATTCTTTAAACCAGGGGTCACCAAACTTGGTCCTGGAGGGCCGCACCCAGGCCTGGATTTGTGGATATCCTTGCTGCAAACAGGTGAGACTATTGCTTCTTCAGTCATCCTGATTGATTAACCTGTGCACAGAAAGGAAATCCTCAAATCCAGGCCTGGGTGCGGCCCTCCAGGACCGAGTTTGGTGACCCCTGCTTTAAACCAATCAGGATCTTGCATGGGTCATTAGTAGTGAATATCATAATCCCTAAATTGTAAATGTGCAAGTTTTTAACCTTGTAAGAAGGTGCTTTGGGGAAAACACTATCTACGCTAGGTTCTAGGCTCAAAGACAGGGCCTTAAGATCATTTGCAATGTGTTGAAACTGAAACTTTTGCCTTGTACTTAACCCCTGTATAAATCACAAAGAGATAGTGGTATGGGAAACCTGATGTAGATTTGGACTTCCAATCTTATCTGAAATCTTCCAAACAAATCTTATCTATGAAGATATTTGATAAGATTGAGATTATTTGAAAAGTAATCAGTCCAAATGTACATTTCCCTTACCACTATGTCTTTGTGATCTAGCAGAGACCAAATAAGTGGTAACTCTACTCGGAAACATTTAAAAATGCTGAATACTGAAAGTCGTTTCACCACCCTGCCGTCAATTTTAATACTTTAATTGTCTGCTTTTTGGGTTTTAATATTATATCATTAAAGTTGTTTGCTTTTAACCATTGTCTGTTGTAACATTATATTACAAGGTCGGAAATTATGTCTGAGAGTCAATACTTCTTCTAGCTTATTGGGGCAATATATAAATTTATGAGTGTCCTTCTCTTTCCTTCCTTATTACATTTGGCTATTATTCCTGCCATTCCTTTGATAGACATAGTGAGGCTATGTAAGAGACATATGCAATTAACCCTTAAGTCCTACGAGTAAGATATATATTGCTCAGTGGTTTTTGAATGAATCTATTGTTTTTTTTGTTGTTTTTTTGCACTCAACAAATCCGCGGCTCTTTCTAACAAACTACCTAGAGAGTCTAAATAAAGTAAATATTAGTAAACCAAATCACAAAATAGGAGTGCTAATCTCAAACCAAACCAAACTTAATACAGTCATAATAAAAACAATGATTTATTATTCATATCAGTCCATAAAATAAATACTATTTAACATAATAAAATCAGATAAAGTAACTAGGAAACCCCAGATAACCTACGTTATAAACTTCCATCACTCTTTGTATTACAGGGTGTGATGGCCCTTGACTCTCCATACACAGGAATCGTAAACTATAAACAGGTGGCCCAGTCGTATACAGATGACTTCTGTGATGCCGGTGGCAGTGTCTTAACCGACTTTGAAGTAACCAACATAGAAATGGTGCAAGAGTGTCCAGAGGGGTCTGAAGGAGGTGAGTTAACATAAAACACTAACAGCCATGGGCCAGTTCATTTACTTGCTGGCATTTAGGCCAATTCTTTCCTGTTTTAGTGCCCTTAGCATTTTATAACTGTGTCGGATATAGTTTGCAATTTTTGGAGAAAGAGAAAACTGTTAAGACACACTAAAACAGGAGTATTTCATATTGGGTAGTGTATCTTAAAGTTGTGGCCACATCATTAAATAACATGTTACATAGCAGTATATAGAACATATATGGAGGTTGTTATAGTTTCAGCTGACATTCAGACCACAAATATGAAAGTAATTTTAAGTACCGGGGTGGTTAGACCCTAGTGGAGGCCAAAGCACTTTGGGTATCCTCAGGAGTAGAGCGTTAGGTTGGTTTTTCTTGGGTACAGTCTTGATTTTATTGAATCTTCATTTTTTAAGTATATATCACAATGAATGGTCATCAATTAGATGTTCCGGCGTGTTCTTTTTCTTGTGGTTATGTATACTCATATAGAGATATCCTGAAGTATATAGATACTTGCAGCTAGTCTTGTTGACACTATTCACTGTGGTGACCAATACTAAACAAAAAGATAAGAGGGAGTGGAAAACTGTGCAAACTCTCCTGGTGCAGAAATCTTCAAGTTAATATGTAGTCACGCTTTATAACATGTGTATGGATTGATAATGCTCACCTTGTTTAACCCCAATATATGAGGTATCTAAAAAACATCCTTTCTTTATGCAATATTTATTAGGTCAGCAAAGCCTGTCTTTGTACTCTATTCCACAGGTGGGAGGAGGATGTCCTTGGGCCTACAATGTGGGAATCAGATTTGATTAAACCAGTACTGTGTGGATTATCACATAACTATAGCATTAATCCCACATTGTGGGCCCAAGAAATTCATCCTCCCACTAGTGGGAGAGAGTACAAAGACGGACTTTGTGTGACGATCCGTGAGTTGGAGCTATAAATGCCTAGAGCCACCTGCTATAGAATATAGCCCACAAGGATGTTTTGGGATCTTTGAAATCTCTGCACCAGCACCCTGATATCTGGCTTCTGTATCAGAGTCTCTCCATCAGTAATCAGCGCTTCCAGGAGTCCCAGTAACCTTCCTGTGGTAGTGACCAGGACAGGTGCTTGGAGATAGGTTCCGTATCGCAGCCACCAGGAACCAAATAAGAGAGCATACAATTTCTATATGACTCCAAGTGAACTTATTTTTTTGTTGTTGATAACAGCAGTATTTATAGGGAATAGATGCAGAGGGGGTGTACACAGCACAACAATGGAAGGGGGATGTCTGACAAATACAGGAGATGACTCCACATGGGGTCTAGCAGTAGCTTCCTGAGGTCAATGTGATTAGCCTTCAATCCACATCCTACTGTCTCTAGCACATATCAGATGGGATTAACTTAATCTGGCAAACAATAGAACAAAGCAGTTTTACAAAGACAATGGGGGTGATACCTCCTACATTGGGGTTAAACAAGGTGAGCATTATCATTACACATGTTTATAAAGCATGACTACATATTAACCTAAATATTTCTGCACCAGGAGAGTTTGCACTGTTTTCCCCTCCCTCTCGCCAATACAGAAGACTTGCAAATACAGTATATAGCTTCACACAAGCTTAGCGCTCAGGACTGATTTTACATTAGTTTACACAAAATGATGTCTGTTTTTGTCAGTGTGATCCCAAGAGCCTGGTGATCACTCTGATCTAATTAGAAAAAATATATTTTATTTTGGCCATATGTAGTTGAAAACAGTAAATATTTAATATATATATATAAATATAGAGTGGTGTAGCCCCGTTTTCGTTTTGTTCGGCAGCCATTTTTTATTTCGCTTAGAAAATTTTTGAGTGTCTAAACTCTTTTATTTTTAGTTAAATTAAGGTGTAACTTCAGTTTTTGAGGTCCTGGATGCTCCCTCTTGCTGTAGGTAAGCTTTTTATGTACGTGTTGTGTGTATTTATTGTGTTTTTCATTTTTTCCTGTCCGCGAGTTGCGGCCGATTTTTGCGAGGTCGTAATGAGTGGTAACGTGTCTCGTATGTTGTTTGCGAGGGTCGCAGTTGCTGGCAAGGAGCGCCTTCGGCTCTTTACATGCTTCCTAAACTATGAAACACATTATGTCCTTGCATTTCAGTTGGGGGAGAGACTATTCTAGAATCTTACCCCATAAATAAAAATATGGGAAAGTGTTTTTGGCAATCCATTGCCCCTCCTATACATATTAGGCCACTTATTCTGAAAGTGGGGCTCCTATTTTTAACTCAGGGGTTCCATATTGTTTTTATAATCTGTGGAGGAGAGATATAGACTCTAATGGCTTTCAGGTCATCATGTTTTTATGGCAATCTTTTGATGTTTAGAGGGGCATCAGACCCCCATATGAAAGTGGAAACTCTTCTCCTTTGCAAGAAAGGTCCATTGCCACACTTCATTATGCAAGAGGCAAAACAGTGTTTGGTGTATATAGCATGGGCGTGTTTAGGTTTTTTGCTGCCCTAGGCCCATTCAGATTTATGCATCCCCACACCACATTTCCTTGAGTATACTTACGCCCCAGTTATTACTGCTCCTATCGCCTTGCTATAACTCAAATCATAGGTTCATGATTATTTATGTACATCAGAAAATATAAGGTACTCTTGCAGACAGAGGTATCGTATGGTACTGCACCAGCATCTTCAGTCAGCCTGCTGCCCCCTGAAAATGTGCTGCCCTAGGCTTGGTCATAAACACACCACCGGCTAAGGGTATAGTACATACCTTTTTTCTTTAATATCACTTTCTCTTCTCACTGGCTTTTTGATAGACTGCATTCTGCTTTCTCAGCTGTTGGATACAGGAGATTTGATTCGAATACATATCAGTAACAAGCACTCCCTGACCTTCCTTATCCACAGAAAACAGAGTATACAGAAGTGTATCCCTTTAAATACTCAGCTATAGCAATGTTTTAGTCTCATTTGTTTGACACATCACCCAGAGTCTTTCAATATAATATTATCACCACATCAATTATGGGAATAGATTATACAGTATCTCACAAAAGTAAGTACACCCCTCACATTTCCAGTGAGGGGTGTACTCACTTTTGTTGCCAATGCTTTAGACATTAATGGCTGTGTGTTGAGTTACTTTGAGGGGACTGCAAATTTACACTGTTATACAGGCTGTACATTGTAGCAGAGTGTCATTTATTCAGTGTTGTCACATGAAAATATATAATAAAATATTTACAAAAATGTGAGGGGTGTACTCACTTTTGTGAGCTACTGTATATGTGACATTCAGTTAATGATCCCATTTTTACATTATACTCTTTTTGAAGAACCTGATTTCATAATTTGAAAACATTTGTAGAAGTATAATAATAACATAAATAAATATATATATATATATATATATATATATATATATATATATATATATATATATATATATATATATATATATTGTGCTGTGGGAGTCGTCCGTCTTCTTTGTCTGCTGATCTTCTTTTAGGGACAAGACCAATTTTTTAATGCAGTGGGAAGTTTTTATCCTCTGTAACATAAAAGTGACCAATCAAAATGCCAGTGTCTTCAATGGGACTAATAGGAATCTAATTTTATAAGGACACATCCTGCTGAGGAAGCAGCTGAAAAAAAAACAACTTTAAAAAATCATTGCTAATTTCTTAACAATTTACTTTATAAACTTGTTTGCCTATTTTCCAGTTTAGTCCCATTTGTACATTATGTTATCTCTAAGAATTACAGTAGTCCATTAATAGTCTCAAAAATGAAGCTTATCAGCATTCAATGCATCTGGGGCGAAACAATGTCAGTAATTGTCTTTTTTATAATATTATGTAACTTTTTTTTTATTAAAAAATGTTTTGTTTTTTTATATAATTGTAGGACTTGAATACCCAATAGTAATCAGAAACACAAAGGTAAGATACTGTTTGTACTTTTTTTAACATGCTTACATAGAAATGGAAATATTTTTTAGATTATTCTGCTTTAGTAAAATGGGCAAAAATGTTCTTCAGATTTAAAATAAATTATTTAAAGGACCAATGTTCGATTGAAAAAAATATATGTGTGAAATAGCGCAGTGTTACTTAGAGCATAATTATAAAATATAGTTGTAAGGTGACACAGCAGAGGTTCCAAAATATGGTTTAATGTAAAACTATACAGCGCCTTGCAAAAGTCTTCACCCCCCCTTGACTTTTTACCTATTTTGTTACATTACAGCCTTAAATGCAATGTTTTGTTAATCTGAATTTTATGTGATGGATCAGAACACAATAGTCTAAGTTGGTGAAGTGAAATGAGAAAAATATATACATAAAACTATTTTTTAGAAATGGAAAACAGAAAGGTTATAAGAAAATTTCCAAATCTTTGATGATCCCCAGGAGCACCATCAAATCTATCATAACCAAATGGAAAGAACATTGCACAACCGCAAACCTGCCAAGAGATGGCTGCTCACCAAAACTCATGGACCAGACAAGGAGGCATTTAAACAGAGAGGCAGCAAAGAGACCTAAGGTAACCCTGGAGGAGCTGCAGAGACTGGAGTATCTGTACATAGGACGACAATAATCCGTACGCTCCATAGAGTTGGGCTTTACGGTAGAGTGGCCAGAAGAAAGCCGTTGCTTTCAGCAAAAAACAAAATGGCACGTTTTGAGTTTGCAAAAAGGCATTTGGGAGACTCCCAAAATGTATGGAGGAAGATGCTCTGGTCTGATGAGACTAAAATTGCACTTTTTGGCCATCAAAGAAAACGCTATGTCTGGCGCAAACCCAACACAACACATCACCCAAAGAACCCCATCCCCACAGTAAAACATGGTGGTGGCAGCATCATGCCGTGGGGATGTTTTTCAGCAGCCGGGACTGGGAAACTGGTCAGAGTTGAGGGAAAGATGGATGGTGCTAAATACAGGGATATTCGTGAGCAAAACCTGTACCACTCTGTGCGTGAATTGAGGCTAGGACGGAGGTTCACCTTCCAGCAGGACAATGACCCCAAACACACTGCTAAAGCAACACTTGAGTGGTTTAAGAGGAAACATGTAAATGTGTTGGAATGGCCTAGTCAAAGCCCAGACCTCAATCCACTAGAACATCTGTGGTTAGACTTAAAGATTGCTGCTCACGAGCGCAAACCATCCAACTTGAAGGAGCTGGAGCAGTTTTGCAAGGAGGAATGGGCAAAAATCCCAGTGGTAAGATGTGGCAAGCTCATAGAGACTTATCCAAAGCGACTTGGAGATGTGATTGCCGCAAAAGGTGGCTCTACAAAGTATTGACTTTAGGGGGGTGAATAGTGATGCACATTGACTTTTTCTGTTATTTTGTCCTATTTGTTTGCTTCACAATAATAAAAAAAAAAGCATCTTCAAAGTTGTGGGCATGTTCTATAAATTAAATGATGCAAATCCTCAAACAATCCATGTTAATTCCAGGTTGTGAGGCAACAAAACACGAAAAAGGCCAAGGGGGGGTAAATAATTTTGCAAGGCACTGTATGTAATAGCAAGTAATTTAACAATGAAATGTTGTGTAAAAAAATAGATTTTTCCTACAGTAAACTAGCATTGAAGTTTGCCATTTTTGATCTATTAGTCAGACTTTCTGATAAACTCACAAACAAATTCATGTCTTTTGTTAATGAGAGATCATTACCATTAATTGCTGATAAGTCCTTGAAGCCTTGTATCCATTGCCTTGCCTAGTTTCTTTTTGTGCAGGCGACTCCAGTCAAGACAATGATCCGTGCCTTAGCGGCTTATCCGTAATGAAGACAAGGATCTGTCATGCGCAAATGATATGAATGTCTGTCTGATCTACTATCCTTTCTGTAAAGTAGTACTTAGTACTTGCACATTACTCCTACAAACCTCAAATCATGATCTCTTCCTCTTTTTCTCTGAAAGACTCTATTTAATTCTATGAAATATTTTTATATATTTGAAGGTTTCTATCATATCACCCCCCTCTCTTCTAAGCGAGCAGTTCCCTATTGCGTGTTCTTATGGCTAAATGGAGATAAAGAGGGCGTAACTCATTAAACATACCACTTCCATTAGTAAAATATGGATGATTAGTAGCAGTATGACCCTGTCAGATTGTTCTGAATCTCCGAGCACTGGAAGGTGCAATAGATGGTCCTGGGACCAAAAAGATTGAAAATTGCTGCACTATGCTATGCTTGGTAAAGTCATAAAGCCTTTGTTTACAACATTTGTATTTTAATTTTTCATTCTGTGGCAGGGAGAAGAAGTGTACTGTAAATATGTGCTGACTTGTGCTGGGCTGTTCTCAGATCGATTGTCCCAAGTCAGTGGTTGTAGCCCTGAGCCACGTATAGTTCCTTTTCGTGGTGATTACTTGGTATTGAAGCCGGAAAAATGCTATCTTGTTAAAGGCAACATCTACCCAGTAAGTTTTTTTCACATTAACCCTTTTATTAAGGATCAGCACTTCTATAAAATGCATTGTTTGTTTTTCTGTTGCTTTTTCATACTCATCCTGTTCTCCCCACTGGGTTGCAGGTCCCTAATCCTCGGTTCCCGTTCCTCGGGGTCCATTTCACTCCACGGATGGATGGAAGTGTCTGGCTTGGTCCAAATGCAGTTTTAGCCTTTAAAAGAGAGGGCTACAGGTTGCTTGACTTCAATGGCAAGGATTTTTTTGAAGCGATTACCTACAGGTGTGTGTTTTTTTTTTCTCTTCCATTTCTATTGTCCGAAGTGCTATGTAGACAAATATATGAATGTGTTGGTGCTAAGATCTTATTGTGGAGCCACCATTAAAAAGACACAATCACCCCAACAACATGTTCTTTTCATGTTAAAGAACACTGAAAACTACATATACAATGTATTAGCTATTTTTTTTTCCTCTACAGTAAATGATTCAGCATTACTTGTGTAGCACATTTACCATAATGTACAGCTCAGTATACTAATTTGTAGCCCAGAGTGCTTGATAAATATGGGATCCAACTGCGTGTTAACATCGAGGGATATAGACTATAGCCACCAAAGCAACAAATAACCAGATTGTTACTAATTTGCACATTAAGGTAGTTCATGAATTTAGTATCCATAACAATGTAGCACAAACAGTGCTGAATGCCATAAATAATACAATATATAGTCTGTTTTCAGGCTATTTAAGAAGAACTTCAATTTATTGGGGGTGAAAGGTCTTACAATGATAGGAATAGATCAGTACCTTATATTGACACAAAATCTGCAAGCTGAATCTCATGCCTTTATGATGTATGTTTTGATACAATACAAAATTATTAGTTTTCTGATGAAGTGGTAATCAAAATAACAATAGAGAGTGCTTTGTGCATTCTAATATATTGTGTTATTTATACAAACAAGTTTACAATCATTTAGATCACTTTCCCCACCAATAGTCCAGTCAGTCTGAATAGCTTCTTGGATATTTTCAGACCTATAATTTCTCACTTCAGTTTAATGATATGTGTGCGTACAATCCTACATTACATGTCACTTCAGTGCCATTATTTTGACCAAGTGCAGGTAATGCAGGAATGAAAAGTACAAACATAAATAAAGATGACTGAGATTAGTTAATTTAAACGTTTTAGCGGAATTGTTCAATAATCACATTTTAAAAGTTGGGTATTCATTACCTGAAAAAAAACCTCGTACTCTGCTAATGACTTTATGAAACCGCAGGAGCATGCCCAAAAGTGAAAAGTAATTATAGTCCCAGATATGATTAAGCCTGATCTTTATTCTGATCTATACCAGCAGGGCGCACTTGTGATTTATCACGATCACTGTGAGAGGTAACGAACGAACCACTGCAGTTCAAGTAAAAAAAACACTATTTTGTCTAGTATTACCTAACTAAAAATAGTATAGGAGTACAGAAATCCATTTTGTGTTTGTTACATCATATCATGAGAGCTGGATGATATGTGTTTGTTGTTATTAACAGAGGGGGGTGTGGGGGAGGAGGGAACAAAGCATGCAACAACTACTCCCCAGAACTCTTAATGCCCCAGTGACCCACACAACTTCCACCAATGTATAATTGATCCCTCCAAGTGATAGCTGTATGACTTCTTTACAGCTTAGTAATGCTCTTAGTCAAATTCAATGTTTTCAAACAGATTTTTTTTATTTATTATGCAGTGGCCCTTTAATGACATGAAATAAAGTCATTATGCGAGTGGGGACTGTTTCATGTAATTTATGCTTAGAATACCCAATGTGTACTCTTCATTTCTACAACTACTGGAGCTTTTGCTGGGTCTCAATGGTTTTTATATCCATTGCAAAATGTTGTTTAGGCCCTGTATTTTACATGTGACACAACTGCTACCTTATGTCTTCTCATTTTGGGGTTCGTAAGTATCATGTGCACAGTATTTCTGCATTATGTATTCTTCTTCATTATACTTAGATGCACAAGACTGATGTGTCTATTCATTCACATAATAAAGTATTTGGCGATCGTACAAGAGCTTATAATTTTATCTATAGATCATATTGTTTTTATTATTATTTTAGATTGATTGAATCCGTGTTACATTTTTATTTCAATTACTATTTTACATTTTGTGAAAACCTTTTTATTTAGTGGACTCCGTAAGCTTGTGCTGAAGAATTTATCTTACGGTATTGGAGAAATGTATCGGGCGTGTTTCCTGAGCGCGCAGGTCAAAGAGCTTCAGAAGTTTGTCCCCGAACTGTCCATCAACGATATTCACAGGTACTCTGCTTCTAGAGTTCATATTAAAGGGGAAGTTTCCCCTAAATACAAGTTGCTCTTATATGAACTAATTCAATTATAGAAGTACAAATCTATGTGTAAAAGTTGAAGCACTTGGCTTTTATTGCTACAAGATCTCTGTGTATTAGGTGATGGATGAAACGGTCACAGCGTAGAACTTAACAGCAATCTGATTGGCTCGAGTTGGCTTTTGAAATTTTTACCCAATCCGCTCACAGAGCTCTTTGTCAGTGACAAAAAAGGGATCGTAAAAAGACATCTTCTGCTCTACAAATGTGGAGGAATATCTGTCCACCAAGGCAATTTTCTAACCTTTACATATATTGCTAAGTTAATAAATGAATCTTCTCTAGGATTGCCTTTTAATATAAAATACATTTCATTTTTATGAATTTGAAACAGATTTGCTGTGTTTTTTTTTTTTTTTTTTTTTAATGGCAAACAAGTTTTAAATCAAGTAGTAGAAGAAAATGGACTTTTAAAACTACTTTTTTAGTATTATGTCTTAACTGAGCAGTTCCTCCTTTTTGCCACCAACATTATCAGGTCCCCTGGTTTATCTGCACCTTTGCATACTGTGAAAAACCCTTCCCCAAAGAGAAGCAAGGAGCAGTTCATTTGATCACCAACTCACTCCATGTAAGGGAAGGTTTTATTACAGTTTGCAAAGTTGCAGACTCGTCAGGAGGTTTTACAGTAGTAGCAAACCAGAAGGAGCGTTTTTACCGTCATATATTTTACCATCTCACATTTGAAGTATATTCAAATAATTAATAAAAGCAAAATGCCACAAGGCTCTGTACTGGGGCCTGTTTTATTTAATATATATTTTTAGTAATATTACTGTACACAGGAAAACCTTTATCTTTTTGCTGATGATTTTTTATATATATATATACATACATACATACATACATACATACATACATACTGGTTGGATATAAAATTAGAGCAATGGTCAAATATGCAATATGCATAAATTACACATTCAGACCAAATACCCAGAGGTATTCTATTTACTTAATGGTAAAATGATGCTGGCAACTGATGAGGAAAATAACTTGAGTGATAAGAAAACTGGAAATAGTCTATAGATCCCTAGTTAGACCTTCCTAGATACGGTGTCCTCTGCTGGATATCATACCTTCTAAAGGATATCAACAAATTAGAAAAAATTTAAAGACCATGATATAAATATGTATAATTTAGTGGATGGAAACATTCAAATATATTAAAGGATTTAATAATGTTTAAGAGAAAAGTGTCTCTCAATAAAAAGAGGAATGCAAAAACAAGAGACCCTTATTTGTAGTTAAAAGGTGGAATATTTAGGGGGTATGTGAGAGTACTACTTTACCACTTCAGCTGGAAGGCTGTTCTACTTTTCTACAACCCTTTCTGTAGAGTCAACCACAGTTAATCAATTTGAGCATGCCTGCCATACTCGCAAGGCGATCCTGAGGCTTAATTAAGCCAGTTTTTAGGTAGATAGAATGAACAGATTAATTGGCCTTTTTTGATCCGTATCTGCCTTTAAATCTATGTTTATGTAATTTGCATTATTAAATAATAACTCTACTGTAAAACTGATTTTACTACAATTATTTTTGTTATTGAAATAATTTTTCTATGTCCTGTTAACATGAATAGAGATGTGATGCCAAACTCTATTTAAATTTTAGATATTTTACTAGAGTAAAGCCTTAAAGTAACCCCTTCACTATGACACCTCTGTACATGTGCTGCTAATCTCTTGCTGCAATATTTACTCAAATTATTTTAAAAATGCCACAAGAGGGCACCAAACTCGCCTAAACTCAATGTGCAACTTGCCTATTCACATTGGTGTAGAGATCTGAAATCACATATTTATAGTATACTAGCGACTTGCCCGTCAAAAATGACGGCAATAAAATTTGAAGCCTGGCAATGCTGTTTGCCACACAATGCAATGCTCTCCCCACTCTAAAGGCCAACCCGCAACTTTCTTACCCTGCAATGAGCCCCCCTCTACTTTATGAGCCTCACAATGAGCTTCTTTGGCACTCATCGCGAGCCCCGCAATGAGCGGCTTCGCCACTTGCAGGCCTTGTAATGAGCTCCTTCGGCGGTCATTGCGAGCCACGCAAGGCCCCAATTGCAGATCAGTCAATCCAGTCACGTACGGAACTCGCGATGAGCGTCAAAGGCGCTATTTGCAGCCCCCATTAAACCCTTAACTTTAGGGCCTCGTGTTGCTCATTGCGCAAGCCCGTAACTTTTAACATTGTGTGACCAACATTCGGAAGTACAACAACTATATATGTGATTTGTTTGAAGCTTTAGACCTTGTAATAGACAAAATTATTAGAAAATGAAAAATATATATTTTGTAAGATATAAACATATTATAAACAATAATCTTAGAGCAAAACTTGCATTTTAGTGACTCTGCTTATGTCATGAAGGCTTCCATCCTGGGCTTTTAGTCTCTATGAAGACTGAGGTGGCTTTTCCATTTTGTCCTATTATGTGTTTTTTTTTTTTGTTTTTTTTTTTTAAATTGACTGCACTACTCTATGGCACAGCACAGTATCTATGAATTCATGTAGCTGCCCAGCTCTATCCTGGAATTTATGTGAACTGTATATGGTACTTCTACCTCTGTCTGTAGCCAGATAGGTCCATCCTGCATCTCTACTATTAAAGCCTTCTCTTCCCTTCCAGGGGCCCCTCAGGAGTTCGAGCTCAGGCACTTGACCGGGATGGGAACCTGGTGGATGATTTTGTTTTTGATGGAGGTTCCAGTGACATTGCAAACCGCATCCTACATGTGAGGAACGCACCATCACCCGCCGCTACCTCTTCACTTGCCATTGCAGAGGTGATCGTCTCGGAGGTGGAACAACGCTTTGAACTATGATCTTCATCTTACAAGCACACTCTAATCACCCACTCATGAATGGACTATTGTGAGTGAGAGATACTGAATTAAAAAAATAATATTTTATTAGTTTTTGTCTGTACATTCAGCATATACTTGAGCAAAGTCTTTATGATCTAGAGATTCCTTTTTATCAGGGAATCTTAATATGTAGCTGCTTACACGGACAGTGGAAAAAGAGTCAGAAGTGGGATTAATGAAAATCTGTGCCTTGTAGATCAGCTTATAGTCAGGCAAGTTTTTCCCACTAATTGACTGAGATTCGAGCACTTCATGAATGGACTGTCATTCCAATGGGGAATAACATTCATCAGTGCTGCTCCATATTGTCAAGCAGAGCACATCAAATCATATGATTCTATTGTGTAATATGTCTCTCTTAAACCGTCAAATCAAGAGGATACCATCTTTATAATGTTTTATGAGAATATTTTTATATCCTAGTTACTCTTCCATCTGCCCTCCCTCATTACACCATGCATTTTATTTGTGTATGTTGGTTTTAAAGGAATCAACAATTCTCGTGCACTTGGTTTGTTGCTGCTGGGATCTTCACATGGTAGGAAAAAGGCTATAATGTATCATTGCAGTGAAGAAGGCATGTAAGCAAATAGAGGGCGCTTGTAATGTAGGGTCAGTCAGGGCCTGGGGGTTTCCAACATAGGCTTAATCTATCTGGTGCAGCTAAAAAGGAGATAACCCTCAAAGTGTCTAATTATCTAGGTATTATCGTAGCTAACTGCTGAATTTTAAAAATATTACATATTTAAAAGATCATCAAATGAAAAACTAGAACAGCTAATCAAATTGATTTTAACTGCTCTACATGATGATGCAGAGTAGTATCCATGAGCTCAGAATCCCTTTTTAGGAATTTTACATTTAAAGTACCACCAAACAGGTTCCAAAGATGACATATGGTTGTTGAAAAAATTGAATAATAATGCACACTTGAAACATTTTATTGATGTGTCTGTTAAACCTGTGCACCCATGTCTGGGCTAGTCACTTGCTGAGTTACTCACATGGAGATAGCACTTTATCTTCTCTACAGTTAAATGACCCCTACCTGTAGGTCTCTGTTTTTGGTGGAGGGGCCCATACTTTGAAAACACCTCCATTTTGAACCCACCTTCAGTAAGATTGCACACATCTTATTTAACACAAGTGTTAGCGTTACTTGCATATGGCAAATAGGCAGAGCTAACCGTTTCTAGCCACATTGGGTAGCTCAGCTTATGCTGTTGTCAGTATTTCAATCAGCAAAAAGAGCTGCATCTATGTAACGAACAGAAATATATGTCAGGGGAATAAATATGAATGTATGTCTTAACATCACTTACATATGATTCTATTGTGTAATATGTCTCTCTTAAACCGTCTAAAACTGTGTCGTTTTCTAAAATAAAATGCAGTACAAAATACCACATTATTATTATTATTTCCTTTATTTGTAACACGCCAACATATTCCGTAGGGATATACAGGGGTAAGTTCAAGGCAAAACAATATTAACACAATGAAGAAAAAAATAATGGAGGGCCCTGTTTTTAAGCTTACAATTAACTGTACACAGAGCTTTCACTAAAGCACAGCGCAGGATTGAAAGCTCAAAAATGACTGTTTTTCTAACCAGATTCTTCATAAAAAGGTGTAAATTAAAAGGAAAATAACATGACGGGGACACAACATTATTGTACATTTAAAAAATGCACTTTTAACTTGGAATTTACTTAATTTTGGCTGCCTCCTCAAAGCATCCTCACATCACACTGGTTCTGTTACTAGTACCTAATTATCCTCATTAGTGATAAATGGCTACATAGATTAATAACTTCCTGTTACATATAGCTTCTGGGGTTTGAATCTGAGAACGACCAGCTTGTATTGATACCAAACTGTAAAAGAGAGCCATTAAAACATCAATGCAGTAGTTTGGTACCAATAACAAGGTCAGTGAGTAGAGAATATATTAAGCTACATGATCCAAAGCTGTTTTGTTAATAACTTCCAGTTGCAAATCTTCATATTTGTATTGATATGTACAGGTATACCCCACTTAAAGCTACCCCCTTTTAGAGCTGATTCAATATAGAGCTGTTTTTCCTGACAGACCCCTTTTTAATGCTAAATCCCGCTATAACGCTGTTTTTGCTTGCTAGATCCCTTTGAACGCTCTGATTCACTATAAGAAAACATAATCCAGGATGAGTCAGCAGCTTCACCATCAATAATTTAAAGTTTATATTTGCGCTAATGTTCAGTTTGTGTTAGTGTTATGTTTGTTTGAAGTTCATATAAAACCAAAAAAAGTTTTTAAATTTCAATTAACATGGGGAAAATAGGGATAGGGGAACTCATGAGAAAAACACACAATTTCAAACTGCCCCAGTTAGAGATGTTTCGCTTAACACTCCTATTGCCTGGAACCTATCCACAGCGTTAAATCAGGTAAAGCTGCCTGTCATTCTTCCATAAGTAAGACATTTTCTGTGTCCTTTTAAAGGTGTTTTTTTTTTTTTTGCATTAAAGGAGTGATCTAAAGTGCACTAATATAATTATCACATATATAGTTGTGAGCATGCGGGTTATTGCTAACGCTGCGGGGTCGCATAGCGAGCCCGCGGCACTCGCAAAATTTACGGACTTACAATAAAAAAAATACGAGACGCGCAACTTAAAAAAAAACAAAAAACATTACGACCTTACTGCCCAAAACCCGCACACTTGAAAACATTAAAAACACAATAAATACACACAACAAATACATAAAAAGCTTACCTACAGCAAGGGGGGGGGGGGCACCCAGGACCTCGAAAGTGAAGTTACACCTCAATTAAACTCGTAATAGAAGAGTTTAGACACTCGAAAATCACCTAAGCAAGAGAAAAAATGGCAGCCGAAACTAACGAAAACGAGGCTAAGGACGCAAAACTACTACACTTACTCACAAAACCAAACGAACGCTCCAGACCAGTTCACAAGGCACGTAACACACACTATGCAGCACGTGCCACACTGCTATTACCCACTATTTTACATGAAACACACAACTATTAGCCGCAAAATGGCGGCTGGAACGCAAATAGCGCATGCGTATTATGTTCTAACGGTTTCAGCCACCACAAAGTTTATAAATACCGTCCACTTTCCAGAAAATTCTACATTTCTCCTCAGGTGATGAACAGTGTGATTGGATAGTTCACTGCTGCCGTTGCTTCAGAAGAAAATTACCTCCCAATTTACAACTTCACAATCTGAAAAGTAGGTAAGAGGTAAGCTATAATATATTTAAATTATTAAGAAACCCCCCCCCCCCAAAAAAAAACTTTAAAAAAAAATACCAGTTCAAAGATTCACACCAAAGACGTCATTCATGTAGAGTGACATGTGAAATGCACACATATGTGTATAGGCCTTACAACAAGCTAATCTTAACTCAAAGTAATCAAATAAGTATATTCAACTGACATTAATTCACAGGAACTAATGCCACAAAAAACAAATTACACCCATACATACAGTATTTAACCTGCAGCTCAATCTTTCCCATTTTTTTCATTATTCAAAGAGACTCTGCATCAACAGCATCACTCAAGAATTTGCAGTGTGGACTGTGAAAGTGGATTACTTTTAAAGAACACAAAGAAAGAAGAAGAGGTAAGATACAAAAATACATTATAGGCAGAAAAAGACCATGCTTTTCCAAAATCAAAACAATGAATATACAATTAACCATTTACTTTTCTCTTTCAAACAGACACTACAAGAAGACTGGCGGACTAACATTGGCAGTAGGGGACCCTCTGTCATTCATACACCCAAAATACTTCAATCAAGGTATAGTATAACCAGTAAACAAAACTACAGAAATCCCATGTTTCCTGCCTGCCAATATCAGAAGTAAAAAAAAATAGAAGCCTCAATACAAATTACAGCAAAAACAAAACGCCAGACTTCAAGAAACATTGCCAACACATATACAATTCACAAATAAGACACATTTTTATCTATGCAAGTGTGTTTAACACAACGCATAACTAAAATACAAGTGGCGGACACAAAACAGGGTAGTACAGCAAAAATTTGCAACATAGAGAAAACAAACTTAGTCTTCCTGTTTACTCTACAACAACCTCTAACCCTCACACAGAACCTAAATGAAGCATCCCAAAAGTGGCGGACTCAAAACCGGATAGTACTGCAAATATTCCCAACAGATAGAAAATAAAATTCACATTCATCTTTAGTCTACAACAACCTTTAATCCCTCAGCCACAAGCCAAATAGAGCATTCAAAAAGTGGTGGACACAAAACAGGATAGTCCAACAAACATTGCTAACCTATACAAAATGGAACTAACATTAATGTTTAGTCTACAACAAACTCTAACTGGAACCCAGAAGTTAAATCCACCAATTTAAAAGTGCTGCACAAAAAACGGCATAGCATAACAAATCATGATAACAGATACACTATTAAAAATAAAGGAATACTGGTTTATAGCCACCAAAGTACTACAGTAAAAGAATAATATAATTACACCAGTGGTCTACACAAAACGCCATACTAATCAATTACAGCCAGCGCTGTACGCTTTCTCACACACTCTCAAATCAATCAACATTTTACAGACAAGAAAGAAACCAAAAATCAGAACACACTGCTTTAAAAAAAAAAAAATCCCATGCTATTCATCAACAATACATTCTAAGAAAATAACATTTATTTTTCTCTTTTACAACAGACACTGCGTGAAGACTATTGCACGAAGATTTCCAACACCGGATCCAGTGATAATCATCTTGAAATCACACTTCCAACAAGGTACAGTACAACAAGTAAAAAAAGAGAAAACAAAATGAACATGTTTGCAGTGCAGCAATGTCAAGAGAAAAAATAAAATAAAACAACAACACACCAACAACAATAAGCCCCACAAATCACTATCCTTCAACAAATACTGGGGACACATTTCTACTAATTACCTTTTACCTACAACAACTTTTAACAGTAAACCCTAACTTTAATCTATCAAACAAAATGTGCCCAAGATAAAACAGCATTGTACAACAAATAGTGAAAACACATCAAAAATTCAACTGTAAATTCGCTGTTCAGGGCCCTAACCTACAACATTAAGCACCAAACCTAAACAGACACAGAAAATAGGATACTATAACAAATACTACTAACACTTACCAAAGAACAATACAAACCTTCTTTTTACACCCACACCATATAAGCCTAAAACTAAAATATAAGGCTACTATTACAACAATCAACAATATTTTACTACCATTTTTTGGCCTCTACTATCCCTCTAAGGCAACCCTACAAACCTACAAGATAAAAAGCAGCGAACCCAAAAAAAAAGAAGAACACATACTCATTTAACACTATAAACCTACTACATCTAAAATGACCTATAATGCAATTACCTTGGCCCTCCTATGCCTCTAAGCCAAAAATTAAAACCTACAAGATAAAAAGGAACAACAAAAAAATAACACATTCTAATTTAACACTATAAAGCAACTTCATCTACAATGACCTATAATCACATACAAAGGAAATTTATAATTGCAACAGTGTTGCACCAAAAACATTACAGTAACAAAAAACACGAACAAGCACTTCCAAATACATTTTTCATCACAAACTAAACTAATAATACATTATTTTCATTTACAGATTAAGATGGCTGATAACGACACCAAACAGGATAAGATAAGACGTCAAGCTTGAGAACGGCAACAAGGATGGGCAAACCAGCAGACGCCGGTGCAGAAGGAAATTCGACTAGAAAAAGAACGGAAAAGACTTGCAAGCAAAAGACTATCAGCTGAAAAAATAAAAGCTACACCTAAAAAAGCTACAAAAAACAAAAGCATTTAGAACCTGTTCCTGAACCATCAGATAACATTTCAAATGATGAATTTCAAACTGAAACTGATATACAGTAGATATAAAAAGTCTACACACCCCTGTTAAAATGTCAGGTTTCTGTGCTGTAAAAAAATGAGACAAAGATAAAACATTTTAGAACTTTTTCCACCTTTTAATGTGACTTATAAACTGTAAGTATGCACACCCTTAAACTAATACTTTGTTGACGCACCTTTTGATTTTATTACAGCACTCGGACTCCTACCCAAAAAGACGATCAGCATGGCACATTTTGACTTGGCAAGATTTGCCCACTTTTCTTTGCAAAAACACTCCAAATCTGTCAGATTGTCAAGGGCATCTCCTGTGCACAGCCCTCTTCAGATCACCCCACAGATTTTCAATCGGATTCAGGTCTGGGCTCTTGCTGGGCCATTCCAAAACTTTAATTTTCTTCTGGTAAAGCCATTGCTTTGTTGATTTGGATGTATGCTTTGGGTCATTGTCATGCTGAAAGATGAAGTTCCTCTTCATGTTCAGCTTTCTAGCAGAAGCCTGAAGGTTTTGTGCCAATATTGACTGGTATTTGGAACTGTTCATAATGCCCTCTAGCTTAACTAAGGCCCCAGTTCCAGCTGAAGAAAAATAGCCCCAAAGCATGATGCTACCACCACCATGCTTCACTGTGGGTATGGCGTTCTTTTGGGGTATGTGCAGTGTTGTTTTTGTGCCAAACATATCTTTTGGAATTATGGCCAAAAAGTTCAACCGTGGTTTCATCAGACCATAGCACCTTTTCCCACATGCTTTTGGGAGACTTCAGATGTGTTTTTGCAAAATGTAGCCTGGCTTGGATGTTTTTCTTCGTAAGAAAAGGCTTTCGTCTTGCCACTCTACCCATAGCCCAGACATATGAAGAATACAGGAGATTGTTGTCACATGTACCACACAGCTGCTAATGTCCCAGGACATGGCCCTTACTGTTTTAAAGTCCAAGGCTAAATTTACCATCGTACTTCCCATTTACATCCAGAGGAAAGAGAGCAAAGAAAATTTGCTCAACTATATGTCCTAGATACCATGGGCCTCATTCTATTAGCGGCCGCAGCCGTTGCGGGGCCGCAAGGACCGGCCGCAAGCTATTCTGCTATTCTATTCCCTTACGGCCGGGGATTCCGGCAGGCTTGCGGCCGGTGCCTTGCTATCTCTTGCGGCCGCTCGCGCCGGAGGAAAGCCTTTGATCTAAAACGGCCGCAAGAGATTTGCAATTCAATTGCTCCGGGAAACCTCTCTGCAAGGCTAAAAGCGAGCCGCAGCTTACTTGCAGGAAAGAGGTCTCGCTAGCACCAATTAAGCACATAAAATAGCTCAAATAAAGCCATCCTGCACTTTGAGAAGACTATAAAGGGATTTTAGGTGTTAGAAAAAATAGCACATAATTATCCTGTACTCAAATCCGTAAAATATTTTATTTTTAATATCCGTAAAATATCCATGTAAAAAGTCCAGAGTGCTTGGAGCACCTCAGACCCGCCCACGCCGCAGCCGGAAAATAAACAGTTAATTTGAACTCGGGTTTGGGCAGATGTGCAAGCTTTAGAGTGGGTTCCTTTTAATCCTCATGTCCCCCAATATGATCCCTAGCATTTACAGAGCTGTACAGTGCAGGCTTGAATTTATTTTTGAGTTTTTATATTTCACAGCTTACGGCCGGTTCCAAGATATGCGGCCGGCCGTAAAAGGAGATCCTTGCGGGGCCGTATAATAGAATCGCGAGTTAACTGAACCCCCGCAAGGAATCGCAGCCTTACGGCCGATTTACGGCCGATAATAGAATGAGGCCCCATGGAAGCTGTTGACCAACGTATGCAGATGGAAGAAAAAAATAAAAAATGCTTACCCAGTGTTTTTATACAGCTAGATCAAATTATGGCCAATAACCCCTACAGTCAAGCTTATAAAAAATTGGCAGAAGTAGAAAAGGAACAACAACTTTATGCAGAAAGACATCAATTACCAATCCCAAAGGTCAATATGGTGCTTAAAAGAGACAGACATACTGATAAACACTGTTATAATTTGCCAACATCAAATGAGGTTGTAATGGTGTTTCAAAATGATGAAGGAGAACCACCATTTCAAAGAGACATTAGAATATATCCCAGAAATGAGGAGCAACCATTCATTAATATCAGTATCTTAAGTACTAATTCAGATCCAATGGCATATCCTATTTTATTTCCACACGGAGAAGCAGGTTGGCAACCAAAATTAACCCTTCCCAGTTATCCAAATTCGAAAGTACGAATAAGAAATAATATTTCCATGCTGGAATTTAAAGTAGCTCAAATTGCCATTCGAAATACATTCAATCCAATTTTATGTGGTGGAAAACTAACACAACAATGGATTATTGATTCCTAACTGCAAGTTGAGGCCAATAATTTAAACTTCATAAAATATCAACAAGAAAAACTATGTGTAGAACAGTATTGTGAATTAATGGATTATGTCACTGAGGTTGCTACAAGCAGAAACATGACAGCTGGCAAAGCCATCATTTTACCATCTTCTTTCCAGGGATCTCCTCGCAATATGCGAGAGATACAATGATGCCATGGCTATTGTCACCAAATTTGGGAAACCAGATTTTTTTATTACATTTACATGTAATCCCCAATGGCCAGAGATTACACAAACTTGGACAAAGTGCTTCCGATAGACCAGATTTAGTAGCCAGAGTTTTCAAAATTAAATTAAATGAATTAATATGTGACATCACTATAACTCTGTTATTTGGCAAATGTC
The DNA here is from genome assembly GCA_027410445.1 of Discoglossus pictus. Taxonomy (NCBI): domain Eukaryota; kingdom Metazoa; phylum Chordata; class Amphibia; order Anura; family Alytidae; genus Discoglossus; species Discoglossus pictus. The sequence continues at coordinate 200,308,832 of CM050168.1, read as the reverse complement.
TTGCTTATGTTTATACAATTAAATTTAAAAAAAGAGGGCTTCCCCATGCACATCTTCTTATAATCCTTCAAGAAAAAGATAATTTAGATACTGGTGACAAAGTGGATTCAGTCATTATTGCTGAACTACCAGATCCAGAACTATATGGTAGACTATATGAGATTGTAACTCATCGGATGATTCACGTACCGTGTGGAGATGGTAATCCACAATCGCCATATATGGAAAATAATAAATGTACTAAAGAATTTCCCAAAGATTATAGAGACAAAACTTATGCCAATTGTGGTGACTATCCATTATATAGAAGAAGAGAGGGACAAAGTGCCATTATTCGTGGCAAAAATGTCGACAATAGATATGTGGTACCATACAATCCACATTTACTTATGAAGTATAATGCACACATTAATGTAGAAGCCTGCACTTCCATCAAATCCATTACATATGTCTACAAATACATTTACAAAGGCTATGATGCAGCTACTGTAGTCGTCAAAAGTGCAGACAATACCGAAAGCACTGAGTTAGTACATGATGAACTTGCATCTCATGTAGATGCTCTCTATGTCAGTGCCCCAAGAAGCTAAGTGGCATCTTTTAAAATTTGAAATGCACGATAGATCACATGCAGTATATAGATTAGCTGTACATTTGCCCCAAAGACATTTAGTCTATTTCCATGCTGGAAATGAAACTAATGCATTGGCACAAAGTGAGCATCGTCACACTACACTAACTGCATGGTTTCAATTAAATTCAACTGATTCACAGGCAACACAATTCTTATATATTGAAATTCCATATCATTATGTTTTTGTTGATGGATTATGGAGACCAAGAAAAAGCAGAGGAAATAAAATACCAAGAATTTACACGGTCTGTAATGATATAGGAATCACAGGGTTTTTGGAGACCAGCAGCCTAGGTCAGCAATGATCCAATTCAGCAACTTGTAGGTGAAACAGGAATAAGCTTTATTGAAGGGAACAGAAACCACAATAATCTTGCAAGGTACATAGACAGGAAGTGCCTTATATAGGCCAAGGACCAGACACCTGACCAGACACAGCTGAAGAGACTAGTCACTGATACTATTGCTAGCAGTTTTTATCAGATCTCAAGGAAATTCACAAAGGCAGGTTGGCGCAGTGGTAGGGAAGAGGTTGAGCAGCCTGGGGACCAGGGTTCAAAACCCAGCAGAGTCAATTCCTCACATTACCCCCGCCTCTATAGGTGCAGCCTCTGGATGCCCTATTACCCGGTTTAACAGGGTACTGCACATGAAAAGACCGAAGAAGATCAGGAGCGTGAATATTGTCCACTGGTTCCCACGAACTATCCTCCTCACCATAGCCTTTCCAAAAAAACAGATACTGAAGCTTGTTGCGGAAGATCCTGGAGTCCAGAATTTTCTCCACCTCGTATTCATCCTCACCATCCCCGAGGACTGGAGGTGGGGCAGGCAGGGCTCAGCCAGGGAAAGTGTTGTCATGGAAAGGTTTCAGCAATGCAACGTGAAACACCGAATGTATTCTCATGGAATCTGGAAGTTGCAAACAAAAAGTGACAGCATTGATCTGAGAAATGATCTCAAAAGGTCCCATGAACCTCTGACCCAATTTATGAGAAGGAACCCTAAGCTTAAGATTCCTTGTTGACAGCCAAACCTTGTCACCAACATGATAAACTGGGGCCTCCGTTCTATGCCTATCAGCAGCTCTCTTGTAACATTCCTGAACCTCCAAAAGAGTCTCCTTCAAAAGGTCTTGGGAATCTCGTAAGGTGGTTAGCCTATCAGTGACTGCAGGAATGGAAGTAGTAATTGGGAGACTCACTAGAAAGGTTGGATGGTAACCATAGTTGGCAAAAAATGGGCTCAAAGAAGTGGAGCAGTGTTTGGCATTGTTATAGGCAAACTCCGCCGTGGGTAGAAAATCCAGCCAGTCATCCTGCAGGTAACTAATATAGCACTGCAAATATTGCTCCAAAGTCTGGTTGGTTCGCTCAGTCTGTCCATTACTTTGTGGATGAAAAGCTGACGACAGATTTACATTAATACCTAGATTAAAACAAAAATGTTTCCAAAAAAGAGATGTAAACTGCACTCCCCTGTCAGAAACTACTTCATCAGGCACTCCATGCAAGCAAAATATTTCCCGGATAACCAGGTCAGCCGTCTGTTTAGCTGAAGGGAGACCACGAGCTGGTATGAAATGACCCATCTTAGTTAACCTGTCCACAACAACAAGAATTGTAGTGTGTTCCTTAGAGGGAGGTAGTTCCACAATAAAGTCCATGGATATAGATCCCCAGGGACAATGAGGAATCAGAAGAGGCTGAAGCAAGCCAACAGGGGATGAGCAAGGAGTCTTATGTCTGGCACATACATCACAAGAGGACACATACTTCTTAACATCCTCATAATACTTCGGCCACCAAAAGGATCGGGCAAGTAGGTCTTGCGTCTTTCGGATTCCTGGATGACCTGCTGGTTTTGAGTCATGGTAGAGACGTAAAAGGTCCAGTCGCACTGACTCCGGAGCAAACAGACGTTATTGAAAAATCCAAAACCCATTAAGCATCGTCATATGGAGATCACGAGGAGGATCACGAAGAACTGGATCTTCAGCGTAGCCCATTTAAATGCGAGACATCAGATCAGAAGGAAATGTAACTCCTATAAATATATCCTCCGGCAAGATGGTGGTCTTCGTTACGGTAGTATGGAGGGGGTCAGCTATTCTAGACAAGGCATCCGCCTTACCGTTCTTGGAGCCAGGATGGTATGTAACCAAATAATTAAACCTCGAGAAGAATAGGGACCTTAGCTGATCAAATACATTCCAGATTTTTGTGATCTGTGAGGACAGTAATTGGATGGGTAGCTTCCTCCAAGAGATGTCTCCATTCGGTGAAGGCAGCTTTTATAGCCAATAGTTCTTTATTCCCTATGTTATAGTTTCTTTCTGCTGGCACCATCTGGCGGGAATAGAAGGCACACGGATGTGACAGCATCTTAGGTCCAGTCCTTTGAGACAGTATAGCACCAACAGCTGAATCAGAAGCATCAACTTCCACAATAAATGGTAATTCCGGCTGAGGATGTACCAGGACGGGGGCAGATGTAAACAGAGTCTTTAATCGGGAGAATGCGGTATCAGCCTTATCGGACCACTGAAAAGGAGTCCCTTTACGTGTAAGTTCAGTGATCGGTGTAATAACTGCAGAGAAATTCTTAATGAAATGCCTGTAAAAATTGGCAAACCCCACAAATCTCTGAATATCTTTTTTATTCTTGGGGATGGGCCAGTCCAGCACAGCTTTAATTTTACTTGCGTCCATACTTAAACCTTTAGGAGTTATTACATACCCCAGGAATTGTATTTCTGTTTGTTCAAACTCACATTTTTCCAGTTTAATGTATAGGTGGTGGGTACGAAGGCGCTCCAGAACTACACGGACCTGTTTTCTGTGGTTTTCAAGATTATCAGAAAATATTAGGATATCATCCAAATATGACACAACAAACTGATCCAGGAGATCTCGTAGTACATCATTGATAAGATGCTGGAAAGTTGCAGGGGCATTACAAAGCCCAAATGGCATTACTAGATATTCGTAATGCCCGTACCTGGTTCTGAAAGCTGTTTTTCATTCATCATTGGGTCTTATGCGAACCAGATTATATGCCCCCCGAAGATCAAGCTTCGTAAATATTTTAGCTGAGCGAAGTCTCTCCAAAAGTTCAGGAATGAGAGGCAAGGGGTAGCAGTTTTTAACAGTGATGTTATTTATGTCCCTGTAGTCAACGCATAGCCGTAGGCTGCCATCTTTCTTTTCTGCAAAGAATATGGGAGCTCCTGCTGGAGAAGTAGATGGTCGAATAAAGCCTTTGGCAAGATTTTCTTGTATGTATTCACGAAGAGCTTTCAATTCAGGCTCAGAAAGGGAATATATACGGCCAAATGGGATAGCAGCCCCAGGTTACAGCTCTATTGGGCAATCAAAAGGCCTGTGGGGTGGAAGCTGATCAGCATTCTTCTTATCACAGACATCTGCAAAATCCCGATATTGTAGAGGAAGCTTAGTCAAGTTTGTAGCAACCATTTCATTAATTGTTGTGGCAACAGGTGTTACCTTAGAGGTTTGACAATTCATTAAGCAGTGTTCTGAAGGAAAGGACAAACTTCTGGTTTTCCAATCAATCTGTGGGTTATGCAGAGCAAGCCAAGGTACCCCCAAAATCACTGGAAACTGTGTTGAGGAAATTAGGTGGAAAGATATAGCCTCATGGTAATTCACTTCCAGAGTCAACTTTAAGGGCACAGTCTCATGTGTAACCGGGCCTGACGCAAGTGGAGAACCGTCTACTGTCTCCATTAACACAGGTGAAGAATTAGGGATAGACTGAATTCTATTTCCTGCTGCAAATTTGATGTCCATAAAGTTTCCGCCTGCTCCAGAATCTATCATAGCTGTAGTTGAAATTTTACGATCACCACATTGCAACGTGATAGGCACCACAAAATGAGGATGTTGAGTCAACATACCCTCTTCACCATGAGCCAGAGAAAACAAGGGTTGTGTGACAGAATCCAGTTGATCTGAAATCTGGGATTGGTGTCGAATCTGTGCACCCTCAGCAGCCATAGCTATTGTTCTTTTGGATTTGCTAGGGCAATTGATGGCATAGTGCCCTGCACTACCGCAATACAGGCATAAATTGTGAGTGCGTCGCCACTGTTTTTCTTCATTGGATAATGGCCCTCTTATTAGATTTACCTGCATAGCCTCAGGCTCAGAGTCTGTAGGTGTCTGTAGGTGTTTGTGGGGTCGGAGTAGAAATTCTTGAATAGGAAATAGGAGTAGCACTTGGTCTAAAAGAGCCCTGTGTTTCCAATCTTCTTTCAGAAAGTCTCCGATCAATACGGATAGCCAAACGCACAAATGCATCAAGGTCAGCAGGGAGATCAACACGAGCTAGCTCATCTTTTATAGCTTCTGAGAGACCTTTTCTGAAGTGGAACCTCTGGGCTGATTGGTTCCAGGTAGTATCAGCAACCCACTGTCTGAATTTAGCAGCATATTCAGCCACAGAGCGCCTCCCTTGATGCAAATGAAGGAGACTGGCTTCTGCTGTAGCACATCGATTGAGGTCATCAAAAACTAGGCACATGGCCTCAAAAAAGTCATTTAAATTACCCAAGACTGGACTGTCCTGTACCAGAAGAGGGGAGCCCCAAGCCAGGGCTTCATCTTTGAATAGGGAGAAAATAAATCCCACCTTCTCTCTTTCAGATGGAAAACGGTGAGGTAACATCATGAAGTGCAAACGGCATTGATTTAGGAAACCCCTAAATCTTTTGCGATCTCCTCCAAACTTTTCTGGTAGGGGCAAACGGGCATCTTGTGCAGGTGTAACAGTAGCAGCCGCAACTTCACGTGCCCTGTAGCTGGTATACTCACTGTGCATTGACTGAACTTTATTTTGCAGTTCAGCTACCTGGTCCTGCAGCACTTGAATGGTCTGTGCCTGGGTCTGCACAGTTCTTGCAGTAAAAGCAGAATCTGACCTGGCGGTCTCCATGAAAGGGCCAGATTATTCTGTAATGATATAGGAATCACAGGGTTTCGGAGACCAGCAGCCTAGGTCAGCAATGATCCAATTCAGCAACTTGTAGGTGAAACAGGAACAAGCTTTATTGAAGGGAACAGGAACCACAATAATCTGGCAAGGTACATAGACAGGAAGTGCCTTATATAGGCCAAGGACGAGACACCTGACCAGACACAGCTGAAGAGACTAGTCACTGATACTATTGCTAGCAGAGTCAAGGTTTATCAGATCTCAAGGAAATTCACAAAAGCAGGCTGGTGCAGTGGTAGGGAAGAGGTTCAGTAGCCTGGGGACCAGGGTTCAAAACCCAGCAGAGTCAATTCCTGACACGGTCAGTCCAAGAGACCTTGAACGTTTCTGCTTACGACTACTACTTTTAAATGTTCTTGGTGCACAAAGTGTTGAACACTTAAGAACTGTTAATGACGTAGTGTGTGAATCCTTTCATTTAGCTGCGAGACATAGAAACTTACTAGCTGATGATACAGAATGGGAAAGGTGTCTAGAAGAAGCAGCACTATGTCAAATGCCACGGCAGATGAGGGAACAATTTGCATTCATTTGTGTCTTCTCAAATGCTCCAAATGCATTAGCTTTGTGGGACACATGTAAAAGTAATATGGCTGAAGACTTTATGCAACGATACAATGAACCCATTGTACACTTAAAAGCATTAATGGAAATCCAAGAAGTATTTTTAACTCGTGGATTAATCTGCCTGATCCAGGCCTTATAGACGACATAAACTTTGAAGACTATGACATTCAACTACAAGCAGAAAGGACACAAGAAAGACTTGCAACTTTAAATACATTACAATTGCAAGCATTTAATGCCGTAAAAATGCACTAGATGATGACATGGTCAAAGAGCGTTATTTCTATCTTGATGGACCTGGTGGATCAGGAAAAACCTATCTATATAATTTATTAATGAGTTTTGTACGAGCACAAGGTCAAATAGCACTCGCATTTGCGACCACTGGAATTGCTGCACTTCTGTTAGAAGGTGGAAGAACTGTGCATAGTGGATTAAAACTGCCAGTGCCTATTTTAGAAACATCAGTGTCAGATATTCGGATGACATCATTACAAGCAAGAAACTCAAAAAAAGTCAATTAATTATAATAGATGAGGCTACAATGATATCATGCTATACCCTACAATGTATTGACCGTTTGCTTCGTGAAGTGATGGATAATAGTTTGCCATTTGGTGGAAAGGTAATGTTGTTAGTGGCGATTTTAGACAAACATTAACTATCGTTGTACATGGAAATCGAACCGACATTATCGAAACCTGTATAAAGTCAAGCACAGTATGGAAACATTTTACCCATCTTCAACTGCAACAAAATATGAGATCAGAAGGACAAAATGATTTCAATGATTGGCTTATTTAAATTGGAGAAGGAAAACAGAAAAAATACCAAATTTACCTGACGACACTGTGCACATCCCACCTCATATGATTTGTGAACAAGATCTTATATCGGCTATATTCGAAAGTACAATAAATAACGAGGACTATTCTGAACTTGCCAACAAAGTCATACTAACATGCAAAAATAAGGATGCGTTGATCCTCAATAACGAAATCTTTAAAAAAATGAATGCACCCCAAAAAAATTATCACAGTGCTGATTCTGTACTTGCTGATGACAAAGTCAGGCAAACTTTTCAACTGAATTCATAAACTCATTAACTCCTTCTGGAATCCTACCACATATTTTGCAGCTTAAGAAAGATGCAATTGTCATGTTACTGCAAAATATGAACCCAAAAAAAGGCCTATGCAACGGGACAAGATTAATTGTTCAACAATTAAAGGACCATTTCATAGATGCTGAAATTTTAACTGGTACCCATAAAGGAGAAAGAGTTTTCATACCAAGGATAGATTTAGCACCAAGTGAAAGTAGCCTCCCTTTTATACTTCAAAGAAGACAATTTCCCATCATCATGGCATTTGCCATGACCATTAATAAATCACAAGGACAAACTTTCAAATCTGTGGGTATTTTCTTAGAACAACCAGTATTTGCACATGTCCAATTGTACGTTGCCTTATCACTGTGCAAAAATCCACAGGCTATTGAAGTTTACATTGAAAACAATGAAAGTCATGGTGATTTATTAGAGGATGGACGCATTTTTACTAAAAACATTGTCTACTATGAAGTACTGTAACTTTCAATCAAACAAACAGAACCCATGCCACACAAATGGAAAACTAAAGTTACAAATCACCTCAAGCACAATGTAAAAAAACAAAGCACAAATATAGACAACTGTCGATTTTCTTTCAATAATACATTTGTATGGCACTCAAACAATTTTCACACCACCACTATTTCCATAGTAAACTCCATACATAGGCAAAACACATACAGAACAGTGGTTACACATCGCGGAAGAACTTTAAGGTCTTGCGTTCTCTTTTTAGAGAACCACTTTAAAAAAAGAGGAAACTCTATGTGCCATTTTAAACAATTACTACACCAACAAAGGTCAACCATTCAAAACCACCAATGACTACATAACTCATTAATAATTCATGGAAGTACTGTTTATGCATGACTAGCCCCACAAAACACTTGCCTTGCATTTTCTATACAATTGCATTCCAATGTTAATTAACTATGTTACTGTTTATAACGTTACAAGTTTGACAAAAAATACTTTAAAGTTGGTTACTTAGACATATTACAAAGTTCATGTTAAATAAAAAATTTAAGCTGGAAATGCTATTTGTGACACAATGTGATTCTTTAACACTCTGAATCTTTTTCTTATCTACAAACAAGTACAAAAATGTATATTAAATATTTTTTTAACAATGTACTGTTAAACCATATCAAACTTTTTAATTGTCATGTATTGAATAATAATATAACAATCCATAACATTTCTCAGAATATGTATTGTGAACCATTACATAAAGGTTTATAATATGCAACATATATTGTAAACCGTGGGTAATGATTTTTTTTAACAATACCAACATGAAATTGTTGAACTTTCTCTAAATGAGTGTCTTCAACCATGACAGAATGCTTATTAACTTACAACTTCTATTTAAACTCCTGGTAAAGCACCTAGGTATTGAATCCAGAGGAAGGCAAACCATAAAAAACCCCATTGCAACATAGCCAATTGTCTCAAAAGGTGAAACAATCGGATTACTCCCTAGATGAATCCTTTCTATTTAATTATACATTGCATTTTGTTAACAAATGTTTCTGCTGCAAATGACATAAATCTTTAATAACATTCAATAAATGAACTTTGAACTTTCCAAACCTTTTAACATACAATAATAACAATGCAAACATTAACATAAGATAATAACATTTACCTGAATTTATTTTAAACTATAGTAATCTTGAATATTGAATCCAAAGGAAGGCAACTGGCCAAAAATTTAATTTCAACTTTGTAAATTTGTTGAAATTGTTGTCAAAAAATAATTCCTTCCTGACTCCATTAACTGGCAATCGGATTTGTCCCTGCATCAAAAATCTATATATCATGTAACATTTTAATTTTTCAACAAATGATGATGCTGCTACTAACATTCAAAGTTAATTACATAGAATGCATCAACCTTTCAGTCCTTTTGAAACACAAGTTTAAGAATACCAACCTGAAAGAAACATTGTAAACAGTAAATGTAATAAAATGCAAGCTGTTTTGTGGGTCCAATCATGGCGAAAGTGACTTTATTTATTTTTTTCGTTGAAAGTGGCTTCCTTGCAAAGAGCCCAGCAGACTTTTATTGTGTCTTTGGGATGTAACCCCTGTATTTTTTTCCCCCTAGATAATAGATAACCCTGACTTGGGTTGTCTTCAATTGAAACTTTAATCTCATCTGGATTTGTGCACCTCGAAAAAGCAATATAGAGTTGTCCATGTGCAAAAACAGGTTCTTGTAAAAAAAATACCCACAGACTTAAAAGTTTGTCCTTGGGATTTATTGATGGTCATGGCAAATGCCATGATAGCTGGAAATTGTCTCCTTTGAAGGACAAAAGACAAACCACTCTCACTTGGAGCTAAATCAATTATTGGTATAAAAACTTGTCCCAGTTATAATTTCTGCATGTATAAAATGATCTTTTAAATCGTGCACAATTATTCTGGTCCCATTACAAAGTCCTTTTTTTGGATTCATATTTTTCAATAGCATGATAATTGCCCCTTTTTTTTCAATTGCAAAACATGTGGTGGCATTCCAGATGGGGTTAAAAAATTAATAAATTCTATACTAAAATTTGATTCACTGTCTTTATCGTCAGCCAGAACTGAATCTGCACTGTTCTAATTCTTTTGTGGTGCGTTGATGAATTTTAACATTTTGTTTTTTTAGATTCAAGGTATATATATTTTTTATGTTAATATCACTTTGTTTGAATAACGACAATTACTCAGACATTGCAGAGTGTTTAGAAAGATTGCTGATACGAATGATTGCTTGCAGACCGTTGTTGATGGAATTTCAATGGTATCATTTGGTAAATCATGTATTTGTGGATGTTTTCCTTCTCTAATTTGAATGAGACAATCATTGAATTCGTTTTGGCCTTCAGACCTCATATTTTTAATTCTAATTTGAGGTGTGTAAATATTTGCCACAGTTTACTTGTCTTGATACATGTTTCAATGATGTCAGTCCTATTTCCATGTGGCACAACAGGTAATGTTTGCCTAAAATCTCCTCCTAACAATATCACCTTTCCAACAAATGGCAAATTATTATCCATCACTTCTTTAAAGAATCTATCAATACATTGCAAAGCATGACATGACATCATTGTTGCCTCGTCTATAACTAATTTACTTTTTTTTTTACATTTTGGTTTGTAAAGAATTCAGTCGAATATCTGACAATGATGTTTCTAAAATGGGAACTGGCAGTTTAAATCCACTATGCACAGTTCTACCACCTTCTAACAAATGTATAAAAATTGTCTGGCTTGCGTGTCCTGGCAGTTAATTTAAACCATGCAGTAAGTGTTGTATCTCTGTGTTCACTTTGAGCTAAGTCAGTTCTTTCATTGCCTGCAGTAAAGCAAACAAACTGACTTTGTGGCAAAAGTACAGCTAATTGATACACAGCATGTGACCGATCATGCATCTCAAATTTCAGAAGCCGCCACATTGCTTCCGGAGCACTGACATAGCGAGCATCTAAATAATTAGAAAGTTTGTCATGTAAAATTGGATTTTCCTTATCGTTTGCTGCACCTTGCACAACAAAAGTTGCTGCATCATATCCTTTGTATATATATTTTGTGATCGTTTGCCCCTTAGAAGTTATAACAAGCAAGTGGAGTATGGAGTTCTTGACAGAAGTGACGGAGTTAAAACTTCTGAAGAACTCCTAATTGGTGCAACTTCCCTTTAAAAGCCTGGAAAGCAGACATGGAAAGGGGGTGTGGCTGGCTAGGCTCTGAGCAGGTCCTGCTGCTGCCAGAAGCAAGCCCCAGAGTGGAGGCTGATCCTGTGTGGAATTACAGTGTGTTTGGGAAGCAAGCCTGTAAGAGTTAACTGATTTACTGGGAGTACAGCGAGAAGAGTGAGCCGTTTGCAGTCGCAGGACGTTGTGAGCTGGAAGAGTGAATACAGCCTCACGACACCAAGTAAGTGAAGGGATTAGTGAGGATCCCCAGGCAGAGTTGCCTTAAAGGCCTAAGCACGTGTGTAGCTGACAGAGGCCGTTGAATGAAAGTACCCAGACGTATTATGCCCCAGGGAAGAAGCGGAGTTTAGAAGACGGAAGTTAATACAAGTTAGTGTTGTGTTATGCAAGGGTCCCTGGGGTGAAACATACGGGAGAGATGGGCGGGCCCTATTCTTCATCCGCGACTGTGTCCCAGAGTGGAGCTGTGTCCCAGAGTGGAGCTGTGTCCCAGAGTGGAGCTGTGTCCCAGAGTGGAGCTGTGTCCCAGAGTGGAGCTGTGTCCCAGAGTGGAGCTGTGTCCCAGAGGGGAGCCGTGTCCCAGAGTGGAGCTGTGTCCCAGAGGTTGCTGAAGGTGGCAACATAATCCACAAGTTGAAGAGACTATTTGTATCCTGGCCACAAGGTGGCACTCTCACAAGTCGAAGAGACTATTTGTATCCTGGCCACAAGGTGGCACTCTCACAAGTCGAAGAGACTATTTGTATCCTGGCCACAAGGTGGCACTCTCACAAGTCGAAGAGACTATTTGTATCCTGGCCACAAGGTGGCACTCTCACAAGTCGAAGAGACTATTTGTATCCTGGCCACAAGGTGGCACTCTCCCACCTCGCAGAGACCCTTAAACTTATAATTTCTCCGGCGCAGAGAAGCTTCCCGGGTATAGTCAGGGTGTTCCTGCATGTTAGTCAGCATGTTTACGTAGCTGTTTATTTCCTTTATTTTAAGCAGAGTTACTGCTCAGTTGTTACTTTCTTTTGCAAATAAACCTATTTGCTGCATTTCAAGCAAATATCAGTCTCTTCTTCAAGTAACCACCGATTTACACGACCATCCTGATCACAATTTATACACATATTTGGATTTAATAGAAGTGCAAGCTTCAACATTTATGTGTGCATTGTACTTCATGAGCAAATGTGTATTGTATGGAACGACATCTATTATCAACCTTTTGTCCACAGATAATAGCTATTTGTCCTTGTCATCTTTTATACAAAGGGTATCCATCAGAATTAGCATAAGTTTGCATTTGAAATTGTTTTGGAAATTGTTTTGTACATTTTTTATTTTCCATACATGGTGAATTTGGATTCATATCTCCACATGGCCCATGAATGTGTTCTGTGTGTCAAATAGTTTGGAATATTTTTCTGGATCTGGCAATCCAGCAGTAATGACTGAATCCACTCTCTCTGCAGTATTCAACTTACTTTTAATCCTGCAGGAAAAAGATATGTGAGCATGTGGCAGGCCTCTTTTTCTAAAAATTCAATGGTATAAACAAAAGCCACACATTTTCCAAATAACTGTGCTTTAGTTATATCATGAATTAATGAATTGAGTTTGATTTTGAATACTCTTGCCACGAAATCTGGTCGGTCAGAAGTAATTTGTCCCAGATTCAAATTTTCCTTGATCTCTGGCCATTGTGGATTACATGTGAATGTAATGAATAAATCTGTTTTTCCAAATTTTGTGACAATAGCCATGGCATCATTATATCTTTCTCGCATATTGCGAGGAGATCCTTGGAAAGTGGATTGCAAAATGATTGCTCTTTCGAGCTGGAATGTCTCTGGTGGTAGCCAATTCAGCGACATAATCCATCAATCCACAATACTGGTCTACTCGAAGCTTATCTAAAATTTAGATTATTTGCTTCGATTTGTAGATAGGAATCAATAATCCATTGTTGTGTGAGTTTGCCCCCACATAAAATAGGATTAAAAGAATCCCGAATAGCAGTTTGTGCCACTCTATATTACAGCATACAATTGCATCTAACACAGACTTTACTATTGGGATAACTTTGCAATTGTAAATTTGGGGCCCTATTAAATTCCAGCCTCGTAAATAAGAGGCTTCTACTTAAGCCCTACGTACTGCATAGTTTCTCTAAGTTCCAATGCTATTAAATTAGCCCTGCTGCGAGCAACGTATGAGCTACGCAGCAGGGCCGTACTTATCTACACTGCGTAAATGTACATGATGAGTGACAGCCTGCGAGATGATATCGCAGGCTCCCACTCCTCATCAATTGCTGCGGGGGTCCTAAAAGGGACCTCCGCGGCAGTCCCCCACATAAGCCCTGCCGTGGGGGTACTCCGAATACCCCCCCCGGCACCTAAAATTAACCCCCCCTCAATGCGGGGGTCCCCGTCGGGACCCCCGAAGTGTCCTCACATGAACACCTTGCTGCAGGGGTCCATAGGAACCCCCGCAGCCCCCACACATTAACCCCTTGCAGCGGGGGTCCTCGATCGGCACCGATCAGGCCCCCCGCTGCATTTCAAACTTTTAAAGTCCCCGCCGCGGCTCCTTAACGGGGCCGCGGCACACTATTACCCAATCCCGGCCGCGGCACTTAAAATTAACCCCCCTCTATGCTGGGGGTCCCCATCGGGACCCCCGAAGTGTCCCCACATAAACCCATTGCAGGGGGGGTCCCCGATCTGCATAGATCAGGCCCCCCGCTGCATTTAAAACTTTTAAATTCCCCGCCGCGGCTCCTTAAAGGGGCCGCGGCACACTATTACCCAATCCCGGCCGCAGCACTTAAAATTAACCCCCCTCTATGCTGGGGGTCCCCATCGGGACCCCTGAAGTGTCCCCACATAAACCCCCTGAAGCGGGGGGCACCGATCGTGACCCTGCTGCAATTCATTTTTAAATTTCCCGCCTCGCGGGTCCTCAAAGGACCGTAAAGGTCCTGAAAGGACTTGCACTAAAAATATTAACCCCAGGCAACTATAATTACCCCATTAACTCATGGTGGTCAATACAGACCACCATAAGGCCTAAATTAACCCATTAACTCATGGTGGTCAATACAGACCACCATAAGGCCTAAATTAACCCATTAACTCATGGTGGTCAATACAGACCACCATAAGGCCTAAATTAACCCATTAACTCATGATGGTCAATACAGACCACCATAAGGCCTAAATTAACCCATTAACTCATGGTGGTCAATACAGACCACCATAAGGCCTAAATTAACCCATTAACTCATGGTGGTCAATACAGACCACCATAAGGCCTAAATTAACCCATTAACTCATGATGGTCAATACAGACCACCATAAGGCTCTATTTAACCCCATCAGTCCCATAAGGGTATATTATTACCATTATGGGCCTGTTACAACCCAACATTAACCACATAAGTGCCATGATGGTCCTCAAGGACCATCATGACACTAACTACAAACACTACACTATAACCCCCAATAAACCATTTAATCTAAACTAACCCCCCTCTACACTAATCTATTAACACTTACACTACCTACCTACACTACCTACCCCCTAATAAACCTCCCCAACACTCTAATTACAAAAACCAAAAAACCTACAGTACAGAAAAAAAAAAAAATTACAACCCCACCCCCCACTACAGAACACAAAAAAATACATTACAACCCCACCCCCCACTACATAAAATAAAAAAATTACACACCTGAAAAGGAAAGACAGATAAACACAATACAATACATACATATAATACATTACATACAATACATGACATTACATACATTACATATAATATATTACATATAATATATTACATATAATATATTACATATAGTCCAAATCAAATACCCCCTATCTATCTAACATACAATCTATTTAATTTAAAATAAATCCTAACTATATCAAATACATCCCCCTATCTATCTAATATACAAAAGATCCTAACAACATACACAGACCCTAATTCTAAAATAAAATAAAATAATTACAGTCCTAACTACACAGACCCTAATTCTAAGCTACAATCAATAAATTAAGACCACTTACCTTTAAGATGTTGCTTCAGATCACTAACCTATGGGTCAAACAACAAAACAAAATTAGTACAAAACATTAACATCCAATAAATAAACATTCTATACATTCTAAATATTCAACTCACCTTTACAGCATGTCCCGTCACTGTTTAGCTCTTCCGGCGCGGCCCTGTTAAAAAAAAAACACAATACATGAATACATTAATACAATATATAAACAATAAATAAAATACACAAATAAACATCTAAATATACATTTAACTTACCTCCCCGCGATGTCCCCGGCCTTCTCTCCTTCTGCCCCGGCTGGGCCGCGGAACCATCCGCGCTCTAAAAAAAATAAAAAAATAAAACTAACGGAGGTCTGCACTGGCAGACCTCCCCGACGCTAATGAACCTCCCGGAGTCGTTTCCGGGAGGAAATTGGCATTGGCGGCTTGTGATTGGCTGAAAAAGCTGTCAGCCAGTCAAAAGTCGTCAATGTAGGAGCCAATCAGGATGCGCAGATGTCTTCTACCAATCACTCCGTGGGGGTGTATCCCATAGTGATTGGCTGAAGGCATCTGAGCGTTGTGATTGGTTCCCAGAAAGATAGACAAGTGTTTTAGCCAATCAGGGTGGGATATTGGGGTGTATCCCATCCTGATTGGCTCACACATTGACGACTTTTGATTGGCTGAAATTGATAGACAGCTTTTTCAGCCAATCACAAGCCGCCAATGCCAATTTCCTCCCGGAAACGACTCCGGGAGGTTCAGTAGCGTCGGGGAGGTCTGCCAGTGCAGACCTCCGTTAGTTTTATTTTTTATTTTTTTTAGAGCGCAGATGGTTCGGTGGCCCAGCCGGGGCTGAAGGAGAGAAGGCCGGGGACATCGCGGGGAGGTAAGTTAAATGTATATTTAGATGTTTATTTGTGTATTTTATTTATTGTTTATATATTGTATTAATGTATTCATGTATTGTGTTTTTTTTTTAACAGGGCCGCGCCGGAAGAGCTAAACAGTGACGGGACATGCTGTAAAGGTGAGTTGAATATTTAGAATGTTTATTTATTGGATGTTAATGTTTTGTACTAATTTTTTTGTTTTGTTTGACCCATAGGTTAGTGATCTGAAGCAACATCTTAAAGGTAAGTGGTCTTAATTTATTGATTTTAGCTTAGAATTAGGGTCTGTGTAGTTAGGACTGTAATTATTTTATTTTAGTTTAGAATAAGGGTCTGTGTATGTAGTTAGGACTGTAATTATTTTATTTTATTTTAGAATAAGGGTCTGTGTATGTAGTTAGTATTTTTTGTATATTAGATAGATAGGGGGATGTATTTGATATAGTTAGGATTTATTTTAAATTAAATAGATTGTATGTTAGATAGATAGGGGGTATTTGATTTGGACTATATGTAATATATTATATGTAATATATTATATTTAATATATGATATGTAATATATTATATGTAATGTATGTAATGTCATGTATTGTATGTAATGTATGTAATGTATTATATTTAATATATTATATGTAATATATTATATTTAATATCTTATATGTAATATATTATATGTAATATATTATATTTAATATATATGTAATATATTATATGTAATATATTATATGTAATGTATGTAATGTCATGTATTGTATGTAATGTATGTAATGTATTATATGTATTTATTGTATTGTGTTTATCTGTCTTTCCTTTTCAGGTGTGTATTTTTTTTATTTTATGTAGTGGGGGGTGGGGTTGTAATGTATTTTTTTGTTTTCTGTAGTGGGGGGTGGGGTTGTAATTTGTTTTTTTTTTTCTGTACTGTAGGTTTTTTTATTTTTTGTACTGTAGGTTTTTTGTTTTCTGTACTGTAGGTTTTTTGTTTTTTGTAATTAGAGTGTTGGGGAGGTTTATTAGGGGGTAGGTAGTGTAGGTAGGTAGTGTAAGTGTTAATAGATTAGTGTAGAGGGGGGTTAGTTTAGATTAAATGGTTTATTGGGGGTTATAGTGTAGTGTTTGTAGTTAGTGTCATGATGGTCCTTGAGGACCATCATGGCACTTATGTGGTTAATGTTGGGTTGTAACAGGCCCATAATGGTAATAATATACCCTTATGGGACTGATGGGGTTAAATAGAGCCTTATGGTGGTCTGTATTGACCATCATGAGTTAATGGGTTAATTTAGGCCTTATGGTGGTCTGTATTGACCATCATGAGTTAATGGGTTAATTTAGGCCTTATGGTGGTCTGTATTGACCATCATGAGTTAATGGGTTAATTTAGGCCTTATGGTGGTCTGTATTGACCATCATGAGTTAATGGGTTAATTTAGGCCTTATGGTGGTCTGTATTGACCACCATGAGTTAATGGGTTAATTTAGGCCTTATGGTGGTCTGTATTGACCACCATGAGTTAATGGGTTAATTTAGGCCTTATGGTGGTCTGTATTGACCACCATGAGTTAATGGGTTAATTTAGGCCTTATGGTGGTCTGTATTGACCACCATGAGTTAATGGGGTAATTATAGTTGCCTGGGGTTAATATTTTTAGTGCGAGTCCTTTCAGGACCTTTACGGTCCTTTGAGGACCCGCGAGGCGGGAAATTTAAAAATGAATTGCAGCAGGGTCACGATCGGTGCCCCCCGCTGCAGGGGGTTTATGTGGGGACACTTCGGGGGTCCCGATGGGGACCCCCAGCATAGAGGGGGGTTAATTTTAAGTGCCGCGGCCGGGATTGGGTAATAGTGTGCCGCGGCCCCTTTAAGGAGCCGCGGCGGGGAATTTAAAAGTTTTAAATGCAGCGGGGGGCCTGATCTATGCAGATCGGGGACCCCCCTGCAATGGGTTTATGTGGGGACACTTCGGGGGTCCCGATGGGGACCCCCAGCATAGAGGGGGGTTAATTTTAAGTGCCGCGGCCGGGATTGGGTAATAGTGTGCCACGGCGGGGAATTTAAAAGTTTGAAATGCAGCGGGGGGCCTGATCTATGCAGATCGGGGACCCCCGCTGCAAGGGGTTAATGTGGGGGTGCTGCAGGGGTCCTGATAGAGACCCCTGCAGCATGGGGATGTGTATAGGGTGCAGGGGGGAGCCTCACACTGCTGTCTCGGGCTGTTCCGAGGCAGCACGTAGAGGCTTTCGGATCCCTTGCGTGGACTTTTTGTCCACGTAGGGATTCTTACGATATGCGAGACTCGTGCATAGATTTAAGGCTACGTAGCTCTCTCGGAGCCTATTCTCGGCCATTTTCTCACAGTCATATCGCAAAGCAGGCTGCGAGAGATTCGGTTCTCGCAAACAGCAGGAAAACTGCCTTTTGCGAGCACCGAGAGAACTACGAGGGAGAATTTAATAGGGCCCTCGGTTCCCATCCAGGTTTACCATTTGGAAAGAAAATGGGATATGTCATTGGATCTAAATTACAACTTAATATAATTTTGTTTATAAAAGGTTGTTCTTCATTGCGTGTATATATTCTAATATCCCACTGAAAAGGGTGTTCACCATCGTCATTTTTAAAGACCATGGCAACCTCATTTACTGTTGGTAAATTATACCGTCTTTGATCAGTGTTGCGATCTCTTTTTAACACCATATTTACTCTTGGCATTGTTAATTGATGTCTTTGAGCATGTTGCTGTTATTCTTTTTCAACCTGTGCTAATTGTTTGTATGCTTGACTGTATGGGTTGTTAGCCATGATTTTTATCCAGCTGTTCAAAGACTATGCGCAAACACTGTTTATTTTCTGGAAGCTTTATTCCTTGTTCCATTGTATCTAAGACATATAACTGTGCAAATTTCCTTTGCTCTGCTTCTTGTGGGTGTAAATGTGAAGTGCGGTGGTAAATTTGTCTTTGAACACTAAAACAGTAAGGACCATGCCCTGGGACATTTTCTGCAAATGTAGCACCCATTGAAGCAAATGAAATTGCACTGTTATAAGACTTTATGTTTTTTTTTTAATTGGTATAATTTGGAAATGTTGGATCGCTTGTGATACTTTGTAAGTAATCTGGAAATGTGTGTCTTTGTGGAAGTCTTACCTTTCCTTTTTGACAACAACTAATAAAGTCTCCATCAGTTGGTCTTTCCTTGAGAAAATGATAGGCCTTACAAAACTAACAAACAACATTGAGTAATCCACAACAATGAGTGTCTAATGTTAGTGCTCTAATGAACACATTATCCTGAGCTTCCTCAACATAGATATCACAACAACTTTCTATATCTACATTGGTGTCATGTGTCTTAACATTGGGCAATGGTTCACAGACATGTTTTTGTTTACTTTTTTGTTTCTTTGAAGCTCCAGCACACTCACTTTGTGCTTTTTTACTTATTTTTCTTTTATTTAAAAGTCTCTGTCGGTCTTCTTCTCTTAAGTGTTGGGAAGTTTCAGGTGACTGTGCATCTCTCCACCTTTGCTTCCTTTCCCTTGCCAATCTTCTTTTGCATTAATGTATTAATAAACTTTAAGCTTTTTTAATTAATGATTACTAATTAATAATTAATTAAAGGCCATTATTAATTATTCAATGAATTAATATATTACAAACAGCTAAGCATGAAAGTATTGCTAAACTAAATCAAACGTAAATTCTTGTTTGCTCAATTTGTTTAAGTAATCCTTTTTTTTTATTAATAATTAATTAATTATTGATTAATGATTATTGTATATTGTACCTTTTTGTACTTAATATTCAGCAATCAGTATCCTGAAGAGCTAACAATCTCTTTGGATTTTCTGGCAGCAGAAAATGTCCAGTCAGACTGTCATCACCTAAGGAGAAAGTGTCAGTTCTGTGGCAAGTGTGCCCTATATATAGGCTTCGTGCGTTGGTTTAGGCGGGAAATCCGCCATTTCACAATGTTAATGTTTAAATGTGTAAGTTAGTATTGTAAAATGGTGACGTTAGTCTATGTTTTCCACGTTGCGCGTTCATTTTACGTTCCTATTAGTATTTTTCTACTGCGTATGTCGCTGGCTGTGTTTTGTGAGGCTCAGGGTTGTGTCGCCTCGTTTTCACTTTTTTCAGCCGCCATTTATTTTCTCGCTTAGGCGATTTTCTGGTGCCGAAACTACTTAAACTCGACCTAAATTCGCGTTTCACCTCACTTTCAGATGTCTTGGCTGTTCTCCCGTGCTATCTGTGACCTTTTTGTTGTATTTTGTGTTTTATTTTTTGTGTTTTTGTTGTATTCTGGATTGTACGGTTCGGCAATTAACTTTGTATGTTTCGTAGTTCGTATTTTTTTTTTTCTAAGTCCCGCGTCTTGTATTTTTTTTTCAAAGTCCCGCATTCGTCAACTTCTTTCAGCCTAAGGCGAACTCGCATTTTGTAGTTTTTGCCTAGTATTTGCCTAAGTGCTCCGAGTTTAATGGCTCTCCGAGCTATGCGAGGATCGCCGGCGATGAGCACCTGCGGCTCTCATTGCTAAGTCGTACGCACCACGCAAAGGGTGACGACGTCTCGTAGTTAGACAATTATAATATGTGATGGCGACTGCAGCTTTGTTCGTTAGCTGGCTTGTCACTGCGGAGAGTCCTTGAATGCTGATAAAGCTGCCAGTTTCTTGTCTTAATAGAAACCTATCAAAGAGGGGGACAGTGTTTTTTTTTTTTATTACACAAATCAAAATTAACATATTCTATACTATTTATAAACATTTTAGTGAAATATATGGCATATTTAAGGGTTACTCTCTTTAATTTGCCTTTCAAACTGCTCAGTATAAGACGTTCCATTTTGCCTCTCCCTCGCAGAAGTTCTCCCCCGTCTTTTTTTTTTTTAGCTGAAAAGATGATGTCACTAGGTGGAGCCATCCACACAACTGGGCAGGCCCTACTTCTATCATGACAGGGGAGGGGCACTATAGCTTCTGATTATTTCCCCTAAATAATTTTGAACCCAGCCATCTATATTTATTAGAATTATGTAAGTTTAATTCGTTTGTAATAATTAGAGAGTTTTTTTGTGTGTTGTACAATATTGTTTTACACATTTGTTTAATACATTGCTCCTTTCCTGCTAGGGAGATGATTCTGCATCTATAGTGGCTCCCCATTTATTTTGTATGTGGATCCTGCCAAGTTGTGTTTGACCCCACCCACAACAGTTGCATCATATTTGCATATTCTGTTGCAAGTGGCAGCTTAAAAGATGGAGGAGGATATCAGTTAGGGAGAATGTGAGGGGTACAATGGCTGTTCCAATATAATTGGCAAAATAAAGTCCAACATATTTCACATATTTAATCAAACAGTTTTTAAAAAGAATAGATGAGATTCATTTTAATTCAACGTAAAACATTTTTTTTCCAGAGATCAATGGTCTTTTAAGGAATTTCCTAAAATAATAGCAGCACTTGGACAATTGCCTGCAACTAACACTGAAATCAATGGCCTCCCCCACTACAGAATATTTGCACATATTTAATAAATGGCTGTTCTAATAGACATGACTATTTTTTTTTTTTTTTCTTAATTACTTACTTTAAATGTGGCACTTCAGTGATCATTTTAAGGAGGAACATTGCTGTTTATGGTCACACTTGTATAATATAATTGTAATCATTTTATGTAGTGTATATGTGATATCCATAAATATCCAATAGTATTATAAGAAGCTTACAAATTATGTTTTCTTCTGAACTATATAAGGAGTTTTACCAGACTTGAGCAGATCGGTTGTGGACAGAAACCTATCTGGTGCCCGTGGTGTGACATAGGATCTTCACAGGAGTCCTAATATGTCTATTTGCAGTGACGCAGATAAAGGTTCATATTAAGACAGCCTCCTGGGCAGATAAACGGGTCACTGTGGGAACTCATAGTCCAGACAGAAAATAATCAGGACAACCTCCTAGGCAGTTCCTCTCCCATCCCATGGACAGATTTCCGGAGATGGTGAGAAGCAACTTTGCTAGCCCTTACCCTAACTAGTCCAGACCACAAATCTGATTTTACTCCTTATCATTTAACTTAAAAAAAAAGAAACAAACACATTGTATGACCATTAGAGCGGCCCTTAAGCAATTTAGGACAAGAAACCACAGAGCATATCTTGTCTTAATATATTTTCAATACTTGATGAAAATATGTGTATTTCACTGCACTAAGATTCTGCTGATTAGCTCGACTTTGCCATTTTTTTATTGCAGTGGTTGTAATGATGTCCCTAACATGTAAAATGTAATTTTACAGTGAAATTAAAACAAATTATTTTTTAAGAGCAACAGATTTCTGTGTGTTTTCTTTTAAAGGGCCATATCCAGTTGGCTAAAATGCGGTCATCCAAAAGGTATATTTATATTCATGTGCAACCAGCAGTAATTAGTCCCATAGTCATAGTTACTCATATGGCTTTTGACTGGAGAAATTATTGCCAAAATTCACATTTATAATCACCCATTAGGAAAAGTTTTGCTTTGTGGGTGGACCAGAAAGGATGACAGGTAAACATTGCAATCTTCAATGTAAGTTTACATTTACTTGCCAGTGCAGAATGGGGCTACAGAGTTGCTTTTCAGTGACTCATTGGACCCCACGGGCATATCAGTGGTATCACCGCAATTAGACTTTGTAGGTCAATTTAAGCAGGCCTTACTTGAAAGTTAGTGAGTTTCTCCTGCACTGGCAAGTAAATGGTGAGGGAGGTTGAAAGAGAGAGAGAAAATAGAGGTAGGGAAAGGAGGGGAAGAGGATGGAGAAGAGAGAGAACAACAGGAGGAGAATTAAACATGAAATAAAGTATTTATTTTTGCCAATTTTGCGACCTTGAGATTGTTGTGCTATTAATTATAAGACCTAACATCACTTTCACTTCTAATAAAAGTACAGGATGGCTTTTTTATTTGCTTAATAAGTGCTACAATTTGTAAGTAAGCCCTTTACAACACTGCCTTAGTACGAGTAACCTGTTGTTGGTGTTTAGCCATTTACAGGCTTGGCTGAAGGGTAAATCAGAGCAATTGAATAGCAATTTGTGCTCTTTGCAGCCGCAACTCTTGCGGCCTTGAAAGATCAAAGCTTTTGAGGGAAGTAACTTGCTCTTGTAAGGGAAAGTAGCACACAGCAAGTAACCCGATCGGAGCCTGGGCATTAGAATAGGGAAGTAACTTGCGACCTCCACTTGGATATAAGTAGCAATTGAATAAGGCCCTCTGTGCGTAAATTGAACTGGGTTAAACACTTCCTGATTGCTGGAAACGAATGGATGTGCTTTTCATAACGATTAGTGGAAAGAGTGGTGGGTATGAAAAAGATTAAGGATCTTTCTGAAATGAACATCTACTCCACTCACCGGCATACACTCAGAAGCAGTCGCTTCCAACAATTACTGTAAATTCTTTCCTGCCGAAACTTCACCATTTTATCCAATTAAAACCTGGCTTTATGACTTTTTTCCTGCCCAATTATTTGTAAGACTCAGAGTACTCAAACATACATTTTATTGCCATTGTCGAATAAGTTTATTTTATATTAAAGACACAATTGAAAAGCTTTTGAACTAGTTTGCCAGCTACGGCTCCATGTTTTGAGAGAGCGAGGGAGCTGAAACTAGAAGAACACGACAGAACCATTTCTGTCCCTGACACTTAGAATTGAGCTGTGTAAGCTTTTTGTTCCAATGATCAATGGCCAATCAAGCTCCAGCTGCAGTTCATATCTGTGCAGGTTATCAGCCTTATTAAATTGCGATTTGGTAAATTTAAAAGGGCTCTATTTAAGCACACAGCATATTATTTTTACAGAAGTTTTTAGTTAAAAACTTCTGTAAATAAAATATGCTGTGTGCTTAAATAGAGCCCTTTTAAATTTACCAAATCGCAATTTAATAAGGCTGTAGATTCATTGTTTGTGTTCTTCAGCAGTTCACATCACCTAATATACAGAGGTCTTACAGTAATAAAAGGCTAAATACACATGCATTTGAACTTCTTCAAGTAAACGGTTTCATAAATGAGTGCCTTGTGTTTAGGTGGAACCATTTCTTTTAAGATGTACAAGACCACACCATGTTTTCCAATAAGATGTTTATAAAGCAGTCATTCCTGGCAAACTGCACATCTCTAATGCAATAGATGCTTATAAACCATTTATGACTGACTGAGAGTATGAATGAGTGGCAGTGGAAATATTATTTTTTAGAGTGATAGACAAGCTGACTTAAGAGTGCTCTTGGAGTATGATAGGGGCTGCTGATGAACTGAAGGAGAAAGACACACACAGTGAGAAAGCAGCCAGTAGCTAATGACTGCTTGGAGCAGAGTGGAGACCGGGAGAACTGAAAGACTACACACCAGTGATATTTTTAACTATTGAACAATGTCTTTTTCTACACCCAATTTTAGTTGGAAGAGATGGCTGATGAAGGACCAGCTAATTGGTTTTGGTAATGCTTCAGTGGAAGCTAGGCCGATTATTTTCTTTGATTTGTTTTTGTTTCTTGTATTGCTGTTAAAATGTAGTAAAACTTGAAAAACTGTATACAGTCTCTAGCATTGTGTATCCCTCCATCAAAGTGCATGAAACACTTGCACAAACCCACAGGAGACTGTTAACTTGTCACATTATCTATAAGCCTTGCTCTCACTTGCATCTTCCACTCTCTTCATCCTCCCCTTTTTTTAGCCTCCCCTTTGCATTTCTCACTAGTATTAGTAATATGCTGCTTCTTCTCTTTGCTGGTTCTCAGCCAATCATGAGGGGTTATGGGGGAAAAATCATCCCAATATCAAACTGTGCCATCTGCCTTTGATATGATGCTGAAAAGCCAGCATGGTATAATTACAGTAAAAAAACAAAAAAAGCTTGCTAGGGGTTGAACAGCATGTATTCAGCGCGTCCCTGCGGGACAGTGAGTTTAAAATATCACTTCTAATAGTTAATATGTGTGAGAAACGCCTGCGTGATGCGTTCTGTGCAAACGTTACTCACATGCTAATTGCCAGCACTGAGGGTGAATCGTGCAACTGAGCAAGATAAATAGGGACAGAGAGAGAAAGGAGAGAAGGGGAGGGAGGCAGGGGGAGAGAGAGCACAGAGAGGGCGCACTGAGAGAGAAAGCGCACAGAGAGACAGAGATTGCACGGGGAGGGTGCACAAAGAGATACTGCACAAACAAGTGAACATACCATATGATACCGTAATTTATGTCAGGAAAGAAACTCGATTGCAGAATGCCGAATGTCTGCGAGTGTGTTGCGGGCTCCCGTTCGTCCCTGATTGCGATGCTATTCAATTTGTCAAGGCCGCAAGTTACGGGCCAAAGCCAAAACCGTAAACCATGCACTGGTTCGGAGCAGTTCAGGGTGGGAACGTGATCAATTCAGCAAGCCCGTAACCTCCAATTTGAAATCAGCCAATAGAAAATGTCATTATTATGGCAGTAAAACATGGAAGTTACATGTCAATCAATTAGGTTCGGGGTCCGATATACTAACCCGCAAAATAAAGAATCATGAAAATGAATGTCAATACTGTTATAGTCCATATGAATGGCCTGATATGTATTAACTCATTGATACCCAAGATCAATTTAACCCTGAAATTAAACATAAAAAAAATATCTTATATCCTGCCGATCTGCAAGCTTGTGACAGTTGTGCAATTAATTCTAATGTCTGTCATCGCATTCCCGTTATTTAAAAGTGCAGTAGTGTTTTTTATTTGCATTTACAGTGCTACGAATAGGTGTTTAACCCCCTTGTGGGTTCTCTCTAGCACTCGTAGGATATTCTCCCCCATTTGCTGTTTCCGGGTGTGAAAACATTTGCAGGCTTGGGGAAATTGAGCAATTGAATAGTGATTTGCGATTTTAGCCTTGCAAAGATGAAAGATCAAAGGATTCTGGAGGCTGTAAGTTACGAGTTGAACCATCGCAGAGTTTTCAAGGCCGTAACTTGGAAGCCAATCGGAGCACCTCACTTACGGGCTCCCGGATCTCCTGAAACCTCAATTAATTGAGGGCCTAAGTTATTATAGGGCTGTGACTTTTCGGATTTCACCTTATTCATAATTAAATGGCACCTGAAGTGCTCACACAATAAAATTTCATGTATATTTTGTAACTGATTAACAAAAAACTTAAAGAAAAAAAATTACCACTGCAGTTAAAGAAAATAAACTTTTTTTGTCAAGCATATACCAAACTAACAATATTAGTAGCTGTATAAGTCATGGAAAAAAACATTTTCAGGGAAAATTTTAGTTCTTGAAGACTCTATTTGTGAGCACAGGAATTCATTTTGTGTTTGCTATATCACTTCCAGAGAGCTGCTTGCTGGGACTGTGCGTTTGTACTTATCAGTTCAGAGAGGGATGGAGGAGGCAGAACTTCAGGGCCTTTGGTTGATAATAGGTTAAGATTGACATTTACACCACACCCCTCCCCCTCACTGGCCTAAAATCATCTTGCATCATTCAATATACACATACCTCCCCAGAAATGCAGATGCCCCTCCCACACATACGACTTCCACCAATGTATCATGGATCCCTCCAGGGTCCTGAAGAGGCATCAACATTTATTTTTTTCTAATAAAAATTTGTATGATTATTTTTCCTGTCTAATCATGGTTTTGGTCAGACTCAAAGTTTTCATATATCATTTTTTTTCATAGTACAGTGGTCCTTTAAATGCAGTTTACAAAACATCTGAAGTTAACATCGTAGCTTCCGGTAGATGTGCTTTGCTCCACCACCTAATACAGTAGACTCTCAGTTAACCAGAACTCAAGCAACCAGAAAAAAATGAATACTGTACTTTAAATAAAAATTATATTTTTCAACAAATGCCGGAGCCAGGTTGTCATGCCACAAAATGCTTACAGGCACCTAGATTTCATCCACTGTAAATCTCTCCAATTCAGTTTTACCTGGAAGCAGACAGGCATGAGTGACTGAGCCAGTGCAGTGTTGGAGTTGAATTCCCCGGGGTCAGCACCGCACCCTCCAGCCGTACGTACCTGTGTGTAAGTGAGGAGTGAAAGCTGCTGCTGCTAGAACAGCCCTCACTGACAAATATACTTATCAGAGCATCCTATGTGCAGCTAATCTAGGTCTCTTTTAATATTACCTCACAAGCAACCAGAAACTACATTTATCCGGCATCTACCAATACCCATGGGTGCCAGATAACTGAGAGTCTACTGTAGATGTCATGTGGAGAAAGATGATCTGGGCAGAAGACTGTCCTAATTTTTATTCCGACCAGGGTAGGCTCGTTCGTCTGCAATAGCCACTGTAGGGAAGAGGGCAGATAAACAATATTATCAGGACAATAGATATGCAGCCCTATTAAATTCCCCCAACGTGAAAACTTGTAGTCCGTAACGGAGCCTGCTAGACTTACGGCTATTAAATTGGCCTCTTAGTGCTATCCACAAATGATCTGCAGGTTACAGGCGGAAATACCCTACGGGATGTAGAAATCAGAACTCCATTGCCGCAAAAAAGCCTTTGATCTGTCAAGCCCGTAACTGTTAAGTTCGCAAATCACTATTAAATTGCTACAAATCCACTGTCATTCAAACGCGTAACCCGCAAATAGAGCCAAAAAGCCTACGGGTACTAGAGAGGAACCGCAATGGGGTTAAAGACCTATGGTCGGTATGGCTGTAAATGCAAATATAAACACACTACTGCATTTTAAATTAAAGGTTGTATTAAAATTAATAGCACAACATTCTCAAGCTCGCAAATCTGCAATATAAAATAAAATAAATTTGCCCCAAAGGCTTTGTGGAAGCCTGCTTACACATTGAAATGGGAGATAGACATGCAACAAAACTGGGAGGGGGACAAATGGGCGGAATCCTTTCTGAGCATATCTAAGGGCTCATATAACTATAGCTTGCTAGAAACCTCATTGAAAATCTTACACCGGGCATACATGACTCCTGCCAGGCTAAATAAGCTATCTCCAACAACTTCAGATAGGTGTTTTAGAGGATGCCAGGGAAGGGGAGACTTTATTCATACGTGGTGGAAATGTCCTAGAGTGGCTAATATTTGGATTGAAGCTACCAAATTAGCTTCACGAATTCTCGAATCTCCCCTAGAACCATCAATCTCGACTTGTCTGTTGGGAATTCATTACCAGGGGCTGGGCAATAAGGGGAACAAATTGGCCCAAATGATTTTTTTAGCCGCCAAAAATATAATTGCTAGAAGATGGAAAAGCAGTCATATCCAATTTCAGGAAGTCATAAACAAAATAAATTATTTTTGCATTAACGAAAGAATGACTCACACTTTGTTGGACACTCACCGCATTTACCTAGAAATTTGGGGACCTTGGATTCAGTCTCCAGATAGCACATTGTAAGGTCTGGACAGGAAAGAACATTACATTTTGGCTAACAGCGGTGGCTTGTCCGGGGAGTGGAGTGTGGAGCGGACTGGAACGGGTAGAGCTGGGAAGCGGAGAGGCAACACATCTAGACGACAAAAGGTACTGAGGGTGGCACGGGAGATCATAGGAATGGATGTAGTGAGGAACACTTAGGAGTGGAACTTTAATTGCGTATTTACTTACAACCATCACCAAAAAAGGAAAAATGTGAGATATCTGACTGAATGATTGTTTATTGATATGACTACTATATTTTAATAACAATAGACACAATTATCTCAATAATTTCAGTTAACAGATGTTTGCAATGTAATTGTTTGTTATGTAACATAAAAGCTGTTGAATAAAAATCTAAATGTTCCTCACTACATCCATTCCTATGATCTCCCGTGCCACCCTCAGTACCTTTTGTCGTCTAGATGAGTTGCCTCTCCGCTTCCCAGCTCTACCCGTTCCAGTCCGCTCCCCGGACAAGCCACCGCTGTTAGCCAAAGTGTAATGCTCTTTCCTGTCCAGACCTTACAATGTGCTATCTGGAGACTGAATCCAAGGTCCCCAAATTTCTAGGTAAATTTGGTGAGTGTCCAACAAAGTGTGAGTCATTCTTTCGTTAATGCAAAGATAATTTATTTTGTTTATGACTTCCTGAAATTGGATATGACTGCTTTTCCATCTTCTAGCAATTATATTTTTGGGGGCTAAAAAAATCATTTGGGCCAATTTGTTCCCCTTATTACCCAGCCCCTGGTAATGAATTCCCAACAGACAAGTCGAGATTGATGGTTCTAGGGGAGATTTAAGAATCTGTGAAGCTAATTTGGTAGCTTAAATCCAAATATTAGCCACTCTAGGACATTTCCACCACGTATGAATAAAGTCTCCCCTTCCCTGGCATCCTCTAAAGCATCTATCTGAAGTTGTTGGAGATAGCTTATTTAGCCTGGCAGGAGTCATGTATGCCCGGTGTAAGATTTTCAACGAGGTTTCTAGCAAGCTTTAGTTATATTAGCGTTTAGATAGGCTCAGAAAGGATTCCGCCCATTTGTCCCCCTCCCAGTTTTGTTGCATGTCTATCTCCCATTTCAATGTGTAAGCAGACTTCCACGAAGCCTTTGGGGCATTAAACATAGTGTACAGTGAGCCTAAGGTTCCTCTAGTTAAGTTTGTGTTTTTACATATTATTGACATCCACGATTCTTTGGGCGGGCCATGAATCCTATGTATCTCCTCAACCCAATGTCTAATTTTGATGTAGTTAAACATTTCTTGGTGTGGTATCCCTATTTTCCTGTTCATTTCTGCCCAAGAAATAATTCTGTCGCCCTCAAACCACGCCTCAAGTTTGTCTAAATTGTGTGTGGTCCAGAATGCTTTGGAGTCAGCTGTGAGGGTGGTCGCTAGAGAGGTTGATATAAAGATTGAAGTAAGAGGTGATACGGGGTGAATTAGTTTATGTTCCTTCCTAGCCCATTTCCATATTTTCAGCGTAAATTTAGTTATAGGGTTATGGATTAGGGAGTCAAACGTGTGCGAACTCGGAGCCCATAAAATGATTTCCCATTTTAATGGGGCCATTTGTAGCTCTTCAATAAAAACCCAATTGGGCTGTAGGGTGGTAGTATGTATTAACGGTATAGAGGCAATTTGAGCTGCCTTAAAGTAGGTACTGAAATTAGGGCAGGATAATCCTCCTCTAGACTTATGTTTATACATAGTATGTCTGGCGATCCTAGGAGGTCTATTCCTCCAAACAAATCTAAAGACCTGGGTTTGAAACTGTGCCAATTCCCTGTTATTAATTTGGATCGGCAGAGTCCTGGCCAGATAAAGCAGCCTCGGCAAGATGTTCATCTTGACCGTGGCTATTCACGCCGTCCACGAAATCTGCCTTTTTGTCCAGCTGTCTAAGTCCCTTCGAAGAGTCTTAAATAGGGGTGGGTAATTGGTTTTATAAATATCCGCTAGTGAGTTAGTCAACTTTATCCCTAAATAGTTAATGTAAGAGGCAGGCCATAGAAATTTGTGTACCCTTTTCAGTTGGTCCAAGATGTCCCCAGGAATGCCCACACTTAAGGCTTCTGTCTTGCTATGATTCAATCTAAGTCCAGAGAGAGTGCTATATTCAATGATTGTGCCCAGTAGGGCGTCTATGGAGGAGCCAGGATTCGAGAGGGTGCACAGTAGGTCATCAGCAAACAAAGAACATTTTAGATGCTGATGTCCCACCCGCACCCCCTCTATAGAGGAGTTTGCTCTTATCGCCTGGGCCAAGGGCTCTATGGCCAAAGCAAAGAGCAGCGGGGACAGAGGGCACCCCTGTCTCGTGCCTCTCTCTATATTAATACTAGCCGTCTGGGAGCCTGGTAATTTTAAAGTGGCCTTGGGTAGCGTGTAGTAAGTGTGTAATAAGTTTAAGAAGTTGCCTTCAAACCCAAACTTTGCTAACGTGGCAAATAGAAAGGGCCACTCTAAGGTGTCAAACGCTTTCTCTATGTCCAATGCAAGCAGGCAGACCGGGGACCCCCTAGACCTAGCCAAATGGATGACATTTAGAGTTCTCCTGATGTTGTCGCCAGTTTGTCTATGCGGGATGAACCCTGACTGGTCTTTGTGAATCAAGGAGGGAAGGAATATTGAGATCCTTCGAGATAAGATCTTGGCAAGCAACTTGACATCCCCATTAAGCAGTGAGATAGGTCTATAGTTCTTGGCATCGCTCTGATCTCTACCCTCTTTAGGGAATATTGTTAAATCAGCATGGTTTAGTTCTGGGGGGGGTAATCTCCCCTCTCAGTATCGAGTTAAAGAGATTACATAGATGAGGAGCCAGAAG
Organism: Discoglossus pictus; assembly: GCA_027410445.1. Classification (NCBI taxonomy): domain Eukaryota; kingdom Metazoa; phylum Chordata; class Amphibia; order Anura; family Alytidae; genus Discoglossus; species Discoglossus pictus. Next base: position 200,277,551 of record CM050168.1, on the reverse strand, counting down.
TGTTGAGAATTTCTTATAGTAGATATTGGTGAACCCATCCGGGCCCGGAGATTTTCCTAGTTTTAGTTCCTTAATCGCTTCTAGAACTTCCTTGATAGTAACTTCCTTATTTAGAGAGTGTAAGTCAGCGGGCGAAATCTGAGGAAGGTCCAGTGAGTTTAAGTAAGAAGCAATGTTATTTTCCATGGCCACCTGTTTAGTGGAGTATATATTTTGGTAATATTCCCTAAAAACTTTTTGTATTTCATTTTGGCTATATATGAGGTCGCCCTCTTTATTCCTGATTTGGGAAATCCTGGATTGGGCGTACTTTGCTCTCAGGCTTCTGGCTAACAATTTATCCGGTTTATTCGCTTTATTGTAAAACAAATGCTGCGTCCGTCTCAGTGCCTTGTCCGTTTTTATGGACAATACGCTATCTAGCTCCAGCCTCGTCTTGTCTATCTCTGTTCTCAGGGAGGAGGAGGGGGAGAGCTGATTTTGAAGCTCCAGTCGTGCGAATTTGCTCGCAAGATCTCTCTCCCTTTGTAGATTCTGTTTTTTGAACTGAGAAGCCAATTTGATGCACACTCCTCTTATAAAGGCTTTATGTGCCATCCAAACCCATCCCGCTCCCGTCTCCCTGCCCGCATTGGACCCAAAGAAGTCTAGCAACTCTCTCTCTATCTGCTCCTGAGTTGAAGGCAGTGAGATTTGGTATTCATTTAGCCTCCAGGTGTAAGGTATGCTGAATTGACTTCCCAGGTCCACTTCCAATAAAACGGACCAAGTGCAAGGCACTATAGTCGCTCTGTGTGAGCTGTCAAGAAGTGAGCTGCTAATGTAAATAGTGTCAATGCGCGAGTAGGAGCCATGTGTGGGTGAATAAAAAGTAAACTCTTTCCCTCTCGGGTGAAGTCCCCTCCAGGCATCTACCAGGCTAACAGAGTGCAGGAGTTTCTTAATTTGTCTAATTTTGTTGGAGAATCGGTCACTCACTGGAGCCCTAGATTTGTCCGCCTTTGGGTCTAAGACTAAATTGAAATCCCCTCCTACCACTAAGTTCCCCCAGTCCCCCCCTTCCAGTGCCCTTAAAAATCTTATTAGGGCCTTATGTGGTGCCGTTGTGGTGGCATAAAAGGAAGCCAGAGAAATCGTGTTTCCCAAGATCGTACCTTTTATAATGATAAAGTACCCTTCACGGTCTACCAGTTTGGATGTTAATTGGAATTGGAGGTTCCTATGTAGCAATATTGCTACTCCCTCTTTTTTTGAAGTGTGGGTGGAATGGAAGAATTGAGGGTAATCTTTATTAAGATATGTAGGGGTCTTATGCCTAGCGAAGTGGGTCTCCTGTAGGAATATTACAGATGGTTTGTAAGTCTTATAGTATAAAAAGGCCTTCCTCCGCTTGAAAGGAGAGTTAAAGCCCTTCACGTTGTGAGTGAGTACTGTTATGGGCATGGGTAAATTAATAAGGTGTCTGTCAGATATGCTGAATTAGCCTTACCTTTCCGGCGAGCTGTCGAGGAGGGAGTGAGGAGCGGCTCCTCCTTCTGGAGGTGTGGAAGTGGCTGAGCCCTGGGTGAGCGAGTTCTAGCAGGCTTGATTCTAGTTAGAATATAAAAGCAAAAGTGCGTGAGTTTAGATGCCACCCCCTGGTGCCTTATCATAAAAAACAGTTGGCTTAATTTTGGCTTGGATAATGTAATTATGAAAGGGATTAGATTGTGCCCGTTGACCTGCAAACAGGCAGCCACTAGAGCCTCCACCAAATAAGGATCATTACGCTAATGCCCTGAGACCCCGGGAATGCTAAAGGGGCGCAGGGGGCGAGTAGGCAAAGGATGTGGGTAGTTTAAATTATTTGGATGGTGATTGACATTAGGAGGTCGGGTAAGCAGCATAATTAGCTGATCCCAGCTTAGATATACTCTAAAAATGTATGTTTTGGCAGGAACACAGTAATCAGAGAGTGAATTGCTTAGTTCCGATCCCAGTAGAGGGTGGTTGAGTACCGGTTGGTAAGAAAATGGTAGGTGAGCACAAATACAGAAAGTTGTGAGAAGAACAAATAGAGTGGTTATTGAAAAATCAAGCATTCTTAGGACCTCTAGCCCTAACCTATTCCTGTCAATCCGTTAAAGTACTAGCAGGTTCCGCTTCAGGTCCTGCCGGCAAGGACAATTATAAATAAGATAAAAGGAGTGTTATCGTAATAGAGTAGCCAGATCTATAAATAATTTGTGCTAACATTATTAGCAAAACTCTTTACATAAATTATAAACAGTAGAAACCGCTAAACCTAGACCAGCCAGAGGGGTCTCGCCAGGCTAAGTATTATTCCCTCAATTAGCAACAGTAGGTGTTTCTTTAACAATCTACTACAACCTGCTAGGTAGGAAGGAAAAGCAAAGCATGGGTTAATAACAGTTCAAAAGTCTTTTGTCAACTGGGTACAACTCGTAGCAAAAGTCCTGAGTTCCTCCGGGAGCCAGCCCAAAAGGCAAGAAGTAGGGGGGAAAGGTAGTACAGAACAGTTAGCTCAGTTCTGAGCAACCTTCCTGAGAGTCTCGCCTAGGTAGCAGCAAAAAAGCAAACAAAACAAAAAAGCAAAAAAGAAACAGGACTTTTTGATAGCGCGGTGCCTCTTTAGTCGAACCCTCGTTTTGAACAGTCCTGAGGATAAAGACAATTGTGCTAGTGTGTCAGCGTGTCCATGTTTTGGCTGCAGCGTCTGTTGGCAGTTTTTGAGACGTGATCAGCAGGCCTCTTTTGTCTGGTCACTTCAGACCATTGTCTCTTTGGAAGAGGCAAAGTTGCTGAAGCAGATGCCATAGGGGCTGGGTCCCCCCCATTTAGTTCTAGACGCTTAAGAAGCTCTTGGCAGTCATCTAGGGAGCGTGTTGTATATTGGATACCTCCCACAGAAAAGATCAGGGCAAAGGGGAATCCCCAGCGATATCTGATGCCATGGTGTAGTAGCACTTCCAGGGCCGGCTTCATCAGCCTCCGTCTTTGTTGCGTAGTTGGAAAAAGATCCGCAAAAAACTGGAGCTTAGCCCCGTCAGGACCACTGATCGAGGTCTTGTTGCGGGTAGCTGCGAGGATCAGGTCTCTGGATTGTTGGCCCAGAAGCCGGACAATGATGTCTTTAGGGAGGTCTTGATTGCGGCTCCCCTCAAGGGCTCTGTGCGCTCGCTCTACCTCCCACTCGTGGTCCGGGTATCCTGAGAGGATCTCATCTATCGTGCCCTTAAGGTAGCGTGGTAGATCGACTATAGCCGTGGGGACGCCTCTAATCCTCAAATTAAATCTTCTGGATCTATTCTCCAAGTCCTCCAACTTATCTTCTATATCCGAGATACGGGAGGAATTGCCAGCAATGTTGGCCCTGTCCTTCTCCTGCGCCTCTACCACTTGGTCCATGGTTTCCTCAAGTTGATGGGTCCTCTGTCCGATCTCTTGTATGTCTTTTTGCAGTGCCGTGACTGCTCCGTTGATATGGGAGGCCAGGAGCGCTTCAATTCTTGCCATTGAGGCACTATTGATGGATACCTCCAGCTGTAAGGTTATCTCCTGAGAGTCTAAATCTGAGATGTCCGATTGCTCTGAGGCGAGGTCTTGTGCCGGTGTTTCCAATGCTTCCAGAGTTTTAAAATGCTCGTAAATTTTTTTTGACGGTAAGGATTTTTTATTTTTCCCCATTTCTGCGCCGCTGATTGTCTCCGGGTTGGCTGTTGGATGCCTAGGCATTTAGCCAGTTGCTCTGATGAGAACCCTCCGCTTCAGCTATATCCTCTCAGGTAATTAGATCTGCTGTGTTTGGGGCTGTCGGGATACACCCAGTTCCTGTAATGTTGTCTTGGTGTTTTTTTTGGTCCTTGCCGGCTAGAACCATGTAGGGCCGCTGTAGTTACATCTCAATGTATTGTTGAGTTCTGTCAATCATGTGCTCTCAGTAGGCCCAAGCTGCTTTCATCAATGTCCCCCTAGATGGCGTCAATGCTCTGTTTGATGCAGGTGATGTATCTTATTGAGTGCCGGACTGCACTATTTTCTGAGCACCAGTAGGTGGCAGTGCTGCTCCCTCCAGTGATAATAGGATGTTTGGTTTGTTGTTGTACCAATACTGAGCACAGGCCACGGCTGAAGCAGTTATATAAGGAAAGGTAAATCTTGTTACCGTTAGTAATGAGGCAGTAGTAATGAAGATGAAAATAAAGAGGTTGTATGCCCCCTTCTGCAGTCTTATAAGCAGTGCAAAGTCTTTGTCCTCTTAGGGTCAGTATCTAGGCCTTAGAATCTTAAAGTCCTGAGCAAGCCCTTATATTACTTGAGTCAGGGAGCAGTGAGGTCACCCTTTAGTGTCCCTTTGGAGTGTTTTTAACTGTACAGGTCCCTGAGCTTTTGGGAGCCAAGAGTATTAAAGCCTCCCTTTAGTGCCTCTACAGCCTTGCTGCTACTAAAAACACTGCACACCTAATCTTTTCTGGGCCTCTCACACAGTCTCTTCTCGTTAGGGTGCAACTTGCAGCTTCTGGATCATGATTTTTAAAACCAGCTGGGTCCTCCTGTGCACAATCCTGGTCATATATATCAATTTGGTGATAGATAAGTCACTTTATATATGGTCTTAAATGTTTTTTCAGCAGAAACACACATCCTCTTTCATATATTATAGCTTTGAGAGATAAGCTGCTCGGTCTTCTCTTAAAAAGTAATACAGTTTATTGTGTACCATATCTTTAGATTATTACACAGACTAGATCTCCAGTAGTATAAGGCAAAGAATTGTATAGGTTTGAAACAGACAGGCAATATGAGTCATTACCAACCTTAAGTAGGCATGTTGTTTATCAGTGTGTCAGAGACTCCTTTGTTCTGGTTCAGCTGCAAATCTCAGGAAAAAAGTTGCCAAACTTGATTTTTAAAGCCAGCTGGGTCCTCCTGTGTGCAAATTTGTTGATTTGGTGATAGAGAAGTTACTTTATATATAATTTATATATAATTTTCATGCTTTTTAAAGCCTTATTGCTGGGAGCTATGTTGTTTTGCTTCCTCTCTGTTTGCTGCTAGCCACACCCTCCGGGCTTAGCTAATTTAATAGCTCTGTAACTCCAATGAATTTCAAGCCCACAGGCTTCATGGGTGTACCAGTGCCGCTACGGGCTTGGAATTTAATATGGCCTTAGTGTTGACCAGACTACGATTTCTGTTGATCATGGACATTGATAGGGAGGCCAGGGGCTTTGGCTTTCAGAGATCTTAAGTTAATACCCCGGATATTTCCAAGTCCACCACGTTACTTACATTCCAACACACAGCATTATTTACCCCTAGTGCACTAAAAGTTGCATTATTGATCTTCATATCTGATCTCATCCAAAAGTAGGTCAGGACAAAATGTAAGAAAGAAAGTAAATGATAAATGGCCCCTGTAATGATCATACATTAGGATTTATTTAGTAACCAATCAGCAAAGCTGCTTCTGTCCACCCAAAGTATCCAGTGGGTGAGAGAGAACCTGTAGGCTTCCCAGTGGATTTTTTAGGTGTCTAGGTTTGCCTGCAGTGGTGACCATAGGGAAGGAGAGACATAAAGTTTCAGTTCTGGACAGCCTCCTGGGCAGTGTAGTATTTGCTACTAAATATATCCCAAATAACTCAATGTTATGATTTACAAGGCAGATCCTTTCCCAACCCCTGGACACCTAATGGGGGGATGGGTAGAAGCAGATCTCCTGAATTCTGCAAATCTAAAGCTTAAATGTAAGTTTTAAAACCCCTTCTTGATTGCTACCTTGTTGTAGTGAAGGTGTTTGTGTTCTTTAATAAAGCTGTGAGCTATGCCATGTAGGGTCACCCAAGATTGGGAGGTCATAAATCACGGTCCACTGGAAAAGGAACTGGCAAATCACTCCAGTATCTTTGACAAAAAAAACGTATGGATAAGCCCAATCAGACACAAGACCAGATGTGTCTGGTGTGCTGCTGTCCATTGGGTCACGGAGAGTCGGACACGACTAAACGATTAAACATCAACAACGTTTTAAAAGCTGAAGTTATCCTAAGATGTATCACACTGATATCCAGCTTTGAGGAAACATTTCCATTATTGTATAACTAGTAACTTGCCTGTCATAAATGACGGTGCATAAATGATGGTATCATATGTTATGTTCAATTGTCTGTTCTGAGCTGTCTCTGTCTGTATGCCCTCTCCCTCTCTATGTGCCCTCTCCATGAGCCGTCTCTCTCTCTGTTTCATCTGTCTCTCTCTGTGCCCTCTCTCTTGCGCTTTATGTGTTCTGTCTCTCTCCCCCTCCTCTCTCCTCCTCCTCTCCTCTTCCTTCTTCGTCTCTCTCCCGCATCTCTCCTCCTCCTTCTATCTCTCCCCCTCCTTCTTTCTCTCTCCCCCTCCTTCTCTCTCTCCCCCTCTATCTCTCTCTCCCTCCCTCTCTGTGCCTCCTCTCTCCCTCCCTCTCCCACTTTCTCTTCCCTCTCTCTCCCTCTCTTCCATACTATTTCCCTCCCTCCCGGTGACCCAGTGCCTCCCTCCTTCTCTCTAACTCCCTCCTTCTCTCTCTAGCCCTCTCCTTCTCTCTCTCTCGCCCCCTCCTTCTCTCTCCCCCCCCCCCAGTGCCCCAGTGCATTTGCCCAATTTCCCAGAATTTAGAGATAGCAGTTGTGAGTAACGCCTGTGCAGAACGCATCTCTCAGGAGTTACAACTCAATACTAATATACAGTGCCTAGCAAAAGTATTCAGCCCCTTTACTTTTTACCTATTTTGTTACATTACAGCCTTAAGTTCAATGTTTTGTTAATCTGAATTTTGATGGATCAGAACACAATAGTCTAAGTTGGTGAAGTGAAATGAGAAAAATATATACATAGAAGTATTTTTTAGAAATAGAAAACAGAAAATTGGCATGTGCGTATGTATTCACCCCCTTTGTTATGAAGCCCATAAAGCACTGGTTCAACCAATTACCTTCAGAAGTCACATAATTAGTGAAATGATGTCCACCTGTGTGCAATCTAAGTGTTGCATGATCTGTCATTACATATACACACCTTTTTTGAAAGGCACCAGAGGCTGCAACACCTAAGCAAGAGGCACCACTAACCAAACACTGCCATGAAGAACCAAGGAACTCTCCAAACAAGTAAGGGACAATGTTGTTGTGAAATACAAGTCATGGTTAGGTATAAAAAAATATCCAAATCTTTGATGATCCCCAGGAGCACCATTAAATCTACAAAGTATTGACTTTAGGGGGGGTGAATAGTTATGCACATTGACTTTTTCTGTTATTTTGTTCTATTTGTTGTTTGCTTCAGAATAAAAAAAAAAACATTTTCAAAGTTGTGGGCATGTTCTGTAAACTAAATGATGCAAATCCTCAAACAATCCATGTTATTTCCAGGTTGTGAGGCAACAAAACATGAAAAATGCCAAGGGGGGGTGAATACTTTTGCAAGGCACTGTAGGTGATTTCTCATTCTCAATAGAGACTATGTTGGAGTTAATTTCTTCAAATATTGTTTTAACTGCTAATACATAAGCCCAATTCACTGAGCACTACATTGGTTATTTACTATGGATTTATTAATGCTGTGAATATTTACAAATTAGTTAATGCTTAATAATGCTTTGTATAAATTGTATGTTGTCAGTGTCTTGTAAGCAATTGAAACAAAATAAATTAAAATTTATTTTCCATGCCCCTTTAACAATAAGAGATGATTGGCACAAATTATATATTATATAAAACTAACCGACATGATGGCTCTGTAAAGAAAGAAGCCGCAAAAACACAGAGGCAAATCTCTGAGTTAATCTGTTCTGTGAGTGGCAGTATCTGTAGGCGGGATATATAGATTGTGGTGGGAGCTGATGAGCCATGCTTGTGGTAGGCAGGAATATACATTAATGAGTGGTTTCTGCTGTAACGCAAAGAATGAGAAATGTCAGTGGTGAGGGAAGCCTGGGGATTTTAAGTTGATGATGCTCTGTCAGCGCACAAAGAGATAATGTAAATCACTAATGATCTACCCACATTCCTCACAGTACTACGTATAATATTCTATCACTCCACTGACGCAGGTTGCAATGCAAAGGTTTAAAGGGAAAGATCCACCTAAACACAAGTTGTTTTTCTATGAAACAAAGAAAAAAAATTGCAATGTCCCTTTAAATAAGTTCAAATATATGTGTAAAAGTTTTAGCACTTGCCTTTTATTGCTACAGGTCTTTCCAGCTGAAAAACAAAGAAAGAAGAATCTGATTACATGGCTTAGAATTCCAAGTGTCAGCTACAGAAATGGAACACCATTTTTCTGCCACTGGTGCTCTGTCTCTCCTTAGAGCAGAAACTCACAATGTTATATAATATTTGCATAGTGATTTTTTTTTTTTTAAGTTATAGAATTTCATATAAAATGGATTGTCACCCAAAAATCAAAATTACTTTTTTAAAGCTATTTTTATAAAGAAACTAGCTATAGATACTGGTAGCCATTTAAATTGTAAAGTAAATCATTACTGAGATGATTTGCATTTTTATGCTGTATTCTAATGAAGATAAGGGACTTCCAAATATGAATTAGATGCTTTGATGTGCTAATTAGGATTACAATTTAGTTGGCTGACAAAAACAGTTCCCTTAAGGTTATCATGAAGATAGATTCCTTCTCCTACACTTATCAATCTACGCTGCATATTAATACTGAGCCTCACATTAACATAAAGTTGCCTCACAAACAATGCTGATTATTTCATAATTTACTATATAGAAAACCGCTAGTACAATATATAGATATTTTTATGCTATTTAATATGACACAACTGTTAGTGTGACAGGGTCCCTTTAAGCTTAAGGTGAGTTTGCAATTTAACTCTGACATGCAGACAGACCAGCAATGCAGAATTGTACATTTAATATATGAGATAAATACCCCCCAAAATAATAATAAATGATATCCATCCAAAAGATCTATAGTTATAAAAAATGTATAAATCCGTAATTTCTCCAGGGTGTTACTGCAGGGCGTCTTTTGGAAATGTCTAATTGCAGACAATGTTCCGCTCCTCAATTGCAATTGTTTTGTTTTTAATAATTTACATCTATTATTTTTTGTCATTGTACATTGTTATACATAATAGATAAGGCTCAGGGTATATGTATTTTAAATCTATGTTCCTTACCTCATCAATAATATTTCTTGATGTACAGGATAATGGGCTTGTTCTTCCTATAATTATTAACTCTTCCATTACTAGGTGTCCATTACTAGGTGTCCACAATTTCCACTTTAAAATTAATTATTGTGAAGAACTAGAATAGATGATGGGTAAATTATTGTTAAATATAAAAATATAAAAAATACAATAGTACCTTGGTTCCCAACTGTAATCCGTTATGGACGGCAGGTTGAGTACCAAAAAGTTTGAGTACCAACCTCCCATAAGGAGTAATGTAAATTGGTTTTAGCAAATGCCATGAGTACCAAGGTAGCGCAATGAGGTTGAGAATAGAAAAAGTTATGAGGTGGTTAAGAACCAAGATACCACAGTATACTTTAACTATTCTATGCAGCTATGGGCACAGGGCTCCTCTAGACAACATCATGCCCAGTGTGAAAAGTATCCAAAACACTCTTGTGCTGTGCAATGTGACATCCAGTCTCTATTAGAATACCTCTGTAGTCATTTTAGCAGACTGTTAATGCATGGGAGTCACACTAATCATTATTTATCATTTTAAAAGGCACAAGAAGGTGGGCAATCAAGGCTTGCAAGGATTCTTTCAAGCTCCCTCAACTTAGCCTACAGGATATAGGTGAAGGAGTCCTGTGCTGAAATGTTACCTCAATCCACCAATCAATCCACAAACCCTCTGCACTCCTCCACTCTTGAATAGAAGACAAATCAGGAGAACAGGCCCACTCAGTCTCCAAACCACCAGGGTGTATGGAAGACACAAACATGGCATCATTATATTGTCTACTAAAATAAGGATTTTACCTAAAAAATGCTTAATGAACACAGCTGCTGTTGGTAACTTGTTGAAAACTACTCCCACATATGCAGTTTTTCATAATCTAAAACATTTTTTGTCTTGTAAATGTCCTACTAATAGCCAATTACATACATGAACATATATCACAGACAAGCTTGTCCAAAGAACACACACTGTCATGACCAGAGCCTGACTCGACTGTTTTACACTATGGCCTGGGCCTGGACTGGCAAAAAGTTACCCTGTTTTATTGTTATAGCTCTGCATTTTATATTGCTTATGGTTAAAAGGACATATATATTGTATGTATTTTGATTATGTTACTGTGTTGTTAGCTGGTGATGACTCACCCAGCCCCACCTAAATAAATAAACACAGGAGGTCTTGGGCAGATAAACAGATAGTCTTACAGATTGTTTATAGTTGATAAATTACCAGGATAGTTTAAGGGCCTGATGTCATCAGATATACAGGGTTTCGCAGTAAGCAGGAGCAGCCTAATGCTAATTGGTCTCTTCTATGTTCCTAAGAATGGGGCTTACTGTGATTGGCCAGCCTGTGGCTAAGAAAACTGTATATACGTTGCTAGTTTTAAATAAAGGCAGAGTCCTAATTTTTTCACATAAACAAAATGTGGAACAATTTATTGTGTGCCTGTATCATCTGCACAGATTCTTGGTAACTAATCACATTCAAAAACCATGTCCAAAGATAAGTAGTATACAATGAAAGGATTCTGATTAACCCTGGAAAAAAATCATTTGTTTCTGTAGGATTTTATTGAAACTTTCATGGTTGATTCTATCGGGATAGCCATTGTCTGCAAGAAGCTGACAAATCATCTATGGGGTCTTATTGCTAAAAGGTACCAATCAGGAAAGAGGTATAAAAGAATATCAAAGGCTTTGAATGTACAATGGAGCACTGTGAAGACTATCATCATTAATGGTAATTATCATAAAGAGCAAGCAATTCAATGTTGTACTTGATGATCTCTATCACCTCTGCCCGTATCACTATCATATATACATCTTTAACTATAATTATCTCTCATAATCCAACACATTTTCTACTACCTCCCTTCCACTTCTCCTCCTCTCTTTTATCCCTTTCTCCACAAGCTCCCTTCTGGCTCCTCTCTCTCATACCCTCTTCACCGCCTATTTCCCAGCTCATGTGCCATCTGCTCTCTAACTGCCTATCTCCCTGCTCTCATATGCACGCTATAACTTATTCTCTCCTCCACTTCTATACAACAACTTATGCTTTTTTACCCTTTTCACCACGTCACTCAGCTTTTCCCCAGCTATTCCTGCTCTACTGCTTTTTGCCCAAGCTCTTTTCCACCACATTTTATTCTGACTCTACTAGTCTTCTCCTCTTTCCTGTCCCTTCTCATTTCTCCATTATCTATTTCCTCAGCTCTTCTCCACTGGCATGTCCAAGCTCTTTTTTTTATCCCCTTTTTCTAACTCTTTTCATTTTCTACTGTCTCTCCTTTCAAGCTAATTTCCACTCTTACTCGGCTCCTCTCTCCATTTCCTTTATTCATTGCCCTTTCCCCCTTTCTCTGAGTTCCTTTATTTCCCTTTAGCCTTTCATGACAGTTCCTCTCTTTCCCTTTACTCTTTCATCACTTTTTCTCTTTCCCCTCTCTCACTAAAGTTCACCTCTTTCCCTTTACTCTTTCCCAACATTTCCTCTCTTTCCCCTCTCTCTCCAGCTCTCCCTTTTCATCTCTCATCACTCTCTCCCAACCCCTCTCTCTTTCACCTCTCCCCTTTCTCTCTTTCCAAGAAAGCTTACTATCATGCCAAGAATACTTCAAGCGGTAGTCTAGTGACCAAAATGATTAACAGTTGACTAATCCATTCTGGATTATTCAGAACAAACATACCATATAAAAGAGATTGCCAATAAGTACAGGCATTTTCTCCTTAATGATGAGAATCTAGGAAGGTTTCAAAGAGCCGCATGAGGATTCATAATATTGAAGATAAACTAGTTCATAGCCTCTTTGTTTAATACCCATCAAAACCCCTTAGGGTAAAGGTTATTTTCTATTAGGCTCATGTAAATTGTGCCCCTTAATGTTTAAATAGACCCATAAGAGAGATTGTTTTGATAGATTGTATTCCCATATATTCTTTCATCAGTTGCAAAACATCAGGTATTATATATTGCCTCCAATGTGGCTGTAACATTATATACGTAGGAAAAACTAAGAGTGAATTAAGACCCAGAATTTTTGAACATATTGGTAATAATCACAATGCCTATAGAGATCAGTGAGATTGGAAAACCAGCATGGCTCATCATTTATTCAACATTTTCATAAAGGTGATATTAAAAGCCTTAAATGGAATCAATGAGACTGGGCATATGAGAGGAAGATTTAGATCATATCCTCCTCTGTAAAGAAGGCAGATTGATATATTACTTAAACAGTGTGAAACATGCTGGACTCAATGAATGTAATAATTTTATGTGACTGCATGGTTTTAACCTGCTAAATATTCCTTTTCATGGACTTAATTTATTAATTTTGAATATAATATACTATTAAATAATACTGCACTATTTCATTTGTATGTATCTCATTTATATCTTGAACTCAATCAATAATTATGTTTTTACAATTCCACAATTCCAGACCTATAAATGAGAAGCCTGTAAGTGCAACGTGAGACCCACAACGGCTGCGGACTTGAAATTTGGCGGCGTTAGAGAGCTATTAAATTAGACCATAGCGCGAGTTGGATGCGCAGCCGTGAACGTGATCAATTAGTCAAACCCGTAGTTACAGAGATCGTTATATTATGTCACTTAAAAATTTAGGTGAGATTTCAAAGTCATACGGGGTTCAATTAAGAGTTACAATCAGACCCACATTCCAGAAATAATGCAATATTGATTAAGCCGTAAAAATGATATTCTAGTTCCATTATATGTATTAACACATTGATTGCCGGGATCGATATAAAACGGAATTTATACATAAAAACACATATTTTATATTGCCGATTTGTGAGCTTCAGACTGATGTGCTATTTATTTCAATACCTAACATCACTTTCCCTTTTATTATACAGTACCTCACAAATGTTAGTACACCCCTCACATTTTTGTAAATATTTTATTTTATCTTTTCATGTGACAACACTGAAGAAATGACACTCTGCTACAATGTAAAGTAGTAAGTGTACAGCCTGTATAACAGTGTAAATTTGCTGTCCCCTCAAAATAACTCAACACACAGCCATTAATGTCTAAACCTTTGGCAACAAAAGTGAGTACACCCCTAGGTGGAAATGTCCAAATTGGGCCCAATTAGCCATGTTCCCTCCCCGGTGGCATGTGACTCATTAGTGTTACAAGGTCTCATACTGGTCACTGGAATTTCAGCATGGCACCTCATGGCAAAGAACGCTCTGAGGATCTAAAAAAAATATTGTTGCTCTACATAAAGAGGGCCTAGGCTATAAGAAGATTGCCAAGACCCTGAAACTGAGCTGAAGCACGGTGGGCAAGACCATACAGTGCTTTCACAGGACAGGTTCCACTTAGTGCAGGCCTCGCCATCGTTGACCAAAGAAGTTGAGTACACGTGCTCAGCGTCATATCCAGAGGTTGTCTTTGGGAAACAGACTTATGATTGCTGCCAGCATTGCTGCAGAGGGTAAAGGGCGGGGGTCAGCCTGTCAGTGCTCAGACAAATCGATCTGCATGGCGGTCATCCGAGAAGGACGCCTCTTCTAAAAATGATGCACAAGAAAGCTTGCAAACATTTTGCTGAAGACAAGCAGACTAAGGACATGGATTACTGGAACCATGTCCTGTGGTCCGATGAGACCAAGATAAACTTATTTAGTTCAGATGGTGTCAAGCGTGTGTGGCAGCAACTCAGAGTACAAAGACAAGTGTGTCTTGCCTACAGTCAAGCATGGTGGTAGAAGTGTCATGGTCTGAGCCTGCATGAGTGCTGCCGGCACTGGGGAGCTTCAGTTCATTGAGGGAACCATGAATGTCACATGCACTGTGACATACTGAAGCAGAGTATGGTCCCCTCCCTTCGGAGACTGGGGTGCAGGGCATGATAACAACCCCAAACACGACCACTGCCTTGCTAAAGAAACTGAAGGTAAAGGTGATGGACTGGCCAAGCATGTCACCAGACCTAAACCCTATTGAGCATCTGTGGGGCATCCTCAAACAGAAGGTGGGGGAGTGCAAAGTCTCTAACATCCACCAGCTCTGTGATGTCATTATGGAGGAGTGGAAGAGGACTCCAGTGGCAACCTGTGAAGCTCTGGTTAACTCCATGCCCATGAGGGTTAAGGCAGTGCTGGAAAATAATTGTGGCCACACAAAATATTGACACTTTGGGCCCAATTTGAACATTTCCAATTAGGGCTGTACTCACTTTTGTTGCCAACGGTTTAGACATTAATGGCCGTGTGTTGAATTATTTGGAGGGGACAGCAAATTGACACTGTTATACAGGGTGTACACTTACTACTTTACATTGAAGCAGAGTGTCATGTCTTCAGTGTTGTCACATGAAAAGATATCACATATTATAGTTGTCGAACTACGAGATATTGTTGCGCATTACGTGGTGCTTACGACTTAGCATAGCGAGGCGAGCCGTTAACTCTGAGCACTTAGGCGATGAGCGAAGGCGCTCATTGCCTGCGAGCCTCTCATTGAGTGAAGGTGCTCATTGCCTGTGAAGCGAGGCAAGCCGTTATACCACTAAAACGCGCAGCACTTAGGCGATGGGCGACGAAGGTGCTCATTGCCTGCGATCCTCGCGAAGAGAGGCATGCAGTGGAGGTAATGAAACACGCAGGACTTAGCCTACAAACAGTTAGAAAATGCAGGATCGCCTAAGGCGGCAAGCAGTTGACGAACGCAGGACTTAGAAGAAAAAAAATACGAGACATGGAACTTAGAAAAAAAAATACGACATAGGAAAAATATGAAGTTAACAGCCGAACCGCGGAAACCAAAAAATAATAAAAACACAAAAAATACAAATAGAACAGCATAGGAGAACAGCCAGGACATCTGGAAGTGAGGTGAAGCACGGATTTATGTCGAATTTAAGCAGTTTCGGCACTTAAAAATCGATTAAGCAAGAAAAAAATGTAGACCGATAAAAATTTAAACGAGGTTACACGACACCCGAACCGCGCAAAACACAGCTAGTGATGTATGCAGTAGAAAAATACTAATAGGAAGGACGCAAAATGCTTGTGAAACACGTAAAACATAGACTAACGCTGCCATTTTACAACACTAACTTACACATTAAGATTCTGAAATGGCAGATACATTAATGCTTACCTCTTTCTAATATATTTAGACATTGATTAATTATTAATGTACATTATTTTATTAATTAATTATTAGTAATCATTATGAACAACAAACATTCGATATTTTACAATGCATTTAGTTTATTAATACATTAATGCTTAGCTCTTTAGAATACATTTATTCATTGATTAATTGATTATTAATGTACATTAATTTATTAAATATTAATTAGTAATATTATCAACAACAAAAAATGACCACAAACAATCTGTATATTTTACTATGCACTGATATATCTGTGTTGCTGCTGATTGCCTGATAGGGATGAATCCAAATATTACAAATTATTTCCATCCTATTTGACAGTTTCATCATCTCTGCCGCTGAGAGTGATGTTTGCAACCTTTGAACAGCATAAAGATCACCTTTACAGGTATATCATTTAATTATGTTCTTATGGAACAAAAAAGGATTAAATATTTGTATTTAGAATTGATGACAGTTATTGATTAATTAACATATATTAATTAATAATGTAAAAAAAATGTAAATTTTATACTGCAATAAAAATACTAAAAAATTTTTAGCATCCACTTATATATCTGCCTTACTGCTCGTACATTGCTTTTGAAACTATTAATTATTAATACATTTTTTTTTATAATAGATCAAAAAATATGTACATTTTACAAAGCACTTACATATCTGGAGTACTTATAATTGCCTGACAGTGATAGGAACTTTAAAGCACTTAAATATTTAAAGCAGTTTCTTAGATTCTGACATGTGCTACATTTAATATTTTATACAGATTTTATTTATGTATATATTGATGATTATGCATTTATGTTTTGCATCTATGCCAACTAAACATCATAGTTTCAATGAGTTGCAAACATTAAAAAAAATTGTCATGTCATTGCACAGATTACTCATCTCTGCACCTGACTGAAGACAGAGAGTGAATTCTGCAGGATTTTTCTGAAATAACATCAACATTATATGAGTTCATGATGCCCTTTTTGTTTTGCATCGATAACAGTTAATGATTAATTAATTAACCTATATTCCTTTAAGGCCTCATTCAATTGCAATTTGCAAAATTGAATAGTGCTCTATATAAGGACATAGCATATTATTTTTACAGAAATTTTTAGTTAATGAACATCTATCCAAAATTAAGGTTTTCACTAAATAAAAACTTACAAAAAAATATGCTATGTACTTATATAGTGCCCTATTGCATTGCACAAATTGCAAATGAATGAGGCCCTTAGTATTTAATTATTCATTCATAATAACCCAAAAAATAAAAATTATGCATACATATATGCTTACCTAATTAACTTTTAAAGAACGCAAATTACACCTCATAAATCAATTGATTTCATCATTAATAAAACTACAAAATTGCACATTATTTTAAGCTTAATCTATACTTTGCTCATAGCTCTTTCTGTTTGCCCTTCTTTAGGAAAACATAATTACCTCTTTAGGTTTACCATTGATGTCAGTTGATTAATTCATTAACGTAAATTAATTTGTTAATTACTTAATTAATTATTACAAAAATTATATAGTTGTGAGCAAGTGGGTTGTTGCTAATGCTGCGGGCTCGCGAAGCGAGGGTGGCAGTTGCTGTCAAGGAGCGCCGAAGGTGCTCCTTGCCAGCAACTGCGGACTTTAGGCCCGCAAATGCGGACCCTCGCGAAGCGAGGGGCCGCATTTGCGGAGGTGGAGGCTCCCACGTTGACCGCAAAATTTGCGGACTTAGCAACCACAAATACGAGCCACGGGACTTAGAAAAAAAAACATTACGGCCTTGAAAAAATACGACCTTAGCGCCCAAAACACACGCACATGAAAACATTAAAAACACAATAAATACACACAACAACCACATAAAAAGCTTACCCGCAGCAAGGGGGGCACCCAGGACCTCTGCAAATGAAGTTACACCTCAATCTAAGTCCAAATTCCAGAGTTTAGATACACGAAAATCCCCTAAGCGAAAGAACGAAAACGAGGCTACAGGACCCTAAACAAGCAAAACACCACCAAGCACATACGGATTTTCCAAAAAGCCATACGAGGTACAAAATACACTATTAACAAGGATGCTACATCATACACAGCCGCGTACCACATACACATTAGCCGCCATTTTACAACACTAACTTACACAATGCGGAAGTACACAGCTACCCTAACGGCTTCCCCTCGCGCACGCAGCCTATTTACACTACACATTGCACGCATTGCTGACACTTACACCTCAGCTCTACAACAGTGCAAACCTACATTATATGCTGCAGGAACATCAAAACAGATTGTCAGCTCTTCAGCACAATGCTTTCTGCATATATTACTTCCAAATAGGTAAAGTATATTCATTTACTAATGTATTAATTATTTCATTAGCATACAAAAACAAATATTCACAAAAACAAACAAAACCTCTCACAATAAACACAAAACCCATTCACTGCGCGACTCACAACGAGCGGCAACGCTGCTCATAGCACACAAAGCCTTGCAATAAGCGCAAAAAGCAGATCAACACCGACAAAACAATAACAGCAAAAGCGCCTATCAAAAAAAAAAATACAACAGGCTCGCAATGAGCGCTGAAAGATCTCGGACCACCAACAAAATGAATGTCTCCACCACACAGCATTACCTGCCATACAATTTTATTGCCATCATTTTTTGACGGGCAAGTCGCTAGTATATATATATATATTTATCAATGTATATATGTGCAGCGCTTTCCTTTTTAATGTATGCCAATAAAAAAAAAAACGTAATGGATTATTTATTTCATGGAAAAATTCAAAATGCTTTTTAAATCATTGCATTCTTTCATTAATGCTGTTTAGGTTTTGCATTGAGAGCAGCTACAAACAATATGTACAATACAAAAAAACATTACATCTTACACCTGTATTTACAATTACAGATTACAATGGCGGACAACGGAGAAGACAGAATTGAACACAAAAGAAGAGCGTCAAGGCAAAGGAAGCAAAGGTGGAGAGATGCACAGTCCCCCGAGACTTCCCAACGCTTAAGAAAAGAAGACCAGCAGAGACTTTTATATAAAAAGAAAAATGAGTAAGAAAGCACAAAGTAAGTGTGTTGGAGCTTCAAAGAAAAGAAAAAGTAAACAAAAACATGTCTGCGAAACATTGCCTAATGACCCAATATTGCCTATTGACCCCAATGTTCATACACATTGTAACTGAACCCATCACTGTTTTACCCTGTTTTATGGTTATGGTTAAAATATGATCACATTGCTGTACTGTAGATATGTTGTTTTATGTTCTACAGAATATATTGGCTCAGAATATTACAGCTACTAGGCTAATAGATAATCCTATTACAGAGACTCCTCATAAGATAAGGAAGTCTATTGTATAAAGTGTTTTCATTATGAGACATTAGAACAAAGAGAAGGATAATCTGATCAATGTCTGATTGTATCAAAGTAGCCAGGTAGCCTCAGGGAGGTGTGACCACACCTATTGTCCCTCTATGTGTATTGTGTGGCCAAATATGGGGGATGTGGATTGCCTGTGGAAAGAGATGTGTATATATATTTCTGCATATAACAAAATAAAGACAGTATTCTTTGACTCCCAATTCTGAGACTGCGCAGTGCTTCTATATGGATATTTAACGGTATACCAACGGAGATATTGGACTTATGATTCCAACTCCGTTACACACATGACACCAATGTAGATATAGAAAGTTGTAGTGATATCTATGTTGAGGAGGCTAAGGATACTGCTTTCATAACAGCACTAACAGTAGACACTCATTATTGTGGATTACTCAATGTTGTTTGTCAGTTTTGGGGAGCCTATCATTTTCTCAAGGAAAGACCAACTGACGGAGACTTCATTAGTTGCTGTCAGAAAGGAAAGGTAAGACTTCCACAAAGACACACATTTCCAGAATACTTACACAGTATCATGACCGATCCAACATTTCAAAATTATACCAATTTTCAAAAAAAACATCAGGTCTTATAACAGTGCAATTTCATTTGCTTCAATGGGTGCTACATTAGCAGAAAATGTCCCAGGACATGGTCCTTACTGTTTTAGAGTTCAAGGACAAATTTACCACCGCACTTCACATTTACACCCACAAGAAGGAGAGCAAAGGAAATTTGCACAGTTATATGTCTTAGATACAATGGAAGCTGTTGAACAACGGATGCGCATAGTCTTTGAACAGCTGGATAAAATTATGGCCAACAACCCATACAGTCAAGCACACAAACAATTAGCACATTTTGAAAAAGAACAACAGCAACATGCTCACATACATCAATTGCCAATGCCAAGAGTAAATATGGTGTTAAAAAGAGATCGCAACACTGATCAAAGACAGTATAATTTACCAACAGTAAATGAGGTTGCCATGGTCTTTAAAAATGAGGATGGTGAACCACCTTTTCAGCGGGATATTAGAATATATCCATGCAATGAAGAACAACCTTTTATAAACATAAATATATTAAGTTTTAATTTGGATCTAATGACATATCCCATTTTCTTTCCAAATGGTGAACCAGGATGGGAACCGAAATTACAATTGCAAAGTTATCCCAATAGTAAAATTTGTGTTTGATGCAATATTTCTATGCTGGAATATAAAGTGGCACAAACTGCTATTCAGGATTGTTTTAATCTCTTTTTTATGTGGGGGCAAACTCACACAACAATGGATTATTGATTCCTATCTACAAGTCGAAGCAAATAATCGAAATGTTATAAAATTTCAACAAAACAAGCTTCGAGTAGAACAATATTGTGGATTGATGGATTATGTCGCTGAATTGGCTACCAACAGAGACATTCCAGCTGGAAGAGCAAGCATTTTGCCATCCACTTTCCAAGGATTTCCTCGCAATACGCGAGAAAGATACAATGATGCCATGGCTATTGTCACAAAATTTGAAAACACAGATTTATTCATTACATTCACATGTAATCCACAATGGCCAGAGTTCAAGGAAATACATTTGAATCTTGGACAAAATACTTCTAACGAACAAGATTTAGTGGCAAGAGTATTCAAAATAAAACTCAATTCATTAATACATGATATCACTAAAGCACACTTATTTGGAAAATGCGTGGCTTTTGTTTATATAATCGAATTTGAAAAAAAGAGGCCTGCCACATGCACACATAATTTTAATCCTGCAGGAATAAGATAAATTGAATACTGCAGAGAGAGTGGATTCAGTAATTACTGCTGAATTGCCACATCCAGAAAAATATTCCAAACTTTATGAGATTGTAACACACGGAATGATTCATGGGCCATGTGGAGATATCAATCCAAATTCACCATGTATGAAAAATAAAAAATGTACAAAACAATTTCCAAAACAATTTCAAATGCAAACTCATGCTGAATAAAAGAAGAGAAGGACAAACAGCTATTATCTGTGGCCAAAAGGTTGATAATAGATATGTTGTTCCATACAATCCACATTTGCTGATGAAGTACAATGCACACATAAATGTTGAAGCTTGCACTTCTATTAAATCCATTAAATATGTGTATAAATATATATACAAAGGATATGATGCAGCAACTGTTGTGCAATAAACTGCCAGTTCCCATTTTAGAAACATCAGTGTCAGACATTCAACTGTATTATTTACAAGCCAATTAATTATCATAGATGAGGCAACAATGATGTCATGTCATGCCTTGCAATGTATTGATAGATTTTTAAAAGAAGTGATGGATAATAATTTGCCATTTGGTGGAAAGGTCATGTTGTTAGGAGGAGATTTTAGATGTTGTGCCACATGGAAATAGGACTGACATCATTGAAACATGTATCAAGACAAGTAAACTGTGGAAACTATTTACACACCTTAAGTTAGAATTAAATAGGAGATCTGAAGGCCAAAACAAATTCAATGATTGGCTCATTCAAATTGGAAAAGGAAAACATCCACAAATAAATGATTTACCCAATGATACCATTGAAATTCCATCACAAATGGTTGGCAAGGAATCACTCATATCGGCAATCTTTCTAAACACTCTCAACAACGACGATTACTCATACATTGCAAACAAGGTGATATTAACATCCAAAAATATAGATGCCATAAATCTAAATAACGATATTTTAAAATTCATCAATGCACTCCAAAATAATTATTACAGTGCAGATTCAATTCTGTCTGACGATAAAGACAGTGAATCTAATTTTAGTATAGAATTTATTAATTCTTTAACACAATCTGGAATGCCACCACATGTTTTGCAATTGAAAAAAGGGGCAATTGTCATGCTGTTGAGAAATATGAATCCAAAAAAAGCACTTTGTAATGGAACCAGATTAATTGTGCATGATTTAAAAGATCATTTTATACATGCAGAAATTAAATTTGGCTCCAATTGAGAGTGGTTTGCCAATGGAGACAATTTCCAGTTATCATGGCATTTGCCATGACCATCAATAAATCCCAAGGACAAACTTTTAAGTCTGTGGGTATTTTTTTACAGGAACCGTTTTTTGCACTTGAACAATTCTATGTTGCTTTTTCAAGGTTGAAAAAGCAACATAGAATTGTTCAAGTGCAAAAAAACATATGAAATTAAAGTTTCAATTGAGGACAACCCAAGTCAGGGTGATCTATTACACGATGGACGCATTTTTACAAAAAAACATTGTGTACTATGAGGTTTTGTAGACATAGGCCCTCATTCAATTGCAATTTGGCCAATTGAATAGGCCTCTAAATAAGCACATATTTTTTTTAAAGAAGTTTTTAGTTAGTGAAAACCTTGTTTTTGGATAGATGTTTACTAACCAAAAACTTCTTTTAAAAAAATAAGTTATGTGCTTATTTAGAGCTCTATTCAATTGGCCAAATTGCAATTGAATGAGGGCCATAGAGAATAGTGGTTTCATTTCGAGGACGAAATTTAATGTCAATTGGCCTTTTTTTAGAGGACCACTATTTCACATATGAAACTCTATGTACAATTTTACAAAACTACAACAACAAAAAACAAAAAAACAACAACAACAATAAACTGTGGTTAGATCCCATAGACAAAATTAAAAGTCTGCTGTTTTTTTTTAAGGAAACCACTTGGAAATGCAAAAACAAAAATGATTGGAATGTCTTGGAAGTGGCCTTTTGCCAGGATTGGCCCCACAAAACAGTTATGTTGCTTTTTAATATTATTCTGTTTAAAGTTTAATACATTAACTTGATGTTTGCAATGTTAAAACTATTTTTGCAAAGGTCACAAAACTTGTTTCATTGTATATAATTAAGGATTCATGTTAGTAGGAGGATGATCATTTGTTGGAAAAATGAAATGTATAATTAAATACAAAGTATTGATCCCGGAAGTAATCCAATCGCCAGTTAATGGGGTCAGGAAGGAATTCATTTTTTCCCTTCTTTGATAAAATTGTTTTTCATGGGATTTTAACAGTACTTTAAATAAAAGTTGAATGTTACAAACCATTATGTAATGGTTTCATATACTCATTCATATAAAGTTGACCTAATGTTATGTTACTCATCAGATTTAAAAATGGTAGTATCGTTGTGACGAAGTGCCCTTCGCCATTTTGTCTTGGAGAGGACTGTTTGCCAGCCTCCTGCCCTGCGACTATGGCCCTGGTACATATTGCCCTTCAAACACAGTATTCGGCCATACCAGAGTGTATGTCACTCATTCTGGCCCTTTACATACAGGGGGGTCATTCGGTACTTGCCCTGTGTGAACCATGATACCACAGAAAGCTATGCCATGGAGCCCATTCATATAATGAAAGACTATGGGAAAGACTTTAGCTACATGGCAATTGAACTGTGTGAAGAGGATCTGAGCGCTATTCGGTAGTTTTATGCGCTCAGACCCCAGCTGTAACGGAACTCATCACTGTTTTACCCTGTTTTATGATTATTTAATTCTTGGTTAAAATATGAGCACATTGCTGTACTGTAGATATGTTGTTTTATGTTCTACAGAATATATTGGCTCAGAATATCAAAGCTACTAGGCTAATAGATAATCCTGTTATAGATAAGAAAAGTCGATTGTATAAACTGTTGTCATTCTCAGATAAGAACAAAGAAGGCTGATTTAATCATTGTCTGATTATATCAAGTTGCCTCAGGGAGGGGTGACCACACCTATTGTCCTATATGTGTATTGTGTGGGGGATATGTGACATGTCTGTGTGTTATGTGAAAAACATACTTTTACTAACTTTTGAACCCCTGGTCTGATTCATGCCATTTTTTAATATGTTGTTCCCCTGGGTGAGAGATATTTAACGGTGCTGGAATTAAAGGTGTCCCCCCTGTTTTTGGGGTACATCCAGAATGTGGTTAAAATTGTGTCTGTTTTAATTGTGTTACCTGTTATCTGTGGGGAGGAGACGTGGGGGTCGAACCATGTATCTAATTGGCTGTGATAATTATGTGGGTGTAGCCCTTCAGAGGGCACCATTGCATAAAAGGAGATCCCCTGTCATTCAAGGATAGTTCTACTTGACCCTTCAAAACGTAGTCTCATCTCGTTCTTAGAGGGGATCGCTCTATCATACTGGGGATTGCTATGCTTTGCATACTCCCTTGAGCTGTAACTACTGAACGCTTGTTCCTAATGTGTCCTCCTTGGAGGAGAGGTCTTCCCCACACGGTCCTGGATGCTGGAGATTCATACAGGGTGGAAGAAAGACGGCGCGGCTCCAGCTAAACTACGGCGGTTGTGGAGTCTGTGGTGGTTGAGGTGTCCGGTGCGGTGCTTGTAGGCCTCGGCGCAAACTATGACGCGTCTATCAACGGAGGTACCCGGTCGGGGTGCCAGTAGATCCGTTACATTGGTGGCAGTGGTGGGATGGCGTCCTAGTAAGAGGAAAAGCAGCACAGAGACACCGGTAACGTTTGGAGTTACAAATTGAGGGCAACGCTAGTATCCGTACAGCGCCCCTGGCTACAGCAGGATGGAACCGGCTAGTTTTCGGACAGCGTTCCATGATGAGGAGGAGGAGGAGGCCGCAGACTACAGGGATGCAGACAGAAAGGAACTGTGGTATGATGCCCTGGAAGATGCCCAATGGCGGCGAGGTGAGAGTCTCCCCAGTGATGAGCAGCGGCTACAGAAGCGTGTGGCGATGCGGATGTATCTATTGGGAGAGCAGCCCTTGGATGAGTGGGTGACAAGACTAGAGACCCTGGTACGACGAGAGATCTGGCTAGACAACGCATACCAGGCCCTCTGGTGGCATACCGTTCGACTTACCCCCTGGACGGCTGAACACGACTTACCGGAGGGAGATGATTATGATGGCCCGGGTTTATTATGGGATGCCTTGGAGGACGACATTGATCTTGGCAGCACGGAGGAGTCTAGGTTTTGGGACATCTACGACTACCGGATGGGCATGTATGTCTGGGATGACGAAGGCGAGGTGAGCAAAGACATGACCCACCTGGTAACAAGAGAGTGGGAGCTGGAGCAGGACTACCAACACCTGCTCAGCTTCGTGCAGCCCCAACCTACTCGACAAGCGGAACCAGACTTCATTGACTGGTCCTGGGATGACCTCCAGATGGCAGGTAGAGATGGGACCGAGGTCTCTCTACCGGCCCTACAGGGGGCAGAAGGTGTCGTCCTTCCCCCCCAGCGGCAGTGTGAACCCCAGGGGGCAGAAGGTGTCGTCCTTACCCCCCAGCGGCAGTGTGAACCACAGGGGGCAGAAGGTGTCGTCCTTCCCCCCCAGCAGCAGTGTGAACCCCAGGGGGCAGAAGGTGTCGTCCTTCCCCCCCAGCGGCAGTGTGAACCCCAGGGGGCAGAAGGTGTTGTCCTTTCCCCCCAGCGGCAGTGTGAACCCCAGGGGGCAGAAGATGTCGTCCTTCCCCCCCAACGGCAGTGTGAATCACAGGGGGCAGAAGGTGTCGTCCTTCCTCCCCAGCGACAGTTTACCCTGACAAGGGGAGACACCAATCTCCCAGACGGCGCAGATGGGACCGTGGTCTCTGCGCTCACAGCCTGTACAGATCCCCAACTACCCTCACTGGGACAACTGGAGGAGGGGGTAAGTACAAATTCCCCTCCCCAGCTAACTTCTAATGTGGCCCCAGGGTTAACAGAGGTTAACCCCCACTGACTGCCACGTTTCCCTGGCTACTGAGCCGGAATATGTCCCAAGTACCCCAGCAGAAGAGCTGACAGCGGGGCAGAGTGCAGTTGGCCTCTGCCCTCCCTTTGTCCCTTGTACAGAGCAGGATGTCCTGCAGGTTATACCAGCAGAAGAGCTGGCATCAGGGCAGAGTGCCGCTGGCCTCTGCCCCTCAAGTCCCCTCAGCGTGTTGCCCCATCACCACAGCGAAATATCCAGGTGCCGTAACTGTTTGTTGTGGGGGGGCTGCTCTAGCACTGGTTTATTGTGGGTTGGTGGATCGTCTAACGGAGGCACTGACCGGCAGAAGATCAGGTGCCTTGTTAGACTTCCCCCCAAAGGGGAGATGTGTGACGAAGTGCCCTTCGCCACTTTGTCTTGGAGAGGACTGTTTGCCAGCCTCCTGCCCTGCGACTATGGCCCTGGTACATATTGCCCTTCAAACACAGTATTCGGCCATACCAGAGTGTATGTCACTCATTCTGGCCCTTTACATACAGGGGGGTCATTCGGTACTTGCCCTGTGTGAACCATGATACCACAGAAAGCTATGCCATGGAGCCCATTCATATAATGAAAGACTATGGGAAAGACTTTAGCTACATGGCAATTGAACTGTGTGAAGAGGATCTGAGCGCTATTCGGTAGTTTTATGCGCTCAGACCCCAGCTGTAACGGAACTCATCACTGTTTTACCCTGTTTTATGATTATTTAATTCTTGGTTAAAATATGAGCACATTGCTGTACTGTAGATATGTTGTTTTATGTTCTACAGAATATATTGGCTCAGAATATCAAAGCTACTAGGCTAATAGATAATCCTGTTACAGATAAGAAAAGTCGATTGTATAAACTGTTTTCATTCTCAGATAAGAACAAAGAAGGCTGATTTAATCATTGTCTGATTATATCAAGTTGCCTCAGGGAGGGGTGACCACACCTATTGTCCTATATGTGTATTGTGTGGGGGATATGTGACATGTCTGTGTGTTATGTGAAAAACATACTTTTACTAACTTTTGAACCCCTGGTCTGATTCATGCCATTTTTAATATGTTGTTCCCCTGGGTGAGAGATATTGAACGGTGCTGGACTTAAAGGTGTCCCCCCTGTTTTTGGGGTACATCCAGAATGTGGTTAAAATTGTGTCTGTTTTAATTGTGTTACCTGTTATCTGAGGGGAGGAGACGTGGGGGTTGAACCATGTATCTAATTGGCTGTGATAATTATGTGGGTGTAGCCCTTCAGAGGGCACCATTGCATAAAAGGAGATCCCCTGTCATTAAAGGATAGTTCTACTTGACCCTTCAAAACGTAGTCTCATCTCGTTCTTAGAGGGGATCGCTCTATCATACTGGGGATTGCTATGCTTTGCATACTCCCTTGAGCTGTAACTACTGAACGCTTGTTCCTAATGTGTCCTCCTTGGAGGAGAGGTCTTCCCCACACGGTCCTGGATGCTGGAGATTCATACAGGGTGGAAGGAAGACGGCGCGGCTCCAGCTAAACTACGGCGGTTGTGGAGTCTGTGGTGGTTGAGGTGTCCGGTGCGGTGCTTGTAGGCCTCGGCGCAAACTAGGACGCGTCTATCAACGGAGGTACCTGGTCGGGGTGCCAGGAGATCCATTACAATCGTAAATAAAAATGGTTCACTAATGTTTCAAATCTAAGTTGTGTGTTGCAAAGCATTTATGTAATGGTTTAAAAATATTTATTCATACAAACTTCATCCATTGTTACATTATTCCTGCATACATGACGATTAAAAATTTGAATATGGTTAAAAAATTATCGTTTACCAGTTGTTGAAAGACAAGTTGACTGTTAACAAAAATACAAAAAAGTTATTATAATTGCTGTACTTCTTTCTACATAACAAAAAGGTTAAGAGTGTCACAGACTCACATTGGGTGGCAAACCGCATGCCCAGTATTAAAATTTTATTGACCGTCATTTTTTGGCGGGCAAGTCGCTAGTAATAAAATATTTGCTAAAATGTGAGGGGTGTACTCACTTTTGTGAGATACTGTATGTAGAGTAGTGTGTGTATATATGCATTTGAAGTGCTACGGATTGGACTTTACCCCCCTTGCAGGTCCCCTCTGGTACCTGTTGGCTTCTTGGCTCCATTTGGGTGTTACGAGTTTGATTTGATTATTTGATTTTGATGAAATTTAAAAGCTAAATTGGAACATAGCAGTTACTGGCTTGACAGAACAAAGAATTTGTCTGGGCGAAGTTCCACGTCCTGTAGGCTTTTTTCGCTCCAAACACGCAGAACGGCAGCGGCTTGTTTTACGGGGCCAATTTAATAGCCATAATTCTTACTGGCTATCGTATGGGCTATGGTTTTACACGTTCAGCTAATTTAATAGAGCTGTTGATGGTATTGTTGTTGTTTTGTCGTTCAGTTGGGTTTGACTCTCTGTGACCCTATGGACCACAGCACGCCAGGCACATCTGACTGACACTGCAATTATGATCCCTCAAGCTCATTGCTTCAATTACCTTATCTATCCATCTCTGTCTCTGTCGTCCCCTTCTTCTTGTGCCTTTAATCTTTCCCAGCATCAGAGTCTTTTAATATATTTGTTAAAAATGTAAAAAATTATCAGAGGCAGGATATCAAATTCATTGATCACATGGGTATAATGAACTAATCCGGAACCTATATAAAATGCCTGTGCTTTAAATATAATGGAGAGAGAAATCCAAATAATTTGGATTATGTTAGAGGTATAATCACCACTGTAAGTGTTTCTGATAAAGTGCTCTTAGTAAATACAAGTGCTAGTGCTTATTAATAATAAAAATAGTGACGTTTGAACCAATACCTAGTTGATTCCTATGTTTAAGGTATAGTGTAGTGATACAGCGATAGGGTAACTAATATTTTATAGATATTGTAACAGCTGGTCAATTATTATTAAATGCACAGTTAATTCTTCAGTCTAATACCCATGAGCTCCATAGGCCTAATATAAATTGTTATTAGCGATAGAATATTGCTCCATAGTAATAATGTCTAGTATACTAGATTCTGAAATTCAGAGCTTGATTCTGGCGTGCCACGCGGTTTAGACGCCTCGCAATGACGTCATAAACACGCGCGCACGTTACTGCGTCTGACCCATGGGACTATTTAATAATTGACCAGCTGTTACAATGTCTATAAAATATTAGTTACCCTATCGCTGTATCACTACACTATACCTTAAACATAAGAATCAACTAGGTATTGATTCAAACGTCACTATTTTTATTATTAATAAGCACTAGCACTTATATTTACTAAAAGCACTTTATCAGAAACACTTACAATGGTGATTATACCTCTAACATAATCCAAATTATTTGGATTTCTCTCTCCGTTATAGCACAGGCCCTTTATATAGATTCCGGATTAGTTAATTATACCCATGCGATTAATAAATTTGATATCCTGCGTCTGATAATTTTTTAAATTTTTAACAAATATACTAAAAGCTAAGTTTTAACTTTAGTCTCTGAGATTAGATTAGTAACGGGTGTGCACAGCAACGGGTCCCCTTTGTCCCTTTTTTGAATATTAGAAATCTTTTTGATCCCTAGTAGCATCCTAATTGTTCATATGTCTTGTCTAAACCTGAGCCAACTTTCTCTTTATGCTTCTCATGATATGGCCAAAATATATGAACTGTAGCCTCATGATCAGCAATGGATCAAGATTATGGAAGATCCTGGTGCAAAAAAAAAAAAAAGTTTGGGCCCCCCAGGTGGTTGTAAAAAATGTTTTGCGCTGGACCCCAAGGGGACCAAATCACTCAATGTTTCCTCCCAAGACCCCTTCCCATAACGGCAAACCTTCCCAAGACCCTTACTCATTGCTGCTCAACTCCAAGACTCCTTTCCATAGCTGATCCCCTACTTTTACCTCCTGCCTGGCACAGCTCCTATGCTTGCAGAGTAGCTCCAGGACACACTCGCTCCACTTTCCTGCCACATCCTCTATGGATATACCCCTCTAAGGAACCACCTCACATACCATAGCTCCCCCCTCACAAGGCAAATCCTCCCTTTACCTTGCACTAAGTTGCAGCCCTTGCTTTATTATCTTATTCCCTGAAACACATGCCTAACTTGCTTGTTCTACACTGCCACTTCTTGGCGCTTCAGTAGAAATGCTCTTTTTAAATAGACACTCAAAAATAAATGTAAAAAACATTTTTTACAAAGCTCTGCCCTCCCCCCAAGAAGAGGGCCCTGGTACACTTTACTACCTGTACCACTGGTAGATACGCCCCTGCTCATGATCATACCTTCCAGTGAACAGTTTGGCTTGATTTCCTATAGTACTGACTTATTGAATCTTCTTGCAGTCCAAGGGACTCTAAGCAGTTTTCTCCAACACCACAATTCGAAGGAGTCAATTCTAAGGGCATTCGGCCTTTTTTATGGTCCAGCTCTCACCCCCGTATGTTACTACTGGAATACCATAGTTTGAACTATGCAGACTTTTAATGATAGTGTAATTTCTTTGCTTCTTAATAGATGTCCAGACTTGCCATAGCTTTCCTCCCCAGAAGCAAACGTCTTTTAATTTCATGACTGCAGTCACCAACTGCTGAGATCTTGGAGCCCAGGAAAATAAAATCTGTCACTCCCTCCACTTCTTCCCCATCTATTTGCCAGGCACTGAGATTGCTGTTTGCTATGATCTTCGTCTTTTTAAAGTTGAGCAGCAGGCCAGCTTTTGCACTCTCTTCTTTCACACTCATTAATAGGTCTTTTAGTTCCTCCTCACTTTCAGCCATCAGAGTAGTATCATCTGCGTATCTGGGGTAGCTGATATTTTCTGTTTTGTATTTCTCCAGCACGGCCTTACGCATGATGTATTCTGCGTATAAGTTGAATAAATAAGGTGACAATATACCTTGTCTCACTCCTTTCCCAATCTTGAATCATTCGGTTGTCACGTGTTCTGTTATGAAGGTGGTTTCTCGGTCCATCTATAAATTCCTCAGGAGGCGGATGAGATGGTTTGGTACCCACATTTCTTTAAGAACTTGCCACATTTTGTTGTGATCCACACCATCAAAGGCTTTAGAATAGTCTATGAAGCAGAAGTAAATGTTTTTCTGGAACTCTCTTGCTTTCTCTATTATCCATTGGACATTGGCAATTTGATCTCTTGTGCCTCTGCCTCAGCAGAACTCGGCTTGCACATCTGGTAGTTCCAAACCATAATGAAGTTGAGCTTGCAGGATCTTAAGCATTACCTTGCTGCCATGTGAAATGAGTGCAATTGTTCGATAATTGGAGCACTCTTTTGCACTAAATTGTTTTGGTGTTGGGTTGTAGACTGACTTTTTCTAGTCTACTGGGCACTGTTGAGTTTTCTAAATTTGTTGG
Source organism: Discoglossus pictus (assembly GCA_027410445.1). Lineage (NCBI taxonomy): Eukaryota > Metazoa > Chordata > Amphibia > Anura > Alytidae > Discoglossus > Discoglossus pictus. The sequence goes on along the minus strand of CM050168.1, from coordinate 200,246,638 downwards.
CATAAGGCAAGTAACACTTTCACAGCGTCATCTTGTAAGATGCTGAACAGTTCAGCTGGGATTCCATCAACTCCTGCAGCCTTATTATCAGCAAGACATCCTAGGGCCCATCTCACTTCACTCTCCAAGATTTCTGGCTCCAGCTCTCTGGATACACTCTTGAGGTTATCAGTGCAGTTAAGCTCCTTCCTGTATAGATTTTCTATGTATTCCTGCCACTTCTTATTAGATCGGCTTCTGTAAAGTCCTTACCATTTTTGTATGTTATCATATCCACTGTGCCATGAAAGGTCCCTTTGAGATCCACAATTTTTGGGAAGAGATCTCTTGACATTCCTGTTTTGTTATCCTCTTCTATCTCCTCTGGAATTCTGCATTCAGTTGGGCAAACCTTTCCCTTTCTCCAACACTTTTCTCTTTCCTTCTTGCTTAGCCAGATGTCTTAGTTTTCTTTCTTTTGGGGATATTCATTGCTGCTGTTTCCTGAATATTCTCACAAACCTTTGTCCATAATTCTTCAGGCATTCTGTCTTCCATATCTAGTCCTTAAATCTATTCTTTACCTCCACTGAATAATCACTGGAAATATTATTTATTTTGTATCAACTTGGTCTACTACACTTCATACACTCACATTATTTGAAGCACATTATTATATTGTTTATTTCATATGTAGTGAGCCTGCACAGTATTATACTGATGCTATAATACAAACATTCATTGTTGTTGTGGTTTAGTCGTTCAGTTGCATCTGTCTCTCCGTGACTCCATGGACCACAGCACGCCCGGAGCATCTCTCAGCCACTGCCCCCATGAGCTCCATCAAGTCTATGCCCATTGTCTCAGTGACCCCGTCTATCCATTTCTACCTCTGTTGTCCCCTTCTTCTAGTGCCTTCAATCTTTCCTAGCATCAGAGTCTTTTCTAGGGAATCCTGCCGTCTCATAATATGGCCAAAATATTTGAGCTTCAGCCTCATGATCATACCTTCTAGTGAACAGTTTCTCTTGAATTCCTGAAGTATTGATTTATTGGATCATCTTGCAGTCCATGGGACTCTAAGCAGTCTTCTGCAACACCACAATTCAAAGGCATCAATTCTATGGCACTCAGATTTCTTTATGAGCCAGTTCTCACATCGGTATGTTACTACTGGGAATACCATAGTTTGAACTATGCAGACCTTTGTTGATAGTTTAATATCTTTACTTTTTACAAGCCTGTCCAAGCTTGCCATAGCTTTCCTCCCCAAAGGCAAACATCTTTTAATTTTATGAGTACAGTCACCACCTGCAGAGATTTGGGATCTAAGGGAAATAAAATCTCTTCCCCCCCTCTCCCAGCTCCTCTATCCCTCACTGTATATTCCAGTTCCTCTCTCTCCCAGCCCCTCTCCCTCTCTCCATTTGCTCTACTGTCTCCCCAGCCACTCTTTCCCTTTACTCTCCTCAGTTCCTCTATTTCCCACTCATATTTCTTCCCTCTCTCCCGGTCCTATTTTTTCTCTAGCTCTTCAGTCCATCTCCATGCTTTCCCCTCACTCTCTCTAGTTTCTCCTAGCTGCTTTCCCCTCTCTCTCCCTGTTCCTCTCTTTCCTCAGCTCTCTGCCAGTACCTGATCCACTCTTTACCTCTCTCTTGTATCTCTTCCCTCCACAGTATATTATAGTTCCTCTCTTTCCCAGATCCCTACTCCTTCTCCTAGCTGTCATGCAATTGATATGACATAAATATTACACTGTATAGATTAATTTAGTTTAAGGATCAATTTATAGACAAGTATACGCAGTGTGCAGAAATAGCATTTATTGAGATAATAGTAAAAAATCACGGATAAACAATTATAAGTGTTTACACTTGTAAGCTTTGATATTTAGTTAGATCCCAATATACAATCTACCTGATGTCTATTAGAATCTCTTTTGAATCATTGGATAACAATTAGTCTTAACAAACTTTATATTTGGTTAGACCAATACAGAGATCAATAAGCAGTGTATACAAACTTATCAAATATGGATGAACAACTTATTTTAATACAATCTATATTTGGTTAGTTGAATATAGGAGTATATAAACAGTGTATATAATCTTATAAAGTTTGGTTAACAGTCTGTCTAAGAACAGTCTGTTATTTGGTTAGTGCAATCACATATATAGTTGTCGTAATTCCGATTTGTCTGTCACGTTATGTTAAAAGTTATGGGCTTGCACATGTGCAATGAATGCCGTTGGACTTCATCGCGAGGCCCCGAAAGTTACAGGTTTGACGGGGGCTGCAATGAACGCCAAAGGCGCTCATTGCGGGGCTTGCGATGAACGCTGAGGGCACTCATCACGAGGCCTGTACATGACTGGCTTAACGGGGCTGCAATAATCATTGAAGGCGCTCATTGCAGGGCTCGCAATGAGAGCCGAAGTTGCTCATCGCAAGGCCTGTATGTGACTGGCATGATGGGGATACAAGGAGCGCCGTAACGGTTACGTTCAAAAATGGCTGTTAAATTGCTACAAATCCACTGGCGTTCAAACCTGTAACCTGCAAATGGAGCCAAAAAGCCTACAGCTACTTGGGAGGACCCGCAAAGGGGTTAAAGTCCTATCCGTAGCACTGTAAATGCAAATATACAAACACTACTGTAATTTCAATTAAAGCGAAAGTGATGTTAGGTATTACAATTAATAGCACAACATTCTCACGCTCGCAAATCTGTAATATAGAATACTTTTATTTCTGTTTAATTTCCGTTTTAGATCGATCCCGGCAATCAATGTGTTAATACAGGGAGTGCAGAATTATTAGGCAAATGAGTATTTTGACCACATCATCCTCTTTATGCATGTTGTCTTACTCCAAGCTCTATAGGCTCGAAAGCCTACTACCAATTAAGCATATTAGGTGATGTGCATCTCTGTAATGAGAAGGGGTGTGGTCTAATGAAGTCAACACCCTATATCAGGTGTGCATAATTATTAGGCAACTTCCTTTCCTTTGGCAAAATGGGTCAAAAGAAGGACTTGACAGGCTCAGAAAAGTCAAAAATAGTGAGATATCTTGCAGAGGGATGCAGCACTCTTAAAATTGCAAAGCTTCTGAAGCGTGATCATCGAACAATCAAGCGTTTCATTCAAAATAGTCAACAGGGTCGCAAGAAGCGTGTGGAAAAACCAAGGTGCAAAATAACTGCCCATGAACTGAGAAAAGTCAAGCGTGCAGCTGCCACGATGCCACTTGCCACCAGTTTGGCCATATTTCAGAGCTGCAACATCACTGGAGTGCCCAAAAGCACAATGTGTGCAATACTCAGAGACATGGCCAAGGTAAGAAAGGCTGAAAGACGACCACCACTGAACAAGACACACAAGCTGAAATGTCAAGACTGGGCCAAGAAATATCTCAAGACTGATTTTTCTAAGGTTTTATGGACTGATGAAATGAGAGTGAGTCTTGATGGGCCAGATGGATGGGCCCGTGGCTGGATTGGTAAAGGGCAGAGAGCTCCAGTCCGACTCAGACGCCAGCAAGGTGGAGGTGGAGTACTGGTTTGGGCTGGTATCATCAAAGATGAGCTTGTGGGGCCTTTTCGGGTTGAGGATGGAGTCAAGCTCAACTCCCAGTCCTACTGCCAGTTCCTGGAAGACACCTTCTTCAAGCAGTGGTACAGGAAGAAGTCAGCATCCTTCAAGAAAAACATGATTTTCATGCAGGACAATGCTCCATCACACGCGTCCAAGTACTCCACAGCGTGGCTGGCAAGAAAGGGTATAAAAGAAGAAAATCTAATGACATGGCCTCCTTGTTCACCTGATCTGAACCCCATTGAGAACCTGTGGTCCATCATCAAATGTGAGATTTACAAGGAGGGAAAACAGTACACCTCTCTGAACAGTGTCTGGGAGGCTGTGGTTGCTGCTGCACGCAATGTTGATGGTGAACAGATCAAAACACTGACAGAATCCATGGATGGCAGGCTTTTGAGTGTCCTTGCAAAGAAAGGTGGCTATATTGATCACTGATTTGTTTTTGTTTTGTTTTTGAATGTCAGAAATGTATATTTGTGAATGTTGAGATGTTATATTGGTTTTACTGGTAAAAATAAATAATTGAAATGGGTATATATTTGTTTTTTGTTAAGTTGCCTAATAATTATGCACAGTAATAGTCACCTGCACACACAGATATCCCCCTAAAATAGCTAAAACTAAAAACAAACTAAAAACAACTTCCAAAAATATTCAGCTTTGATATTAATTAGTTTTTTGGGTTCATTGAGAACATGGTTGTTGTTCAATAATAAAATTAATCCTCAAAAATACAACTTGCCTAATAATTCTGCACTCCCTGTACATATAATGGAATTCGCATGGACTAGAATATAATATTTACTGATTTATTAATATTGCATTATTTCTGGAATGCGGGTCCGATCGAAACTAATAATTGAAACCCGTAAGGCTTTGAAATCTAACCTCCATTTGTCAGTATTTTTCATAATGATGGCGATCACATTTGCCATTGGCTCTGTCTAAATCCATAACTACAGGTTTAACTAATTGATCATGTTCATGGCCGCACATCCAACATTGGCAAGAACGGTTTACTGGTTTGTATCTACGGCCCATAACTGGCGACATGGTTCAATTTAATAGCTCTGTAACGTAGCCGAATTTCAAGCCTGCAGCCTTTGCGGGTGTGCCAATGCCGCTACGGGCTTTGAATTTGATGGGGTTGTATATATGTTGAGTATTGGTAAGTATGGCTTGCTGTATAGGTGTTTTAAGAATTGGTTTTCTACAGAGTTAAATGGGTACATTATTACATAAAGTCAATCAGAATAAGGTCACAAATTGCAGTTTCACATCTACCCAATCGCAAGCCGATCGGGTTGCGCACATGCGATTTTCGAGGCGTCAGACGCCCATGCGCAAAGCGCGGCGAAAGACGCCCATGCGCAAAACGCGGTGAAAGCCGCCCATGCGCAAAACGCAACGGAAGCCGTACATGCACAATGTATGGCGTTAGACGTGCATGCGCGTAAGGGGAGGGGGAAGAGACACAGAGGGAGGGGGGAAGAGACACGGGGGGGAGAGACACAGGGAGGGGGGAAAGATACGCAGGGAGGGGGGAAAGAGATACAGGGGAGGGGGAAAGATGCATGGGCTGGGAGAGGGGGGAAAGACATGCATGGGAGGGAGAGGAGAGGAAAGAGACAAGGGGGGAAAGATACACAGGTGAGGTGGAAAGAGACACAGGGGAGGGGGAAGAGACACAGGGGAGGGAAAGGGGGGAGAGAGACGAATGGGAGGGAAAGGGGGGAGAGACGAATGGGAGTGAAAGGGGGGAGAGACGAATGGGAGGGAAAGGGGGGAGAGACGAATGGGAGGGAAAGGGGGGAGAGACGAATGGGAGGGAAAGGGGGGAGAGACGAATGGGAGGGAGAGGGGGGAAGAGACGCATGGGAGGGAGAGGGGGGAAGGACGCATGGGAGCGAGAGAAAGACACATGGGAGGGAGAGGAAGGAAAGAGACGCATGCGAGGGTGAGAGGGGAAAGAGACACAGGGAAGGGAGGGGGGGCAGAGATACAGGGGAGGGAGAGTGGGGCGGAGATACAGGGGAGGGAGAGGGGGGGCGGAGATACAGGGGAGGGAGAGGGGGCGGAGATACAGGGGAGGGGGCGGAGGGGGGAAGAGACACAGAGAAGTGAGAGGGGGGAAGAGACAAAGGGGAGGGAGAGGAGGAGGAAGAGACACAGGAGAGCGAGAGGAGGGTGAAGATACACAGGGGAGGAAAATGGGGGGACAGACACAGGGGGGAGGGTAGAGACACAGGTGAGGGGGGGACAGACACAAGGGAGGGGAAAAGAAACACAGGGGAGTGGAAAGACACACAGGGGAGTGGAAAGACACACAGGTGAGGGGCAAAGACACACAGGGGAGGGGGAAAGAGACGCATGGGAGGGAGAGGGGGAGAAGAGACACAGGAGGGAAAGAGACACAGGGGAGGGGGTTAGAGACACAGGAGTGTGAAAACACAGGTGAGGAAGGAGACACAAGGGAGGGAGAGGAAGGGGGAAATTAGACACAAGGGAGGAAGTAGACAGGGGGAGAGACTCGCAAAGAGCACCAAAGGAAATCATTGCGAGGCCCGTGATGAGCGCGGCCAGTAAAGTAGACGGTGGGAGAGGTAGAGGCTCGCAATGAGCGCTGAAGGCGCTCATTGCAAGCCCCGTGATGAGAGCCAAAGGTATGGCTGGCTGAGTAGGTGTTTTAATAATTGGTTTTCTACAGAGTTAAATGGGTACATTATTACATAAAGTCAATCAGAATAAGGGCACAGAATCACATATTATAATTGTCAAACTGCGATTTGACGTCACACTTTGTCACAAATCGCAGTTTGACATCTATCCGATCGCAAGCCGATTGGGTTGCGCGCATGTGCTTTGTGAGGCGTCAGCCGCCCATGCACAAAGTGCAGCGTTAGCCGTGCACTGCGCATGCGCGTAAGGAAAGAGAGACTGAGGGAGGGGGGGACACACAGGGGGGAGGGGGGAAGAGACACAGGGGAGAGACACAGGGAAGGGGGAAAGATACGTAGGGAAGGGGGAAAGAGACACTGGGAGGGAGAGGAAGGGGGAAATTAGACACAAGGGAGGAAGTAGACAGCAGGGAGAGACTCTCAAAGAGCGCCAAAGGCACTCATTACGAGGCCCATGATGAGCACCAAAGGCCAGTAAAGTAGACGGTGGGAAACGGTAGAAGAGGTAGGGTTAGCAATGAGCGCTAAAGGTGCTAATTGCAAGCCCCGTGATGAGCGCCAAAGGCGCTCATCGCGAGACCAGTAGAGTAGAGGGCGAGAGGCTCCCATTGTGTGGCAAACAGCATTGCCAGGCTTCACTTTTTATTGCCGTCATTTTTGACGGGCAAGTCGCTAGTGAAATATATTGATTAACAGCTACAGTCCGGAATGCAGATGCTAATGAGTCTTGGTCCTGTGACCACTACCCAAAGGGTAACAGAAGGGTTGCGGATATATTGGATTAAATTACCTCCATTACAAAATAGAAAGTTAAACCAGTTTATACATACCATGTATAGGATTTCAGGGTAACACCTGTCTAATTTTAGGATCCCTTCTCAAGTCTGAAATAATCCCTTTTTGTGTTATTGGTTTGTTAGAAAGAGTTGTAGAGCTAGGATAGAATTTGGATATAGACAGATATAGTAAGATATATTAGAGAATATATGAGGGTAGGTTTATGACAAATAATAAAAGTCAGAGATGTTCACAGACAGGACTATCTGGACAGACAGAACAAAGCCCAGAGCAAGAGACGACGTGTCTCTTCCGCCTTTCACCATTCTCACTCCTGTTGCTCCCAGTCTCTCTCTGCCACTCTCCAGCCTTTCTCAGCCCGTATCGCCTTTCTCCCCCGGTCACACCCCAGCCCCATATCTCCTGTCTCTCCCAGCCCCTCTCAAGTCTCTTTCCCAGTCCCTCTTTCTCCAGCTCCTGTTTCTCCCAGTCTCTCTCCAGCCTGTATCTTACATAGTTACATAGTTACATAGTAATTAAGGTTGAAAAAAGACTTTCAGTCCATCAAGTTCAACCTGTTAAGATCTCCTCTGATCTGCAATATGCGGATTCGTTATTAATTAAATTATTGATTAAATAATTATTAATAGTATAGTATTGGAGAATGAATAAAGAGTTAGTCCATCAAGTTCAACCTTTTTAGATCTCTATTGATCTTTTTAATTTGGACTATTTATTATTATTGTTAATTGTTAATTATTGTTAATTGATCCAGAGGAAGGCAAACATAAAAAAAACCCCATTGAAACTTTGCCAATTGTCTCATAAGGGGGAAAAAAAGCAAAATTCCTTCCTGACCCCAGAAACTGGCGATCAAATTTCTCCCTGGATCAATATTCCTTCGCTAGTTATCTAGGATAGCCTTGAATGCCCTCTTTATTCAGAAATATATCTAACCCCTTTTTGAAGTTGTCTATCGAATTCGCTGTCACCACCTCCTTTGGTAGAGAATTCCACAGTTTAACCACCCTAACTGTGAAGAACCCTTTTCTTTGTTTAAGGTGAAATCTTTTTTCCTCTAACCTCAACGGATGTCCTCTTGTCAGTTGAAAATCTCTTGCTACAAAAAGCTCACTTGACAAAGCCTTATATGGACCCTGGATGTATTTAAATAACGTAATCATATCTCCTCTTAGACGCCTTTTTTCTAGCGAAAATAAGTTTAATTTTGCTAGTCTTTCTTCATAACTTAGCCCCTCCATTCCCCTTATTAGTTTTGTAGCCCTTCTCTGTACTTTTTCCAGCTCTAAGATGTCTTTTTTGTGAGGTGGTGCCCAAAATTGTACTCCATATTCCAAATGAGGGCGTACTAGAGATTTGTATAGTGGCAGAATTATATCTTCTTCCCTGGCTTCTATACCCTTCCTAATACATGCTAATATTTTATTTGCCTTTGCAGCCGCTGCTTGGCTTTGAGCGCTGTTACCTAGGTGGTTGTCCACTAGTACTCCCAAATCCCTTTCAATATCTGATACCCCTAGATTTGCTCCATTAAGATTATAGATTGCTTGGCTATTTTTCCTTCCCAAATGCATAACCTTACATTTATTTGTATTAAATCTCATCTGCCATTTAGCCGCCCATTTCTCTAATTTATGCAAATCCTTTTGTAGGGAAAGTACATCATTATCTGATTTTATTACCTTGCACAACTTAGTGTCATCAGCAAAAATGGAGACACTACATTCGAGTCCTACTTCAATGTCATTAATAAATATGTTAAAAAGGAGAGGACCCAATACTGAGCCCTGAGGAACCCCACTTATCACATTAGACCAATCGGAGTATGTTCCATTTACAACAACCCTTTGCTTCCTGTCTTTTAGCCAGCTCTCGATCCATGAGCAGATATTTACTGCAATTCCTGTATCCCTTAGTTTGCTCACTAGTCTTCCATGTGGCACTGTATCAAATGCCTTTGAAAAATCTAAAAAGACTACATCCACTGAGTTGCCCTGATCCAAGTTCCTACTAACCTCCTCATAAAAACTAATTAGATTGGTCTGACACGACCTTTCCTTCATAAATCCATGTTGACTGCTACCTATGATCCTGTTCAAATAGACATATTCTTGTATTCTGTCCCTTATTAACCCTTCTAAAAGCTTCCCAACTACAGAAGTGAGGCTCACTGGTCTATAATTCCCCGGATTTGCTCTAGATCCCTTCTTAAATATAGGTATCACCTCTGCTTTTCTCCAGTCATCTGGTAGAGACCCTGTAGTGAGCGAGTCTTTAAAGATTAGATATAATGGTTTGGCTATTACAGAACCCAGCTCCCTCAGTACCCTTGGATGTATTCCATCAGGACCTGGGGCTTTATTAACATTTATTTTCTCCAACCTCTTTTGTATTTCTTCCTGCGTTAACCAATTATTTAGTGAAGGTAGTGTAGCCCCATTATGTTGCAGTGTCCCAACCACTGGTACCTCCCTTGTGTAAACCGAAGAAAAGAACCTATTTAGCTCATCTGCCTTTTCCTGGTCACTAATTATCAGATGGCCTGTGTCACATTGTAATGGTCCTATCGATTCCTTCCTGGCCTTCTTCCCATTAATATATTTATAAAATATTTTAGGGTTAGTCTTACTTTCCATTGCAACTGACTTCTCATTTTCTATTTTAGCCAGTCTAATAGCCCTTTTGCAAGCCTTGTTGATTTCCTTATAGTCACATAAAGATGCCTCTGTTCCCTCCTTCTTGTATAATTTAAATGCATACTTCTTTTTCCTCATCATGATCTTTAAGTCATTGTTAAGCCACATGGGATGTGATTTACTCCTATTTATTTTATTTCCACATGGTACATGCTGATGAGTATGTTTATTTAGTAAGGATTTGAATGTTGTCCATTTATTTTCAGTATTCTTCCCTGTAAGTTCTTTGTCCCAGTCTATATGTTGTATTGCTGCCCGTAGCCCATTAAAGTTAGCCCTTTTAAAATTTAGAGTTTTTGTTGGCCCCTTACAACTCTGTTTTTTGTATTCAATCTCAAATGAGACTGTGTTGTGATCACTGTTCCCCAAGGGTTCCCCTATTTTTACATTTGATATTATATCAATATTACTTGTGATGACTAAATCCAAGATGGCCCCATTTCTAGTAGGTTCTTGTATTACCTGGGCTAGATAATGATCCCTGAGTGTACTCAAGAACCTGCTCCCCTTAGCTGAGCTGCTGGTCTCGTTTATCCAGTTTATATCAGGGTAATTAAAGTCTCCCATTATTAGAACTTGCCCATGCTTAGCTGCATTTCCAATCTGTAACAATAATTGTATTTCCTCACTTTCAGCTATATTTGGGGGTTTATAGCATACTCCCACCAATATGCATTTAGAATTAGCTCCTCCACTATTTAGCTCAACCCACAAGGATTCAATGATGCCGTTAGTGCCAGCATAAATATCTTCTCTAACTATAGGCTTAAATTCAGGCTTAACATAAAGACAGATCCCTCCTCCTCTTTTACCATTGCCCCTATCTTTCCTAAATAGGTTATAACCATCCAGATTAACAGTCCAGTCATGAGATTCATCCCACCATGTTTCCGTAATGCCTATTAAGCCCCATTTTTCTTGTACTGCTAATATTTCTAGCTCATCCATTTTCCCAGGCAAACTTCTTGCGTTTGCAATCATACACTTTATGTTGCTATGGCTCTGCTGATGTGAAGTGCCTGCCACTGTATTTGAGGCCCCTATTAATATCTCCCTACTTTCTATTGTAACCCTCCCCCCTTCTCCTCCCCCATGGGTAAATAATTCATCCCTTTCCCTCTCTACCCTATTTACCCCAATACTTCTATATAGTCCCTCCCCCCCACCTACAAGTTTAAAAACTCCCCCAGCCGTTCTACCATCCTATTCCCTAGCACAAAAGCGCCCTCATCATTAAGGTGCAATCCATCCCTGCTATAGAGATTGTACCCAAGTGAGAAGTCAGCCCAGTGCTCTAAAAACCCAAAACCCTCTGCACTGCACCACTTTTTTAGCCACGCATTAACCTCCCTAAGCTCCTTCTGCCTCCCTGGGCTAGCACGTGGCACTGGTAGTATCTCAGAAAATACTACCTTGGAGGTCCTTGCTTTAAGCTTATTCCCTAATTCTCTAAAATCATTCTTTAGGACGCTCCATCTTCCCTCTATATCTCTTTTCTCCTGCTCCTCTCAAGTCTCTCTTAGCCAGTTCCTCTCTCCGGTCTCAGCCTGTCTCTCTCCAGTCTCACAACCGTGTCTCTCTCTCTCTCTCTCCTGTCTTTCTCAAGCCTCTCTCTCTCCAGCTCCTCTCGCCAATCTTTCCTTATTTTTAATTTACATGGAGGATTTATTTAATCTACGTAAATAATAATGGATAATTACTCCTTATTAATGAAAGTCTAAAGTATAACAAGATTTATAATGTCTCTATTCTATAATACATTGTCTTGAAGAAAATATATATCATTTTATTGGTGATCACATATATAGTTGTCGTAATTGCGAGTTTGTTTGTAATGCTATGTTAAAAGATACAGGCTTGCACAATGTGTGCCAAATGTGCACTCATCGCGAGGCCCGAAACTTACGGGTTTGACAGGGCTGCAATGAGCACCAAAGGCGCTCATTGTGGGCCTAGCGATGAGCTAGGTTGACGGGGCTGCAATAAGCGCCAAAGGCCGAAGGTGCTCATTGCTGGTCTCACATGACTGGCTTGTGGGGGGAGAGGCTCAAAACGAGTTACAGGCTTCAAAGAGATTACTGATTTAACAGCTGCCATTTTTTTCAAGCCCGTAACTCAGAAGCCATCAGAAAACAGCCGAAAGGCAAATTAATTAAAAAATTAGCTTACGACCTCAAACACAGCATGGGGAGAGGTGTTTTTTGGAGGTCTGAAAACGGCTAAGCGAGGAATAAAATGGCGGCCGTAACTTTTTTTTAAGCCCATAAATCAGAAGCACATTTCAGGCTTGTGGAAAATGAACAATTTCCCAAGCATGCAAACGGTTTCACACCCATAAATTCAAACAGGAGCACAGAGGAGGGAAAGGGGGGAGAAAGACACAGGGGAAGGAGTGGGGTGGAAAGACACAGGGTAGAGAGTGGGGTGGAAAGAGACACATGGGAGGGAGTGGAAAGAGACACAGGGGAGGGAGTGGAAAGAGAAACAGGGGAGAGAGTGGAAAGAGACACGGGAGAGAGTGGAAAGAGACACAGGGGAGAGAGTGGAAAGAGACACAGGGGAGAGAGTGGAAAGAGACACAGGGGAGAGAGTGGAAAGAGAAACAAGGGAGGGAGTGGGGTGGAAAGAGAAACAGGGTAGAGAGGGGGGTGGAAAGAGACACAGGGGAGGGAGTGGGGCGGAAAGAGCCACAGGGGAGGGAGTGATGTGGAAAGAGAAACAGGGTAGAAAGGGGGGTGGAAAGAGACACAGGGGTGAAGGAGGAGAGGAAAGAGACACAGGGGTAAGAGAGGGGGAAAGAGACACTGGGGTGAGAGAGGGGGGAAAGAGACACAGGCAAGGAAGATAAGGGAAAAAAGGTGCTAATTGCGAGGCCCGTAAAGTAGAGGGGGGAGAGGCTCATCTCGATGCACGCAGGTTAGAGGGGGAGAGCCTTGCATTGTGTGACAAACAGCATTGCTAGGCTTCACATTTTATTGCCGTCATTTTTGAAGGGCAAGTCGCTAGTATAATTTAAATAATGATCCAGTGACCTTATGTATCCACACCAAACTCTATTACTTAGTAAATTTTGTGACACTATACCTCAGTCTCTCTCATGTTTCTCTTCAGACCCTCTCCTCGCCCCGTCTCTCTCCAGCCCCTCGCCCCCGTCTCTCTCCAGCCCCTGCCCCCGTCTCTCTCCAGCCCCTCGCCCCCGTCTCTCTCCAGCCCCTCGCCCCCGTCTCTCTCCAGCCCCTCGCCCCCGTCTCTCTCCAGCCCCTCGCCCCCGTCTCTCTCCAGCCCCGATCCCCCGTCTCTCTCCAGCCCCGATCCCCCGTCTCTCTCCAGCCCCGATCCCCGTCTCTCTCCAGCCCCGATCCCCCGTCTCTCTCCAGCCCCGATCCCCCGTCTCTCTCCAGCCCCGATCCCCCGTCTCTCTCCAGCCCCGATCCCCCGTCTCTCTCCAGCCCCGATCCCCCGTCTCTCTCCAGACCCTCTCTCCTGTCTCTCCCAGCCCCTCTCAAGTCTCTTTCCCAGTCCCTCTTTCTCCAGCTCCTGTTTCTCCCAGTCTCTCTCCAGCCTGTATCTCTTTTCTCCTGCTCCTCTCAAGTCTCTCTTAGCCAGTTCCTCTCTCCGGTCTCAGCCTGTCTCTCTCCAGTCTCACAACCGTGTCTCTCTCTCTCTCTCTCTCCTGTCTTTCTCAAGCCTCTCTCTCTCCAGCTCCTCTCGCCAATCTTTCCTTATTTTTAATTTACATGGAGGATTTATTTAATCTACGTAAATAATAATGGATAATTACTCCTTATTAATGAAAGTCTAAAGTATAACAAGATTTATAATGTCTCTATTCTATAATACATTGTCTTGAAGAAAATATATATCATTTTATTGGTGATCACATATATAGTTGTCGTAATTGCGAGTTTGTTTGTAATGCTATGTTAAAAGTTACAGGCTTGCACAATGTGTGCCAAATGTGCACTCATCGCGAGGCCCGAAACTTACGGGTTTGACAGGGCTGCAATGAGCACCAAAGGCGCTCATTGTGGGCCTAGCGATGAGCTAGGTTGACGGGGCTGCAATAAGCGCCAAAGGCCGAAGGTGCTCATTGCTGGTCTCACATGACTGGCTTGTGGGGGGAGAGGCTCAAAACGAGTTACAGGCTTCAAAGAGATTACGGATTTAACAGCTGCCATTTTTTTTCAAGCCCGTAACTCAGAAGCCATCAGAAAACAGCCGAAAGGCAAATTAATTAAAAAATTAGCTTACGACCTCAAACACAGCATGGGGAGAGGTGTTTTTTGGAGGTCTGAAAACGGCTAAGCGAGGAATAAAATGGCGGCCGTAACTTTTTTTAAGCCCATAAATCAGAAGCACATTTCAGGCTTGTGGAAAATGAACAATTTCCCAAGCATGCAAACGGTTTCACACCCATAAATTCAAACAGGAGCACAGAGGAGGGAAAGGGGGGAGAAAGACACAGGGGAAGGAGTGGGGTGGAAAGACACAGGGTAGAGAGTGGGGTGGAAAGAGACACAGGGGAGGGAGTGGAAAGAGACACAGGGGAGGGAGTGGAAAGAGACACAGGGGAGAGAGTGGAAAGAGAAACAGGGGAGAGAGTGGAAAGAGAAACAGGGGAGAGAGTGGAAAGAGACACGGGAGAGAGTGGAAAGAGACACAGGGGAGAGAGTGGAAAGAGACACAGGGGAGGGAGTGGAAAGAGACACAGGGGAGGGAGTGGAAAGAGACACAGGGGAGGGAGCCCCTCTCCTGTTTCTCCGCAGCCCCTCTCCTGTTTCTCCGCAGCCCCTCTCCTGTTTCTCCGCAGCCCCTCTCCTGTTTCTCCGCAGCCCCTCTCCTGTTTCTCCGCAGCCCCTCTCCTGTTTCTCTGCAGCCTCTCTCCTGTTTCTCTGCAGCCTCTCTCCTGTTTCTCTGCAGCCTCTCTCACCCGTCTCCCTCCAGCCCCTCTCCTGTTTCTCTGCAGCCTCTCTCACCGTCTCCCTGCAGCCCCTCTCCTGTTTCTCTGCAGCCTCTCTCACCTGTCTCCCTCCAGCCTCTCTCACCTGTCTCCCTTTAGCCCCTCTCCTGTCTCCCTCCAGCCTCTCTCACCCGTCTCCTGTTTCTCTTCAGCCCCTCTCCTGTTTCTCTGCAGCCTCTCTCACCTGTCTCCTTTTAGCCCCTCTCCTGTCTCCCTCCAGCCTCTCTCACCCGTCTCCTGCTTCTCTTCATCCCCTCTCCTGTTTCTCTGCAGCCTCTCTCACCTGTCTCCCTCCAGCCCCTCTCCTGTCTCCCTCCAGCCTCTCTCACCCATCTCCTTTTTCTCTGCAGCCCCTCTCCTGTTTCTCTGCAGCCTCTCTCACCAGTCTCCCTCCAGCCCCTCTCCTGTTTCTCTGCAGCCTCTCTCACCAGTCTCCCTCCAGCCCCTCTCCTGTTTCTCTGCAGCCTCTCTCACCAGTCTCCCTCCAGCCCCTCTCCTGTTTCTCTGCAGCCTCTCTCACCTGTCTCCCTCCAGCCCCTCTCCTGTCTCCCTCCAGCCTCTCTCACCCATCTCCTTTTTCTCTGCAGCCCCTCTCCTGTTTCTCTGCAGCCTCTCTCACCTGTCTCCCTCCAGCCCCTCTCCTGTCTCCCTCCAGCCCCTCTCCTGTCTCCCTCCAGCCCCTCTCCTGTCTCCCTCCAGCCCCTCTCGCCCGTCTCCTGTTTCTCTGCAGCCCCTCTCCTGTTTCTCTGCAGCCTCCCTCACCCGTCTCCCTCCAGCCCCTCTCCTGTTCTCTGCAGCCTCTCTCGTTTCTCTCCAGCCTCTCTCCCAGCCCCCTTCCAGTCTCTTTCTCTCTGTCTGTCTCCCAGCCCTTCTCCTGTCTCTCTATACATCTCTAGACCCTCTTCAATCTCCCTCCAACCGCTCTCCAGTCTCCCCTATCTCTCTCTAGCGCCTCTCAAGTATATCCCCTGTCTGTCTCCCTCTTTCCCCACAGTCTCCTGTCTTTCTCCAGTCTCTCCCAGCCCCTGTCTCCTATCTCCAGCCCTTTTCCGGCTCCTCCTCTCTCCCCGGGCGGCCTCCCCTTCCCCCACACCCTTCCCTCCTCCTCCTTTTCGCCGGGCATGCTCTGTGGTGTCTCTGCGGGGCAAGGGGAGGGCAGCACTGGCTGAGATTTCAGGACAGACACCCAGAGGAAGCCGGATCCATCACAACAACAAGCAGGGGCCGAGCATGAGAGAGCCGGCCGGAGACTGCACACCCTGCCCGGGGGAGAGGCCTGGGAGCTGAGCCGTGACATGTGATCGGTTAGCTGGGGTACCGTGTCACTGCACTCCGGGGGAGAGGCCTGTGTGAGCCCCGGGCTGGGGCAAAGAGAGCGGCCTGGACTGAGCCCTCAGCCCCGGGGAACATGCAGCCAGCACCGCAGAACTACGACTTCTACAGCGAGGAGAACGGGCTCAGATGGAGGGGCCTTTTTGTACCGGCGCTCAGGAAGGTGGGTGATATGGATGGTGGGCACTAGGAGTCACTGGGAGCCAAAGATGGTGGGCACTGGGAGCCCAGGATGGTGGGTGCTGGGCATGGTATAGACACGAAAGGCATAGAGTGATGGGCTCAGAAAGGTGAGTGCTAAGAGATAATGATGGTGGGTACTGGGACAAAATAATGCAAGTATAGGCTATGTACCAATCACATTAGCAAGATAGTTATGGGTGGTCATGGAGGGAGGAAGATTTGTCTAGGCATTGCCAGTGGGGGGGGGGGGGATTATTGATTTTATATATATATATATATATATATATATATATATATATATATATATATATATATGTGTGTAGATATATAGATACCTACTCGATGGCCCATAAGCTTCATACAAATTTGTAAAATGAGCTGAGGCTACTGGGCCATAGGATTTCAATAATGTTGGGGCATGAAGTAAATGGATGATCAAGTGAATGAAGAGGGTCCTTGTGTAATAGGGGCTGCCTGCCAGGCGATCAGGTAGTAATGGGGTGTGAAAGGTGGATGCTGGGAGTCATGAAGTATTTGGTGTTGGGTCATAGAGTAAAATATCCAAGATGGGTCATGGATAGCCATAGAGTAATGGGGTTAAGGACATGCAGTTATAGGGTTGGGGATACTGGGGGAATGAGTATTGTTGTTGTTGTGTAATGGCATGCGAATGTTGGGTCCTGGGACATAGTGGGGTGAGGAAATTATGCTAGGCATAGACATATAAGGCTTGGGTTATGAGTACTGGGTTCATGGTTTAATGGGGCGAACAAAGTGAATGAGGGTGCATGGGTTTTAGGGGTTGTCTGTCAGGTTCTGGTGAATCATGGGAGATCAGGGAGCAATGGAATGTGAATGCCAGGGCACTTGGATCAATTAGGGCTGGTTGTCATGGTGTAATGAATGCTTTGGTTTCATGGGACATGTCTTCATGGGTCTATGACTCCTGGAGGCTGTGGGTTATGTGGCTGGAGGGAAGGGTGGCCAGACGGTCATTTAGCTATGTTATGATGTGTAGGTTATTGGGTTACACAACTTGCACCACAGAATTATGTGGAAGTACTAAAAGTGTTGATATTATAATTCTGTGTTTGCTAAAATAATGGAATTATGAAACAGAATTATAACACCTTTGCTAATGGCTGAGAGTCAAGGAATTATGATGCTCTTGGTAATGGCTGTTCGAGGTCATGGCATGTCACCTATGTGTATAGTTATTGGCAGATTATGGGGTATGCTGAGAGGATGGATATTATTCACTTATGTTTTTGGGGTTGTTTGGTGAGGAGGGTGGTTTCTATGGCACTGGAGGCTGCAGAAGAGAATACTCTAGGGCCTTGTTTATTTGGCTATAGGTGAGGGATACTAGGGATGAAGGATGCTAACATAGGCAGTGTATCATGAAGGTATGGAACTGTGGATTGAGTAATTATCAGATCTATCAAAGTTGATACGGGGAACCAGCAGAATTGTGGTGCCTGAGTATGTTGGTTGCTGAGATCATGTAGGTATCTGGGTGCTAGGTGTGATGTTATTGGTTTGAGGATCATTGGTTCTGGGAATTGAAGAAATATGAGAGTACTGTGTACCTGAGACTGAGGATGGTGCAAGGTTTCTCAATAGCACTAAGAATATGTAGGTAGTAAGAGGAATGATGGAAATAACTGTTCACTGTTGTACCTTAGGTGAGAGGGTTGGTGTGTTATGGTTATTGTCTAATGTAATAAGGATGTCCTGTTCTGGACCTATATCCTGCTTGTAGAAACTGTGGGTTTATGATTGGTTTGGATTTAGGGTGCTGGCAGTATCATGGATTTGTTGGTGCAGACAATGAAAGAATCATGGAGTAAGTGGACTGAGGATGGAGATGGCTACTGTCACATTAATAAATAGAGGTCAAGTTGGGACAAAAGGAGTATCTGCAGAAATCCCCTTACTTTATGCCATATGGGCCCAATTCAGTTAGAAATGCTGTGTATGCATATATATTCATGCAAGTATTATAATGTTTTCAAAGATTTATATGTCAAATCTATCAATAATTTTGTCTTATTGTAGTAGTTTTGCGTGATTATTGCTTGATTGTTCTGGTGAATTGACCTGGAGCAATCCAAGTGTATGTAGCCAGGGTACACATTGTGATTTGGTGCCCTTGGATTTACACTCTTTATTAGACTGACCACTCATCCAGTATGTTGGTGACCGTTGTTTCTTTCCTCAGAGTATGAGTGCCTCTTTTATTTTAACAAATGTACCCATAATTCATTTTTTTATATATATATATATATATATATATATATATATATATATATATATATATATATATATATAGCCTACACCCTGTGTCTTTATTTAAGCAGTGTACGTGAGATTTATATTTTTCTCTCTGTAGCCAGTAGTGGAAGGAACCAGTTAGAATTTATTAGGTGTTCAGACAGATAACATAGAACTTGAAACAACATATATGAGCCTTAAGTAACATGTTATGGTCCCAGACTTTAAATCCTTCTGTTTCTCTGTATTTATGAAACATATAACCAAAAAGCTTTCAGGATAGCTCCTCAGGTAATATAGTTTTATTTATACCATACTAAAAGATGTGTGTGCATTTGTAGTCTATGTGGTGAAAGCAAATAACATATTGAAGAATGATTGCCTTGGATTAGATTAATACGTCTGACATTGCTGAGGTCAATGAAGTTATATGAAGGTTTAATGCTTGCAGGATACTGTACTATGAGGCAGGCTTTTGATGAGATTGGGCAGTTCTTCTTGTAAATAGAGAGTCTGAATGTTCCCATTTTGGCTCTGATCCTTTACACCAATTCCTACTCGGAAAATCACGGCTTAGAAAGGAGTCAACTGCACCAATCACTGCCGTTCACTTTTCCAAAATATGACTCATAGGTCAATATAATAAAAAGCATATCGTTTTATCAGTGGTTGCAGTGACTTTATTATGAATCTCATTGAGGTTTACCAGTGATGGGGACAAATGCCAGCCAAGGGTGAGCAAGTTGTTGGCGAGTCACAAATAAGCATAATAATAATAATAATAATAATAAAGTCACCTTGTGTATAACTATGCAAAAACTAGGGATACATTTTTTTTTCTTCTCTGTGGTTGTGTGTGTTTTTCTTAGTGGTTGAGGTTTAATAAATTTTAGAGAATAAATTATAAATATGTATAAATGTTTAATAGCTTCTAAGCAGAGCTTTAGTGGAGATATTTACTCTTAATAGTGGGAAAGTTTTTATTCTTTTTTTTGGTATAAATATTTGTATGCTAAAATTATTATTCTCATAGGAGGTCCCTCGGTATAATAAATAGTATCCGAGTGTTCTCAATTCAGGAGTTTATTTACCAAATGCATATTTGTTAATAAAAACTTCTTCTTTCTTTAGTTACTTTTTCCAAATGTGCACTGTTTTCAGAGTAGGAATCACTATTTGTAAAGATGTTCCAGGCTATTTATGGGTATACACAAACATCATTATCGTGGTATCTTTGCAAATGGATCAATACCAATTGCTAGAAAGTATTAATGCAATGAAAACTAGTGCATTGTTATGGGGATTTTTGCTTTCATACTGAGGCTAAAGCACATATATTCTGTATAAAATACAGAGCACCTTATCCTGAGATGTTTCTGTTGGATGAACCAGATGCTGCGTGTATTGCTTACCACAAGGAACTATTTTATGACCTTAATAGGTAGAGCTTGTAGTACAGGAGGGAGAGAGATGACATAAGACTTCTTCAAAGATGTTTAATACATATCAAGAGTGAAGCATTTGCCAGAAACAAAGTTGTATAAGAAGTTGGTATTTTATTTGAACGTAAAGGATTTATGAATAATGTACATAAGGGTGGAAGATAACAGTGGAAGGGTTAGGAATAAACACAATTAAAATGACAGTGGATTTTTTTTAAATATGGCTTAATTAAATGTATACGTAATAACAAAGTAAATTCAATTAAATCCTATTAATACCAACATGCCATCCTCAGGGTTAATTAAGACCATTTTTGCTTTTATAATTTGTAGAAGGGGAATCTGTTTACAGGTGAAGATGTTTCTCTAATGGTAGACAGGACCTCTGTATATATATATATATATATATATATATATATATATATATATATATATATATATATATATATATATATATACACACACACACTAATGACATTTACATGGATTCCATGATATTTTCCCATGAATGTCCCTTTCATCGGCCGTCACTTGCACGCATTGCGGAGTACAGAATATTTGCTAAACTTGTGGTAGAGCCAAGTGTTAAATATTTTGCAGGAAAACAAACAAGTCTCTCTACATCTCTGCTGAGCACATTTTCTGTGCTCAAGATACGTAACGGGTGCTTTTTAATGTTGTTTCAACTTAAAAAGATATATCAGACTTGAAAAGCGCACTCATATGGAACTATTAATTCCAACTGTTTTGAGCTTGAAAGCTTGGTATTTGAAAGCAATAAAGACACGTATTAATCATGTATGTACCAAACTACCATTAGTTTCATCTGAGTAATTCATGGTCATAAAACATTTTTAGGGAAAATCTGAGTTTTTTGAGACTCTTGAGTATAGGAATCCATTTGTCTCATCACACCCAGAGAGTTGGATGATGGGGGTGTTTTTAGTTATCACTGGAGGTGGAGGGAAGGGACAGAAGTCTTTGTTTGATACCTAACACTAAATGCATTATGACTATTCCCTTAAAGTGGCATTTGTGTGTGTGTGTACAACAGAAACATATGACACTTAGGAGCCAGGGTGATTTATAGGAGCCATACAGGCTATTTTTAGAAGCCTTGAAGGGAGCCATTCATGGGGCTATATTATAAGTTGCACATTTAGGAGCTACAAGTACACATTTTAGGAGCCCAGACCCCTGTGTGTGTGTGTGTGTGTGTATCAATCTCATGACCTGTGTGTCCTTGTACATAGATTCTTGACCAAATGGTTTTATCGCTGTATATATCAACACATTTTTTCTTTTTTTCCTTTCACACATTTTTTATCTTTTTGTAGACAAAAATAATCAGTGTTTAACATGTTTTTGGCATAATTATATTGTAAATCCTTTCTTGATGTTATGCCCTAGCTGAATATATTCATGTGCAATAAGTAGATGTATGCAACTGAGGATCTCAACAAGTTTTTGTTTGTACACAGGGACACATATACATGTTAAGCACACATCAAGAAACTGCAGGCAAATCAAAATAAACATAATGCATTTATATGCAGGCTAAATTAAGCCAATCTTTAGGGTTGATGGAATGGACGGTCTAGATGTGCCCTTTTGGTTATTATCTTTCTCTCTCTACTTACTCCTCGTCATTACATATAGGATCTCTGTCATATTGTGCTCTTGAGATGTGTTTCCTTCATATCCTGGGCTTTGGACTGTGACCCACCCATTTGAGACAATATGTAGAGCAGGTCTTGGTCAAATCCCAGTTTGTAGTTTCCTGTAGAGTGTGTGTGCCACAAATCAAAAGCATCCTGCAAATGGCAATAAAACTCTCATTACTGCAACCAAAACATGTCAGCTTATGCCTCTGGCTTCTTTTCACCTTCTAATCTAAAAAATGTGCCATCTATTATTGCAGTAATGACAAGTAAAATATTTAGAGGGCCCTTGTAATTTCTGGTCCATTCAGGACCTTATTGTGTTTCCTGTAATCTCAATGATATAAGCTATCACAGCAGCATTTTATAACTACTATAAAACAGAGAAAAGAGCTTCAAGTGAAAATGTATTTACACTTTTTCTGTTTTGATTTGCTCTACATGAGGGCAGTTTTAATGGAAATTACCCCAAACCTCTATAATGAATCTGCCATGTGTGTGTCCATTTCTTGTATGATATGGGCAGACTCCTATACAGGACGGAGAAGATAATTAAGGGGTGCTGGTAGATAATTAAGGTTAGTAATGTAATATGGGGTCACACTAATTGCTGGATTGGCTTTCAGCATTAATGGTTTAAAGAGCGCAGTCCCACTTATGATCTAGTATTAATCCTTTTGCTGACAGAAGTAAGCAACACGCTGCTTATTCCTTAATCTGGCAATCATAGCATGAAAATGCACAGTGATGCGTGTGTGCGTGCGTATGTATGTATGTATGTGATTGCATGTGTACGTGATTTGCACCACTATACATGAACCGGAAAAATAATCATTTTGGACCATATTTAAATGGACAGCTGTCTATTGTAGGGTTGAAAAAGTATTATGTGTATGAAAAAAAAAGTGCTGCAAGTGTTAATGTACCACTAAAGTTTTAGGAAACACTGTACATGTTTGTGATGAATCACACAGAATCAGCAGCTGTTTAAGACATGAGCATAAAAACATTGTTAGAGGAAATCTTACAAATCACACACATCATGTCATGAACACTTCAAGCTGGTTTAATTGTAGTGCATGGGGGTTATCTTACTGTGGCTTGCTCTCTATTCAGTCCTATTATCAAACTGCTATTCATATTAATCTCTATTCAGCTCTAATGAAACACAGAGTCTTAATCTGTACAATGAATATATATATATACTTTGACCAGAATTTGTCAGGGTAAGGTCATAAAGCTAAAGGTTTTCAATTAGATTTTTTTAATTAAAATGTAATTCTGTTCAATAATTTAGAGAAGGATGCATTTCTGGATGATCATGGCTTGCATTGATTGATGCAAGCTGCCTGTTTCTGAGCACGAGTAAGATAAGGTGCTAGTTGCCTAGATCCAACTATATCAACAAACCACCCTCACCACTCCCTTTTGACTATCCCTCCATCTACTTCTAGATAAAAAAAAAAACACACACCACTCCAGCACCAGCTACCAAAAAGTGAGAAACCGGACAAAGTGGAACATTATATATAACAATGTTAAAATATTTAAATTTTCTCTAAAAATATTTCTAGTTTCGTAGCGTATGCAGCTGCTAATGTTGTTTGTTAAATCCAGCTTGTATGGCACTTTCCCTGTTCCAAACCCCAATCCATTCCTGCCCTGCTGTCTGCTCTCAGCATCTATTTCCATTGCCCTCAAAGTGCTCGGCAAATGATCTGCAGTCATTGAACACGGCTCAGATTACAGGCTATTCTCTGCACTAAAATCATAGTGAGCAGCGCATGGGAATTGGCGCGATCACATGACACTGCCAATGTAACCACACGTGAAAGTGACCCGGTGGAGGTTCCAAATATGCCATAAATTCAAACTATGGATATTATCTAAGTACATGATTAATCAAAAGTTGTTTTGTTTTTTAATTAATTTTCCTGCAGTAAAGTTTCTGAGCTGCTATCGGCCTGTTTTTTATCCACCAAATAAATAATTATTCTGTGTTAATGAGATGCCATTACCATTAATTACTGATTAGCCCCTGATGCGTTTGGTCCATTGGCTTGGATGCAGTCCTCAGCAGGAACAAAAACTAGGTATGCTCCCTGGGTGTCAAGATGACATCTCAAAATGGCAAATACTTTTACTTTAAGTTTTCTGTAGAAAAATGCAGTAACAATAAAAAGTTTACCAATTTGAGCTATCAGTCAGCCTCTCTGATTCACTCAAAAACCAAGATTCTAATATTAATTACTGATTAACCGCATAGACATTGGATCCATTGTTTTTAGTGCAGTTACCTGCAACAACAAAAAAAGACAGAGAGCGTTCCTGGTCTTTTTTGTGAAGGTGACTGCACTTAAGATAACTGATCCAGGGCCTCATTCAATTGCGATTTGGCCAATTGAATAGGGCTCTAAATAAGCACATAGGATATTTTTTTTAAAGAAGTTTTTAGTTAGTGAAAACCTTGCTTTTGGATAGATGCTCACTAACTAAAAACTTCTTTAAAAAATATATGTTATGTGCTTATTTAGAGCCCTATTCAATTGGCCAAATCGCAATAGAATGAGGGCCCCAGTGTCTCAGGCTAATCGATAATTCATGGCCAGATCACTCATTATCAAAATATTCCAATATCTGTGGGTGGATCAGAAAGACTGACAGCAAAAAATGGTAATCTTAAATGTTTAAAATGCGTTTTTATAACATTCAGTTCATTAAGTACTTCGTACCTTTTGTCTTTATATGATATATTTTTTTTGAATCTTTGTTGTGCCCCTTTTTAATTCAGTATAATTATCCTTACAGTTTTATATGCATGGACAGACAGTAGTGGTTGACAAATGTATCTTAGAGTCAGCTAGGTTAATTAGGAGCCAGAGAAATATGTTTCAGAGCTTGGTCATGGTTTATGTGTAGAAATGTAAGCAGTGGCGTGTTTCTTTCTAAGCCTAGGGCAGCACATTTTCAGAGGGCAGCGGCCTATCTGAAGATGCCAGTGCAATACATAGAAATATGTATTTGCACATACATGTCTATATGCAGTGATATATCTGGCTGTGATACATCCATGTCATGTCCGACTCTTTGTGACCCTATGGACCGCAGCACACTAGGCAAATTGGTCAGCCACTGTCACTCTGAGCTCCATTATGCTCGTGTTCATTGCGTCAGTGCCCTCATCTATCCATCTCCGCCTCTGCTGCTCCTTCAGTCACTCCCAGCATCAGAGTCTTCTCTAGGGAATCCTGGCTTCTCATTATATGGCCAAAATATTTGAGCTTCAGCCTCATGATCAGACCATCCAGTGATCGGTTTGTCTTAATTTTTTTTTTAAGCTTCTTGCGGTCCAAGGAACTCTTAGCAGTTTTCTCCAACACCGCAATTCAAAGGCATCAATTATACAGCGCTCAGACTTCTTTTTGGTCCAGCTCTCAAATCTGTATGTTACTACTGGGAATACCATAATTCTAACCTTTGCTGATAGTATAATATCTAGGACATACTATATATATCTATATTATACACAAACACATAAACTTATAATTTGAGATGGAGAAAGGAGGAGCAGCAAGTGGGGTGTGGGTGCACAAATCTGAATGGCCTATGGCAGTATGACTGAAATACGCTCATGAATGTACGTATAATTACTAAATAGGAGCCAGCAAGGACACTTTTGGGGCTGTGGAGCCCAGATTTAGAATCCATGCTTCCCCTTTCCCAGTATGTCCAGCTCATGGAACAAGTCAGACATGAGTACACATTCCTATCTCCCAGGAAGCCTCCTGTATAATTTCTTCCTCTTTCTCTGTGAGAACCCGTTCTTGTGAATACGACCTTGTCACAAGGTATGTGCAGTGTTTAAATGGTCGTTTCCTCATGCCTGAAGAGACTGAAATCAGAAGGCACTAACATCTGTTGTACTGAACAGGCTGATTTACTGCTGATCTGGTTAGGCCAGGCGTCTGGATGAGAGGGACCTGGTAAAATATAGCATAGTGATGGGAGTGCACTAGTGTAAACCCTTATTTAGCACTATAAATCTGTAACCTGACAAACAAAACAATAGAACAGTGTAACAAAATATGCTGTTTTTAAATAATTCATTAGCTCTAAGGCTTAAAGAGAAACTTGCTGGCTTCAGGCAAATGTCTGAGCATTGACCACTGAAGTGTTGCATTTATAAGCCATATAGAAGTTTCATTGATTATGAATGCATCTAATAGAGGATAATCCGTAGTGTATGGGAAAAAAAATTGAATGTAAAAAATCCCAAAACAAACATTAATGCACGTACTCTGACATTTCCAAAGTTTTCTGGCAGTTGATTTTGAGAAGAATGCCCCTGAAAATCCAAGCTAAATTAGTAGAAAATTCATAATTCCTTTTGGCCAATCACAGGCAGATACAGCATTGTTGCAATGTCTGGGAAGTCTATCTGTGCAGTAAAGCATTATGGGATGTGTTGTGACTGCTCTGGATCTGCACTGTGCTGCTACTTGCTGGAGGGTTAGTATAGGGTTTAAAAATGTACCCAAATGCAATGTTTCTATTTCTAGGTACACTGTGCCTATGTAAGCACCTCTGTGGGTGTGGAAACCATTTTGTTATTTTTATGTGTATAAAATGAATAATTGTAATGCATGTTTCTGATATAAGCAGCATGTGTTACATTAGAAAAAAGGGAAAATCAGGGAAACTTCCATATACCTTTAACTTGATAATGTGCAAAATGTTCTTAGAAAGTCTATCATAATTACCGTATATACCCGAGTATAAGCCGAGGCACCTATTTTACCACAAAATACTGGGTAAAATGAGTGACTCGAGTATAAGCAGAGGGTGGGAAATGTGTCCCTCTTGTGCCCTCTGTGTCTCTTCTCCCCTCTCCCTTCCCTGTGTCTCTTCCCCCCTCTCCCTTCCCTGTAACTATTATGAAAGCTGGGCAGCTACAGTGGCCCATTTAAGTATGCGTTGTTGGCCTTTCCTAGATTATTGCACTTTGATAACCTGCTCTGATTAAGCATTAATTAAGAGAAATCTAATGTTTTGTGGATAGTTTGGGTTATTACGTTGTCCCCATGACTTGTTTCTGGTGCACTTCCGAAGAAAGCGGTCACACCCTGTCCTACTAAGCATGCATCCAGGCAATGTGCTTCAGATACTGGTTTTGCCTGTAAATCAAGTCTTTAAAACACGGAACTATCATTGTTACTTATTCGTTATCAAAGCCTCGGGCAAAAAACGCCATGTGTTCAGTCAGAGTTTATAAAATACCTCACTAGGCGCCCGCACATGGCTTCTATAGGGAATCACTCACCTGGGGAGACTAGGATTGAGTTGTGAATATATGAAAGCAGGCAATATTACTTGAAGTTACACTCTCATTCAAATTGTAGTGTTTTTTTAACTGAGTGACCTTATGGCTTATATATGATCACATGGCGTCTTGATACTGATTTGTTTTTGTTTTGTCAAAATAGTAATCTGTAAAGGATTATTATCTGGAGGAGACTGGCAAATTATGCCTAATCTATTGTGCCATTTTAAACCGTGGGATATGTGATGATCCCTTACTAACAGTGTAGACCAGGTGTTGGCAAGTATTGCGCCTGGAGGGCCACCAACAGGCCTGGATTTCAGGATATCCCTGCTGCACACAGGTGAGCCAACCACTTCTTCCGTCTTCCTGATTGCCTCTACTGTGCACAGAAAGGAAATCTTAAAATCCAGACCTGTTGGTGGCCCTCCAGGACAGGACTTGCCCACCCCTGGTGTAGACAGATCAGCTGGTTTCTATGTGTTGCACACTTATCTGTATTTTTGATGGAATTGAACATCCCCATATATTTGACTCTCTCCGTAATGCCCAGTTGGAATCTGAAGCATTGTAGATATTTGTAAAAAAAATGACTGTAACACCCCTAATTGATCACTTTGCAACGTCCTACTATCCAAATGAGTATACATGCTAACACCAGCAAGCATCGGGTTTGGTTTCATTTTTGGACAAGCCATAGCTCTTTGGATTGACGAGATGCCCAAATAAATTTCATAATGAATTGTCCACCTCTTTGAATTCATTATATCCGTTGTAATCCATGTTCCATTTTAATCTCCTTTTTCAACTTGTAAATAGTTGTGCTTGCACTCTATAGGTTTATACTTGAAAGGAAAAACAGCACAACTTAAAAATATGTCTTGGAATTCCTAATGTGTAATTAATAGCAACACTTGGCTAGATTTGTTGGTTGCAGCAAATACAGTGAGTGTATGGGTATTTACAGGGTGCTTGTGATTTTTGGTGCTTTCAGAACCTGCAGAGGTGAACCATCTCCAGGGAGAACACCTGGAGAAACTGGGGGACTCTATGGATTTTTTTTATTTTGTATGAATGGGTTAACTAGGTTAATTAATTCTGTTATCCTCAAAGTGTTTGTGATATATATTTTTTCACTTACTTCTAAGGAGCCTTCTAGAATTGCAAGTTCTATCCTTTTTGGAGCCTTTCCTTACCTTCCTTTTTGATCTCATGGTAATTGACATTTTGCACAGCTGTGACCTAAAGCCAAGCCCACAGGGAGGGGCTTCACACTGCCAGTGTCTCATGCTGTGAAGTAGACCATGACACTGGTAGTGTGAAGCCACTTTCTGTGCGTGTAGACTTGGGTCACAGTTGTGCAAGATGACACTGTTAGTGTAAAGCCACATGGAGGGACATCACACTACTAGTGTAATGCTGTTAGCAAGCAAGCATTGACATGCTGTGTCTGGATGCAGCAGCATTATACTGATAGATTGAAGCCCTCCCCTATTTAAATGACCTTAGATGACCGCTATGAAGCATGGCACCCTACATGAGAGACGAGGAAGAAAGGGGAAGGTTCCAGGAGTTAAGAATCTATTACTCTGGAGGCTTCTTAGAAGTAAGTGAAGTGTACATTTAATTGATAATTAAATTGAGGAGGGTACACATAATAGCCTAATTAAAACATTTATTTCCTAAATAATCCCATTAAATATATGTTCTACATTAAATCTACAAGCAGATCTGTAGCTCCATTCTACCATATCATATTTAGGTCCCAAATAAATCCATATTAACATTCTTCCCGTGTTCCCATCATTATATCCTAAAGTAATTGCTGGATTTCATTAGTACACGAGCCGTATGTGTGGATGTAATCACTCTGTTACTATTACATCTCAGAGGTCAGGTTTAGATGTCTGTGCTAAATCCTAGGAATTCATACCTGGTGGTCTGACACGGTCACACTTTTCAGCATTTTTTGCCTTTGCCAGAGAAAAAAAAGAAGCGTATTTATAGCTTATGGTGGAATTTCATAAATAATATAGCAGTGTTGGGGGGGGGGGTATGTCAGATTCTCCCAGACAAGACTAAGAGTACC
Source organism: Discoglossus pictus (assembly GCA_027410445.1). NCBI lineage: Eukaryota > Metazoa > Chordata > Amphibia > Anura > Alytidae > Discoglossus > Discoglossus pictus. Next base: position 200,217,624 of record CM050168.1, on the reverse strand, counting down.
ACTTCAAGGAAAGGCATGTGCTTATTAACGGACCCAGAAAGCCAAAGATGTAAAGATATTACACATGAATATAGTCACCATCTTTACAGGGATATGGGCATATTGTTCCATGCAGTGAAGATTAATGGTGTATATAAAAGGAAAACAATTTAAAGGTTGTGTATTTTTATTGATTTGTTTTGCTTTCTAAAAACATTTGTCTATTAACACTATTCAGAACATAATTTAGAAAAATTTGACAGTTGTCATTAATTTAAAAAAAAATCAAAATGTTATTCATATTTGGCCAGCAGTATATAACAATTAGCAGAAATAATCAACATATTTATTAACAGGACTGGATTTTATAGGAGCCAGACAGATTGTTTGCAGGGATGGACTTCATAAAGTTACATAATACTTTGTAAACATATTTATGAGCCAGCAGTACAAATTGTATAGTTACTTAAAATACATATTTTACATTTAAGTACTTTTAAATGACTACTGTGGTTTGGGAAAAACGTCACATTTGTGAAGCGGGTAATAAACTAACAAGAATAGCAGGTATGGGCATAAAAACATTTTTAAAGAAATACTTTTTTGGGGGGGGAAACTGTAATTGCACATTAACAAATATAGCAAAACAATCCATCTGCAATATATAAAATGGCTATATAGCAATATCCAATATTTTGAATATAACACAATTTTTATCTAAGATCCAATCAAGAGAAAAAAAGAAATAAAAAAAAGAAAAGGAAAAAAAAATAAAAAAAGGGAAAAAAAAAAAAGGAAAATAAATACTTAAACTTTAGCGGACTCTGTCATTTGATATTTCATCCTGGTCTGCTAGTCTGCCTGTAGCTTGAGGGGAAGGTTCTCCTACAGGAGCTTAGTCTTCTAATTCTTTGTATTGTGGCTATAATTAAAGGCTGTATTGATTTAAACATCATTGTAAATCAAGCTCTTAATAAGAATATACTATACATTTGACACTTCAGTTATCTTTTGTCTCCTGTAAAATAAGAAAATATCATGTTATGGAAATAGATAATATAAGCTTTTGATATGTGTCACCGTTTTGACCGGATTTCCATGGCCATGATCTAAGGATTTCACTAAAGCCAAGCAGATTTGGCTTTGTTTATCCTGCTTTCTGCTTTGTGACATATAGGAGAAGAGCAAAGCACTCCATCACACTTATGTTTAAATGAATATATATTTATCTATGTATCTTAAATATTTATTCGTTTTTATCTGCAGCTTAAACTACACACTTTGTCCCCCTTAATTAATCTGGTGCTCTAATGTGTAATTGACCCAATAAATATATGCATGGATAGACAATAATATATATTTTATTTTCATATTGTCAAAAATAAGCCTGAATTGAACTTGTTCACCTGGTATCAGTGCAGGTACTGAGTCGATGGCAGCCCATGAATTAATAATTGGGCCCAGAATTGTTAAGAAAATAGACGTTTGATGAATTGCATCACGTGTCCATTGCAAATGGCCATTAATGCAACTCACAGTAATATGTTTTAAAAGCCCATTATAGATTGTTCAGCACAATTCTTAAAGTGTAGGAAAGATGTCTTCAGATGGCTTATGATGGACAGCGCTTGAGTATTTGCAGAAGTGCATGACCTTCCAGTACTGCAACCTCTCTATATTGGATTGGAGAATATAACACAATAACACTTTATCACGTGCCATATGGTAGTTGGAAATATACACTTTATTCTTACTGCAGTGGTGGGCAAAAGGTGCCCGGGGGCTGCATGTGATGCCCGTCAAATGAAATCTGATCCTGTGATGCCAAGGAGAGGCGCATCATTGTTTTAATTTATATTCTAACCGTGCAAGTTTTATATTATATTATGAGAGAAATACAATATTATTCCAGCAATGTGGATATGTACATTTCAGTATCCTCTTTAGTATATTTTCCTCTTATTCCTAGGGTAGCATATTTGTTTGGAAAATCGTATTTTATGCGATATAACTATTGTGGACACATCTGCATACATTTATATGGATCCAGATGTGATTCCTGATATAATCATGTGGGTTCATATATTATTAGTGTCAAATAAAAATCTGTTTGTACGTACTTCACCATTTTTGGTTCCTTGCACTCTTCCTTTTTTATTCTAGTGCTTTTGAATATATAATGTAAAGAGGAAAAAAGTGCAATGTATGTTTGGAGTATAAGATGTGACTCGTATATAAGTATATTAACGTTCAAAATGGTTATAATAAGTGAAATCAAATCTTTACTCCAGGGATCCTTTTCTTTTCTCAGTTAATTCTGTCTTACTTTTTGAACAGGGCATATCTTTGTATGAGCATTGCAATACTCCTGAAAGTACTCCTACTTTCACTGGCAGTTTTTGCTGCCACATTCCCACCGTGCCAAGAGAAACTTCCTCCTCAGGACGTTGATCAGCAGAACCCAAATTGTAGATTCCAAGCGGCATAATTTTATATAAAATACAAAACATTAAATGCTGTAGAATTTTATTTCTTAAACCTTAGAGAAGGACCCAACATTTTATCAAATTCTAACTGAAACATTTGGCTCTCCTTACAATATTAAGGGAACAGTTGGGCAATGCCAGGTTAGGCAGCTGGTATTTGAGTTATACTTCCTTTAATGCACCAACAACCCAAGTATCTACCCTCTAAAACGGTGGACGCCAGGCAGCCAGTGGGTTTCCTGTGTCCTATAGTGAATATTATATTTATTATTATTATTATTTGTAACAGGCTACCATATTCCGTAATGCTATACAAGGGTTAAGTACAAGAAAGTTTAACACATTTCAAAATAATGGAGGGTCCTGTCTTTGAGCTTATTATCAAACATACACAGAGCTTTTCCTAAAGCATTGAAGCAAGTTTGAAAACTCACAAACTTACTGTTTAAAGGGTTTGGGTGTAGTACAGAGTGTGATAGATGTGGTGTTCATGTTAAGGCTGATGGTTATAAGCTTCTTTAAACAGATGTGTATTTAGTGAGAGCTTTAAGGTGTTGAGACAGGAGGATAATCTTGTGGAGTGAGGCAAGGAGTTCTAGAGAATAGGGGCAGCACAAGAAGTCCTGAAGACGGGAGTGAGAAGAGGTGATGAGAGGAGCAATGAAGAAGGTCATTAGTAGGGCGAAGAGGGCGGGTGGGAGAATATTTAGAGACAGGCGCAGATATATAAGGGGGTGCACTGTTGTTGAGAACTTTATACGTTGGGGTCAAGATTCTACGTTTTATTATGGAGGATGTGAGAAGCCAGTGACTGACAGAGAGGTGCTGCAGATACAAAGCGTTGTGATGGTAGATGAGTCTTGCGGAGGCGTTCAGTATGGATTGGAGACAGACGGGCGATGGGGAGGCCAGCAAGGAGAAAGTTGCAGTATATTTTAAATGCCTATTTAAATTCTTATAGTGAATATACACTGTATATTCAATTTTGTAGTGAATATATAAATCAATGCTTTTTCATATGCAATATATTCAAATCTTAGAAAAGTACATAAATCTCAAACAAATATACACAAACAAATAACATAGAAGTGTAAGGTTGTAATATCAAGTTTAAAGCTTCATGTTCCAATTTAAAAACCTATCCAAATGTTAATTGATAAGTTAAAATGGTAAAAGAACCATTGAGATGGCTCGTATATAAATGTGAGGATTAACTGGAATATGCATCAACTTTATATATTCAAAAAGTCTTTTTTTCCATTTGAGTTTTATTGAGGACGTAGGGCAGTGTTTATGAATTTCTTTTCCTTCCACGCAAACATAATATGTAATTCATGTCTCTTCTATTTCTTCATTACAGGTCCAGCAGCAGGTACATCCCACCCTCTCAGCTAAAGAAGACTCCTTGTACTATATAGAGGAGCTGATCCTTCAACTCCTGAATAAACTATGCATTGCACAGCCAAGGACAGTTCAGGATGTGGAGGTAAGACTGGCACGGACTGCATTATACCTGATGAGAGTTGGATGAAATGCGTCAGTCACAGTCCGATATGATTATTTGGTCTGTCTGCTCTGATACTTAAAGTGATGAATCAAAGGTTCCAGTTATTGTAGAAATGAAAAGTACAAAATGTTTTGTTTGCGTCGTTCAGTCGTGTCCGACTCTCCTTGACATCATGGACCGTAACACACCAGGCACATCTTTTTGTTCCTGGTCATGCTGATCCACTTGGTTTTCATGGCAGAGATGTTGGAGGTGGTTGCCAGTTCCTTCTCCACTGGGGCACAGCATACCGTTCCTGGTGTTCCTAGGTGGTCTGCCATCCAAGTACTGACCAGGCCCAAACTAGCTTGGCTTCAGGGTGGAGTGACCTCTTGGTTCCCTGACAGGAATCAAGCCCAAGTCGCAGCAGTGAAAGCACCGAATCCTAACCACTGCGCCCCCAGGGAACCCCAAAGAACTCCTAAATTAATATAATTACAATTAGTTCTTTTTTATGGTACTCTTTAGGCAAAATGTTTTTGTTTTCTATATCTAGGTTAATTCATTTTATCCTTTTAAATTGTCAAATAGAATTGTATTTTCTTCCTGTTCACTCTCATGTAGGTGCCATATTTCATCATTGTGACACAAGTCCACACTGACATGGTGTGGCCCTGTACAAGCAAACACACAGCATGTCACTGGCTGTTTGGAACACTGATACACTCATAATGTGAAGCCGCTCCAGGTGTGGCCTTATCTCACAGTGATGGAAAATGGCACCCTTCATTAGAGAAAGCAGGAAGAAAAGGGGCTTTCTAAGAATCTGTTACTCTAGAAGGCTTCTTAGAATTAAGTGAAGTGTAAACGTTATATGACAATTTCTTTATATGACAATTCAGGAGGATAAAATGTATTAAAGGGACAACTAGTTAATACGTTTCTATAGAACAAATAAAATGTTTAAAGGGACTCTTTAGGACGTTTTTTTGAGTGGATTGACCAATACAACTATACACCAGAGCACTGAAATCCACGTGAAGAAATGTTTTATTTCACGTTTTCAATCTGATACATATTTCACTGTTTTATAAGAGATTTCTATAGCCCAGTTCATTTTGAAACCTTTCTGACAGATGATTGTGCTGAGCCTCCATCACTTGGCAGGTTCTGCAAGGACCAAATAACACAAGCACACTCAAATGGCAATATATTGTGTTTGTAGCAATCAGAGTGTTGGCTTATTCCTTTGAATATGTAACATCAGTGATAAACAATGTGGATTTGGTATAGCAGTAGAGTCAGTAGAGGGCATTTAGAGCAAGCTTATAATTTGTTTCATTCAGGACCTGAGATAAAATTATGAAGATTAATTATGCTCGGAGTCAGACCGATACTGGTATTTCCCAGTATATAGTACATACTCGCACTTAGTCTCCAGGATGGATACTCTTTCCATTGTTTGAGATCACTACAGGCCGGCTGGTGCCAGCTTGTTGTTGTTTGTAGAGGACACAAACAAAGCCTCTCATTCCCCCTGCGCTGTGATCTGGGCCTAGGCCGCCGCCGCGCTTGTTTGTGGGCCTGGCACAGATCTGCTGGCCGGTGGCCAAGGCTTGCATTTCACTCACTCTGTAAAGATGGAGGATAATTGAATCACATATGAATGTGTAATTTCGTTTCTAGGAATAGTTTGCGGTGTCTCTCTCAAGGCCACACAGTCTTGTTTTATCCGTAAGTGTGTACAGATAATGTCTGGATTATTACGCACTTATACCTCAGAGCTGTTCTTGTCTTTGGCTTGAAGAATTAAAAAGCCTTAAAGGGACATAGAAGGTTTCTGGATTTCATTTGGAATATTATAACTTGTGTATCTATTTACTTTATGGACGTTTTCATGTTTAACTTGTTCTAATCTAACACATGCTGCTTATATCAGACACACACATTACCTTGATTCATTCAATTCACATACAGATTTATTTAAATAAATAAATAAAATGGTTTTCACACCCCCAGAGCTGCTTACAGGGGCACCCCATACTAACCAATAGAAACACCTCATTTGGGTATATTTTTAACCATAAACTAACCTCAAAGTCAACAGCAGCACAATGCAGAAATCCACAGAAGCAATGTCTGAGCCCCTCCTTGCTTACTTGTGGAGGTGATAAAAAGACTGCACATCCCATGATGCTTTGCTGCACAAACTGATTTTCCAGACATTAAAACACTGTTATTGCTGCCTGTGATTGGCCAAAACAAATTATGAATTGTATGCTAAGTTAGTTAGTGTTTTTAAGATACATTCCTTCTCAAAATAAAGTCTGAAGAAATGTGCAGGTTAAGCTTATTATTTTTTTCTATTTTGGGATTTTTTTTAATGCAAAAAAACATTTTTCATACACTACTGATTCTCTTCTATCAGATGGATTCATAATACATGAAACTTAATATGCCTTTAAGAAATGCTTAAAAGCACTGTTTTTTTTTTCTGCCTAAAATCATACAATTTGTACCTGATTGAGTCTGCCCTCTGAAGTTCTTGCAGCTCATGAATACAAAGGCTGTGAATTACAGTGTTTCAAATGAACCAATTCGTGACTTCTCTAAAGTAGTATGTTGCAGAAGCCACTGATTGGTTACTATGAGACGCTGCAAAGGGTAGACACCGGTTAGGAAGGATTTGTAAAAATGTAGGCAGAAAAAAAAAAAGACATTTATAAGGAATTAAAATAAAGTACACAAGTAAAGGGGTACATATGTGTATTGCATTGCTAGCAAAATTCAGGAAAAAACTGTAGTTCAAGAAACACTGCACATGTGAGCTTTGTGATGAATCACATATATAGTTGTGAGCATGCGAGCCCGCTCGAGCCGTTGCGAAGGCGCTCCTTGCCAGCAACTGAGGCCCTCGCAAACTTTACGTTAACACTCATTACAGACTCGCAAAAATCGGGCGCAACCCGCGGGCATGAAAAAATGGAAAACACAATAAATACACACAGCACATACATAAAAAGCTTACCTACAGCAAGAGGGAGCATCCAGGACCTCAAAAAATGAAGTTACACCTTAATTTAACAAAAAATAAAAGAGTTTAGACACTAAAAAAGTCTCTAAGCGAGAGAAAAAATGGTCGCTGAACAAAACGAAAACGAGGCTACGGCAGTCTAAACACGCAAAACACCACAAGAAACAGGCAAACGCCACAAAACACCTACGGATATTCCGCTACAGACGTATACCACACATTACCCGCCATTTTAGAACAATGCGGAAGTACACAACTACGCTAAGGGTTTGGTCTCGCGCACGCACAGTGTTACACTGCACACATTCATCACGCTTACACAGCAGCTCCACACCACTAATGCTGCAGCAACATCACAACACATTGACAGCTCTTCAACACAATGATTCCTGCATATATTACTTCAAAATAGGTAAAGTATATTACTTTATTATTCTATTATTTATTTTATTATTATACACCAAATAGCATTACCTCACTTACAATTTCATTGCTGTCATTTTTTGACGGGCAATTCTCTAGTTAACAATATTAGAAGTGGATATAAAAACATTTTTAGAGAAAGCTCTGGAGGAGGAAAGTGCCCACAAGTCCATGTAGTTAGGCTAACAAGTGACTTCCTAGGGACTGCAAGTATCAAATGAAGTAGGACTCCTAAATAATTGTGTTATCTGTGGGGATATGGGAACTTGTACATATATGTGTCATTCAGTAGAAAATAATTATAGATATATGTTGCAGACTGTACTCCTTTTATCTCTAATGGTCATTTACCATGTATTGAAGTCCTTTCTGTGGATATTGGGTGGCTCCAACCAACTGGTGTCAGCAGGAATACTTGTCGCAGTTCAGAGAGTCTAACTAGCCTGGGTAGTCTTGTCTGGCTCTTCCTTTCTGTTCTGTCAAAAAACTTAAATGTGAAGGATAGTATTTGTAGCAGATCTGCTTCTCTTCAGGTATCCAGAGGGTGAGGGAGGATTTATCCAGGTGCACTGTCCTTTCAGGAATATATACATCCAGTATCTCACAAAAATGAGTACACCCTTCACATTTTTGTAAATATTTTATTATATCTTTTCATGTGAAAACACTGAAGAAATGACACTCTGCTACAATATAAAGTAGTAAGTGTACGGCCTGTATAACAGTGTAAATGCTGTCCCCTCAAAATAACTCAACACACAGCCATTAATGACTAAACCATTGGCAACACCCCTAGGTGGAAATGTCCAAATTGGACCCAAAGTGTCAATATTTGTGTGGCCACCATTATTTTCCAGCACTGCCTTAACCCTCAACCCTCATGGGCATGGAGTTCACCAGAGCTTCACAGGTTGCCACTGGAGTCCTCTTCCACTCTTCCACACAGCTGGTGGATGTTCGAGACCTTTCACTTCCCCACCTTCCGTTTGACGATGCCCCACAGATGCTCAATAGGGTTTAGCTCTGGTGACCTGCTTGGCCAGTCCATCACCCTTACCTTCAGCTTCTTTAGCAAGGCAGTGGTCGTCTTGGAGGTGTGTTTGGGGTCGTTATCATGTTGGAATATTGCCCTGCGGCCCAGTCTCAGAAGGGAGGGGATCATGCTCTGCTTCAGTATGTCACAGTACACTATAAACAAATGATTTTACTACTACAGAGTAATTAAATAAACAAACTAACTAAAACTTGCTTGGTCGCCACAGTGGCCCTATACAAAGTCCATACCCATTTATAGCCTCACATGGAAGGCACAGATATCATTGTCCAGAGGTTTGTGTTTTCTCATACAAAATACCTCTGAGACATGGAAAGAGGACAGAGATGTTGGGGTAATGTGGTAGAACCAGATTGTCTAAACAGGCCAGAGTGTTCAGGTGAGTATATATATCAGACAAACCTCCTGTCCGTCACGGGGCCCGCATTGCCAGATTCTGTACAGATGTGATGCTAATGGAAACCTAAACATACTGGCCAGCCATACCACAGAAACTGTAGGAGACCATGGGAGCAGAAAAGAAAACATATTCTTTGAAGATTAAGGGATAAAGCATACTACAGCAGGAGACCCTTTCTAGGCAACCTTGTGCTGTTTTCCAAGCCCTGGTGTAGATGGTTGCTGCACTACTGTTAATGCAAGTTTATTGCTGTTTTGCTGATTTTTATTAATCTCTCTTACTTTTGCTCTGACAATATAGGGTTTTTCTTGAGACCATTTCCCTGGAATTTTGTGATTTGAATCATTACTTTACACATCATTGCTTTCTTTTAGCCTTTTTATTAGTTCCTTTTTATCGTTGCATCTAATGATGATGCATCCCCCTTGCTTTTTACCCCTAATAATTTTATTTCTCATCCCGCACAGGAGCGAGTCCAAAAAACCTTTCCACACCCCATCGACAAGTGGGCCATCGCCGATGCTCAGTCTGCCATAGAGAAGCGCAAGAGAAGAAACCCTCTCCTCCTGCCCGTTGATAAAATACATCCATCATTGAAGGTAACCATTTATTTTTCAACCAGTGCAAAATTTATTTTTCTTGCCAGAGATCTTTCCTTTCCAACATTTCAGCTAAAGCATTAAAAAAAATAGTGAATGCAGTGTAGCCTATCTTTTAAAAAAAAAAAAAAACTTTCAAGATGTTGCCCCAATGCTGCCGCATAATAGAAGCCAGGTTGCAATATCTGCAATTCTCTGTTACTGTGTGGATTGCACAGAAATCCCGTCCTGTCTTAATTACTGGTCACTTCTTCGCGGATCGAAAAAGATTGAAATTGACACTACACTCCTTCCCCCTTACTGTTTGAAAAATAGCACTAGGCATCAAAGGATAAAACCATAGCTCTACAGAAATGTAAATGCCTCTCTCTCATACACAATTTTCAACTATGTATCATGGATTCCTCTATCATCTAGCAGAGGCTTCAAAAATAAAATTCTTATTAAAACTAGCTGTTTGACTTTTTTTTCTTACAATACATAATCATAAATGAGATCGAAACTATAATCATAAAGGATACATTTTCTATCTCATTTATGATTATGTATTGTATACTAATTTAGTGTTATGCACTGAGAAACTTGTGATAGTAGACTGTGTGTTTTTTGTTGTTATGACTTTTTTCTTACTTAATTGTACTTGGTCAGGCTCAACGTTTTCAAACATATACATATATTTTTTCATTGTGCAGTTCTTCTTTAGATCAGCAGTTGCAATACTGGGATATTCGGTCCCAGGACTGGAACCGGTGTCGGTCCCAGGACTGGAACCGGTGTCGGTCCCAGGACTGGAACCGGTGTCGGTCCCAGGACTGGAACCGGTGTCGGTCCCAGGACTGGAACCGGTGTCGGTCCCAGGACTGGAACCGGTGTCGGTCCCAGGACTGGAACCGGTGTCGGTCCCAGGACTGGAACCGGTGTCGGTCCTTAAGACCGTATCTGTCACTTGTCAAAAACTGAAGAACGAGCTGAACCCAACAATTTTAAAACCTACCACATCAATTAGTCATAGTTGTAAATAGATTATTGTATTAACATATCTACAGTTAAAATTTACTTTATTCAAATCGGTGAAAAATTAGCTGAGTTTAGTGCATCACTTGTAGTATTACTCTGATAAAATGTTCTTGATCTCAAGGGCGTTCTTCACAAACATTGGATTGTAACCAACTGGTATCCAGATTAAAAAGTTTGAGAGCCACTGCTTTTACCTTTTTAAAATTAGTATCACTTAATACAACTAAAACATATTTTCTCCATTACCAATACAGCAATCTGTAGCTTATTTCTAATAAATATGTACACATGCAGAGCTAAGTGTACCCACTTCATCCTGCTGCGTACCTGAAGTACATTAATAATTCATGTCTGAGCTTCTGATGTTCTATTCTTTTTCAGGAAGTGCTTGGCTACAAAGTCGATTATCACGTGTCACTTTACATTGTGGCTGTATTGGAATACATCTCCGCTGACATCCTGAAGCTAGCTGGAAATTATGTCTTCAACATACGACACTATGAAATATCCCAGCAGGACATTAAAGTGTCCATGTGTGCAGATAAGGTACGGTCAGCATGAGATTTTGTACTTCGCAATGTGATACATACAATGTGTACAACCTGGGCTATATCTGTATCGCTGATCAGTAAATGGATAAAATGTTATGTACACATACATATTATCATGTTGTGAGGCATCCCATCCTTGAGAGACTCTGGTACTGAGATCTGCGTATTATACATCTTTGTAAAGAGACATTTTCCTCACTGTAGGCCCTCTTCATGGTGTGAGAGCACAAGATTATATTTTAAAATTATCTTTTTTTATTTACACTAATTACAGATACAAAATCTAAAGTTTTAAGCCTAGGTTTACATACAAAGTGTATCCTGCCTACTGGCTTTTGCATGAATAATAACAGATTCCAAGCACATGGTGAAGACCTTGATTGATAGCTGTTTTTCCCTGGACTCAGACTGACCAGTTAACCCATAACTGACCTGTTTAGGGGAGTCCAGCATCCCATGCCTGCACAGATAGATTTGTTAAGGGTTATTTTTTTTTCTTTTGATCTCTACACAGACAACACTGGAGTACATAGCACCAACACCATCTCCCCCTGCGCTGCTCTGCATTGTTCAAGGCAAAAGAGCAGAAACCTGAATTTTCTGCCATAATATTTCTATTGCCTTCAAACTGGAAATATAAGCATACTTACATTGACTTGAATGAGACAAACACACCTGCAACCTGATTGGCTGCAGTGAGGCAAAAGCTAATGGGCAGTCTGTTACACATGTAAACAAGATGGATACATATTGTAACATTCTTTTAGGTTATTTTTACTGTTATGTGACTTTGCTTAAGTCATGTGCCTTTAAAAGCATGAAAGTAATTTTAGACCAGTTCTAAAAGATATGAATTATGTTTTTTTTTTATTTCTATTGTCTCCCTCTGAGAACTATAATGTTGTCCTTTCTCCTCGTTCCCACGCCTTCGAGTGTATCACTGTTGTAATGTTCACACAGTACAGCTAGCAGCCTTCTACTGGGTCATGGGGTTTAGCTTCTAATACTTGAACCAAGAGCTGCTGTTTGCTTTGGAACTTGCATTATGGAGAATCACAATTGATTCATAGTTTCCTGTCTGTCGACCTTGAGACACTTCAAATAGAGAGGAATTGAAAAAATATAGTAATTTATCATTTTATTTTATATATATATATATATATATATATATATATATATATATATATATATATATATATATATATATATATATATAAAATTAGACTAAACGTACTTTAATTATGCTATGTAAAAATTATATTTTGGAAGCCCCATGGCATGTTTTACCACTAGTGTTCTTTTAAGTCAAGATGAAGACAATATGTGATATTCCAGAAATCCTGATCTTTGTTGGGAGCTCCAGGACCAGGGTTGCCTGCATCGGATGTGTCTGTGTAACTATCTGAGATTGCAATCCTTTCCCGTCACAGAGACACGTTCTTCTCTTTCACTCCCAGGTGTTGATGGATATGTTTGACCAGGATGACGACATTGGACTAGTTGCCCTCTGTGAAGAGGAACCTTCCTCGACAGGAGAACTCAATTACTATGACTTGGTGCGAACAGAGATTACTGGGGAGCGGCAGTACCTGCGTGAGCTCAATCTCATCATCAAAGTCTTTCGAGAAGCTTTCCTTTCAAACCGAAAGCTGTTTCCATCATCAGTAAGTCATTTTGCTCATCTCTAAAGAACCTTTAAAATGCCTTCTAATTTTACTTATCCGCTTGAGTAACAGTTGTTCCACACAGTGTGACATTTTCCATCATACATTTAAAAGCCTTAAATATGAAAGAAAGAAAAAAAACATGAATGAGTAAGATATAATTTAAATATATAAACGCAACAACAAAATTAGAGGTGCTCAATCTGAGAACAGACAATACCTGAAGTAGGTTTGTCCTATAGGTCTGGTTAACTACTCAGAGAGCAACCTCTTTTAGCCACTTGTGCCCTTCACAGGGAGAAATATCCTGTAGTATATTAGCCTAATCTCACTCAAAAGAGAAATATCAGGCAATTCTACCCTGAACAGGAGAAACGGCAAACCCTTGACGTGTTTCGGCCTCTATGGTCCTCGTCAGTGAGGTGCAGCTGTACTCCCTAAGGTACAGTGAGCAAGGGGTCCACGTCTGGTCCCCCTTATCACCCTTAGGGGGAGAAAAAACAACAAAATTATATGCGCACACACACACTAGCTCACATGTACAGTAGGTCAGGAAAAAAAGGACCAGTACATTCTTAGTACAAATTTAATGTTTGCTTACTCCACTAATATTGACAATAAATAAAAAATATATACTCCCAGTTTTATGCACTTAAATGCTTAAATCCTTTTTATTACAGTGTTTTAATATTTTCCAATATTTAGCCTGCTAAACATATCAGGTAGATATGAAAAAAATGTACCTCAAAATAGCATAGCATGCATACTCCTTTTGGGCCTACAAATATATTTCTAAAATTTCGGCTGTAAAATTAATTTATTTGTCTCTAAAAAAAATCATTCAGAAAGCTCCATATAACACATGCAAGTTGAAGTAACATTCATGTGACTTATATTAAAACATTTTTTTTCTAAAGTAGTTTTTATCTTTAAAGTGAACAAAGCATGAAGTTTCAAATATTATTAAAAATATGCCATCTTAACAGAAACTTATTGTGAATATTGAAATTTGTAAGCATGCTTATGCTCTTCAATTCTCTACTTGTAATGCCAGCCAGTATTCTCCTTTTTGTCATCAATTTCCATAACTCATATAGCCTTTCGTAATGGCCCTCAACCCCTTCTGTATCAATATATTACATTTTCTCATGTTTGCCTCTTATATATTTACTAAATTCCCACTGTATTTCTATGGAATGTTGTAGCTTTATAAATTATCCACTATAATAGTTATCGGCGGTGAGTAACGCCTGCGAGATGCGTTCTGCACAGGCATTAATCACAAGTTGAGTGCCCTAAACCGGGGCGGGGGGGGGGGGGGAGAATCTTGCAACTGGGCATGCGGGCAGAGGGAGGGAAAGAGAGGGTTGAAGGGGGAGAGACAGAGAGCACTCAGGGCACAAAGAGGGCGCACAGAGAGAGAGACAGTTCAGAAAGAAACGGAGGGCTCACAGAGCAGGAACATGGAGAGGGTGCACGCAGCGAGACCGCACAGAGAGAGCTACAGAACAATCAATTGAACATAACATATGACACCGTCATTTATGACAGGCAAGTTGCTAGCGATTTATAATAAGAACTTTACTATGAAAGATGAGCAGTGGAAACATGTATTATTGAGCATCCACATATGCTGTACTCCGGAATAGTGATGCCATATTGCACTCTCCCCTTGGCACAAGCATCTTGTCTCTCCCAGTGGCCTGCTGAGAGCACACAGTACAGGTGACCACTATCCCGTTATTAAAATACTGCTTCATGTACAGAGGAGTAATATGACCACATCTGGCTTGTAACCAAATTAACTACAAACTTTTAATTGAGTACGTCCAGGCGGTTATAAAAAAAAGTCAGTTATATAATGTTGTCAAACTCTCTCAAAGATATCACTGATCGGCCGGCCTTGATAAGACTGTGAGTAAAAACAAACACACGTCATATGGCTTGCAGTGACATAGTGTAGGTTACAGTTATATTAAAGGGCCACTACCACTAAACCTATTTAATTTGATATAGTCGTGATGTTTGGTCGTTCAGTCTTGTCCAGCTCTCTGTGACCCTATGGACGAGAGCACACGAGGCTCATTTTGTTTCTGTTTGTGCTAATCCATAAGGTTTTTTTTGGAGTGGGTTGCCAATTCCTTCTCCAGTGGACTGTGATTTGTCTGACCTTTTTGCTATGAGCTACCCATCTTCAGGGACCCTACATGGTATAGCTTACAGCTCATTGAGGTACACAAACCCCTTCACCACGACATGGTAGTGATCCAGAAGGGAATGCTGTAGTCTACAGTAAGATAATTACTTTGCAATTTTTTTTCTTCAAATCATGATTTTGAAATCAAATCTTGCTACTTCTTCTCAGACATATTTCCCATCCCTTTGAGTATAAAACATGTCTCTAATATAATAGTACAGGTAATAACAAGAATGTTATTTTAAAAAGATGCATTTTCTTACCGTCAACTCACATTGGTGTTTTCAATTTTCAGCTGACAGCTTTTCTGAACCATACGCAAAGATTGAAATCTTTTGTTAATCAAAAATTAACAACAAAGATCTTTCATTAACCCATGAGGCATTTGCTCCATTGTCTTGAGTGCGGTTGCCTGCATAAAAATGAAAACTATGCCTGCTCATAAACCTGAGACAATGGACCCAATACCTCAAGGACTTATTGACAATTAATCTGCAGTGATCTCTCATTAGAAATTAGTCTTGTGGGTGGATAAGAAAAGCTGACTGACAGGTCAAAACGGAAAACTTCAATGTTTAAATTTACTATAGGAAGATGCAATCACATATGATAGTTGTCGTAATTGCAAGTTGTTGTCACACTGTTAAAAATTACGGGCTTGCAGCGTGACAACAACTCGCAATTGCGAGCACTGCGGGCGTCGCATATGCCGAGGCCCTCGGTACCTCCCCGGAGCAGAGGGGGCTGCAGGATGGCCAGACCCTGTTGTTTGTCAGGCCCAGCTCCTACTCCTGGGCCTGGCCTGTGTGTGTCGGACTCCTTCCCTGCCTGCCTCCCCAACTCGGGCCTGTATCGAGTCAGGAAGGGCCGCAATGGGCGCATGGGGAGAGGTGAGGTTGAGAGCTAATTTGCTATTTAATTGGCGTCCCAGTTACGTGCTTGAAAGAAACAGCGATGGTTAAATCCGTAACTAATAGCCTGTCCCGCAAATCAATTTCTCCAAGCTCTCAAATGTTTTCACACTTGTAAATGGCAAATGAGAGGAGGCGGGCAAAGAGAGACAGTGGAGCGAGGAGAGGGGGAAGATTCGGGGGGGGGGGGAGACAAAGGGAGAGGGGGCAAAGAAACACAGGGGAGGGAGAGGGGGGGCAAAGAGACACAGGGGAGGTTGTGGGGGGAGAGAAAAAATAAATATTATCCTGTCATTTGTGACAGCAGGCCGTCAATGGGCAACAAGGGCGATCATTACGAGGCTTGCAATGGGTGCTGAAGGCGCTCATTTCTAGGCTCGCAGAGAGGGGAGAGAGGTCACAGAACAAGGGAAGGAGAGAGAAGCCGTTCATAGTGAGCCTTGCATTGTGTGGCAAACAGCATTGTGAGGCTTGAAAATTTTATGCCGTCATTTTTGACTGGCAAGTCGCTAGTTTTTAATAAATTTAACTGATAAAGTACTAGTTATTTTAAAGGTTTAATTTATACCATATTTTGAAACTACTGTCTCCCTTTGAACAATACAGTGGGAGGAAGCTCAGCGTGTGCTGAAAGATTACTATTCTTTTGAATTCCCTCCACTCAAAATAAGGACTAATTGGCCTCCAACCACTTGAAAATGCTGTGTAATTTAGCAGGCTCCTAGAAATAGAGCACGTGCACGATCCTTAAAGATCCTCCATCTCCTCGGCTCCCACTTACACCTAAGTGAACCTAGACCATTGTATCCTTACCTATTCTTACCTATAATTCCTTTGTGTAGGACACAGACATGATCTTCAGTAACATTCTGGACATCCACGAGTTGACCGTGAAACTACTGGGTTTGATTGAGGACACAGTGGAGATGACCGACGATTGCAGCCCACATCCCTTGGTTGGAAGTTGTTTTGAAGACTTGGCAGAGGTGGGGGCAGCATCTTGTACCAATGCCATCGTAATAACAAATGGTACCAAACGGCTTGTTCCGTAAAAAAGTATGGACTCCCATTAGGTCTTAAATTAAAATTTAAGATAAAGTTGCGATATTATGGATTTAACGTTTTCTTATATTTTAAAAGGAGTATAGTTAATTAGTAATAATATCACAACTTTATCTTAAATTTTAATGTTTTTATCTATTATTATTAAAATAAAAGAGAGAGAAAGGAAACTCTGTATTCAAAAGTATTTATCGCTCCTTTAGAAGTAAAAGTTTGATTTTAAAATGTGGTTTATTTATTTTTTAAAGAACTGATTAGCAATAAAATAATTATTTGCAGAACAAAAAAACGAACATGTAAATGTTTCAGATTTTCCCATCCTTTTTGTCTAGGGGATGTGATGTGTTTTTTTTTATATTTTTATATTTTATTTTATATAGACTGACTTTATTGCTGATCAGTAACTAAATAAACAAGTGAAACCCTACTGCATGAGCACTTCAGTAACACTTAAATTATTCTATTTTCCTCATTAAGTTCACAATAATGGCTGCACAGATTTTTTTATATAATTGTGATCCCTTCTGTCCCTCAGGAACAGGCATTTGACCCGTATGAAACCTTATCCCAGGACATCCTCGCTGCCCAGTTCCAGGAGCATTTTAATAACCTCATGGCTAAACCTTCTGTTGGTCTGTATTTTCAGGTGAGCATACTTAATTTGACAAATAGCTCTCAGCCCCTTCGTTATAAATGCACATACTTAGAATAATGTTGCTAACTATTAATATTGGCCTAGTGCTCTGTGGAGTCATTGTATACAAGCAGACGACCCCCTTATTCCTTGGTTTGTGAGTTCCAGCTAAGTCGGATTGCAAAAGAATATGAGCCAAAACTAAGTATAAAATAGTATAGATATGTCTAGATCTATGTCTTGGTACAAGAATTTATGGATTAATAGTGCACCGATTTATAATCTAGTACAGCACCGTGCATTATAATTATTAAGGTCAGACACAAAATCAATGGCCGGTGAATATCCTCATATCCTCCACAGGATTCAGATGTCCTCTGAGACCCTGGTAAACTTTTAAGTTTATGATATTGTTAATGATGCTGATCATCAAAAATATATACCTTTTTAGGTTTTAACTTTTTTTTTAATTTAACTTTTATGTGGCACTGATAATTAAAAAAATGCCAGTTTTAACATTTGTAATAAAACAAAATTACTTTGTGTGTACCACCACTTGCTGTAAAAATTTTCTATAGAATTATTTCCACAATTTAAGATATAGCTTTTAATATAATACCTTTGGTTAAACCCAATTAAACAAATAGAAGTAAGGCTAAACTTACAAGACTTAGATAACTCTATATATAAGTGGACTAACATTCCAATTAATGTGCTAATGATGCATACAGTAAAATACATCTTGCTTGAGATGTACATATGGCATGGACATCAATGCGCTGTCAACATTTGGGTGGAAAACCTGCAATCTTTACTGATGTTCTTTAAATTTACTGGAGTTGTCATGTGGGTTAATGGCCTCTGATTTCGTAGCTATTTCCCTTGCATGGCTATGTATCAATAAGTTATTATGAGAAATAGCCTGCGAAAGCCATGTGATAGCTACATAAATTATTGGCAACACAGCTCGCTTGTGCACACTTTGTGTATTTCATGTCTGAAGTCAATGCTCCTTGAACCTAACATTTAGGCTGATATAATAACAGATTAAGATGGCCCTATTAGTTTTCATCCACCAATTTTGCTAATGTTGCAGATTTATCCTATTTGTCACCTAATGTCAATGATCGTGTTCCTATTAGTGGCAGTGTGGACCAAGTCAAATACAAGGGTCATGTAAATTTGGTGGCAGGGAGAAGGAAGGGTTGTTAATAGTAAAATGGCTGCACCCATAGTGAGAGACAGCCTAAATCATGAGTAAGTAGTGTTATCCCTTATCATTTAACAATGTACTACCAAAATAAAGGATCACACATCAACATTCTACTTTATCACATTCTTTAAGCCAGTTATTTCGGTAGATAAAATGGTCGGATTAAATCTCTCATGCTAATCGCCAATCTCGACTGTGTATTGCCGAACACATATTTATGAACAGCATGATGCCTCTTTATTGTATATTTTGATAGTTCCAGCAAGCATATACATTTGTCTAACATAAGCCTTTCTGTGAATGCCAAAATTGGAAATGTACTGTTGGATTTAATCCAGGTTTTAGTTCCTGAGCTCGTACATTTCTGTGTGGATTGGTTGTCTGGATTATTGTGACACGGAGCATACTGAGCAGTTGTGCTGTGTCAGCATTATTACACTGATTTAGTGCTTCCCAGGGAGTAAGTCTTAGGGTGATGGTGAATGCGTCCTCTGGCTCCATCTGGGAGTGATTAACAGACCCCAGCACATTTCCCAGATATAACCATACGTTTTTCTGCAGGGATGTTAGTCATGTTCTCAGCAGCTTTGCCAAGAGCAAAAACGTGCATAGTTCTTAAAGTCCTTACAAGATCTCAGAGGTCCCATATTTATAAAGTCTATCTCATTGTAAAGGGCAAAATCTAGTTTAAAAAATAAAAAAAATACATATTAAATGCCTTTAACATGAATCTAGAGAGACCTACATAACTCAACTAAAGTGGTCCTTAAATAAAGTATAATGGAGTAGTGTTTAATCGCACTTTATACAATGAATTACTATTTGTTTGTTTTTTACACCCCCCTTTTTGCTGTAAAAGCGACCGTTATCTCCACCTTCTGAAACAAGTATTGGGGGTGTGGAGCTGCCTGGGGGAAGTGGAATATCACAGCTGTATTATGGTAGTGAGTGGCGACTAGAAAGTGTGACTCTGTGTACACTAGCAGCTCAGGCCACACCGATACTGGGACTAATGTGGGTTTCAGTGAGTGGATTTAAATTTGGCACTTTCCCCTCTGAACGGCTCCACGCCATCCCCAATACTTCATTCAGGGGGGTTGAGAGTACAGGAACTTATTCAGCCGTGGGGGGGATCATTAATAAAATGAATTGGTTAAATGCACAGTAAAAGTTTATTTAGAAAGGTTTTTTCTTTTTTTTTTTTTTATGACAAAGAAAGTGGTCTTAAATGCTGCCCTACATAGTTATTGTGGCAGTCAGTGTCTGTTTATCTACTTCTTTAAAGGGCTACGGAAGGTTCCCTGTTTTAATAAACTATTACTATGTTTTTATTTCTATATAAAAACATCCTTTTATTAACAAGTGCTTAAAAGCTCTGTTTTTATCCACTGAAACCTTCTAAACCAGGGGTGTCCAAGTTCTGTCCTGTGGGTCTGCACACAGGCCTAGATTTGAGGATGCCCCTGCTGCACCCAGGCGAGACTATCACTTCTTCAGTCATGCTGATCGACTCGCATGTGCACAGAAGGGAAATCCTCAAATCCAGGCATGTGTGCAGCACACCAGGCCCAAACTTGGTCACCCTGTTCTAAACAGTCCCTGCAAAGGTTCACCGCTTGTAGCTCATGTATACAATGTTTCTATAGTACTAGATGTGCTAACTAATGACTGGCTGTGTCTCGGCAGCATGTTGCTGAGATGCAGCCTGTCATTGGCAAGTACATCTAGTACTATAGGCACATTGTGTGTATGAGCTACAGGGGGTGAACCTTTGCAGAGACTGTTTAGGACAGGTGTCAGACTTTTGCAGTGACTGTTTGTAAGGTTTCAGAGGATACGAGTTAAGTGCTTGTTAATAAAAATGATGTTTACATATGCAAATAAACACTTAAAGTGAAATGGAGGGTTCCCTGTTTTACTTATTAAATCAAACTACCTACGTAAATAAACAGCAATGACAACCACCTTAACGATAAATGGCAATATTTAAAGGACTACTTTTTATGGTATTTTAAAAGGCTCACCCTCCATGTCCCTTTTAAGGGGAGGAGTGTTAAAATGATTAAGGCTTTAAAAGGACACTGAGGTTTCAGTATATGATATAATTTAAAAGCAAATACCTTATTTATTGAAATGTAGTATAACGTGTTCTCTTACAGTGTTACAAGTCTTACAAGTTTAGTTTTCAAATAGATCCGTAGGGGTGATTAGCAATTAGTAGCATCGATAGCCCATAAGAAACAGATAACGGACTATTAGCCTCATTAAATTCGAAGCTCGTATGTGCAATGTGAGACCCGCAACGGCTGCAAGCTTGAAATTGTGCGGATTTACGATGCTATTAAATTAGAACATGCTGCGAGTTACGGGCTTGAGATGCAAACCCATGAACCAGTTTTCGCTCATTGGATGTGCGTCTGTGAACGTGATCAATTAGTCTAACTCGTAATTACGGGTTTAGATGGAGCCAATGGCAACAGAGATCGTCATCATTACGTCGCTGAAAAATGGAGGTGGGATTTCAAAGTCTTTATAGCTTCAATTACGAGTTACGATCGGACCCACATTCCACATGTAATGCAATATTGATAAATATGATACTCTTTCACATGCGAGTTACATTATATGTATTAACACATTGATTGCCAGGATCGATATAACACGGAAATTACACATGAAATATAGTGTTTTTCGGGGTTGATTTGCGAGCTTGACAATGTTGTGCTATTAATTCTAAGACCTAACATCACTTTCCCTGTTCATAAAAGAACAGTAGTGTATGTATATGTACATTTAAGGTGCTACAGATTGAACTTTATCCCCCTTGCGGGTCCTCTCTAGCCTTGGCTTCTTGGCTCAATTTGCGAGTTACAGAATTGAACGCAAGTGATTTTGATGCAATTTAATAGTGCAATTGGAACGTAGCGGTTACGGGCTTGACAGATCAAATGATTTGCGGGCTTGCAAATCGAATTCTCACGTCGTCCTACCCCGCAAGTTGTCGGCTGGCTGGTTTAAGAGGCCAATTTATTAGCCGTAAGTCTTGCGAGCTACGTTACGAGCCACGATTTTACACTTTAGGGGAATTTAATGTGGCTGCATGCTTGGAGTAGGGCCAGAAAGACTGATTTGACAGGTACAATTTGCAAACTGTATCAAGATGGTCATTGCCAACCCTTGCTCTAAAAGAGGACATTGATACGTCCTAAAATGTGAATTTAAAAAAAATAAATACATTTTATGTTGATATTAAACAAAGATCTTGAGCGCTCTCACCTTCCACTTCAGGACACAACCCTTGTTTGCCTGACATTCACTTCCCTCCCATATCATACAGAAGCTCTTACCCCTGATCATATGTAAGCTCAGTTCAGCTAATGTCAATATGCTCTGCTGTGAAATGACTGTTTGTACAAGGTTAAGTAGAACTATAAGCTTGCAGAGCAAACACTTGTCAGGGACTTGTCAATGTGACTGCTCAGTAAGACGGCGTGCTTTCTTTTCAGTCAATAGCAGATGGGTTCAAGGAAGCTGTTCGATATGTCCTTCCACGGCTAATGCTGGTTCCTGTTTACCACTGTTTGCACTACTTTGAACTATTAGAGGTAAGCAATTTATATATCACAAAACCTCTGCATTTATGCATTATTTAAAGGGCCACAACAGAGCTCACAATTATGGTACTCTTATTTTAAAAATACATTTCATATTGAGTATTGCTTTTATAAATTATTACATAGGAATTTTATTAATGGTCAATGATTAATTAAAAAAAAATAGCCTCTTTAAAAGTACAGTGGTACTTTAAGCAATCTCAGAACCAAGGATCACTTCATGTCTTAGATATATTAATTTTTCAAGTTTTTCAACTCACAAGTCATGTAAAGTGTTGCTTTAGTGTAGTTTCTTAAGCAACAAGCTCAATCAGAGAACAAACTTACCATAATAGGTTAGCTCCATGGACATGATAACCCACTCTGAGAGCTGCCTCTTTTAGCTCACTTGTGTCCTTCACAGGGAGAAATATCCTGTAGTATATCAGTCTGGTCCCACTCAGAAGAGTGGTCCAGCCCTGAAATACCAGGCAATTCTACCCTGAACAGGAGAAAAAGCAAACCCCAGACATACGTTTCGGCCTCTGTGGGACTCGTCATTGAGGTGTAGCTGTACTCCCTAACGCACAGTGAGCAAGGAAGTCCATGTCTAGAGTCCCCCATCACTCTTAGGGAGACAAAATATAAGGGTCATTTGCAACAAGTGACATTTTTGTAGCTTAAAATAGTGTTTTCATGCAAAAAAATAGCTATGAGGTTGCCATGTTGGTTTCATCACGTCTCCAAACCACCAGAACATATAATTTGTGAGGGGGTGGTAGCAAACTGTGTATCTCCATACTGCAGCTTCTAGTGCATACAACACAGCCAGCAACGTATTGGTCCATGCAGTCACATGGTGCAGACTCCTGCCCACTTCACATAATGACTTATTCTGAGGAATGGGTGGAGGCACTGAGGCCGACATGGCAGCAACATGCCTTTACAATTCAAGGAGGTAGGGCTGCTAAAACATTAAAAGCCATCATATAGGGGTATCATCAAAGTGGCCCAGAAGATGTTCCTATTTATTTACTATATTAGTAAATATATCTTCTATTTGTCGTTGTCTTGCTAGTCTTTACAGGAGCGCAGTGAAGACCAAGAAGACAGGGAATGTCTGAAGCAAGCCACCACTGCTCTCCTTAATCTGCGATGTAGCATGGAACGTATTTACAATAAACACTCTCCCCGCCGCAGACCTGGGTAAGATCAGCCCTCTGAGATCACAATTGAATAAACTCCTTTTCTTATTCTGAAGAAAATCAAATGAGAATTTTAGATTATCTTTTTATACTTCTATAAATCTGTGTGAATTATCTCAGTTGAACTAGTTGTATGTTCACAAATATTTTTTATTCTCATATTGATGTTTCGTTCGAGGCTATACTATATTATACATTTTCATCTCTGTTAAAATTTCTGTAATGTGTCGGTAAATGTATTTTTGTCATTTGATAGAGAGTCCATCTGGCGCCTTTACAACCGTCAAACGCGAAGCAAACACTTGGCCATCAAAAAGATGAATGAAATCCAGAAGAATATAGATGGTTGGGAAGGAAAAGACATTGGGCAGTGCTGCAATGAGTTTATCATGGAAGGTTCCTTAACTAGGGTGGGCGCCAAACACGAACGCCACATTTTTCTTTTTGATGGACTTATGATCAGCTGCAAAACCAATCACGGACAGTCACGTATTCCTGGATATAACACTGCGGAATATAGGTTAAAGGAAAAGTACATCATGAGGAAGGTGCATATTAATGATAAAGAGGACACTAATGAATACAAGAATGCTTTTGAGTTGGTTTCTAAAGATGAGAACAGCATAGTATTCGCAGCCAAAACAACAGAAGAGAAGAACAATTGGATGGCGGCCTTAATATCACTACAGTATCGTAGCACGTTGGACCGAATGTTGGACTCTGTGCTGATTCAGGAAGAGAACGAGCAGCCGCTGAGGTTGCCCAGTCCAGAGGTTTATCGATTTGTAGAGAAAGACTCCGAGGAGAACATTGTATTTGAGGACAATATGCAAAGCAGGAGTGGGATTACTATCATCAAAGGAGGAACTGTAGTGAAACTGATTGAGAGGCTGACATACCACATGTATGCAGGTAAATGAGTTATGGCAAATTGTGTTCAAAATAACCACTTGATAAATACAAGAAGCCTGCATCTAAAACGTTTATGCCATTTCTTAAAGAGATATTGAAGGCATGCATTTCAAATATTTAAAAGATTAGGATTTAAAGGATCCCTGTAATGCCGAACCAAGAAGAGCAAGTTCTCTTAACTTGCATTGATCATTACTACATGTGTTTAATTTCTAATGGTAATAACCAATATTAAATTCATTTTCAGACATTAGATTATCATTCAGCTTATTTTTTTATTCAGCTGAGTTCTTAATGTCATTCAGGGGAGGGTGAGGGATTGGCTGAAAGACGGCCCTAAATGGCTTTAAAAACAATTTGATTTGATAAAAGAATAAACAGAAAGGCAAGGGCAACCTTGTTCCAGATAGCTCCCGAGCTCAACCGGTACACTCCCTGCCAATAGCCAGTCAGAAGGAGGTCTTGACATTTTTGCAAAGTCGCATTTCCAGAGTTTTAAAAGTTCTCAGATTTCATGCAAAGAAAATGTTTTGTAATTTATAAAATCTAATCTTTTAAAGTTATGACCACGAAACTGTGACTTCAGTGTTCTTAGTGAAATGTTAGCCTATATTATAATTGTCAAACTGCGACTTGTTGTCACGCTTGCAAGCCATTAAAGCCTTCCGAGCTCGCAGGAGTTAGGCAAAGAGCGCCAAAGGCTCTAATTGCCCTGCAAGCCATTGAAGCACGCAGGACTTAGGCTGAAATGAGCACTTAAGCAGCCGCGCGGCACTTAGGTTTCAATGAGCACCACAGGCGCCATCACACATGCAAGCTCGGGGGGGAGGGGGGATATGAATTTAACGGCTGACCAGCGGAAAAAGAAAAACAAGAAAAATACAAAAAAGTAAATAAAAACACATTCACACACAGCACAGGGGGAGAGCCAGGACGCCTGGAAGTGAGGGTGCAAACAATTTTCAGCCTTATTTGACGTGTTACGTCACACAAAAATCAGCTAAGTGAGGGGGGGAAAATGGCGGACAAAAAACATGAAAAATTCTGAAACTCGATGAAAACGAGGCTGAGCAAAGCCAGGCATGTGGGACTTAGAAAATACACGACGGCAAAGACACTAACACTTACACCAACAACGCCAAACAGCCCATACACACAAGAGAAATACACAGGGAAGGGACAGGGGGAGATGCTGGAAAGAGACACATGGCATTCCCAAGCACAAAACTTTCAGGTTAATGAACCCTTCAATGAGCGGCGGGCCGTACAGTAGGCAGGAGGAAATGGTCGCAGTGAGCGGCGAAGGAGCTCAGAGAAGCAAAAGCCTCACATTGTGTGGCAAACCGCATTGCCTGGCTTAGAATTGTATTACTGTCATTTTTTGACGGGCAATTCGCTAGTTAAATATAAGATACAACCATAGTGTTTGCAAGCAATTTTTTTTGCCATGCCAGTCATCAACAAATAAAAACAAAGAATAAAAACGGTGAACACCAGCTTGGAAGTCTTGCTCTGCAAGTGCCCCCCTCATGCCTTGATAAGCAAGTGTCATAGCAATTTCCATGCCTTAGGAAAGTCTGCTAAAATAAAAAAATATATATATTTTTTTCTTTTAAATGCTTTTATGACCGTGATTTCCTCCAGAAACCTGTAAAGTGTTTGCCTTGCCATTTGAGCTTATAAAAGGATGGTAATTAATCCACAGCAACTACATTTCCTGCATGTCAGAACACTAGTAGGACCAAACATAATCTTATAGCTCATTCTTTTTTTTATGGAAAAATATTGTAATGTTTAATGTTATTTGAAATGCGTAATAGAATATCTGGGACTCTATTTTCTTTTTAGACTAATAAATGTATGTTCTGTGTAATATCTATCTAATTATATATTACATTAATGATTAGTTTTCTTCTCTTAAACAAGCTGTAACTTGTTTTCCCTTCCAGATCCTAACTTTGTGCGCACCTTCCTGACAACGTATCGCTCATTCTGTAAGCCCCAAGAATTACTAAGCTTATTGATTGAAAGGTATGTAGTCAAAATATTCTTATTACATCAGCAACACCCTCTTGATTTTTAAATTATGTTATTAGCAAGTTACATACTTAATGTACTTAATCCAGAGTTCTAGAAACAACATGTTTTTTTGCGTAATCAAGAATTCTGACAATCATGAAATTCTGTGAGGAAGACTGAAACATCCAAACTCACCAGCGTCTACTAATAAGGAGGCGGTGGAAAAAGTATTTTGTTTTTTGAAATTGCTGCTGCATTGATGGCATTATAGGCATTTTAGTTTAGTCAGGGGAGGGGTTAGAAACAACTACTTTTAATGCCCCCTTCAAGGGGAGGGCATTAACATTTTTGTTTTACTCAGGGGATGAGTATTACATTTCTTTTGAGGTTATAAATTATTGGTTGAAGCAGTGTACAAAAAATTTTGGATATTTTTATACCCTCTCTTTGTGGAGTGTGTTATATAGGCAGAATTCATTAGTTTTTTTAAAGGGCCATTTAATTCAGCACAATTTGGACCACATCACAGTAAATGTCGTTTCTGAAATATGTGCATTTTTCACTGAGAAATCAAATAAAATCTGTGTTTGCATGAGTCACTGACTGCCCAGACCCACAGCTACAGCTCTAAAGCAAAAGAGAAAACAGTTAACCCTTAACAAATCTGTGCAGATCATGGAATTATGTAATCTCTTAAACAGGTTAGTTATGGGTTTACTGGTCAGTGCAGTCTTGAGTACACAGAAAAACTGCTTTCAATCATCAGTCTTCACCACCCGTGCTCGGCTATCTGTTTTTACTCATGCAACATCGGTAGGCAGCATAGTTTTTGTATGTTAGATTTTTTTTTTAGCTGATGTTAGTGATTTTTTTTAATCATTTTAACATACAATCTTGTGCTCTTTCACACCATGAAGAGCAGTTACTGTGAGGTAAATGGCCTTTATTAAACTGGTATTTGCTACATGATTGAGTCTTATTTTCCCCTTTTTGAAGAGTTTGAATCTTCTGTGCATGGCAGGAGTGATATCATTGTGACTGTATATAGTTTTTATACACTCGCATCAAGTCATGTCTGGTTTTTCAAACTTGTTGTTCCAATGCTCTATATATATGTTTGTGTAAATAAAGAACACATCTCTGTACTCAATTTTTTTATGTTTTCTGTTGTTAATTTTTATGTGGTGCGCAAACGGTACATAATAACTATGAATTATTTAGGTTTGACATACCAGAGCCTGAACCTACAGAAGCAGACAGACTGGCCATAGAGAAAGGAGAACAACCAATCAGCGCCAATCTGAAAAGATTTAGGAAAGAATATGTTCAGCCGGTGCAACTCAGGTGCGTCTGAAAGGTTTTCATCTAAAATTCTAAATTTCATCTCTCTGTGTTTACATTTTATTTGCGTACACTTGTAGAAAAACGTTACGTGACTTCTAAATTATTATGTCCTCTTAAAAGAACATTGATGTCCCAAATTTCAAAAATAAAGTAAGTTTTTATATGCAGTTATCCACAGATCCATGCCTGGAACCCCTATAAATATTAATGTGACAAATATGGTATCATTTTAAATCGAAAGATAACACGTACTTGTAAAAACGTACTTTTCTTTGTCAAATATGCACCAAACTAACATTAGCAGCTGTGTATACCATCTAATTTTTTTTTTATTTTTCCATTTTGTGTTATATCATGAATGATGGGGGTGGTTGTAGTCTCAGTTGGGGAGGCAAGTAGAAGTCAAGAGCCTTTGTTTAATAACTGGATGAGATTAAAGTTAACACTAAAACACTTCCTCTTCACTTTACTTTGCATCAAAGGATGCAACCATAACTTTCCTGTATGAAACAACCCTCTCTCGCATCTGCCATTATAGGGACCTAAAAAAACATTTCATTAAGTAAATTAATTCAGTAAATTAACACTGCCATTTTGGAGCTGTCGGTCTTTCTGATCCAGAAACAGTGATTGAAATATTTTGTTAATGAGAGATCATTGCCATGAATTACTGGTTAAGCATTGGATCTATTGTCACTGGCGCAGTCGAGTGCATAAGAAAAGACTGAGCATGCCTAGTTCTTTTTTTTTTTTTGAGAAACAACAAGTTGACAGTTCTGTTACACCTATTTTCACTTACACTTTTTGGCGAGGGACACAATAATACGATTTTGGAACTTATTGTATGTACAGCTATTTTAGACGATATTTCTGTAAGTATTTCTTACAACCTGCAGGAAAGACGGTTTCTTATAAATAATCCTCTCTTTTCCAGGGTTTTAAATGTATTTCGTCACTGGGTTGAACATCACTTCTATGATTTTGAGAGAGATGATGAACTGCTCGAGAGGTTGGAAACATTCATTTCTAATGTTAGAGGTAAGCTTGAGAAAATAGCTCACCTGTTATGTCATCCAATTAAATAACAAAGGACACATTTTTTTTTTTTGTTTGTTTTATAATACTGATCATTCTTAGAGAAGATTAACTTAAGTCCTGAAATGTGCCTACTTTGCCAGTTATTCCCCCATGTTTGTGGAGCATGGAAGCTGTAATTTTTAGCTCAGTTTTTGTCACTGAGTTGATTAGGTCAAAGCTCAGGGTTCAGCCCAATAGCCAATCAAAATGTAGCTGAAGTTCAAAGCAACAACTACATTCTTTAAAACAAATATATTTGAACGTCTTTAGTGAACCTATTCATTTTAGAGTTTAGAGGAAGCTTTTATTTTAAATTATTAAATCTATGTTGATCTATATAACTGGAATAAAAACAAGCAGATTTAGAATATAAGGTAACTATTTATCTTAATTATGCATTGATATTTAATACAATTCCTATTCCATATTTTTTACAAGCAATATTCAATATTAACATTTTTTTGGTCCGTCTCCAGTGGTGATGTATGGACATCAAGGACCTCACGGAGAACAGGTCTAAAGGTCTTAAATGTGACACAAAGGAGGTTTAACATCTGCTAGAACTTTATACTCTTATCAGTTGAATGTTTAAAAATTAGCATTTTTCCTACAGTAAACTAATACCGATGGTTTGCCATTTTGAGCTGTCAGTCAGCCTTTCTGATCCACCCATATACCGACATTCATATGTTTTTGTTAATGAGAAAACATCTGCATTATTGATAATCTCCCGAGGCACTGGGTCCATTGGTTTGAATGCAGTCTTAGGAAAATGCTTGTTTTTTTTTTTTAAATAACATTTGATTGATACAGTACTTGGTAATTAGCTATAGTTTTAAATCATACAATATGGAAACTACTGTATCACTTTAACAACAATCTGGTTAGATAAAGACCAAGAAAATAAATTTTAACACAGAAGTGAGGTACATTGTGCTGGTATAAGTGTGCGATATGTAGAAGTGTGAATAAGTAGCTGTATAATTATCCCCTCAAATACATTTCAATTTGCATTTTTAGGAAAAGCTATGAAGAAATGGGTGGAATCCATAGCAAAAATCATCAGAAGGAAAAAGCAAGTACAGGCTAATGGTGTGAGCCATAACATCACATTTGAAAGCCCCCCTCCTCCTATAGAGTGGCACATCAGCCGAGCAGGCCACTCTGAAACGTTCGACCTCATGACTCTGCATCCAATAGAGATCGCTCGGCAGCTAACTCTGATAGAGTCAGAACTGTACAGGGCAGTACAGCCGTCTGAGCTTGTGGGCAGCGTGTGGACAAAGGAGGACAAAGAGATTAATTCCCCCAACTTACTGAAAATGATCCGCCATACCACAAACCTCACCCTCTGGTTTGAGAAGTAAGTACGATTTTTGGTTTATTAACATTTTTTTAAATATACACCAACTTGTAACAAATTCTTTCTTGTTATAGGATGACATCTACATGATTTAAATGACCACTGTAGTCCAAAATACTCTTTTAAAAAAGCATTTTTTATACATTGTTCGCCAATGGAAAATATATTACGTTGTTTGAAGACAATTAACACTATAATAAGACAGGCAGATACAATGCAATGTGTTTGGTACACTTTTATGTTACCAGTCAGTTAAGTTGAAGCAAGGACTCATGGAGGCCCTGTTAATTGATAATTAATAGTGAACATTAACTATACACAGTGTGGGATTGTTTGATACATTTATCCCATTATCTATGGGAATATGGTCCTTTATAGAAACTCTTTAGACATATTTGTGTTTCATATGAATGTTTTAACTAGGTTACTTAACTTCATCTTCCCCAGTGTAATTGCCATAGACCATTTATACATCTAAATAGTAGAGTATCAGGTTCTCACCTTATGGAAGCTTCCTCTTTCTTCCTGTTCTTTCTCATACAGGTAGTCATTTTGACATGTGACATTCCAGTAACTGAGAATCTATTTCTCTGGTGGTTTCTTAGAAGTAGACAAAGTGCAAATGTTATCACAAATACATAGAGGAGGATAAAATGGTTAAAACATCTGTATAAAACAAATCAAACATCGCTTACAGAGGCAATGGTAAATGATCACTGTAGGCTCTTCAAATTACCAACATTAGCAGCTGTGGGCATAAAAGTGTTTATTTTAGTTGACATATTTTTAGTTGACGCAGTTGCTTGCGTATGAAGAAAGTCTCGGTTTTGTCCTCCACACTACTTAGTGGGTGTATCCTGGTTATTTTTACTATCTATTCAAGAGCGGAAGTAGTACAGAGGGAGCAGTGAAGAGGATTTGTGGACCTCTTTGTGAAATCAGATACGATTTCAGCAAGGATACTCATAGGCTTAGAAGAGACAGCTTGCAAGTATACATTCATTCCTTGATTGCCCTGCTCTGTAACTACCCCTTTGTGCCTTGAACAGGAAGTATGTTAATCATGGCAGCTTCCATACACTAGCAGATGATGAAACTAAAAAAAATGTATGCCCATGATTTACATGTCTGCTAATGTTAGTATGTTGCATATTTCATACACACGGGGTGTTTTTGTTAATCTACAGTGGTCCTTTTAGTTCAACAAACCTTCTTAACCCCCTTTAAAAAAAATATCAACCAAATTGGATCATTGCAATCATTTAATATAACTGCACATACGCTGAATAATTACTTTTAGTGATAATGTGGTTTAAGTAATTCAAAACTGAAGATACTTGTTTTTTGTTTCAGGTGTATAGTGGAGACTGAGAACTTCGAGGAGAGGGTGTCCGTTTTCAGCAGAATCATTGAAATTTTACAGGTCTTTCAAGACTTAAATAATTTTAATGGTGTGCTGGAAATAGTCAGTGCTGTGAATTCTGTTCCAGTGTACAGGCTGGACCACACTTTTGAGGTTAGTAGAATATTATTCTTTAACCTAAATATGGGGTGAACATTGCCCGATCTTTCCTGACATCTTCCCTTACACATCTGACTTTAACAAAGGAATAAACTGACTCCTCAAAGGTTATTCATGAAATGAAAAAGTTTTTTTTAATTTTTTTTATTTGAGGTCACTGAATATATGACCATGTACAATGAGATAAAAATATATGTGCTTGAAAACCTTATATCTGACTAAGAGCATTATTAAACAGTACAAATTCATAACACTAGAGAGGAGGTGGGGAAAGGAGGAGGAGGTGGGGAAAGGAGGAGGAGGTGGGGAAAGGAGGAGGAGGTGGGGAAAGGAGGAGGAGGTGGGGAAAGGAGGAGGAGGTGGGGAAAGGAGGAGGAGGTGGGGAGAGGAGAGGAGGAGGTGGGGAGAGGAGAGGAGGAGGTGGGGAGAGGAGAGGAGGAGGTGGGGAGAGGAGAGGAGGAGGTGGGGAGAGGAGAGGAGGAGGTGGGGGAGAGGAGAGGAGGAGGTGGGGAGAGGAGAGGAGGAGGTGGGGAGAGGAGAGGAGGAGGTGGGGAGAGGAGAGGAGGAGGTGAGGAGAGGAGAGGAGGAGGTGGGAGAGGAGAGGAGGAGGTGGGAGAGGAGAGGAGGAGGTGGGGAGAGGAGAGGAGGAGGTGGGGAGAGGAGAGGAGGAGGTGGGGAGAGGAGAGGAGGAGGTGGGGAGAGGAGAGGAGGAGGTGGGGAGAGGAGAGGAGGAGGTGGGGAGAGGAGAGGAGGAGGTGGGGAGAGGAGAGGAGGAGGTGGGGAGAGGAGAGGAGGAGGTGGGGAGAGGAGAGGAGGAGGTGGGGAGAGGAGAGGAGGAGGTGGGGAGAGGAGAGGAGGAGGTGGGGAGAGGAGAGGAGGAGGTGGGGAGAGGAGAGGAGGAGGTGGGGAGAGGAGAGGAGGAGGTGGGGAGAGGAGAGGAGGAGGTGGGGAGAGGAGAGGAGGAGGTGGGGAGAGGAGAGGAGGAGGTGGGGAGAGGAGAGGAGGAGGTGGGGAGAGGAGAGGAGGAGGTGGGGAGAGGAGAGGAGGAGGTGGGGAGAGGAGAGGAGGAGGTGGGGAGAGGAGAGGAGGAGGTGGGGAGAGGAGAGGAGGAGGTGGGGAGAGGAGAGGAGGAGGTGGGGAGAGGAGAGGAGGAGGTGGGGAGAGGAGAGGAGGAGGTGGGGAGAGGAGAGGAGGAGGTGGGGAGAGGAGAGGAGGAGGTGGGGAGAGGAGAGGAGGAGGTGGGGAGAGGAGAGGAGGAGGTGGGGAGAGGAGAGGAGGAGGTGGGGAGAGGAGAGGAGGAGGAGGGGAGAGGAGGAGGAGGAGGTGGGGAGAGGAGAGGAGGAGGTGGGGAGAGGAGAGGAGGAGGAGGAGGTGGGGAGAGGAGGAGGAGGAGGTGGGGAGAGGAGAGGAGGAGGTGGGGAGAGGAGAGGAGGAGGTGGGGAGAGGAGAGGAGGAGGTGGGGAGAGGAGGAGGTGGAGGTGGGGAGAGGAGGAGGTGGAGGATGGGAGGGGGGAAGAGAGGGCATAAAGACAGAGAGAGGGATCACCGAATGAGGGATAGAGGGCGCTCAGAGGGAGAGAAACAGAGGGTGCAGAGATAGACAGACAGGGTAGTTCCTAAAGACGGGCAAGTTACTAGTCTAACATATAGTTCTTGTAGCAACAAAATGTAAATTTGATAACTTTTACATATCTATTTAAACTACTGTAAATGAACTATGTTATATAAGTGAAGCAGTGTTCCCCTTAAGTGTTACTGCTGTTTTTACTTGTCATATAGGAGTTTCTCACAATTTTATATTTGTGTACAGTGATCTCCCCAGCAACCTAAGGGCAAAAAAGAGGCAGCTGTGTGCGCACCCATACCCTCAATGCGTGTCTGCTCAGGACTGCCTGGGGAGAACACTGGTGTGTATATATAAAACTTGAGCCTAGGTGCCTTGGTTAGTAAAACTTCAAGTGCCTGACCCCTTATATTGTACCACTATGAACACACGAGCTCTACAGAGCCATAAAAATCTATCTAGCTTCTACATTTTATATATTTTCTCTTCTGAGACATGACTGTGTCCCTGAGTAGTCTTAATCACTACAAGTTCTCTATTCATACAGATGTTGCATAAAATGCTGGTCTCTCTTTAGGCATTACAGGAGAGAAAGAAGAAAATCTTGGACGAAGCTGTGGAATTAAGTCAAGATCACTTTAAAAAATATTTGGCAAAACTAAAGTCAATCAACCCACCTTGTGTGCCTTTTTTTGGTAAGATAAACTATATTTTCTGAAATTGCCTTCCATGTAGCTATGAGGGACTGGGATAGATACTGTAGGTTGTAAACAAATGTCATTATAGTTGGTAAAAAGGTACATTATATCAGTCTGTTGTTTTAGTTTCTACTTCCGGTTAGAGATCTCAATAGGAGTATTGTAAATAAGCAAACACATTAGTTATTAGCATTACATCTGAAGTTGTATAAAATATGGAAGAGCTTAACTATTGGCATACATCTCAAATGTGACATTTTTCTCAAATTACATCTAACAACATTAACAACCATGAGCAAAAAAAAAATCTTAAAGGCACTTTATAGGCAAAACTTTTGTTTTAATGTAATTTGACATGTCACTTCCTTTACTTTTTAAGTTACATATTGTCAACTTTCTTCCTGTTTTCTTGCATGTAGTGTGCCATATTTCAAATGTTGAGACCTAAAACCACACTCATATGGCAGGGTATGTTGTTTTTTTTTTTTAAACAAATAATACACACACAGCATCATAAATACTACAATAAATCGCATAATGCCACAAACTAACATAATAGTAGTTTTCCATCATACATTTAAAACAAAAATAAGAGAAAACAGAATAAAGCAAAAATTGTATTGGCAGAAAAAGAGAATAAGGGCAAACAGACACTTTTTAACCTCTCCGAGTCATCTTATAAATAATTTTTAGCTGAGAAATGTTTGTCCCATCTTTCCCACTTCAACGTATCCTTTTCACTCCTTTTCAAATTAATATCTACACAACTAGTGTGATGCAGTTGCCAGCAGACACACAGCATGCCACTGCTGATTTGAAGCCCCTATGGCTTTGGCTTTAGGTCACATCTGAAACATTGTACACTACATGAGAGAGAACAATAAGATAGTGGGAGGTGCCAGGACGTCAGGATCTATTATTCTGGAGCTAATTAGAAATACGTGAAACGTACAATGTATATGATGGTTACATTGAGAAGGAGAACAGTTTACTGTAGCAAAAGGAGTTTTTTTTTTTAACAAATACATTTAATTAATGACATACTTGGTATGGTTTTAAATTATACCGACATTCGGAACATCACTTTCTAATAAAGTCACTTAATGCTCTCATGTTTCAAGTGTTTATAAATTACTGTATTTGCTTAGAAAATAACAAACATGTCTTAATTATGTGACTTTAACATGTTAAGACATGTTTAAAAATGGAAATACTTGAAAATCTAATTAGTAGAAGGTTACCACCTGCCAAGCTGCACCCAATAACATTTCTATACATGATCCGTGCCAGACTAAAAGTGACTGGAAGTGAAAAAGAAACTGACTGGCACAGTTCATGTATAGGCACAGGTAGTTGCTGGGACTTGAAGCCAATAGTTTACCAGCATTTAAAGATTTCCTTTATTTAAATAACTTTACGTTGTAAAAACAAGCTCTACAAAAATAATTAATTATATTAATGAATTTGCATATCATTCATTCTAAAATAAACATATACCTGTTCTATGCATATTTTTTGTTTCCAAGTGCTGTATATAATTCTTATATATTGTTGTAGGAATATATTTGACAAATATTCTAAAGACTGAAGAAGGGAATCCTGACTTCCTGAAGAGACAAGGGAAAGAACTGATCAATTTTAGCAAACGGAGAAAAGTAGCTGAAATTACAGGAGAAATTCAGCAGTACCAAAACCAGCCTTACTGTTTACGGATAGAAGCAGATATACGGGTACGGTACCAGCAAGTAATAATGCCTTATATAGTACTTCATATACTGGTGTAGGATAGCGGTCATCTTGCATAGCCCACAGCAGAAGGGCTTCATTACCTCTATGAAGAATTCACTTCTAAGAAGACTCCGGACTATCAGATTATCATCATCTGCAATCTTTCTGTTTTCTCTCATGAGGTTTCACAGCTGTGACCTAAAGTCATGCCGACAGGAGGTGGGCTTCATACCACCAGTGTTATGCTGCAACATAACATGTCACTGTGTGTTTGCTAACCGCATTACACTGATAGTGTGAAGCCCCTCGCCACTGGGTGTGGAACAGGAAGAAAGGGAGGAGCTCCAGAACATTAGAATCTATTAGTCTGAGGGCAACTTAGAAGTAAGTGAAGTGTACATTGTATAGCATAATTACATTGAGGATGATCAAATGAATTAAGTAACTGAGTTAAGATATTTTATATAAAACAAAAACCACATACTAAATG
Organism: Discoglossus pictus; assembly: GCA_027410445.1. Classification (NCBI taxonomy): domain Eukaryota; kingdom Metazoa; phylum Chordata; class Amphibia; order Anura; family Alytidae; genus Discoglossus; species Discoglossus pictus. Next base: position 200,181,399 of record CM050168.1, on the reverse strand, counting down.
GATAGTCTAATATATATGACCATGTTCCTTCCACATATGGGGCCTCATTCTATAAGTGGCCGTAAATCGGCCGTAAGGCTGCGATTCCTTGCGGGGGTTCTGTTAACTCGCGATTCTATTATACGGCCCCGCAAGGATCTCCTCTTACGGCCGGCCGCATATCTTGAAACCGGCCGTAAGCTCAGAAATCTAAAAACGCAAAAATAAATTCAAGCCTGCACTGTACAGCTCTGTAAATGCTAGGGATCATATTGGGGGACATGAGGATTAAAAGTAACCCACTCTCAAGCTTGCACATCAGCCCAAACCCGAGTTCAAATTAACTGTTTATTTTCCGGCTGCGGCGTGGGTGTGTCTGAGGTGCTCCAAGCACTCTGGACTTTTTACATGGATATTTTACAGATATTAAAAATAAAATAGTTTACGAATTTGAGTATAGGATAATTATGTGCTATTTTTTCTAACACCGAATATCACTTTATAGACTCTGCAAAGTGCAGGATGGCTTTATTTGAGCTATTTTATGTGCTCAATTGGTGCTAGCGAGACCTCTTTCCTGCAAGTAAGCAGCGGCTCGCTTTTAGCCTTGCAGAGAGGTTTCCCAGAGCAATTGAATTGCAAATAGGAATTTCTTACGGCCGAAACTCTTGCGGCCGTTTTAGATCAAAGGCTTTCCTCTGGCGCGAGCGGCCGCAAGAGATAGCAAGGCACCGGCCGCAAGCCTGCCGGAGCCCCCGGCCGTAAGGGAATAGAATAGCCGAATAGCTTGCGGCCGGTCCTTGCGGCCCCGCAACGGCTGCGGCCGCTAATAGAATGAGGCCCATAGTATATACTGTCTTATTCACACTTTTAATGGGAAATTGATGCTAGGAACATGCTTTTTTTTTTTCTCTGCTTAAAAGGACATAGCAATGTTCCCAGCTATTGCAGAAATATAAACAAATATACTTAGAATTGGTTGGTGTTGTAACAAATATTGAGTCAATTATGATTTTTTTATTTTAATAAGATACAATAGAAATTCTTATTCGATTATTCCAAATTTTGAGCCTTGTCTGTGTCACTTTGTTCCCAAGCATTTTCCCAACGCAGAGAATAAAATACCTAGTTGAAAAACATGTATTTCCTTATTTTGTTTTCACTCTTACGTTGTATCTATTTACTAAAATAAAATCCATGTCCTCTCTTTTTTTTTTTTTTCATTTCAGAGGTTCTTTGAAAATCTAAACCCCATGGGAAACATTGCAGAGAAAGAGTTCTCAGACTATTTGTTTAACAAGTCACTAGAGATTGAACCTCGAAACTGCAAGCAACCACCCAGATTTGTATGTACAATTATTTTAAACTATATAAATCAAGAGACAGTAACTGCTGCCATGTCGCTAACATAAAGGATATGAAGTTTGTCACTGCCGCTCTACATCATCAAACAGACCATTGAAACAAATTGGGGGTGGGGGTGATAAATCTTCACTCGCTGCAGTCTGTATTTTTCTTGATTCTGCAGGTTCTGGAAGGACCAAAAATCCAAATTCACAGCAAAGTCCAAAACACAAAAAATATAAATAGATTTTAACTTAATGCACAGCAGTATCCATGGATTTGGAGTCCCCCTAAAGGTCTAACATTGGCTCTATAATGTATAAGATTTCTATAGCTTAGCTACATATTCTGTCAAATAGTATATCAGTCAGTTGTATGTTTAAAAAAATGCTGATTCATAGGGCACACCTACAGACTTCTACGTTTCTTTAATATTAATACACCTATACATCCATCTTGTCAGATTATACTGGAAGGAATGCAATATTGCTGTCTGTTGTGTCTTTTCCAGTGGCAGGTTGTCAAAATATGTCCTAAGTGCTTTAATACAGGTGTGATGTTTTAATAAAACCTTCTAGATGTCCACATGCTGACACTTGATATTCTCAAGTATCCAGCCTAAGAATAAAGGAAAACTTATTTTTCCATATCTTGTTCAACAATATTTAACAATGTTTTAGTGTATTGATCATTAATAAAATTCCTATTTAATCACTTATAAAAGCAATATTGATGTCTAAATATACTTTTTCACTTTCGTTTTAGCCTTCAGTTGCCTGATCAATGGGGCAGGGGGCAATATTCTGAGAAATATTTATCGGGCCATAAGAATAATATTATTTGATACAGCGGTTGTACAATCTTTTATATACTGTCTAACACAGCAAGTTTACAGCTTTGTGTAGCAGCTGATATTTGAAAACAAGTTAACATTGAAACATGTGTTTTTTGTTTTTTTTAAATAATTTAGAATTAATTTTATGAATCCTTCTTGCCTAATTAAAACCTCTATCTTCAGTTGGTAAAGATAGCAGTGTTCCTTTCAGTGCACTTATAAAGATTTGCGTGTCAGTCTCCACCCCGATAAGGTCATCAAGCGGAAGGTAGTTGGTCAAGAGGCAGGTCTAAAGGTTTTTAAGAACAGTCTAGTTTGATAAGAGGCCACAAAGTCCCACAGCAAAAGCTCATTGCCAAGGGAAACCACAATAACACAGCAAGTCTCCAGCCAATGGAAAGAATCTGGGCCCTGGCAGTAATATATTCCATTGTTATATGGTGCAGTTCAACATTTGTTTTCAGATTGCATAAGATCTTGTGACTATATCTAAAAAGCATTTGATACAGCAGCTCAGACATCCATAAGGCTCACTGCCCCTCTATTTACTGTAGCATATCTGTGAAGAAGCAAAACAATTATATACTTAGTATATTTATTTATTTTTATTTTTTTTATTCTCATACAAACCATTTTTTTGCAAAATTTTAAACATTCCATTTTAAATGCATGGACTAGAGTGACTCTGTATATATTTTTCTCAATCCTTTTCTTTCTTATTTTTAGCCCCGGAAAACCACATACTCTATGAAGTCACCAGGGATCAGGCCTAATAGCGGGAGGCATTTGTCGTCTTCAGGCACCCTGCGAGGACACCCCACCCCACTGGAGAGAGAGCCTTATAAGATCAGCTTCAGCAGGATCACTGAATCGGAGCATGAATCTGCAATTTCTCCTCCGATCTCTCCCAATACCCCCTCTACCCCTCCAGTATCTGCCTCATCTTCTGAACTCAGTGTATTTTTGGACATTGATCTCAACAGCTCTTATGGTATGTGATTATTTTAGACCCAAAAGATCTTTAACATTATGGCTAATTCCAACTTAAAAACTGACCACTAGCACTATTGGTCACAGGGACCAATGCTCTGCATTCTCCTCACCCTTACTGAGAGTTCATTAGTCACTTAAGATAAAGAAAAGGAGTGTGGATTTAGGTATTTAGAGCTTGAAGTCCCTAATTGTCAGGATCATTTATCTAACACTTCCACTCAAAATGCTTACGAACAACCAATTTTAGTTATTCACTTATATGTGTACTTTTCGTTTTATAAATACTTGGTTGTCTGCTGTGTCACTTTAACTGTTGTCTGGAAGTACTTATTACTAATTTCAATGTATTTTAATAGTACATGTAGTAAAATACAACCTTTACATTTAATAATTAAACATGCAATTTACTAGTTAAAATAGTAATTAGTACTTTTACATTAGCAGCTTTTTGGGTGTAATTTGCTAGGTATAGAGATTTATAATGGAGTGTGTGTTGTTGAAAAGTGATGTTCTTGCCCGCTCCAGATAACAGACTTGGGGCCACATGGGAAGTGCCTGAGCACCCCCACACACACTTAATACTGTAGACCTAGAGTACATAGGAAGGCCAATGATAGATTCTGGTGTAGTGCATTGCTAACAGTGGATTCTGGGGCAGCGCAGCGTTCTTATTTACAGATTACTTGTATATATCTCTTTCTATATTGACGTGTAAGGTAAATGTCTCACTGCGTTGCTGTGTGTACGTTACATTATCACCTCTCTATCTCCATTACATAACAGTATTGCTGATCTCCGCAGGTTACTTCCCTGTTCTGACTTGTTCCAAAAGGAAGACAGTTTAGATTTGCGTAGCCCCGTGTTTGATCTGTTACTCACTTGAGTAATTCAGACCTGTGTTGTTACTCACCTGTCTGGGTTGCTGTTTACTGATTAATATCACACACTTATCGGAAAGCGAATGGGGAACTATGGGTCACTAGGTCCATAAGAGCACACCCAAACTAGTTTAACCCCATCACTGCCTGTTCTCCTAAGCCAGAATCCATCTTTTAGTGATGTGTGATTGACTTCATATGCTGCACAAGTTTAGTTATTGTAAGGGGATTTGTCTAACTTTGCAGATGTTCCCTTCCCAGTAAAATTCTCCTATATATTTTTCTTAGCTGATGGCCAAGTTCAGATCCTGAGATGTTTTCTTATGAAAAGGGATAATCCACCTAAACATAAGGTGTTCTTATATGAAACAATACACCAAGAACAGGTTACAGTACTTGTCTTTTATTACTACAATAAAACCTCCATGTTTTAGGTGAAGTTACTGAAGAACACACAAATAGCTTAGAAAGTCAGCCGCAGCTTGATTGATTCTTCATCTTCTGATCCACTCAGTACACACAACTTGGAATTCTAAGTGCCAGTGACCGAAATGGAACAGGGTTTTTGCTCTCTTGGCATCTCCCTATCTTTCCTCAAAACATTGAGCAGTAATTTGAAAAAGTAAAGTTCCATAACTTTGGATAGTTAATCTTCTCTACTTGTACTCCATATCAAAGAATCTTATGTTTAGGAACATCTTGTAACATAAGGTAGATTACACTTCAATCTGCAGTTTTAAGTACTTGTTATTACTTAGTTTTACAATATATCCTATTTGTAACCTTTGCCGTGTCTACACTGATCAACACTATTTTTCTGGTACAAGGTTTTCTAACTGTTTTAATGTAATTTTGGGGTACTGGTTCCAAATCTGGCATCAGTTTTTGTCTATCACATGAGGTTTTTGAGATATCAAAAATTGCATTTTCAATAAAAACAGCAAATTTTGCTCATATACGTAGAGCTAAACAGAAATACAGACAAGAATAAGATCAGATACAATATATCTTATCAATGTCATTTATCAATAAATTATATTTAGGAGAAATTGTATTATTTGTTCTGAAAAAAATCCACAGATTTTCCTCTTTAAACGGAAAAGCCAAAATGAGCCATGGTACTTAAGAAATAAATAAAGAAGTGAGCATGGGATGTGTTGTACAACGATTGCAGATCTTATTCTCAATGTATTTTCCTTTTTTACAGGCAGCAACAGTATTTTTGCCCCAGTGCTCTTGCCAAATTCAAGTAAGTTTTTGTCTTAATAAAATTGAGAGAAAAAAATCCATGTACTTTGCTTTTTTATTATAGATGTGGTGCCACACACAGAAGTTATTTAACGTCTCATATTTGATACTATTGATTTAATTTTGTTCTGTTTTGGGGTTGACCACAATGATTCAAACATGAGATATAAAGGACACAGAAACATTGCAGTGGGGGTGCCTGCTCCTCCCCAGCTATCATCTGTTGGCAGAGATTCTTGGAAAGTGATTCTCATTTGTGTTCTCGGTGCTCATTGCAAGCCTCTCCCTCACAATGAGCACCTTCGGCTCTCATCGCGAGCCTATCCCTGCCTCTACTCTCTGACCCCTGTGTCTGTTTCTCTCCTCTCTTTTCCATATATCTGTTTCCCCCTCTCTCCCTAGCCTTATATTTTTATTTTTCCCTTATTTCCCTCCCCTATGTCTATTTCCCCCCTTCTCTCACCCTTGTGTCTCTTTCTGCCCTCTCCTTCCCCTGTGTGTTTGTACTGTCTCTCTCTTCTAGCGCCATGATCTAGCTTGATAAATTGGGTCTCTCCCCCCTCTCCTGTGTATCATCCCCCTTCTCCCTTCCCGGTATCTCTTCTCCCCCTTCTCCCTTCCCTCCTTTCCCTGTGTCTCGTTTCTCCCCCTCCCTCCTGTGCCTTTTCCCCACCTCTCCCTCCCCTGTGTCTCCTTTGCCCCTCCCCTGTGTCTCCTTTGCCCCTCCCCTGTGTCTCCTTTGCCCCTCCCCTGTGTCTCCTTTGCCCCTCCCCTGTGTCTCCTTTGCCCCTCCCCTGTGTCTCCTTTGCCCCTCCCCTGTGTCTCCTTTGCCACTCCCCTGTGTCTCCTTTGCCCCTCCCCTGTGTCTCCTTTGCCCCTCCCCCGTGTCTCCTTTGCCCCTCCCCCGTGTCTCCTTTGCCCCTCCCCCGTGTCTCCTTTGCCCCTCCCCCGTGTCTCCTTTGCCCCTCCCCCGTGTCTCCTTTGCCCCTCCCCCGTGTCTCCTTTGCCCCTCCCCCGTGTCTCCTTTGCCCCTCCCCCGTGTCTCCTTTGCCCCTCCCCCGTGTCTCCTCCTAATCTCCAGCCCTGCAATGAGCGGATCGCACTCATTATTCATAAGATAACACCCAAAGCTGCGGGACTTTGTCAGGAGGGGATACTCGGCAATCACATTCATGACAAGTATTCTCAGAAAAAAAATTTTTATATTGTTTTAAAAGCATGCTAGAACATGCTGGATTACAGTGGCTGTTTTAAGGGTTAGAAATGAAAAACACACGTGGTGAGCTTTTTTGGACCATATAACAAGGACGTATTTGAAGATGTATATTGATTTGTATCAGTTGCATTATTATCATTACCTTACCAATAGTTTCCATATTGTAGAACATCTTTTTTTTTTTTTTTTCTTCTTTACGGTTTACCATTGATTGCGTTTTTTTTCTGATATTTTATAATTCTATAAACACATTCAAATTCCTTTTTATATTTGATACTGTGACTGATAATTAACATACAATGCAACTTCTGGTAAGAATGGAATACAAACTCCATTAATATTGTCTATTCTTTGTGAGTTATTGGCAATCCCAACATTTTATTTGAATTCAGTGATACTAATGGCAGTGAATGCACAAAAATGTCATTGTTTTAAGTTCTTTATTAACAGAAAACAGTAACCTTATTGTACTGAATTTGTTTTTTTAGAGTCCTTCTTCAGTTCTTGTGGCAGTTTGCACAGGTTAAATGAGGAGACCCTGGTTCCACCTCCATTGCCTCCACGCAAGAAGTTTGATGATACAACCAGCCTCATGGTATGTTCCATCCTTCTAGTAGGTGAACCGCGGCATTTACAAGTAAAGCTTGTATGTTTTGCTTGCTGAGCATAGGCTACTAACACAGTATGCAGTTTAAAATAAATAAAAGATAAAACATTTCTCTTGGCTATTAAACTATTTTTCCCTCAAGCAAGGCGGCTTATCTCTGCCTACCAGAGTCTATCAGCTTCCTGACATCTAGACTAAAAATAAAATCCGACCAGTGTAGAATCCTTTTCAGACTGAGCATGCTCAGTAAAGATTGGGGCTGTGATGGTTCATGCACGGTCTCTGGACAAGGCCTGTGGGGTAGCTGCAAGCTTGTTACCATAGAGCGGTTACCTCTTTGTAGACAGTGGGGTGGGGCTGGGCTAATGATGCCATGTGGCAGCGCCAGTTTAATCAGCCCAGACTGCTACAAGCTCCATGATAGTCCAGCACAGAACTGACCATGCCCCTAATGACACAGGTAAGAGGAGAGATTCAGCACTGCTTGAGGGCAAAACTGACAGTGTAAAAGCAAAGACAAAATGTAACTTTATCTTAAACTGCATACAAACATATGAGCTTTACTTGTAAATGCAGTACAGCGGCCCTTTAAAGGACATCTGTACAATGGAGAAATGTTAGTAAAAACCTTTCTAAGAGCATTATTAAGCAGGATGGGGTCATAAAGCTGGTCTTTAATTAGTTAAAATTAGATAAATGCCTCTGCTGCATATCCATGATATCTTCATGGACATTGGGTGTGTTAGGGGTTATCTACATTTCTGGGCTCAACAGATGCTTCTGGTCCTTTGGGGGGCGGGGGTCAATTGGATACTGTTATCTAAGCATCCTGACCTGTTCCCTATACATCCCTCCTCTGATAAATAATAATAATAAAAAAAACATAATAATAATAATCCATCTCTCAGGAAGTGATGTAACAAAGGCAATATGGATGCATGAACAGTCTTCAAAAATGATGATCTTCTCTAAAATGTTGTATGTCCATGATTGTTCATTGTTACATACTTCACAAACAAGTGCCTTTTCCTTGATCAGCGGCGGCCCTTTAATACAAACCCAGAAGGATCACCAGCAGCCTAGTTGAAATGACCACTGTATTGCCCTAACAAGGGAAGATAGGTGCTTTAAATACTCATTGAGCATTAATAGACTTCATATTCAATTACTTGTCACCCTTATAAGTTAGTGATTCCCAGCCCTTTCCTCAAGGACTCCCAGGCAGGCAAGGACTTTGGTTTAATGCTGTGTGATTATAGGTGAGGCAATTTGTATTCACACAGTGTTAAACCTAAATCATGGCGTATCTGTGGATCCTTGAGGAACAAAGTCACTGGTCTAGACCAGGAGTCCCCAACCCCCGGGCCCCGGACCATCACCGGCCCGCGGCCTCTGTTCAGCGGGGCCGTGTGCTACAGAGCAGGACTGGGATAAGAGCTGTGACCGCTCACATCAGGTTCAGCTCTGTCTCCCCATGCGGAGACTGTGGAGGAAGAAGGAGGAGCGCAGGAAGGAAGTGACTGTGGAGGCAGAGAGGCAGCCAACTCACACAGGACTGGAATCAGCAGGGGGGAAGTTAACCATTGGATAATGTGCAATATAACTTTGAATATTCATTGGAAACGGTCCCCACTGGTCGAGCTTGTTGCCATGGGAATCTACTTTAACACAGCAATACTTTGCCATCTGAAGGAGACTGTTAATATAAGCTTATGTCTACTACTACCTGTCCGCATTAACCTTCTAGTGGGTGGAGACCAGTTGCAGCCAGATATGATCTTTGACAGTAAGCTTATTTCACATTGCTTTTTTTTTTTTCAATCATTCGCCATGGATTTTAGTAATTTTTAACACATACTTAAAACATCTAGCCAGAGATGTATATATTGTACTTGCATTGAATATTTATTCATTAACAACTTTATGCTGTACAAAAGTGGACTGTACTCATGAGCACTTTATGATTGTTAATACATGTATATCAAGCATATTGTACATTTTTATGTGTGTATGCACATGATTAAAAGCAGCTAGAAAACCGGTGTCTAGCACAACATCTAAATGTATGTAATGTTTCCACCGCTGTCCAGGAATTCTGGGAGTGTTCAGTGTCCTCCAATTTAGGTTCCAAAACAAATCTAGACACTTACACGTTTTCATTTTTACTTTTACCGCAGGGAAGCTCCAGATCAGATGACGATCCGCCAGCCATTCCACCCAGACTGCCTCCACCTCCAAAGATCCAGCCTCGGGTTCCTGCTTACACTGGGCCTTTTGATGGACCTCTTCATAGCCCGCCTCCCCCTCCACCCAGAGACCCTCTTCCTGATACCCCTCCTCCTGTACCTCTGAGGCCTCCAGAACACTTTATAAACTGCCCCCTAAATCTTCAGCCTCCACCTCTTGGACGTCTCCACCGAGACCAGGAGTGGTTCCGGGAGGTCAACACCGCCCCAAACTCTCCAAACACACCTCCCAGTACTCCATCTCCCAGAGCCCTCCGTCGTTGTTGTGGCTTAAGCGCCAGTCACAACAACCTCCTAGCTCATGCTCTTGCTCCACCCGTTCCTCCAAGGCAGAACTCCAGCCCTCAGCTGCCAAAACTGCCACCAAAGACTTACAAAAGGGAATTCTCCCACCCGCCTTTGCACAGACTATCTTTAGTGGAAAACTCTGAGACGCCTCAATGACCACAGCCATAACAGTCTTTGACACTGGAACGGGATCAGCAATGTGTTTTTTTTCTTGTTTTTTTCTTATTTATTTGGGTAATAAGGCACTGCATTTTACTACAATAACACTCTTAACAATAAAGTGCTACTGATCAAAACTGCAAGTTAAGGACGACACCCCGGCATTAGAGATTGTTCTTTCACACTACGGCCTTCAAACTACAGCAGCAGTAACTGCCTCAGGTGACAAGTAGCATTGCCTTGGACCCACAGTGCTTTGCCAGTAAAAAAACAATTCTATTTTGTTTCTCTGAGCCAAATAATTTGGAACATTATATATTTAAAAAAAAAATCAAATTTTTTTTTTTTTACGGGAGGGTTTACTTTTTCTTTTAATTTAAGCACTAGTGGCCTTTTTTTTTTTTTTTTATTAAAACCTTTTTTTCTTTATTTTTTTTTTTCTTGCCATCATTCCAGGTCATTTCTGAATGGAGGAGGGGCCATTGCTGACCCCTTCCAATGTGAAGGCTTTACGGATGAGCGATATCTTAATTTTATTTTATTTTTTACTTCAGTCTCTTAAAGAAACGGTGGATTTCGACTCTAAATGAAGTGCACTACACGTCCGAGTCGCAGACAAGCACTACCTAAACTCCTCCTTACAGAAGAAGCTAAAGACTAGTATTAAGCATGCAGCGTATTCAAATGTGCCTTTAAGTTCTTTGTTTTTAGCTGGCAAGAGCTGGGTTGTGATCATGAGTTGCCTACTTTTTTGGAGATCAAAGCTATTCATCATGAATGTACCATTCTGTAAAAAATAAGACAGCCTACCCTTGATGTGTTATAGGAAAGGTTATAAAGGATTCAATTCTCTGTGATTACAAAACACTGTTTTTGCCTTCCAGACTCTCTAGATCTTTGCATCGCAAGTCCCCAATGTACAGACCAAATGAATTGCTAACGAATCAGTGGCAATATTACCCTTCATTTTAAATGTCAATAAAAGGTGCAATTGTGTATGATTTAAAAGAATTGATACCGTCACATATTTTTATTTTTTACAGATGACTATGAAATGATATGTCTGAAAACCTGTACTCTATGGGGAGAGTTTGAGACAAGCCACTGTCTTACTGTCGTGTTTGCAGGGCTTTTAGGCAGACATTTTCAGTATCTACATAGGTAGTACCTTCCAGGTAGGAGGCATCCTTTGAGATCTTCTTTCCTTACCTGAGGATTGGGAGTCTTGACCACATTTACTTCGTCCAACTCTCCTCTTCGCCCATAGTACCTTTGCATATGCAAGATTTTGGATCTAGTAGGTGTCATTGAATTAGGATATTATCATAGTATTTAACTGGCGTCATTGAGTGCAATAAAGTTCTTCCTCTCTAATATTTTTGTATTCTAAGAGCATAATTAGACAAGGGAAATGTCATAAGCCTAGTTTTTAAACATTTTACATAACTTTTTGGAGAACTAGACCTGAAAACAAGAAATATGTTTTAGAATGTAGAAAAAAATACAATCACATTTTATTTATTTTTATATGCAATTATGGAATCTACATGGAAGTATACACATAGCCTCTGAGGAAACCACCATGGGGGTAAAACAACTGTTAGGCTTTTTCAAAATAAGTTACTCTAGCAAGTTCAGTTATTATGGGTACAATAGATATACTTGTGAGGTTCCCGAGAGGACATAAGGAAGGGATGACAGTTGAGATGTTCCAAATATGAAAATATCTGTGTAGACAAATTCTTTCTTTTTAACCTACCCTATGTTTCCTTTTTTTTTTTTTTTTTCAATGAAAGGACTTTCAGGAATTATCATACATCCACATTTTCTGTTTCCTTCTACTTTATAGTAGGATATTTAGTAAGCTTTGGGGCTTATGTTAGAGAGCCTTCCAGACAGGAGGATCCACCAAGATCATAGGACTTATTCTTTAAGCAATCCCTTGCCATTTTCCTTCCTATTCACAATTTTTTCTTTCGAGTTTGAATGTCTGTTTTGCGTAAAGGTCCAAAATGTCATTGTGTTTTTAAGGCATGCATTATAAGCACCATGGTTCAAATTCAATTAAATAAAGTGACGTTTTAGGATTCATTTTAGTTTGTTCAGACAATTATGGAAACTGCTATTTTAGATTCCTGTAATCAACTTCCTGAGGTGGGAGAAGACTTTATAGTATATATCTGGTAAAGTGGCTAATTCAACTACCAGTGTAAGTCTAATGCAATGTTCATTGGTTTACATAGACACCTCCCTTTAAACAGAAGCTGCAAGAAGCAGGATAATAAAGAAAATGTAAGCCTGCGGTAAAGAATAATTGCATATAAAAGTGAAAAATGTAAAGGCTGTGATTTAATATTTTTACTCTACAGTTACATTTTTGCACATTATCAAGTTATGTTTTTCAAAAGACCATATAGAAAAAAATTAACCACAGTGGTCTTTAAAAAAAAAAAAAAAAAAAACGTGGATGCCTCTACCTGTCCGTGGCGGTATCCTGAGACTTTGGTATAGAATATGTATGTGAGAGGGCAGTCTACATCTCTATAGGAGAAAGGTTTATAGTTTACATTGAACTCTGTGTGTGTGTGAGAGAAGGGGATAGATGTTGAATACCAAATGATCCAATGATATAAAAGCACACCCTCGGGTTCCAAGCTTGCAGTAAGTGCTGAAGTCAGGCAAAATTGAGCTTTCTTTAAAAAATGTCTTAAAAATATATATATATTTTCACTAAAAGTACTTTGATGCTTATGGACTACCAGCTACTAATGTGTATTTGTTACATACGTCACAAACTTGAAGAACAATGGTGTGTATACTCTGTTTTCAGATTATTTATTCTGGTTTAAAAGCCTAAAATGAAACGTATTGCTTTTAGGAAAAAGTACAGTATCGCTGCAGGAAATATTAGTTTTTTAAAATAATGTTTTGAATAACTAGAATTGATAATGAACATTTTTCATAAGATTAAAAAAATAGTCTTAAATGATCCACTGTTTTTTAATATATTCATTCCGAGAACTGGATGCACGTAAAAATAAATACAGCCTTTAGTTTATTAAAAGGTCCCAGTTATTGCAGATGAAAAGTACACATATGAATATAATTGCAACGCATTATTATCAAACTAGCGACCTGCCCGTCAAAAAATGATGGCAATAAAATTTGAAGCCATGGTGATGATGTTTGCCAACAAATGTGAGGTTTTGGCCCCTCTGAGCAGCTTTGGGGCTCATTGCGAGCCCCGCACGGAGTGCCTTTGGCGCTCATTGCAAGCCTCTCTCCCTGTGTACTTTATAGGGCTCGCACTTGAGCACCCTCGGTGCTTATTGCGAGCCTCTGTCCCTGTGTTACTACCTGGAGTTAAGTGTCACTGGCTTTGATTAAAAGTTACTGCCTTGTATTAGTGTTTAGCGTTAAGTCTTAGTGCTAGTATTTACGTCCTTCAGCCGCCTTTTACATCCTTCGGCCTCATTTTCGGTTTGTTTATTTTTTTTCGTCCGCCATTTTTTTCCCTGCTTCAGCGATTTTTCCATCGAAAAAAATATGCCTCAAACTTACTTTCAACCTCATTCACAGGCTCCCTGGCTCTCCCCCTGAGCTGTGTGTGAGTGTGTAAGTAAATTTGAGGCATATTTGCAGTTTGGCGGTTCGGCTGTTAAATGCGTATTTTTGCGGGCTGTAATTTCTCTGCCTTCACTAAGTCCCAAGTCGTACGGGACAAAATTTTGCGGCCTTCACTAAGTTGCGGTGAGCTCCTTCTGCTCCTTATCTAAGTTCTGCGTGTCTCGGGATGAGCGGCTGTGGCGCTCATCTCCACCAGCGCAATGAGTGCCTTTGGCGGTCATTGCCTGCCCACAAGAGCGGCCCGCAATTTTACCATGGCGTTACTAACAACTTTTGGCAAGCCTGCACTGCTCACAACTATAAATGTGATAAATAAGTCAAAGTGTTCGAAAACTTGAAATTTTAGCAAATTATACTTAAACTGCCTGAAAAGATTCTCCTTGATCCTTTTAATGTGATTAAAAAGCCATTATAATGTCCCAAGGAGAGGGCCTTATTTTAGTAAATATGCTCTGATCAATTATAAAATTCATATTTAATGATTTCTCCCAATGGCATTAATGAAAACCCATTATTTAAAAGGACATATTCTAAGATACTAGCAGCATAATTTAGCTGAGAAAAGAATAGTTATAGAATAATTGCATATAAAAGTTTAAAAAGTGTGTTTATATATTAAACTCATTCTTCCCATTATTATTATAGTGCGTATAGAATTTTTTTTACAGTGTGTACCCTTTAAACATATACTGTAGTAAAGATAATAAATAGCACATGTGTGCTCCTACCTGAATGTCTAGAAATAAGTTAATAACTGCTCAGGTCTCCTAGAAATAGTTATTGCACTGCACTCTGGGAAACTGGGAGGGGACCTGCTAATGAGCATTCTAGAACATGTTATGGGTAAAGGCTCCCTTGTGGTTTGCTGAATGATCAGTGGAGTGATAGATAAGCAAACAGCGAGGGGAAGTATCATCACCAATTAAGCTGCAAATAATTGTATATAATAAATAAATTAAGGTCTATAGTTTGCTTGTCACGAATTCAAAATCTTCATAATAATATAATGTAAATATAGGGCTTCAGTGAAGCTTTATAGAGTTGTCCCTCGACATTCGTGGGGGTTCAGTTCCCGGCGAATGCATAAAATCTGCAAATAACTGAAACACTAACCAGCGGGGGAAATGCAGCTTTCAGGCCCTCCTCTAGGGGCTGGTGAGTGTGTGGGGCTCACCGTCCCGGAAATAAAGCATTCAGGCCCTTCTCTAGGGCCTGGCGATTGTGTGGGGCTCAGCGTCCCTCCCCCGTCTTGGAAATAAAGCATTCAGGCAGTCCTCCTGGAGCCTGGCGATTGTGTGGGGCTCAGCGTCCCTCCCCCGTCCCGGAAATAAAGCATTCAGGCCCTCCTCTAGGGCCTAGCGAGTGTGTGGGGCACAGCATCCCTCCCCCATCCTGGAAATAAAGCATTCAGGCCCTCCTCTAGGGCCTGGCGATTGTGTGGGGCTCAGCGTCCCTCCCCCGTCCCGGAAATAAAGCATTCAGGCCCTCCTCTAGGGTCGAGCGAGTGTGTGGGGCACAGCATCCCTCCCCCATCCTGGAAATAAAGCATTCAGGCCCTCCTCTAGGGTCGAGCGAGTGTGTGGGGCACAGCATCCCTCCCCCATCCTGGAAATAAAGCATTCAGGCCCTCCTCTAGGGTCGAGCGAGTGTGTGGGGCACAGCGTCCCTCCCCCATCCAGGAAATAAAGCATTCGGGCCCTCCTCTAGGGTCGAGCGAGTGTGTGGGGCACAGCATCCCTCCCCCATCCTGGAAATAAAGCATTCAGGCCCTCCTCTAGGGCCTAGCGAGTGTGTTGGGCACAGCATCCCTCCCCCGTCCTGGAAATAAAGCATTCAGGCCCTCCTCTAGGGCCTAGCGAGTGTGTGGGGCACAGCATTCCTCCCCCATCCTGGAAATAAAGCATTCAGGCCCTCCTCTAGGGCCTAGCGAGTGAGTGGGGCACAGCATCCCTCCCCCATCTTGGAAATAAAGCATTCAGGCCCTCCTCTAGGGCCTAGCGAGTGTGTGGGGCAAAGCATCCCTCCCCCATCCCGGAAATAAAGTATTCAGGCCCTCCTCTAGGGCCTAGCGAGTGTGTGGGGCACAGCGTCCCTCCCCCATCCCGGAAATAAAGCATTCAGGCCCTCCTCTAGGGCAGAGCGAGTGTGTGGGGCACAGCATAACTCGCCCAGCCGGAAATAAAGCATTCAGGCCCTCCTCTAAAGCTTGGCGAGTGTGTTGGGCACAGCGTCCCTCCCCCATCCTGGAAATAAAGCATTCAGGCCCTCCTCTAGGGCCGAGCGAGTGTGTTGGGCACAGCATCCCTCCCCCATCCTGGAAATAAAGCATTCAGGCCCTCCTCTAGGGCCTGGCGAGTGTGTTGGGCACAGCGTCCCTCCCCGTCCCGGTAGTAAAGCATGTAAGTGTAAGAGGAAACCGCGAATGTCAATCCCGCGAATCTCGAGGGATTACTGTAATATTTCATTTATTACCATAACATTAATAAATGACAAAACAAGGCTCTGCTTTAATGGCCTTTACTTGGTTTTGTGCTTTATAATCTAAAGGGACACAGAAAAGGTTTCACTGAAAACATAAAACAAAAAGTGCACAAAGCATGTAGAAAATATATTATTTATTAGTATTGCCAAAACACACACTCATCAAAGTATTATTAAGAGCAGGTTGTAAATTTAAGACTCGACCCTTTCACTGGTTAGAACCACCGTCTTTATCTTCTTTAGCGCCGTTCTTCTATTATGATGGATAACTGTCCACGGAGTGCATTTTGGCTATACTAATAAATTACATTTTTTCTTTTAGTTTTCAATGAAATCTTATAATATTAGTGCACATCATGACATTGGCCAATTAATTAAATGTGAAGGTTTTATTATAATTTGCAGTCAGTGTTTTTAAATAAGTCTACAAAGTCTTAAAAGGGCCTTTGATGTGCAATACTTCTAGTTTAGTTATAAGGACCTAGATTTGGTAATGGGATTTTTTTAGAACGTTTATATAAAAATATCCTTTGAATTTTAAGTATTGTTTTCAATTTTGCCTAAATGGCTGCAGACATTTGGTTTTCTTACTAACATGATTAGACACCTGGGAAGAATCTTGGATGCACATAATATCCGTATTATATTACTCGATTAATGTTGCTAATAGTCACTTACTTTTTAGTTTCATTCAAAATAACGTACCAAGCAGTGCTCATCCAGAGACAGGTTAAAATCCTGAACTGTTTGGGAGCCTCTGTAAGATGTGCAGGAAGACCCCTTATATATCATGTACCGTATATACTCGAGTATAAGCCGAGTTTTTCAGCCCTTTTTTTAAGGCTAAAAAGGGCCTCCTCGGCTTATACTCGAGTCACTACCCCTAGTGTCTCTCTAACCCCCGGTGTCCCTTTAACCCCCCTGTGTCTCTTTCCCTCCCCCCTCCTCATCCTCAACCCCCCTCCTCCTCATCAAACCCCTCCTCACTTTCTCCCCTCTAAATACCTCCCCCTCACTTACCTGCTTCTTCTCCGGCCTCTGCTCCGTCTTGACCCCAGCGCGCATGTGACGTCGCATGCGCGCCGCGTCATTAGCATATACCGGGTGTCGGCACTGACATAAAGTGAATGACATCTAGGTGCCTGTAAGCATGTTGTGGCATGACAACCTGGCTCCTGGCATTTGTTGAGCCTTGTAAAATGTAACTTTTATTTAAAGTACAGTATTCAGTTTTTTTTCTGATTGCTTGAGTTCTGGTAAACTAAGTATTACTGTATTCATTCAGAAATGAAACAAAATGACAAAATCTGAAGCAATTCTTGATCAATTTAAAGTAGTTAAACAACTTTTCAACATACTTTTTTATACAGTGATGGAGCTTGTGAATGTAGAGCTTGTGAATGAAGAGAGAAAATTGATGTAAGGAAAACTTTTTTGTTTATATATTTTACAGATTGAACATAAAAACAACATATGGCCAATTGAATAGGGCTCTACGTAAGCACAGAGCATATTGTTTTACAGAAGTTTTTAGTTAGTGAACTTCTATCCAAACGCAAGCTCTTCACTAAATAAGGGAGTATAATTTATTTTTAATTTTTCAATGTCATTGTCATCTTAAATTTACACTTACCCAGACTTACTTCCCTCTTCTCCCTGCATACACCCCTGCTTGCTTCCATTTGCATTATGGGTCCAAGGCTGTGGCCATACACACACAGCAGAGCGTCACTCAACTTGATAATATAACGTGCCTAGTTTGCCTGTTACCATTTGAAGAGAGTGGAAGTCACCATCAGAAGCAAACATTGTGATTCATTCCTGTCATTGGCACTTAGAATTCTGAGCCATGTCATCTGATTGGGTCACAAGAGAGAGACAACTGAAGATCCAATGAAGCTACATCTATAGTTTTAAACTGTGCAGCTAGATCCCTTTCCCAACCCTTATAAAGTACAGTGAACAGTAAATTATCGTTGGCACGATAGGGGACCAGCTGGACCAACCTGCTCTAGAAAACCCACCACTTAGGTACTTGTGTCGGATAGGAAAGAAGATCGAGGCACATTGACTCAGCTAGTTCCAATAAGCTAGCTCCTCAGGACGGTGCATCTACTAGTGGCTGTGGGCGAACCCGGGGATCAATAGGACTGTGCTGGGAATTGTAAAAGGATCAATACTGTCTATCACATATTATAATTGTCTAACTACGATTCGTCGTCGCGCTGCGTTGCGTAGTGTGTACGACTTAGTGATGAGCGCCGCAGGCGCTCATCGCCTGGCAAGCCTCGCGCAGCGAGGCGAGCCGTTAAATCGTAGCACTTTGGCAATGAGCGCCGCAGACGCTCATTGCAGGTGAGCGGTTAAACTGTAGCACTTAGAAAAAAAATACGAGATGAAAAAAATTACGAGATAAGTGGCGGAACCAAAATAATAAAAAAAAACACTAAATACACACTAAAAAATAAAATAAAGGTCACTTACAGCATGGGGAAGCAGGCAGGACGTCTGGGAGTGAGTTGGAACTCCAATTTACATAGATTTAGCCGAGTTACAAAGATCGAAAATCGGCTAAGTGAGAAAAAAATGGCCCCCGAAAAAAATGAAAACGAGGCTATACTACTACGAACTGCGTAAAACAGAGCCACAGATGTATGTGTTTGAAAAACAACGAGATAAAGGATGCGGATTAACCGCGCAATGAGTAAAAAGACAGATTTACGCATTAACACAGATTTAACTCCTTTGTCTCGCGCAACATCGGATTTCCCGCCTAAACCAACGCATTTGATGAAATATAAGTTGAAAGTTACAAAAATAAAAATTTGCCAAAAAAAAATTGGTATTTATTTTTAAAAAAAAAAAAGGGACAAATGTAGCTGAGTCATGTTGTGTGGCAAACAAATTTCACAACATTTAATTTTTATTGACCGTCATTTGACCGTTTGACCATATTTACTGTTAAACCGTAGTACTTTAGCGGGCTTAGCGATGAGCGCTGCAGGCGATCCTCGCGCAGCGAGGCGAGCCGTTAAACCGTAGTACTTTGGCAATGAGTGCCGTAGAAAAAATGGCAGACAAACAAAACGAGGCTACAGCACTATAACCACAGAAAACACGTACCGATAATCCGCTAAGACGCATACCACACATTATCCGCCATTTTAGGATAATGCGGAAGTACACAGCTACGTTAACGGTTTCGGCTCGCGCACGCACACTATTACACTGCACACATTCAGCACGCTTACACAGTACCTCCACACCACTAATGCTGCAGCAACACAGATTGCCAGCTCTTCAACACAATGCATAAAAATACGTAAATTCATTTATTAATTTAAATTCTATATTTCAGTAGTACACAGAAAACAACGCCCATCTTGACCCTTCCAGGATAGGTCACAAACATACTAAGCCACATATTATCACAGTGGTTTCAAAACCGGTCCTCAAGGCACAGGTCAGGTGTTAGATTCAACAGTGTGAACACCGGTGAGGCAATTAGTATTCAACAGGAGCCTCTCATTTTCTCATATGTGTTCACACTGTTAAATTGAAAACCTGACCTGTCTGGTGTACCTTGAGGACTGGATTTTAAACCACTGTATTAGCATAGTAATACTGAACAAACAATGTAGAGAAATAAGTATACCTGAGATGTTGGGTCTGTCTCCATCACCCTCCCATTACATAACTTGTGTTGTTTGTCTGGCATCCATTAAAGTTATCTGGCAGTTGTTCAATTTATTACATGACCACTGTATGAAACATTTTTTTTTTAAAGGTATACAGTGTCTTGCAAAAGTACTCACCCCCCCCCCCTTGACTTTTTTCCTATTTTGTTACATTACAGCCTTAAGTTCAATGTTTTGTTAATCTGAATTTTATGTGATGGTTCAGAACACAATACTCTAAGTTAGTGAAGTGAAATGAGAAAAATATATACATAAAACTATTTTTTAGAAATAGAACACAAAAAATATTGTCATGTGCGTATGTATTCACCCCCTTTGTTATGAAGCCCATAAAAAGCTCTGGTGCAACCAATTACCTTCAGAAGTCACATAATTAGTGAAATGATGTCCACCTGTGTGCAATCTAAGTGTCACATGATCTGTCATTACATATACACACCTTTTTTTAAAGGCCCCAGAGGCTGCAACACCTAAGCAAGAGGCATCACTGACCAAACACTGCCATGAAGACCAAGGAACTCTCCAAACAAGTAAGGGACAATGTTGTTGAGAAATACAAGTCAGGGTTAGGTTATAAAAAATATCCAAATCCTTGATAAACCCCAGGAGCACCATCAAATCTATCATAACCAAATGGAAAGAACATGGCACAACAGCAAACCTGCCAAAAGACGGCCGCCCACCAAAACTCACGGATTGGGCATGGAGGGCATTAATCAGAGAGGCAGCAAAGAGACCTAAGGTAACCCTGGAGGAGCTGCCGAGTTCCACAGCAGAGACTGGAGTATCTGTACATAGGATCACAATAAGCCGTACGCTCCATAGAGTTGGGCTTTATGGCAGAGTGGACAGAAGAAAGCCATTACTTTCAGCAAAAAACTAAATGGCACGCTTTGAGTTTGCGAAAAGGCATGTGGGAGACCCCAAAATGTATGGAGGAAAGTGCTCTGGTCTGATGAGTCTAAAATTGCACTTTTTGGCCAACAAAGAAAACGCTATGTCTGGCGCAAACCCAACACATCACGTCACCCAAAGAACACCATCCCCACAGTGAAACATGGTGGTGGCAGCATCATGTTGTGAGGATGTTTTTCAGCAGCCAGGACTGGGAAACTGGTCAGAGTTGGGGGAAAACTTGTACCACTCTGTGCGTGATTTGAGGCTAGGACGGAGGTTCACCTTCCAGCAGAACAATGACCCCAAACACACTGCTAAAGCAACACTTGAGTGGTTTAAGGGGAAACAAGTAAATGTGTTGGAATGGCCTAGTCAAAGCCCAGACCTCAATCCAATAGAAAATCTGTGGTCAGACTTAAAGATTGCTGTTCACAAGCGCAAACCATCCAACTTGAAGGAGCTGGAGCAGTTTTGCAAGGAGGAATGGGCAAAAATCCCAGTGGTAAGATGTGGCAAGCTCATAGAGACTTATCCAAAGCGACTTGGAGCAAGGCACTGTACTTCCCCTGTAGGCATCATGCCAAAGAATCAGTATTGAGGATATTAATTTTAAATATTTTTTTTATTTTCCCTGTGCCTCGACTTGCAGCTCAGATCAGGCAGTGCAGTCCTCCTTGGCTACTGAGCCCCTCTATAAGGATTATATGTAATTTATGGGGGCATATCCATGGCTGTGCTTCTGAGCTAACACCTACCCCATAATGTATATAGGATCCTCCTGGACAGACTCAGCAGCATAGAAAGACAAATAATACTCAATCTGAGCCGCAAATACAGTCGCATGAAATAAAAACAAGTGTTTTAAAAACATGCTCAGTTCTCATTCTTTGGCATACACCTTAAAATGAAACTTTCCTACTGGGCCCTTCCCGGCCTATAGTGAGGATGCAGTTGGGTACCAGTGGTACTGCTAGTACATCATTAGCATTTGGCAAGCAGTACAGCGCATGCGCACAGCAGCGACCTCTAGTAGTCAGGTTATTCGTCCCGACTCTGCGCATGCGTCGTGTGCATACTCTTGGCTGTCATGGCGGAACAGGATGGTGTATTTATCCGGGAGCTGTCACTAGCAAACGGGACTGAGCTGAGGATCCGCCAGCTGAGCTCCGGGGACGTGGGCTGCGTGGTGTGGGACGCTGCTATTGTCCTGTCCAAGTATCTGGAGAGCCCGGAGGGCCCCCGGCTGGAGGGGAGAGCTGTGCTGGAGCTGGGGGCTGGGACTGGCATTGTGGGCATCATGGCGGCCACACTGGGGTAATGGGAATGGGCTCTGGGCATTAAATCAACGTGTTATACATAGAGGAACCCATGTATAAGGACATGCTATAGACTATATGGCAGGGGACATACTACAGTACATGCTATAGACTATATGGCAAGGGACCTGTGTATATGGACAAGCTATAGACTATATGGCAGAGGACCCTGTGTATAAGGACAAGCTATAGACTATATGGCAGAGGACCCTGTGTATTAGGACAGACTGTATACTGTATGGTAGGGGGCCTGTGTATAAGGACAAGCTATAGACTATATGGCAGGGGACATACTACAGTACATGCTATAGACTATATGACAAGGGACCTGTGTATATGGACAAGCTATAGACTATAAGACAGGGGACCCTGTGTATAAGGACAAGATATAGACTATATGGCAGGGGACCCTGTGTATAAGGACAAGAAATAGACTATATGGCAGGGGACCCTGTGTATAAGGACAAGATATAGACTAATTGGCAAGGGACCTGTGTATAAGGACAAGATATAGACTATATGGCAGAGGACCCTGTGTATTAGGACAGACTTTATACTGTATGGTAGGGGGCCTGTGCATAAGGACCAGCTATAGACTTTATGGCAGGGGACCCTGTGTATTAGGACAGACTTTATACTGTATGGTAGGGGGCCTGTGCATAAGGACCAGCTATAGACTTTATGGCAGGGGACCCTGTGTATAATGACAAGCTATAGACTATATGGCAGGGGACATACTACAGTACATGCTATAGACTATATGGCAAGGGACCTGTGTATAAGGACAAGCTATAGACTATAAGACAGGGGACCCTGTGTATTAGGACAAGCTATAGACTATAAGACAGGGGACCCTGTGTATTAGGACAAGCTATAGACTATATGGCAGGGGACCCTGTGTATAAGGACAAGATATAGACTATATGGCAGGGGACCCTGTGTATAAGGACAAGATATAGACTAATTGGCCAGGGACCTGTGTATAAGGACAAGCTATAGACTATATGGCAGGGGACATACTACAGTACATGCTATAGACTATATGGCAAGGGACCTGTGTATAAGGACAAGCTATAGACTATAAGACAGGGGACCCTGTGTATTAGGACAAGCTATAGACTATAAGACAGGGGACCCTGTGTATAAGGACAAGATATAGACTATATGGCAGGGGACCCTGTGTATAAGGACAAGATATAGACTATATGGCAGGGGACCCTGTGTATAAGGACAAGATATAGACTATATGGCAAGGGACCTGTGTATGACAAGCTATAGACTATAAGATAGGGGACCTGTGTATAAGGACAAGCTATAGATTATAAGACAGGGGACCCTGTGTATTAGGACACTGTATATACTGTATGGCAGTGGGGCCAGTGTATAAGGGTAAATTATGTGTTATATTGCAGGGGGGGTCTGTGTTTTAGGTCAAGGTACCATATTGGTCCGAATATAAGCCGCACCCGCATATAAGCCGCACCTGTAAAGTTCAAGGGGAAAGAATAGAAAAAAGATAGTACTCAAATATAAGCCGCACCCGTAAAATTGGAGAGAAAAAGACTCTCAAAGTGATCAGCCATTGCAAGAAACAGGCTTTCTAATTAGCACTGTAGCTTTTTTTTGCAGGTTCCAGGCTTTACAGGACGTTAGAATCACTAAAACCGTAAATCGCTATTCAATACCGCAGTCTAAAGCACGAAAATCGGCACCCTTAACTCGCAATCGCGCAAATCGGCAGCCATTTTGCATTCGCAAATAGAAGCCGCACACGTAACAAGCAAAGTTTGCAAATCGGCAATGATTTTTTTACGGTTGCGAATATAAGCCGCACCCATAACTCGTAAGCTCAAAAATCAGAAAAAAGGTGCGGCTTATATTCGGACCAATATGGTATATATTGTATGCCAGGGGACCCAGTGTATTAGGACATAGTATGTGGTAGGGGACGCTGTGTATTAGGACAACCATAGGTCTCACACTTAAGTGTATTTTTTTCTTGAACTGCAGTGATTCTTTAAGATCCTGATGCTATATGCTTGTGTAATTGTCATGCTTTGTGTGTAGCTAGTGGTCATGGTAATACGTATTCTACTATATGGTTCCACCAAAAGACTTCTAAACTAAGTACTTGATGGCTGGCTAGTATAAAATGAAGACTTTTACCTCATGGGATGTGCTCTAATGGGATTTTATGCTCTTTCTTTTCACAGGGCGAATGTCGCTGTGACTGATCTTGAAGACTTGCAAGAACTGATGAAAACAAACATTAAAGATAATGCTCATCTTATCAGTGGTTCTTGCCAAGCGAAGGTACTGAAATGGTTTGTATTTGTGATTAATTGCTGCCCTCTT
The DNA here is from genome assembly GCA_027410445.1 of Discoglossus pictus. Classification (NCBI taxonomy): domain Eukaryota; kingdom Metazoa; phylum Chordata; class Amphibia; order Anura; family Alytidae; genus Discoglossus; species Discoglossus pictus. The sequence continues at coordinate 200,157,232 of CM050168.1, read as the reverse complement.
CTGGCAACAGAAGTATAAAAGGGCTTGTGACTGTGTATCTGTATATGGCTGCTTTATGTTTCATACAGTGTATATACATAAACATATATTATTTTGTTTCCAGGGGCGAGGAGATTTCAGAATTTCTGCCTTCACCTGACTACATTTTGATGGCTGACTGCATCTACTATGAAGAGGTCTGCACACTATAGTTTTATTTCTATTGATTTTAGAGGGAAAATACTAAATGTTCCAACAACTTAATGTGTTTGTCTTTTTTTTTTGTTCTGATTTATGTCATGCTAGAAACTTCATATTTTAGTAGCACGTAAGTTGAAATTTGAGGGAAATGCTTTACCAAAACTGAATTTGTTATCATCAGAAAGAGGGTCACATTGAGTTTTCATTTATTTTTTTAAAGTGGTCTCAGAGCACAAAAACATATTCAGAAACATGTTTTAGAAAGTGATTAATAAACAAACACAACCTCTAAATATGATGTCAGTTTGTCACATAGTTCACAGATGTGAAGTTTTTCTCAAGCTTCAGTGTTCCTTTAATATCTTAAACTCATATCTCACCACATTTCTTGCCCTCCTTTGAATGTTTTTTAATTTATTAGTATCCTTGGTCCTAGTCTATTTCATAGTCGCATCCCATCAGAACACTGGGGTGTGTGGCTGTGCCACAGCACCACCTGGTGGTGGAAAAATTTACTGCAGCCAAAGAACAACTTATCCATCCTCCGAACTGGCTCATAAGGACGCTGACAGAAGAGGCCTTGAGCTATGAGAGGCGCGCCAGAGGCTATGGGGGGCCGAATGCCAGCACCGAACATATCAATGGCCTTGCTGTGACTTAGCGCCGTTCGAGTTGCGCCACGTCGGAGGATGGAATTGTTCTTTGCCTGCAGTCAATTTTTCCCTCAACAGGTGGTGCTGTGGTGCAGCCACACACTTCAGTGTTTTGCCGGGATGGGGCTATGAAATAGAACAGATCCGTATCCTTTTTTATTATGTGAGTTCCAGTGGTTAGGATTTGGTGCTATCACTGCTGCGACCTTGGGTTGATTCCAATCATGAAACCAAGAGATCACACCACCTTGAAGTCATGCAGGGTTGGGCCTGGTCAAGGTCCTATCTTGTTATGGTTACGGCACCAGTCCCCCACTGCAGTGCCGGGACCAACCGCTAGATGGCGCTGCGGATATTCCAGTCCCATATCACAGAGGCTTAAGGGCTTGGGTAAACTATTAGGGTTAGGGTAAGGCTACCATTCTAAGCTTAGAACTTCTCTAACATATCGTCGGCGTTGCAAAATATCGGCAGCACCATCTAGCGGTTGATCGCTGCACTGCAGTGGCGGACCTAGGCTGTAACTATAACAGGATAGATCCCTGGTCAGTACTGGGAGACCACCTAGGAATACCAGGAGCTGTATGCTGTGGCCCACTGGAGAAGGAACTGACAACCCATTACAATGTTTGCCTAGTTTTAATCCTCTTTCATATAAGAGCAACGTATGTTTTGGCAGAACTTCCTTTATGGGGTTTCTACTCGCAGAGCAATTGGTAACTATTGGTTTAGTATAAGACAGGAATGAGCTCTAAATAAACATTTGTATTTATTTTATTACAGTCCTTGGAACCCCTGCTGAAAACGCTGACTGATATCGCAGGAAGTAAGACTTGTGTATTATGCTGCTATGAGCAAAGAACCATGGGCAAAAATCCTCAAATAGAAAGAAAGTTTTTTGAGGTGAGTTATCCCAATCTAATAAAAATAGGAGCAATGTAGATCTTGAAACGGACTCGCTATTCTGTGAGAAATAAGCCCCAGATTTGCTTTCTTGTAAATTAAATGAACAAAAACTGTACATGACCCATCCTACAGGTTTTCATATTTGTTTCTTTCCAGGACAGCACATTTTTGTTACTGAAAATGACCAACTAGAACAAAGTATTAACAGTATTCTGTTTGGATATATTGTATTTGTATAGCAATGTAGACAGTCCTTTACAGAATTGACATACAGCATTGTTTCATAAAGATGTTACATGATAACAACCAACAAGGTACATAGATTATGCCTGAAACACATTACTGTCTGATATTGTCTACTTTGGTAGATGTAAAAGTATATAAAAAAGAAAATGTTTAGGTTAATTTTACTGCTGTCCTTAATGTAAGAAAAGCCAACATATTCTGTAGCGATGTACAGGGTAAATGCAAGTAAAAAACAATTATAACAAATTGCAAAAGAATGGAGGGCACGGTTATTGAGCTTAAAATCAGCATATGAAGTGCTTTGCCTAAAGCACCTAACATGATTGAAAACTCACAAACTTACAGTCTAAACTTAAAGCATAAAACTATCTTGTGTTTAAAAGGAACAATCCCACCTGCTGCCATTTTTATTTTTATTTCATTTTTTCTAAAAAGCTTTTAAAACAATACATCATGGTTGGGCCAATCCGGTCCTGGAGAGCCCCACACAGGCCTGTGCGTAGGTGAGTAAATCAGGATAACTGAAGAAGACTCACCTGTATGCAGCAGAGATATCCTCAAATCCTGGCCTGTGCGGGGCTCTCCAGGATTTAACTTGCCCAACCATGCAATATATTATACCAACCATATACAGCGTCTGGTTCATTGTGCTAATGTGTTTTAAGTATGCTCATATAATAACCAAAACTGAATGTTTCTCTCTGCCTTTGGTTGTTATATGTAATGTTCTCAATAATCTAATTTGACAAGTTTTGATACATTTTTTTGTTTGTTTTAGTTATTGAAGGCAGATTTTGAGTATGAGAAAGTGCCCCTGGAAAAACATGACGAGGAATATAGGAGTGAAGACATCCATATATTGCAAATATACAAGAAAAAATAATGGTGTGTATTAAAATTCCTAATAGTGTTTCTGTAGTTAGGTTACAAATTGTGTTGTGCTGTGGACAAAGCAGGTTAGTTTTGTTTGGTGATAAACATGATGGACAAACATGGTGGATCTTTATACACAAGACTACATTTGTCCAACCTAAGGCCAAGGAACCACAGTTTGATCCTACAGTCCATTTGTATTGAGTACTGATTTGGACCAAAAATGTATATTGCTAAACTTACAGGAGTGGTATGGCGCCCCAATTTTCTTATGCAAGCTTGTGCTTTCACTCTGTCCCATATCTCTATTGTCCTTTTCTCCTCCCCATCTGTTTATCTCTGTAATCTTTAGTCATAACTCCCCTTTAATTAAATCTGACTTGGCTGGAAATGCACATAGCAGCAACCTGATGTCAGTATTTACTGATTATCTGTCTTGGGAAACAGAGACTTGACAGTCTGCCAGTTAGTTCATGCTATTGTGTGTTAACCTAGTGGGTACATTTTTTTTTTCTCTCTCTTCATGTAGACAAAATTAGCCTTTTCCAGGGAAGAGGCTATTGAGCTCTATCGTGTTACATAAGTGGATATAAAAAGTCTACACACCCCTGTTAAAATGTCAGGTTTCTGTGCTGTAAAAAAAGATGAGACAAAGATAAATCATTTCAGAAATTTTCCACCTTTAATGTGACCTATAAACTGTACAACTCAATTGAAAAACAAACTGAAATCTTTTAGGTACAGGGAAGAAAAAATATAAAAATAAAATAATATGGTTGCATAAGTATGCGCACCCTTAAACTAATACTTTGTTGAAGTATCTTTTGATTTTATTATAGCACTTAGTCTTTTTGGGTATGAGTCTATCAGCATGGCACATTTTGACTTGGCAAGATTTGCCCACTCTTCTTTGCAAAAACACTCCAAATCTGTCAGATTGCGCAGGCATCTCCTGTGCACAGCCCTCTTCAGATCACCCCACAGATTTTCAATCGGATTCAGGTCTGGGCTCTGGCTGGGCCATTCCAAAACTGTAATCTTCTTCTGGTGAAGCCATTCCTTTGTTGATTTGGATGTATGCTTTGGGTCATTGTCATGCTGAAAGATGAAGTTCCTCTTCATGTTCAGCTTTCTAGCAGAAGCCTGAAGGTTTTGTGCCAATATTGACTGGTATTTGGAACTGTTCATAACTCCCTCTATCTTAACTAAGGCCCCAGTTCCAGCTGAAGGAAAAACAGCCCAAAGCACGATGCTGCCACCACCATGCTTCACTGTGGGTATGATGTTCTTTTGGTGATGTGCAGTGTTGTTTTTGCGCCAAACATATATCTTTTGGAATTCTCGCCAAAAAGTTCAACCTTGGTTTCATCAGACCATAACACCTTTTCCCACATGCTTTTGAGAGACTTCAGATGTGTTTTTGCAAAATGTAGCCTGGCTTGGATGTTTTTCTTCGTAAGAAAAGGCTTTCGTCTTGCCACTTTACCCCATAGCCCAGACATATGAAGAATACGGGAGATAGTTGTCACATGTACCACACAGCCAGTACTTGCCAGATATTCCTGCAGCTTCTTTAATGTTGCTGTAGGCCTCTTGAAAACTGGTCTGGGAGGCTATCTTCTCGTCTTTTCATCAATTTTGGAGGGAGCTCCAGTTCTTGGTAATGTCACTTTTGTGCCATATTTTCTCCACTTGATGATGACTGTCTTCACTGTGTTCCATGGTATAACTAATGCCTTGGAAATTCTTTTGTACCCTTCTCCTGACTGATACCTTTTAACAATGAGATCCCTCTGATGCTTTGGAAACTCTCTGTGGACCATGGCTTTTGCTGTGTGATGTGACTAAGAAAATTTCAGGAAAGACCAACTAGAGCAGCTGAACTTTATTTGGTGTTAATCAGAGGCACTTTAAATGATGGCAAGTGTATGCTGACTCCTATTTAACATGCTTTTGGAATGTGATTGCTTAATTCTGAACACAGCTACATCCCCAGTTATAAGAGGGTGTGCAGACTTATGCAACCACATTATTTTTCTTTTTCTTCCTCTACCTAAAAGATTTCAGTTTGTTTTTCAATTGAGTTGTACAGTTTATAGGTCACATTAAAGGTGGAAAAAGTTCTGAAATGATTTATCTTTGTCTAATTTTTTTACAGCACAGAAACTTGACATTTTAACACGGGGGGTGTGAAGACTTTTTTTATATCCACTGTACATGCCACTGAGGTCCTGAGTGACAAGTGCTGTACACCCCTCCCACTTGTCAGAGGCTCTGTCCACTTAAGGTCGATTTGTTACAGTTCCAACAATGATATACAAGCAGAAAGAGTGGGACCTGGGAGGCTTAGGACATCAGAATGGGCGACCTGTGGGGGGGCTTAGGACATCAGAATGGGGGACCTGGGGGAGAGGTTAGGAGGTCAGAATGGGGGACCTAGGGGAGGGGTTTGGAGGTCAGAATGGGGGACCTGGGGGAAATGTTAGGAGGTCAGAATGGGGGACCTGGGGGAAGGGTTAGGAGGTCAGAATGGGGGACCTGGGGGAAGGGTTAGGAGATCAGAATGGGGGTCCTGGGGGAAGGGTTAGGAGATCAGAATGGGGGTCCTGGGGGAGGGGTTAGGAGATCAGAATGGGGGACCTGTAACTGTAGTAATCCACCTTAAGTGAACAAAGCAGGAGGGGTGTACAGCACTTGTCACTCCGGACCTCAGTGGTGTGTATGAAACATGCTAGATTTGGCTATTGACTGAAAATCTAAGGACTTTTGCTTCATAGTGCGACATGACAGTTGTATATAAGTGTACCTCCATTTTTTTTAAGTTATTGCTGTGAGCAATGCCTTTATTATTTATCATATTCATGTTTTGAAAGAGCATGCTCCATCAGGTGAATGGGGAGCGAGTCACTTCAGACTGTTTATCCTTGTATACAACAAAATAAATAAGTGACCTTCACCTACTATCTCTAAAGTTGTTGTTAAGACCATCTTAAGCAATCTTGCTGATACTTTGCTATTTTCCTTTTTTTATTCCAGCATCCTGTTACACTCCAGCTCTGCAAGCTGCACTGATCATTTGCCCATGACATCAGCCAAGTGACTCTTATTGCCTGTACGGCCGGCTTCTGTTACCTTGGCCCAATGCCACATGTGGAGCTGAACAGAAACTTTGCAAACTGGTGTTGCATGCCGTTTGAATGAAACCAAAATTCCTGCCACCTTGCAGCTTTCATTTTTGTTGTAGAAAATACCTCAACTAGTCTATGAACTACCATTCCATTGTTTTACTAAGTGTGGGATAATCAATATATCTCTCTGGGCAGTGCTGTTTCAATCATCCATGTTTTTACTTAACATTTGCACTGAAACGCATTGAAGTGATAGGTAAAAGTATAAAAAATATAATTGCATTCGGTTGTTCATTTTTGTTTTTTCAGTGGAAGTGTTAGACAATTGAGCTTGAAAATCGGGTATTTTAAGCATAAAGAAACCACATTATAAAAAAACCTCCCTTTCTGACTTTCTTTACCTGGGGCAATTGGAGATCTGGCGTGTTAGACTAGCTCAACTCGTGTGCGCTCACTGCGACCGCTTTCCATTCAGGTGAGTGAGAAGCGCTGTGTCCAATTAAGGTTGAATACTACAGTTAGAACAATGATCTAGAAGCAGAAAGAGTGTTATAGGTGGTGGGTGGGGGGCAATGATATATATCTTTGTCACTGCATGACCCTCACTATTTGGCCTAAATCAGGTTTATCATGTAGTTAACTGACTAAAGTGGGGAATACATACATTTTGTATTAGAGCTGCAATATGTATATTTACGGTTGCCCAGGTAAATATGAAACATTCTACTCTAAATCAGACTATACAATGTTATTTAGCACTGAAACATTAGCTATGAGCAATTTTCCGAGGTTTGCCCGGGGCTATTAATAGATGATCATGTGTCTGGATGCTTCGCGTGCCTTGTTATTCAGTGAGCTGAGCAGAAGCAAACTTGTAAAAAAGAACTGGACTGTTAAAAAAAAAAAAAATATATATATATATTATTGTAAAAAGGTCCTTTACATAATGAGCAAGAATATTACATGGCCTGCACTTCTATTGCTTGGGAAATATATGTAATGTATTCAGAAATAAAAAATATTTGTTTCAAACATATTGAAATATTGTCATGTAATTACATAGTTAAAGGAACAATGCCCTCACCTAAACATTCAGATGATACAGGAGAGGTTAAGGTAAAACTTATACCAGTACCAAACAAGTACTGTATTAATTGAATGCTGTTAAAATTGTTTTCTACAGTAACCTAACATTGAAGTTTGTGATATTTTCCCTTATCTATCATCTCCCTTTCTGATCCACACACTAATGACAGTCCGATAGTTTGTAATGAAGGGATGATTACTAATCTGTTGTCTTCAGTGTACGTCTCTACATGCTCAGACCACAGGGAGTAATTTATCTAATCAGCCTAGGTACTCGCTGTGGTCTGAGAATACCCAGTCTTTTTTTAAATTACTGGAAATGATCTCTCTATTACCAAGTTATGCAGGGTTTGCTAGGTTTTCTAATAAATGCAATGATCCTCCAATTTTTAGATATTATCTTCAGAAAAATAATCCTTTCCCTTTTGAGGTTGTTCTGAGATGTCTAATTACAGTTAAGACGATGTCGGTTTGCATTCTATTTACTTTTTGCTAATAACAATATATAGTAACCTTGCTTATATAGACTTTTAAAGGACCAAGGCAATAGAAAAGAAAAAAAAACACTTGTTTGTCAAGTATGTACCAAACTAGCAATATTAATTAGCAGATGTGTGAGCAATTTAATTATTTAATTTTTTTAATAAAATCTGAATTCAAGATTCTGTTTTATAATTACAGGAATCCATTTTGTGCTTGTGATTCAGGTTTGTCTGCTTTTGTCTGTCAGTTGAGAAGATGGGGGAGGAGGGAACATCAACCCTTTATAAAGATAAATGGATAAGACAAAATAGTTGTACATAAATGTAAATACCCCTCTCGCACACACAACCTCCACCAGTGTATGATGGATCTCTCCAGGGTCCTGCAGGGGCATCACCAATTAAATATTTTTATAATGAAGAATTGATGTATGGTCCTTTAAGAGTTTGCGGGTGTTTAAAACCATGACAGACTTTCAGCAGCACCTGAATCTGTTCCTGATACTCTACCAAAAATGTAAATCTTAAAGCACGATCTTTTACATGTGCGTGATGGATAATGTTGGGAGTGTAGTTTCCTTTTAAAAATTGCTGCAAACAATGAGAGGATGGGAAAAGCAGGATGTTTCCAAACTGGTAACTTGGGTTTAGGTCACTAAAAACCCAAGAAGCTAAATGGAAGGTGGTAATTGATGCTGATGTAATGGTGTCCTCATTGGGATTTTGGCTGGATCTAATGCTATGTCTATGGCTGTCATTTATAGGGCAGCATCTTTCAGACAAATCCGCCTTCCACTTTTTCTGAGGATCCCTCGAGTGAATCTCTGATAACCTCTGTCCTACATCATGATCACTTCCTAATTGTATTAAAGTCCCTTGTTATGGCTTGGATATGATGTTCCTCTAATACAGTATTTTAAATAATCACGAAATAAGTACATTTGTGAAAAAATATATATTTGCTTTTTTTTTTTTTTTAATACAATTTACCTGCTGCCTTTAAGTATTTACTATTAAGTTGGAATGTCTTTGCCTGTCTAATGCAAGGAATGCCACTGCATGGCTGCAAGTGACTGTTCATCATCTCAAAAATAATATTTTAGAGCATCAGGATGTATAAAGAATGTTCCTATAAATTGTGGAAAAAAAATAAACAACAACAAATCTTACATTTGTTTAAATTATGTTCTTGCTTGTCCCGTATCATATAACCTGCAGGTGGCAGCACTGTACATAATGTGATTTATTGCTGGCTCATGTATAATAATACCTGACACTCAATGAAATACTAGATATATAACTATTTAAATATATTCTTTCATATATATGGCAAAGGGTAAGTAAAGTGGAGAGACTTTGTCAAATATGATTTGTAGCAATCCAGCCTTTACTTACATAGCACTGGAGCTACAGATCCAGAAACCCATGTATAGAGAGATAATGATCTATGTTTTATTTAGTAGTACGACTGGGACATGTCCAGAGGGACACAAGAATCTTGAGTCCGCTACGTCTAAAGAGCAAGGGGAATGTAGGGTTGCAAACGCTGCATCCTTTAACTAACTTAAAATAATAAAAGAAAACATGATCCATACTGGAATGAAGGCAGCTATTTAATATAATTGCACACTTTTCCTATTGTACAATACATTATTAATTTGGGCAGCAGGCTTCCTTCAAAAGCAAAATAACTGAGAAGCATTGATTAGCTCCAGTAGGGGTATTCTGAAATCCTGACTTTTTGGTGGGCCTTGAGGATAAGGTTGGAAAACACTGACCCTTATGATCTCATTCGGATATTGTTTGTTCTGAATTTGAGCAGAGGCAAGAAGCCATGGTGGGGAGGGGGATACAGGTAAGTAAGGAGAGATAGGGCAGATAGGATAAGAGGAGTCTGAGCAAGAGAGGAGAAAAAGATATCCAGACAAGAAGAGGAAGAGTTGGCCGAGAGAGAGAGAGAGAGAAGGTCAGTCATAGAAGTGTGAGATACAACCAAGGTACAGAAGAAAGGGAGGTTGCAGGGCAAAGGAGAAGAGAAGGCCAGTCCAAAAAGGGACGAGAGGCAGCAAGTGAGGGAGAGAAATGCAAGGCATGAGAGAGAATCAGTCAGCAGCCACCTGTGATTCCAGGCATGAGATGGAGAAGAAGTCTGGTCCTTGACACCAAAAGCTTCCTGATTCAGTCATACACTGTACAGCAGGGGTGTACTAATACTGATGGGGATGCTCTAGTATTCTTCAGCCAGAGAGAGCAGGACCGGCTCAGGAAAGGGCGAGTAAGAGCAAGAAAAGAGAGCACAGAACAGGACTCGTGAAGAAAGAAAGGCAGCAGGGGCAAGAAAGCTGAGAGAGACACCCAGCACTAGAGAAGAAAGGCAGCTGGGACAAGAAAGCTGAGAGAGACACCCAGCAGTAGGGCAAGAAGGCTGAGAGAGACACTCAGCACTAGAGAAGATAGGCAGCCAGGGCAAGAAAGCTGACAGAGACACCCAACACTAGAGAAGAAAGGCAGCCGGGACAAGAAAGCTGAGAGAGACGCCCAGCACTAGAGAAGAAAGGCAAGAAAGTGGAGAGACACCCAGCACTAGAGAAGAAAGGCAGCCGGGACAAGAAAGCTAAGAGAGACGCCCAGCACTAGAAAAGATAGGCAGCCAGGGCAAGAAAGCTGAGAGAGACGCCCAGCACTAGAGAAGAAAGGCAAGAAAGCTAAGAGACACCCAGTACTAGAGAAGAAAGGCAGCTGGGAGAAGAAAGCTGAGAGAGACACCCAGCACTAGGGCAAGAAAGCTGAGAGAGACACTCAGCACTAGAGAAGATAGGCAGCCAGGACAAAAGGCTGAGAGAGACACCCAGCACTAGAGAAAAAAGGCAACCAGGGCAAGAAAGCTGAGAGAGACACCCGGCACTAGAGAAGAAAGGCAGCCAAGGCAAGAAAGCTGAGAGAGACACCCAGCACTAAAGAAGAAAGGCAACCAGGGCAAGTAGAGAAGATAGGCAGCCAGGGCAAAAGGCTGGGAGAGACACCCAGCACTAGAGAAGGAAGAAAACCAGTGCGAGAAAGCTGAGAGAGACATCCAGCACTAGAGAAGAAAGGCACCCAGGGCAAGAAAGCTGAGAGAGACACCCAGCACTAGAGAAGAAAGGCAGCCAGGGCAAGAAAGCTGAGAGAGACACCCAGCACTAGAGAAGACAGGCAACCATGGCAAGAAACCTGAGAGAGACACCCAGCACTAAAGAAGAAAGGCAGCCAGGGCAAGAAAGCTGAGCGAGACACCCAGCACTAGAGGAAAGGCAGCCAGGGCAAGAAAGCTGAGAGACGCCCAGCACTAGAGGAAAGGCAGCCAGGGCAAGAAAGCTGAGAGAGATGCCCAGCACTAGAGAAGAAAGGCAGCCAGGACAAGAAAGCTGAGAGAGACACCCAGCACTAGAGAAGAAAGGCAGCCAGGGCAAGAAAGCTGAGAGAGACACCCAGCACTAGAGAAGACAGGCAACCATGGCAAGAAAGCTGAGAGAGACACCCAGCACTAGAGAAGACAGGCAGCCAGGAGAAGAAAGCTGAGAGAGACACACAGCACTAGAAAAGAAAGGCAACCAGGGTAAGAAAGCTGAGAGAGACGCCCATCACTAGAAAAGAAAGGCAACCAGGGCAAGAAAGCTGAAAGAGACGCCCAGCACTAGAGAAGAAAGGCAGCCAGAGCAAGAAAGCTGAGAGAGACCCCCAGCACTAGAGAAGAAAGGCAGCCAGAGCAAGAAAGCTGAGAGAGACCCCCAGCACTAGAGAAGGAAGGCAGCCAGAGCAAGAAAGCTGAGAGAGACACCCAGCACTAGAGAAGATAGACAGCTAGGAGAAGAATGCTGAGAGAGACACCCAGCATTAGAGAAGACAGGCAGCCAGGGCAAGAAAGCTGAGAGAGACACTCAGCACTAGAGAAGAAAGGCAGCCAGGGCAAGAAAGCTGAGAGAGACACCCAGCACTAGAGAAGATAGACAGCTAGGAGAAGAATGCTGAGAGAGACACCCAGCATTAGAGAAGACAGGCAGCCAGGGCAAGAAAGCTGAGAGAGACACTCAGCACTAGATAAGAAAGGCAGGCAGGGCAAGAAAGCTGAGAGAGACGCCCAGCACTAGAGAAGAAAGGCAGCCAGAGCAAGAAAGCTGAGAGAGACACCCAGCACTAGAGAAGATAGACAGCTAGGAGAAGAATGCTGAGAGAGACACCCAGCATTAGAGAAGACAGGCAACCAGGGCAAGAAAGCTGAGAGAGACACCCAGCACTAGAGAAGAAAGGCAGCCAGGGCAAGAAAGCTGAGAGAGACGCCCAGCACTAGAGAAGAAAGGCAGCCAGGGCAAGAAAGCTGAGAGAGACGCCCATCACTAGAGAAGAAAGGCAGCCAGGGCAAGAAAGCTGAGAGAGACGCCCAGCACTAGAGAAGAAAGACAGCCAGGGCAAGAAAGCTGAGAGAGACGCCCATCACTAGAGAAGAAAGGCAGCCAGGGCAAGAAAGCTGAGAGAGACGCCCAGCACTAGAGAAGAAAGACAGCCAGGGCAAGAAAGCTGAAAGAGACGCCCAGCACTAGAGAAGAAAGGCAACCAGGGCAAGAAAGCTGAGAGAGACACCGATCACTAGAGAAGAAAGACAGCCAGGGCAAGAAAGCTGAAAGAGACGCCCAGCATTAGAGAAGAAAGGCAGCCAGGGCAAGAAAGCTGAGAGAGACACCCATCACTAGAGAAGAAAGGCAGCCAGGGCAAAAAAGCTGAGAGAGACGCCCAGCACTAGAGAAGAAAGACAGCCAGGGCAAGAAAGCTGAAAGAGACGCCCAGCACTAGAGAAGAAAGACAGCCAGGGCAAGAAAGCTGAGAGAGACACCCAGCACTAGAGAAGAAAGGCAGCCAGGGCAAGAAAGCTGAGAGAGACGCCCAGCACTAGAAAAGAAAGGCAGCCATGGCAAGAAAGCTGAGAGAGACACCGAGCACTAGAGAAGAAAGGCAGCCAGGGCAACAAAGCTGAGAGAGACGCCCAGCACTAGAGAAGAAAGGCAGCCAGGGCAAGAAAGCTGAGAGAGACGCCCAGCACTAGAGAAGAAAGACAGCCAGGGCAAGAAAGCTGAAAGAGACGCCCAGCACTAGAGAAGAAAGGCAGCCATGGCAAGAAAGCTGAGAGAGACACCCAGCACTAGAGAAGAAAGACAGCCAGGGCAAGAAAGCTGAAAGAGACGCCCAGCATTAGAGAAGAAAGGCAGCCAGGGCAAGAAAGCTGAAAGAGACGCCCAGCACTAGAGAAGAAAGGCAGCCATGGCAAGAAAGCTGAGAGAGACACCCAGCACTAGAGAAGAAAGGCAGCCAGGGCAAGAAAGCTGAGAGAGACGCCCAGCACTAGAAAAGAAAGGCAGCCATGGCAAGAAAGCTGAGAGAGACACCCAGCACTAGAGAAGAAAGGCAGCCAGAGCAAGAAAGCTGAGAGAGACACCCATCACTAGAGAAGAAAGGCAGCCATGGCAAGAAAGCTGAGAGAGACGCCCAGCACTAGAGAAGAAAGGCAGCCATGGCAAGAAAGCTGAGAGAGACACCCAGCACTAGAGAAGAAAGACAGCCAGGGCAAGAAAGCTGAGAGAGACGCCCAGCACTAGAGAAGAAAGGCAGCCATGGCAAGAAAGCTGAGAGAGACACCCAGCACTAGAGAAGAAAGACAGCCAGGGCAAGAAAGCTGAAAGAGACGCCCAGCACTAGAGAAGAAAGGCAGCCATGGCAAGAAAGCTGAGAGAGACACCCAGCACTAGAGAAGAAAGGCAGCCAGGGCAACAAAGCTGAGAGAGACCCCCAGCACTAGAGAAGACAGGCAGCCAAGGCAAGAAAGCTGAGAGAGACACCCAGCACTAGAGAAGACAGGCAGCCAGGAGAAGAAAGCTGAGAGAGACACACAGCACTAGAAAAGAAAGGCAACCAGGGCAAGAAAGCTGAGAGAGACACCCAGCACTAGAGAAGAAAGGCAGCCAGGGCAAGAAAGCTGAGAGAGACGCCCATCACTAGAGAAGAAAGGCAGCCAGGGCAAGAAAGCTGAGAGAGACGCCCAGCACTAGAGAAGAAAGACAGCCAGGGCAAGAAAGCTGAGAGAGACTCCCATCACTAGAGAAGAAAGGCAGCCAGGGCAAGAAAGCTGAGAGAGACGCCCAGCACTAGAGAAGAAAGACAGCCAGGGCAAGAAAGCTGAAAGAGACGCCCAGCACTAGAGAAGAAAGGCAGCCAGGGCAAGAAAGCTGAGAGAGACACCCAGCACTAGAGAAGAAAGACAGCCAGGGCAAGAAAGCTGAAAGAGACGCCCAGCATTAGAGAAGAAAGGCAGCCAGGGCAAGAAAGCTGAGAGAGACACCCATCACTAGAGAAGAAAGGCAGCCAGGGCAAGAAAGCTGAGAGAGACGCCCAGCACTAGAGAAGAAAGACAGCCAGGGCAAGAAAGCTGAAAGAGACGCCCAGCACTAGAGAAGAAAGACAGCCAGGGCAAGAAAGCTGAGAGAGACACCCAGCACTAGAGAAGAAAGGCAGCCAGGGCAAGAAAGCTGAGAGAGACGCCCAGCACTAGAAAAGAAAGGCAGCCATGGCAAGAAAGCTGAGAGAGACACCGAGCACTAGAGAAGAAAGGCAGCCAGGGCAACAAAGCTGAGAGAGACGCCCAGCACTAGAGAAGAAAGGCAGCCAGGGCAAGAAAGCTGAGAGAGACGCCCAGCACTAGAGAAGAAAGGCAGCCAGGGCAAGAAAGCTGAGAGAGACGCCCAGCACTAGAGAAGAAAGGCAGCCATGGCAAGAAAGCTGAGAGAGACACCCAGCACTAGAGAAGAAAGGCAGCCAGGGCAAGAAAGCTGAAAGAGACGCCCAGCATTAGAGAAGAAAGGCAGCCAGGGCAAGAAAGCTGAAAGAGACGCCCAGCACTAGAGAAGAAAGGCAGCCATGGCAAGAAAGCTGAGAGAGACACCCAGCACTAGAGAAGAAAGGCAGCCAGGGCAAGAAAGCTGAGAGAGACGCCCAGCACTAGAAAAGAAAGGCAGCCATGGCAAGAAAGCTGAGAGAGACACCCAGCACTAGAGAAGAAAGGCAGCCAGAGCAAGAAAGCTGAGAGAGACACCCATCACTAGAGAAGAAAGGCAGCCATGGCAAGAAAGCTGAGAGAGACGCCCAGCACTAGAGAAGAAAGGCAGCCATGGCAAGAAAGCTGAGAGAGACACCCAGCACTAGAGAAGAAAGACAGCCAGGGCAAGAAAGCTGAGAGAGACGCCCAGCACTAGAGAAGAAAGGCAGCCATGGCAAGAAAGCTGAGAGAGACACCCAGCACTAGAGAAGAAAGACAGCCAGGGCAAGAAAGCTGAAAGAGACGCCCAGCACTAGAGAAGAAAGGCAGCCATGGCAAGAAAGCTGAGAGAGACACCCAGCACTAGAGAAGAAAGGCAGCCAGGGCAACAAAGCTGAGAGAGACCCCCAGCACTAGAGAAGACAGGCAGCCAGGAGAAGAAAGCTGAGAGAGACACACAGCACTAGAAAAGAAAGGCAACCAGGGCAAGAAAGCTGAGAGAGACACCCAGCACTAGAGAAGAAAGGCAGCCAGAGCAAGAAAGCTGAGAGAGACACCCAGCACTAGAGAAGGAAGGCAGCCAGAGCAAGAAAGCTGAGAGAGACACCCAGCACTAGAGAAGATAGACAGCTAGGAGAAGAATGCTGAGAGAGACACCCAGCATTAGAGAAGACAGGCAGCCAGGGCAAGAAAGCTGAGAGAGACACTCAGCACTAGAGAAGAAAGGCAGGCAGGGCAAGAAAGCTGAGAGAGACACCCAGCACTAGAGAAGATAGACAGCTAGGAGAAGAATGCTGAGAGAGACACCCAGCATTAGAGAAGACAGGCAGCCAGGGCAAGAAAGCTGAGAGAGACATCCATCACTAGACAAGAAAGGCAACCAGGGCAAGAAAGCTGAGAGAGACACCCAGCACTAGAGAAGAAAGGCAGCCAGAGCAAGAACGCTGAGAGAGACACCCAGCACTAGAGAAGATAGACAGCTAGGAGAAGAATGCTGAGAGAGACACCCAGCACTAGAGAAGACAGGCAGCCAGGGCAAGAAAGCTGAGAGAGACACTCAGCACTAGATAAGAAAGGCAACCATGGCAAGAAAGCTGAGAGAGACACCCAGCACTAGAGAAGATAGACAGCCAGGGCAATAGAGAGAGAGAGACAGACATGGGTAAGAAATTAGAGAGTGGACCAGCCAGGGATAGGAACAAGCTATAAAGGCAGCCAGAGCATGGAGGGAGGTTCAGACAGAGCAAGAGAGGAGTTGGGGCCATCCAGACCTATGGAGAAGAGAGGAGAGACGGAGCCAGAGAACTTGATGGGAAGGGTAAAAGAGATGACTTGGGAAAGGTGGAGACAGCCTGGTTAAAGGGAGTTTGTCACCCCAAAATCAAGTTGTTATTTATGTATTCTTAAAGAGTGTGAAAAACTTGCTCTATGTTGTGTTATCTATTTATTTTATGAAGTGAATCAGTCCTGAGACATTTCAGGTTGTTGCTGCATTTATATGAAAATGAGTGTCTCTTGCTCATTAATTAGCAGCTTTGTTTTGCTAATTAGAAATACAGTTTGCTTGTCTGTCTGTGTAGTGGCCAATATAAAGACTCCCAATGTTATCTGGTGGATATACCCCTCTCCAACCGGTATCAGGCACTCTGAGCCGTGCATTCGAATAAAAGAGCCGCAAAATCAATTCTAGATATTTCAGAAATAATTTACTGTAGAAAAACTGCAAGTACAATATAATGCGGCTTTTAATGCGGTTTAAAATTAAAACATCTTCCTATTGGGGTGACAGAGTCCCTTTAAGCAAGGGGGTAAAGGGAAAGAGAATATAGCAAAAGTCTATCTCCAAGTCCCATGCCAATGATGTGATTATTTGCTTTTAAAATATAATACAAGATCAGCTAATAAAGTAGAGCATTGTGTGACGCATATATACTACAGACATGACGTGTTCCCATGTTATTCCTGGCAGTGCTGCCGCCCTATTAGTTATCTCCTAGAAAGTCACTTTGTACTCACACAGAACATAAATAATCCAGCACGGACCTTGGAGAGGAATGAGACCTCTGGAAAGCCACTCGAGCAGCACTCTGCATTATTTATTAACTCCATCTATTTTTGTATTATTTGTTTACACTTCCCCAAAATTATCGCTCTTACAATGTCCTATTTTCCACATGAAAATAACAAGCAGCGATCCGTGGCCTCATTAAATGCTTCCAAAATCGAGTAAAAAGAGAGCTATAGACAAACTTGACATAATTATTGGTTGTTTGAAAGGTTAATAACCATAATCCTCCTCTCCCCTCTGTGTGTACACCGTAATTACCCCTAATCCATTCTAAGGTAGAAGGCGTCTTAGCTTTTTTCTGAATTTGGGTGGATTTTGTTTTGCAAGATCTTTCATGTGTTTAAATAATTATAATGTGTACACCTGAGCCTCCTGCATTTTTGTTGCTGCACTCATATGCAACCTTAAAGGGATATTAACCTGCAGTGGCGGAACTTGTGTATGGTGTGCCCCAGTGCAAAATAAATGTTGGGGTAAGGTACACATTTTTTTTTTAAGTTGGGCCTCAACCCGCCCCTGAGACTCCTCCAGTGACCCCTCCGGTACCGTCAGTACCATTAAGGATTCTTGGTAGTGATATGCAAATGAGCCTTGATATGTACTACCATTTTGCCTCTAACCCACTTCACATGGGATCCATTTAGGGCTTTCAGAGCTTTCAGAATATAGTTGGAAGTTTGAATTTTTTTTTATCATTTGCACAACCATTGTGATCCACCGACTAAGCATAGTCTGATATCTCATTCTGATAGGTGAATATTGCCAAAAATGCTAATGCTCTGCAGGTTTGGCTGTGTTGTTTTCAGTGTAAAGCCACATGAGCCTGAAATGACTAAGCAAGTGCAGACCCCAGTGTGAGAATTAGCTGAATTACTCCCTGGGGCCTACTAGTGCTTATCCTTATCCATTTACACTGAAAACAATACAGCCACAAGTCCACTCCTCTGTGCCCCTTTGATGATCATTCTTACTTGAGAAAAAATGTGGGACCGTATATACAGCCTTATTAAATTGCGATTCACCAAATTTAAAAGGGCTCTATATAAGCACATAGCATATTTTTTTTTACAGAAGTTTTTAGTTAGTGAAGACCTTGCTATGTGCTTATATAGAGCCCTTTTAAATTTTGGTGAATCGCAATTTAATAAGGCTGATAATAACTAATGACTAAAAAGCTATTTATTTCACTCTCTAAAAGCTTTTCACTCAATAACAATTCTACTTCTTTACGGAAAATACTGAAACAGGAAGGTGGGACTGCTGTATCTCAGCAATGGAAATGCGCCAAATGCCCAACTCTCTCTGTCACTGCCTATGGGTGAAGGGGACCACTTGCACCCCAAACACTACTGCTTTCAGCTTACAGGACACCCTTGAGTATTAAGGTTCTTGAAGCGGAGATGCAAGAATACACTCAATATCTCCGCTGGTATCCAAGAGAAGCACTGTACAGTCTCATAATCCCAATCTCCCCATACTGGACGTTACACCGTTGGAAGTAAAAAAACACTCATTTATTTTCTCACACACAGATATATATATAAATATAAATATATATATATATATATATATATATATATATATATATATATATACACTGCTCAAAAAAATAAAGGGAACACTAAAATAACACATCCTAGATCTGAATGAATTAAATATTCTTATGAAATACTTTGTTCTTTACATAGTTGAATGTGCTGACAACAAAATCACACAAAAATAAAAAAATGGAAATCACATTTTTCAACGCATGGAGGTCTGGATTTGGAGTCACCCCCATTATGAAAGTGGAAAAACACACTACAGGCTAATCCAACTTTGATGTAATGTCCTTAAAACAAGTCAACATGAGGCTCAGTAGTGTGTGTGGCCTCCACGTGCCTGTATGACCTCCCTACAACGCCTGGGCATGCTCCTGATGTGGTGGCGGATGGTCTCCTGAGGGATCTCCTCCAAGACCTGGACTAAAGCATCTGCCAACTCCTGGACAGTCTGTGGTGCAACGTGACGTTGGTGGATGGAGCGAGACATGATGTCCCAGATGTGCTCAGTTGGATTCAAGTCTGGGGAACGGGCGGGCCAGTCCATAGCATCAATGTCTTTCTCTTGCAGGAACTGCTGATACACTCCAGCCACATAAGGTCTAGCATTGTCTTGCATTAGGAGGAACCTAGGGCCAACCACACTAGCATATGTTCTCACAAGGGGTCTGAGGATCTCATCTCGGTACCTATTGGCAGTCAGGCTACCTCTGGCGAGCACATGGAGGGCTGTGTGGCCCCCAAAGTAATGCCACCCCACACCATTACTGATCCACTGCCAAACCAGTCATGCTGGATGATGTTGCAGGCAGCAGAACGTTCTCCATAGCGTCTCCAGACCCTGTCACGTCTGTCACATGTGCTCAGTGTGAACCTGCTTTCATCTGTGAAGAGCACAGGGCGCCAGTGGAAAATTTGCCAATCTTGGTGTTCTCTGGCAAATGCCAAACATACTGCACGGTGTTGGGCTGTAAGCACAACCCCCACCGGTGGATGTCAGGCCCTCATACCACCCTCATGGAGTCTGTTTCTGACCGTTTGAGCAGACACATGCACATTTGTGACCTGCTGGAGGTCATTTTGCAGGGCTCTGGCAGTGCTCTTCCTGTTCCTCCTTGCACAAAGGCGGAGGTAGTGGTCCTGATGCTGGGTTGTTGTCCTCATACGGCCTCCTCCACATCTCCTGATGTACTGGCCTGTCTCCTGGTAGCGCCTCCATGCTCTGGACACTACGCTGACAGACACAGCAAACCTTCTTGCCACAGCTCACATTGATGTGCTATCCTGGATGAGCTGCACTACCTGAGCCACTTGTGTGGGTTGTAGACTCTGTCTCATGCTACCACTAGAGTGAAAGCAGCACCAGCATTAAAAAGTGACCAAAACATCAGCCAGAAAGCATAGGAACTGAGAAGTGGTCTGTGGTCACCACCTGCAGAATCACTCCTTTATTGGGGGTGTCTTGCTAATTGCCCATCATTTCCACCTGTTGTCTATCCCATTTGCACAACAGCATGTGAAATTGATTGTCACTCAGTGTTGCTTCCTAAGTGGACAGTGTGATTTTACAGAAGTGTGATTGACTTGGAGTTACATTGTGTTGTTTAAGTGTTCCCTTTATTTTTTTGAGCAGTGTATATATATCCTGGGAAAACAGGAAATCAACACAGGTAAATAAACACATGCCCATATTTGGCCACACAGTACAGAGAGAGAAAACAATAGTTGCGGACACATCACACATCTCCAGGTGCCTAGCTGGCTACTCTTACACAATAACAGGCAGAGATTGATAAGATCATCCCTCTCTTTGCCCTATCTGTCTCCACGAGGTTTAGCAGATAGCTACCAAGTAATCCCCCATGACTCTGGCAGGGCAAAGGTTAACCCTTTCCCTGCCATGCCCTCTAGCTCTGTGTATTACACCCTGCTCTCTGTATATTAACACATATCAATAACACAATGTCTTTGTAATAAGATAAGGTGGCTGGTTTTTGCCACAGTTCTATCCATCTCGGGGTCCAGCTTCCTTTTCCAGGTCTCATGATACAGGAGCACAGGAACAGGCAATGGTCTCTTAGGACAGGACCAGCAGGAACATCAGGATATTAGACAGCTTAGTAGAATAATAAAAAGTATTTGCATTTGGAGATAAAAATGAAATACCCACCATATTTATGCATATTCACCCACTTCTTTGTTGACAAAAGCACAGCATATTTATGCATTACAATACCCAATCAAGTTGGGCAGATACACACTGACCAATCACAAAAGTGTATTACCTGCCCCATATAGACGTCATGTCACTGGGATGGCAGGTGTGCTATGACCTGCCTCCTGTGGTGAATAATCTTTAAATTTAAGGGAGTATGGCCATTTGCCATCTTCTTACCTGATTAAATGATATAGTTGAGATAAAATACAATGAATACACGTGTACAGTACCTTGCCTGGGAAGGGGGAGTAATTGGCACATTAGTGTCAGTAGCTGTGTTCAGGTACCAGGTTCTCCTCAGGGCCCACAACAGTTCATAGATTCCCAAATGTCCAATGGGCCCTCCTGGGCGTCACACAAAGTCTAGAAAAAGTAATGGGAAACCGCTTAGAGCTATGGCAGAGCTAAAGAAAGGAGGGACTGGTACTTCAACAGGTACCACAACCTTTTCGCAGCTGTGATGAAGGTTAGTGAATCTGGACAAGTGTGTTTCTAGTGACTTTCAGAGTATGAAAGAGTATAAAAACTGATCAGGGCATACCAAATGTTCAATGACTATATATATATATATATATATATATATATATATATATATATATATAATTTAACAGGGTCATTAAGGGGACATGGAACACAATTCTGTTTTGTGTATTTGAACGAGCATGTTTTAAACATGTTGTGTTTTGCATTAAAAATATTAGAACCTATTTACGATTCATTGGAACTAATAGGAAATGCACGGAGCATACTTACATCGGTAGAATTTGTTGTCAGACATGTATTACTCAAATAGCTTTATTACTGCTCATTGTTGACTGCGGCAAGCCCCCACATCAATCAAATATTTGAATACATAATTTGAAAAAAGAAAAAACATAGTGGTACATGATCAATTACCCTCTTTAAGCTGCAACAAGGAAAACAGTGTGCCTGTTAAAGTAGTTTTTATTACAAAATAAATAAATGTATTTTGATGCCTCTGTTCGGCCCTGGTGGACTCCATAATACTTTAGTGGAAGTGTGTGTGTGTATGTGTGATGTGTTTACATTTCTGGAAAAGCAGTGTTTGCATCTATTTATCTGGTTGATGGTTCGGGTCTGTGAGAGGAAAGGGGGGTTGGTGCCATTTTCAGTCAGGTCCAATTATCTAAGAAGACTTTGATCTCTTCCTCTCTCCACTGATTGATTAAAAAACTCACCCTCATCATCCAGGAACTGATGTAACAAAGATGGATTCCCTATTCATAAACAGAGTCTTCAAACATTCTGATTTCATAGCTGCTAATAGTTATAGTTACAAGACAAGTGTTTTTTTTTTTAAAGTATAGTGGTCCTTTAATAACACCTAGAAACCAATGCAGTTCTTCCTCTGAACTCATTTAACTCAAGCAAAATCGTGCCATAATCTTACGAGCTGAATGAGCCAAGCACTACTGGTTTCTGTGAGGGTTGATTCACCAACCAGCTTCATGTGAGTCACTCTCTGATTCATCATTTCTACCAGATGCGTTTTATACTTCCCCGATCCTATTGAGACATTTACTTGAGCACATCCACACCTCATACTCCTCCTATCCCCTTACTCAATCCCAAATCAAAGGTATATGAGTATTTATGCATCTCAGAAAGTGCTAGATACAATCACAGACACTTCAAATGCATTATATGGTACTGCACCGCATCTTCAGGCAGCCTGCTGCCCCCTGAAAATGCACTACCCTAGGCCAAAGTGTCATTGGGCAAGACCTAAACACACCGCTGCATTTCTAATCACCTTAGATCTATGGTAGGACAATCCAGAGTGGTGCACCAGTCTACTGGTGCAGTTTGTATCATTCGAGGGCGAGGGACACGTGGACACCCTCTATTGACGCAGGTGGTGTAAGTGCAATTTTAAAATGGCCGTGCACAAACAAGTACCTACTTTGAGGATCTGATATTTTTTGTGATATATCTTTGTTGCATACATGAATTTGTCACAAGTTTATACCACTAGCAGTCCCAGGCGCTTTTATTGGGAACAACATACCGAGTATAAGCCGACCCGAGTATAAGCCGAGGCACCCATTTTACCACAAAATACTGGGTAAAATGAGTGACTCGAGTATAAGCCGAGGGTGGGAAATGTGCTGTCACCTGTGTCACTCTTGTGCCCTCTGTGTCCCCCTCTCTCTCCGTGTCTCTTCTCCCCTCTCCCTTCCCTGTGTCTCTTCTCCCCTCTCCCTTCCCTGTGTCTCTTCCAACCTCTCCCTTCCCTGTGTCTCTTCCCCCCTCCCTTATCACCCTCCTCATCCCCACTCCTCAACCTCCCTCCTCATCCTCAACCTCCCTCCTCATCCTCCCTCCTCAACCTCCCTCCTCATCCTCAACCTCCCTTCTCCCCTCCTCATCCTCAACCTCCCTCCTCATCCTCAACTCCCTCCTCATCCTCAACTCCCTCCTCAACCTCCCTCCTCATCCTCAACCCCCTCCTCAACCTCCCTCCTCAACCTCCCACCTCATCCTCCCTCCTCAACCCCCCCTTCCTCAACCCCCCTCCTCAACCCCCCTATCCTCATCCTCTCTCCTCAACCCCCCATCCTCAACCCCCCATCCTCAACCTCAACCCTCCTCCTCAACCCCTCATCCTCAACCTCCCTCCTCATCCTCAACCTCCCTCCTCAACCCCTTCCTCAACCTCCCTCCTCAACCCCCCATCCTCAAGCCCCCCATCCTCATCCTCCCTCCTCAACCCCCCATCCTCAACCCCCTCCTCAACCTCAACCTCAACCCTCCTCAACCTCAACCCCCCCTCAACCTCAACCCCCCTCCTCAACTTCCCTCCTCAACCCCCTATCCTCAACCCCCCATCCTCATCCTCTCTCCTCAACCCCCTATCCTCAACCCCCCTCCTCAACCCCTCCTCCTCCATCCTCAACCTCACTCCTCATCTTCAACCTCCCTCCTCAACCCCCTCCTCAACCTCCCTCCTCAACCCCCCCATCCTCAACCCCCTCCTCAACCTTCCTCCTCAACCCCCCATCCTCAACCCCCTCCTCAAACCCCCATTATCATCCTCAACCTCCCATCCTCAACCTCCCTCCTCATCCTCAACCTCTCTCCTCATCCTCAACCTTCCTCCAACCCCCTATCCTCAACCCCCCTCCTCAACCCCTCATCCTCAACCTCCCTCCTCATCTTCAACCTCCCTCCTTATCCTCAACCTCCCTCCTCAACCCCCTCCTCAACCCCCCCATCCTCAACCCCCTCCTCAACCCCTTCCTCAACCTTCCTCCTCAACCCCCCATCCTCAACCCCCTCCTCAACCTCCCTCCTCAATCCCCCCTCCTCAACCTTCCTCCTCAACCCCCCCATCCTCAACCCCCTCCTCAACCCCCCCATCCTCAACCCCCCCATTCTCATCCTCAACCCCCCATCCTCCACCTCCCTCCTCATCCTCAACCTCTCTCCTCATCCTCAACCTTCCTCCAACCCCCTATCCTCAACCCCCCTCCTCAACCCCTCCTCCTCATCCTCAACCTCC
Source organism: Discoglossus pictus (assembly GCA_027410445.1). Taxonomy (NCBI): domain Eukaryota; kingdom Metazoa; phylum Chordata; class Amphibia; order Anura; family Alytidae; genus Discoglossus; species Discoglossus pictus. The sequence continues at coordinate 200,133,268 of CM050168.1, read as the reverse complement.
CTCCTCATCTTCAACCTCCCTCCTTATCCTCAACCTCCCTCCTCAACCCCCTCCTCAACCTTCCTCCTCAACCCCCCCATCCTCAACCCCCTCCTCAACCCCCCCATCCTCAACCTCCCTCCTTAACCTCAACCCCCCTCAACCCCAACCCACCTCCTCAACCTCCCCCCTCAATCCCCCTCAACCCCCAACCCCCCTCCTCAACCCACCATCCTCAACCCCCCTCCTCAACCCCTCATCCTCAACCTCCCTCCTCATCCTCAACCCCCCTCAATCCCCCTCCTCAACCTCAACCCCAACCCACCTCCTCAACCTCCCCCCTCAATCCCCAACCCCCCTCCTCAACCCCCCTCCTCAACCTAAACCCCCCTCAACCCCCCTCCTCCACCTAAACCCCCTCAACCCCCCTCCTCCACCTAAATCACCCTCTCCCCTCTCTTACCTGCTTGTGCTCCAGCCTCCGCTCCTTGTCCCGGCGCCAGCGCGCATGTGACGTCACATGCGTGCCGCATCATTAGCATATACCGGATGCCGGCACCCGGTATATGCTAATGACGCGGCCGCATGTGACGTCACTCACATGCGCGCCGTCACCGGGTCAAGGAGTGGAGGCCGGAGCACAAGCAGGTAAGTGAGGGGAGAGGGGGGAGGTATTTAGGGGGGTTTAGGTGGAGGAGGGGGGAGGGAAAGAGACACGGGGGGTAGAGAGACACACGGGGGGTTAGAGACACACGGGGGGGCTATAGACACACGGGGGGGCTATAGACACACGGGGGGGGCTATAGACACATGGGGGGTTAGAGACACACGGGAGGGGTTAGAGAGACACGGGGGGGGTTGGAGAGTAACTCAAATATAAGCCGAGGGGGCCCTTTTTTGCCTTAAAAAAAGGGCTGAAAAACTCTGCTTATACTCGAGTATATACGGTAATAAAAATGAACCTTTAGTCAAAGACTTATAAAAGATAAAGCAAAAACAAGTAGACACCAAAAAAAGAAAACTAAAGAAGAGAATAAGGGACCTACAAATTAAGTTAAATTAAACTTGACACATCGATCATATGATAACAATAGCCAGGCCATGCCCTCTTTGTTTCCTAACCAAATTAGTCACATGAGAGTAACCTTGGGTGTGGTTAAGATCTTTATTCAGTTATATTGAAAGGCTGCTACAATGCTATGAAACTTACTATGGTTAAATGGAAGTGCAACTCACAGTAGAATAACCCTCCTCACACAGGCTCCAGGACTGAAATTTTGGGTTTATTATCAATCCATATAAATCTAAAGTGGGTAAAGACATCTACCCATTCTAAAACTTTAGTTCGATTGGCATGAAGATAAATTAGTTTACTAAAGTATAATTCCTACATATTGTAATCTTTCCAAATTTCCCATCATTATACAGAAAGTTAAACACTCTACTGGAAGAATGATGAAGATACCAGATATCTTGGTTAGGCTGTATTCTAGCACCTAACACAATTTCAAAATTACATTAATAAATGTGTGTGGAATAACATGTTTCCTAAATAAGTAATAATCAAAATTGATTATGGATTTCTACTAAGTTCTTTAAAACAGAGGACATATATAATAATGGGGAACCAAATTACCAGATTACCTGATCTCATTAATTCCAATGAAAATGCAATGATTATATATATATATATATATATATATATATATATATATACACACATAAATATATATATATATATATATATATATATATATATATATACATTTGAAATGTAACTGAGTATTTAGGACTCTCAGAGAATCATCTGCCTGATAGTCTCTTTCCTCCCATCTCTCTTTTGCATCTTATACAGCTCACCCAATCCATTTATTTATAGTCCCTGATGATTATCTGTCCAACTATATAGGGCATACTGGGCACATGGCATGCCATTCAAGACAATGATAGTACAGGAGTGGAATCGCTGCCAAGGTTCATTGTTTCGCTGATCTGGCTTTCCTCATTGTTACACTTATCCTCTACCATAGATCAGTGCAGCTCATTGTGCTTAAACAAAAAGCTCCCACTAGTGAATGTGCTGCGGAAGGTGTTTAATTACAGAGAGCGCTGGCTCGTTTTATTAATTATACACACACAACGCTGCCTATCAGGTATATGGATACCATCAGCTTGAGCACATTTTTATTTGACATGAATAGTCTATATTATATGGAGGAAAAAGTCTAAAGCCAGTTGATCACACACAGAGCACAATTTAAAATGGTCATGGACAATATATACCTTTTTCATCTTAAATGGACACAGCAAAGGTCCCAGTTATTGCATAAATGAATGTTGAGTGGAAATGTAACATGTGTTTGAAATGGTATTTTAAGGATAATATCCTCCCTCTCTAAAGCTTCCTTGATTCTAGCACTTCTTCATCCTTATCATCATCACTAAGGCAGTTAATTAATTACATTGGATAAAGGTAATTAGAGAGATGGGGGAATCTTTATGGGTAATTCATTCTTAAGATACCTAACTTTAAAGTTCATTTATCTAACACCTAAACTCAAATTTTCTTGAATTTTTTATTTTATTTTGTAAACTCAAAATTTGAATAGCAACCAATCACAATTATATTTCTACAGTATGTGTACTTTCCATTTCTGCTGAAACTGGGATATCTGCTGTGTAGATTTAAAAACTAAAATAATATTCCCAATAGTGTATATTTCAGCTATATGTAGTAACAAGTACTTTATCAACTGGATGCCGTTTTAAAATACATTTTCTTACAGTAAACTTATATTGATATCTGTAATTTGTGCATGTCAGTAGGCCTTTCTGGTCCACCTAGCAAGCCATTGCTTTTAACTTTGTGCTAGAGAGCAATCATTAATAATTACTCCCTGAGATCTGCACTGCTCAGATTGTTTCTACCAATCATGCTCGGTTGAGAACAATGCCTAATGAACAATGACTAAAATTGCAAATGTCAATATAACTTCACTATAAGAAAATGCATTTTTTTTTAACATTCATTGATACACCTGTTTTGACCTTAAAATGTATAGCAGCCAGCCTAGCAGCAACTAACTGATGGCTTCAGTAATGAAATTTGATTGGCTAATGAACTGTTTGTTAATTGGTAAGATCTATGCTTAGTATAGGGTTCCCTGGTGGTGCAGTGGTTAGGATTCGGTGCTTTCACCACTGTGACCTGGGTTTAATTCCAGTCAAGGAACCAAGAGGTCACAACACCCTGAAGCCATGCAGGGTTGGGCCTGGTCGGTACTTGGATGGGAGACAACCTTGGAATACCAGGAGCTGTATGCTATGTGGCCCACTGGAGAAGGATCTGTCAACCTACTCCAGTATCTCTGCCATGAATACCAAGCGGATAAACATGATGTATTACTGTCCATGAGGTCACGGAGAGTCGGACACAACTGAGTGATGCAAACACACACACACATGCTTGGTGTTCAAATATCCACCATTTCTATATTGTGTTTTGAATAACTAAACATGATAATGTACAAAATGTTTTTAGAGGGGGGAAAAAAGCAAGTTTTATATTTTGCAACTTATATACAATTATTCTTTACTTTCCATTTTGCTTTCTCCCCCAGTTGCTGCCTGTTACTATCTCAACTGGGTGTATCCTTTTAAGCTAATGAGCCTTCCATTCATCCTGCTGAGAGCACTGGTGAAGCCAGAATAATATTTTCCTTTGCAGAATATACAAAAGATAATTCATTAGAGGCTGTTTGTTTGTTTTTTGTTTGTTTTTTATAATCTAACAAAATGTTGCATATTTTATGTGTAGTTCTTTAAAATAATAAATTAAAAAGATGTATGATCTTAGTGGCCCTTTACAATTAATATTAGAACGCCTATAATTATTTAGAGTTGTGAAGTTTTTAAAACCAAGCAAAGATTATAGTTAAGAAGGGACATTGAAACTGCAAGAGATTATTTGTTAATGTACCACTACGTGTTTTCTTTTTTTTCTAATTAAGTTCTCAAAGCTGAAAAAAACATTCAAATGTTTCAATATTCTGAGGGCTTGCCCCGTCAACCAATGAAAAGTAAAATAGATGTATCAGACATACTTGTCTGCCAATCAAATCTACAGAGGTACATATGCTCTGTGCATTTCCTGTTCGTTTCAATGACGTTTAAAGGGACTCTGCCACCACAACAGGAAATGGATTTCATTTTAAAGAACATTAACACCAGGCTATACATTGCATCAGCAGTTTTTCTCTACAGTAAGTAATGTCTGAAATATTTAGAATGAATTTTCTCGCTCAGTATGCTATTGTGCGTCTGAAAGTATTTGATAAGGGTGGGAAAAGGGTCTAACTGACATATAACATTGCAGGTCTTTAGTATGGACAGACAAGCAGACTGCAATCCTAATTGGCATCTCAAAGCAGCTAATATACATAAGCTACTCATTTGCATATAAATAGAGCAACTACAACATGAAATTTCACCTAACTGAATCTCCTTAGGAAAAAAATGAATAACACAAGAAATAGCTAGTTTTTCATGCTCTTTAAGAATCACTTAAAAAACAACTTGATTTTGGGGTCCCTTTAAACAGGTTCTGCTTGATATTTTGATTCATGCAAAACGCAACTCTTTTTTTCATGCCACTTTAATGGTAACAACTACGGAACTGATTGTATGTTTGTTATATTCTCAGAGCCCTCTAAACGCTGCCTGTGCACAGTGACACTCTGTGCTTCCTGGGTGTGGTACGTAGCAGCTTTCTGCTTGCTGCAGGATTGATAACAGCAAACGAAAGTAGCAGACTTCTCAGAGGTGACCCCAAGGCCCCTACTGGAGCAGAGGGATCCTTTCTTAGCAGACTGGTGGGCAGCCATTAGATAATAACTGGAAATGTAAATATTGTCCATGCCTAAATTGACAGAAGTACAGATATTACATGATCAACGAAGGGCTGTATAGTTAGAACTATGGTATTCACAGTAGTAATGTACAGATATGAAAGCTGGACAATAAAGGAGTGCCGTAGAATTGACGCCTTTGAATTGTGGTGTTGGAGAAGACTGCTTAGAGTCCCTTGGGCTGAAAGAAGATCCAATCAATCAATACAACAGGAAATCAAGATAAACTGTTCACTGGAAAGTTTGATCATGAGGCTAAAGCGCAAATATCAAGATGCTGATGCTGGGGAAGATTGAAGCCACACGATGAAGGGGATGGCAGAGATTGGTGGTCATTATAGCAATGTGCATGAGCTTGAGGGAGCTCAGAGGGGCAGTGGCTAACAGGTGGGCCTTGCACATGTAAATTGTACATGTGTTGTCAGTGCAGAGTGTAGAAGTCCTTATGTACACTGAAATAAAGTGTACTAAAGAGAGAAAAATCTATATACAGAGACATTTCCGATTCTGTGTGTACCTGATACACTTTCTGACGACGCAGAGGCTGCACAGGCTCCCTGGGTCAGCCCGCAGCGTCTCGTGACCCAGCGGAGCCTGTAAGGCGCAACCTCACAGGGCGTGCTTAAAATAAGCATTGGGGGCTTTGGGCAGGGCCCAAGGCGTCTGGTCACTGTCCGTGGCCGGGCTCCTCCCCCTAGAGTTTAATATGTTAATATGCATAATATATGCAAGCTTTTAAGTTATGTTAATCGGTTATTTATAATAAAGCTGTGGCCCGTGTTTTCTCCCAAACAATCCGTATGGTGTCAGTTATTTTAAGATAAGCCTAAATGGACCATGCTTGGGTCATGCCGACGCGGAAGCTGCACAGGCTCCCTGGGTCAGCCCGCAGCGTCTCGTGACCCAGCGGAGCCTGTAAGGCGCAACAGCCAATCAGAAGCGGCGGGGGCGGGACTTCCTGCCGCATTCGCGCACCGGGAGTCAGTTTGGCGCGGTCTCTGTGAAAAACGGACTGAGGTCTGAGAGGCTCCTGCACTAAAAGCAAATCAAAAGTAGGAGGTAAAATCTGAGAATACCCCAGCTTAAAAGCATATAAGGGGCAGTGTGATTGTGTCTATAGTGCATGTGGGTGTTTTCTGTTTGTTTGTTTCCTTGTGTCTCGCGGTCCGTTTTTGTTTGTCTTGGGGGGGTCTTGCTGTGCTTGGGGGTATGGATGCTTTAGCTATTGACGCCTTACTGGCTGATGTTAGGGCCCCTGCCTTAAGCCAGGGGGTCAGGTGGGTGCAGGACAGGCTGGGTCCTCCCATGCTTTCTGTAGGAGACTCCCATTACATTGGACAGGCTCAGCATGCAGTTGCTGGAGGCCTAGACAATATTGGGGGTGCCGTCTCCTTTCCCTTTCAGGCAGAGCCAATAGACCACCGTCCAGTGGATGACCAGGCCACGGGTGACAGGGGTAATGATAAGCCAGGACAGCATGGTCATGATCGATGACATGCCCGTAACAGCGGCGGTGGTGAGGCCGGCGCTCCCCACCAGAGCTAGGAAGAACACAAGCAGGTACAGCCCACTGCTATTTACCCATACCCCTTTAAGACGACAGAGGACAGAGACTGAGGGCATTACGGTTAGGCCACAGCAAAAAGTGACTAATCCTGACCCACAGGTAGACTTTGCGACGCCCCAGGCAGTCCCCAGGTTACTGGTACAAAGTGCAGAGCCCGCGGCACTAGCCCATTCCAGCCGCGCAAGCTTAGGTGACCATGACCAGTCCTCAGGGGAGGAGCAAGCGGTATGGGCACAGGCATGCAGGTCACGGAGAGCTAGTGACTGTTCCTCTTGCACCCACAGGTCTGAACGGTGATCAAGATCAAGGAGCAGGAGATCCTGCCGATGCAGCTGTGCCTGCGGATCTGAAAGAGGACGGAGCCCGCGGAGGGCCAGACGGTCGGAATCCCCAGGACGTCAGGAAAGACGTAGGGACACCCCGTTGGCCGTATCCACTCTGAGGCTCCCAGGAGCAGGTGAGGCAGTTGGTGGAGTAGAGGAAGCAGACAAATGCATACTGCCACACACTAAAGCAGGATTTTTGGGGTCCCTTAAGGCCCTCTTAGCCACACATAACATTGCGGTTAGCAAGCAGGAGATGGGCACGTGGATAGGAGGGCTAGCCAGAGGGGCTTGGACAGAGCAGTCCAATAGCGCAGGCAATGTGGAGCCGGTGGCACTAGGCCCCCCTAGTAGCCTCAGACGTAGCCATGAGACCAATCGTCTTATGTGCGCTAGACAACCTGGGGCGCATTTAACCCAGGAAGTTAAAGAAAAAATTTGGAGGAGGGAGTTTGTCGAATTGTTCTCTCTGCTGCCTATGTCCAGGCAAATGGACTCAGGCGAGAGGAGTCTACGGGAAGGAGCTTATAGGAGGTTGCCCAGAACTTTTGACAAGTGGCTACAGGCTTTTTCAATCATGGCATGCGTGCTATGCGAGCGGCACCCTGAACAATGCCCGGGGCTGTTCGTATACATAGATGAGATTCGCAACTCCCACAAGGTGTACGGGGGCACAGCTTGGTGGCAGTACGATGAAGAATTCCGCCAGTATCTGGCATCTAGGCCAGCTATGGCATGGAGCGACAAAGCGGTAGCATACTGGCTTAACATTATGACACCCATGCGAGCCATGCCGCCCTTTCGGGCTGGAGGGGGTGGGGTCAGGAGCCCCACCGCCAACTCGGCGGCAGGTCCCAAGTCCTGTTTTGCCTACAACGAAGGGGTATGTAAATGGGCTCCCAACTGCAGGTTCAAGCACGTGTGCTCCAACTGCGGTGGGGAGCACCCCCTGGCCAGATGTGCCAGGCCAAAGGAAAGCAGGGCAGAGCCCCCTGCCAAAGGGCAGGACGCCCATACGCCTCCCCGGCATGCTGCCATGGCTAAAACGCTACGGTAGGTCGGCGGGAAACAGCGCCACGGCTCGCCTCCTGGAAATGGGTTTCCAGGAGGGATTTAGGGGGTCCGCGGCCCCGAACTTACGCTCGGTGCGGGAGTTCCCAGGGGGAGCGGAAGCTAAGGTTCTCAATGAGGTACAGCTGGGGAGGATGGCAGGGTCATTCATTTCCCCCCCATTAGAGACCTCATTGTCTCCCCCCTAGGCGTCGTTCCCAAAAAAGAGGCTGGAAAATTCAGGTTGATCCAACATCTTTCATACCAGAGAGGCGGGTCAGTAAACGACGGCATTGCAAAAGAGCATTGCAAAAGAGCAATCAGCCACTGAAATGGTCAGGACGGCCGGCACAGGGGCGCTCATGGCAAAAGTTGACATTGAAGCGGCCTTTAGATTATTACCGGTGCATCCAACGAGCCACCGGCTCCTCGGTTGCTACGTCGATGGAAAATATTTTATTGACCTATGTTTACCTATAGGGTGCTCCATATCATGTGCCTATTTCGAGGCATTCAGCTCATTCTTACAATGGGTTGCACACAAAGAATCCGGGTACAGGAGCATTACCATTACCTGGACGATTTCCTGTTCGTCGGTCCAGCTGGGCAGGACACCTGCCGGTCCATTTTGGAAGTGTTCACCAAAATCTGTAGGAATTTTGGGGTACTACTGGCCCACAATAAAACTGAGGGCCCCACGGAAAAATTGACCTTCCTCGGGATACAGATAGATTCCAAGACAATGGAATGTAGTCTTCCCCTGGAGAAGGTAGTAGACATAAGAGCGGAACTTAGTGCTCTAGCGGGTGCACGTAAGGTTACTCTGCGATGGTTACAGTCCATCATAGGTAAGCTCAATTTTGCCTGTAGGATTATTCCTATGGGTAGGGTATTCTGTAGGAGAATGTCACTTGCTACTGCGGGTGTCATCAGGCCACATCATTTCATAAAAGTGTCCCGGGCCATGCGGGACGACGCACAGGTGTGGTCGGTCTTTCTGGCTGATTTCAATGGTTCGGAGATCATTCAGAAAAAGCGTGCTAACAGCGCCGATCTGAAGCTGTTCACCGGCGTAACAGTCGGATGCGGCGCCTTTTTTCAAGGAAAATGGTGCACCGCACCATGGCCAGACGAATGGGAGGTGGCAGGTCTCACAAAAAACCTGACATTCCTCGAACTTTTCCCCATGGTAGTGGCGGTACACTTATGGGGCTCAGAGTTTAGGGACCGGAGTGTCTTATTCTACACAGAAAGTAAGGAAGTTGCACAAGCAGTGAATAACCTCACGGCAACTTCCGTGCCGGTAGTGAGACTACTTCGGCACCTAGTGCTGTGTTGCCTGCGCCAGAACATATGGTTTCAGGCGAGGCATGTACCGGAGTTAGAAAATGGCATTGCTGACGCCCTTTCTTGGTTTCAGGAAAAACGGTTCAGGGCTCTGGCCCCCCGTGCGAACACGCTGGGGGAGGCCATTCCCGAAGAAATCTGGGAGCTTGGAGCAGCCAGGTGACGAGACTCATCAGACAGTCTGTCGCCCCGGTGATGAGGTCTGCGTATAAACCCTTATGGGCTAAATGGAACGACTTAGTAAAGATGGCTGGTGGGTCTACATCAGAGGATAAGACCCTAGGGATACTGCTTTGGTTTCTGCTGCGGTGTGCCGAAGAAGGCGAGAAAAAAGCATTAGTCGATAGACAGGTCACGGCCCTGGCATTTATGTTTAAACTGGCGGGGCAGAGGGACCTTACGAAGGAATTTATAGTGAGCAAGGTGGTGCGCGGAATGTTTAACGGGGATCGCAGGCCAGACACTAGGCGGCCGATCACCTTCTCTTTGTTACTGCAAATGGCGCAGGTGTTGGGAGTAAAGTGTAGGACCCCTTTTGAATCTCTGCTTTTCCATACGGCTTTTTCCCTGGCGTTCTTCGGAGCATTCCGAATAGGGGAGTTAGTCGCGAACAGTAGATACGGTTCCGGGGGCTTACAAGTGGTGGATACCTGCCTCAGGGAAGGCACGGTGGTGGTATGGCTCCGGAGGTCTAAGACCGACCAAAGGGGAAAAGGAAAAGAGGTGGTGTTACACCGACTAGGCACAGAGTGCTGCCCCTACGGGTGTATGGTAGAGTATCTTGGTCAGCGACCGGTGGGACGGTGTTCGCTGTTAGTACATGCCGATGGAATGGTGTTATCCCGGGATCAGTTTGAAAGGATGCTAAAAGTTGCACTACACAGTTTGGGCCTGGAGCAGGCAGATTTCGGAACACACTCTTTCAGAATAGGGGCCGCGACTGAAGCAGCTAGGCTAGGCTTACCCGATGCGGCAGTCAAGCGTATTGGTAGATGGGAATCAGAACGTTTTCGGTCTTACGTAAGACCCAGGGCTGTAGTCTAACTTCTGTTGCTTTCTGCTTTCAGGAGGTCAGAAGCAACTGTGGATTGTGGGCCACTCGTACGTGTACTGGGCCCACAGGTCGGCTGCAGTTACAGAAGGAAGGACACAATTGGGTTTCCCTGTTACGGACTTACACGTGCAGTGGCTCGGGGTTCGAGGCCTGCGGTGGGCCCAGTTGGATGAGTTGTTGGACACTTGCGGTCAGCGGTACGGTCAACCCACGATAATTATAATTCACGCCGGCGGTAATGATCTAGGAACGGTGCCCATGCGAAAAAATGCTGAAGGTTATGAAGAGAGACGTGGAGAACTGGACCAAGGAGTTCCCGGGTACATTCCTGATATGGTCAGAAATGATAAAGAGACGATCCCGGGCGAAACGAGCGAGATCCCGTCGGTCTGGATAAAGCAAAGCAGAAGATTATCCAGCAGCTTTCAAGTTTTGTTCGGAAACTGGGTTTCATCGCCATTAGGTACAAAGAATTTGAGCCGGCCGGTGCCGATGATTTTTTCGGGCCAGATAAGGTTCATCTTACGGAGATGGGTCTGGAGTTAGTTACTTTAGAGTTTAGGGAGAGCGCTTTTAGGGCCTTGGCTTTGATGAAATGCAGGGGGGGATCGCAGGCTCAGGAGGAGTCCCTCGCGTGCTCTGTGGCGGGAGGTGAGTTGCCCGGCCCACTGGCCTACGTGGGAGTGGCCCTACCTCACAGGGCGTGCTTAAAATAAGCATTGGGGGCTTTGGGCAAAGCCCAAGGCGTGAGGTCACTGTCCGTGGCCGGGCTCCTCCCCCTAGAGTTTAATATGTTAATATGCATAATATATGCAAGCTTTTAAGTTATGTTAATCGGTTATTTATAATAAAGCTGTGGCCCGTGTTTTCTCCCAAACAATCCGTGTGGTGTCAGTTATTTTAAGATAAGCCTAAATGGATCATGCTTGGGTCAAGACTTATTGCATATATGCATAAACACACATGTATGCTTTTATATAGATGTGCTTCATAATTTAATGATGGGGACATAGCAAAGGGAAAAGAGAAGGAGCAACTGGGCAGTGGGGGCACACATATCTTCATAAGTCTAGGGCAGCATAAACATACCGATTTAAGGATAAGTTAAAAAGTACACATATAAATAAATTCATCTGCAATAGGTTAATATTATATAATATTTTGTGTGGAAGTAATAGATATTCATTGCAAGCAACACAGCTAAAGCACACCACAACTAGAAAGATTATCACAGTAATGCAGTACTTAGCAAATACTGATTAAACAGTGATGCATCTCAGCCTCTTCTCTGCAGCCACAAAGCTTAGTGAATCTAGCCCAGAGTCCATTTACAGGGCCACTGTAGTGGTCATACAATAGTGTTTTGCTTAAAGCCAATACATGAAATGCAGCTTTTAAAACTTACATGTGAAGTTTAGTGTTTTAGACTACAACCAATCTGCTTCTCTTCCCCCCTATTATTTGCAAAAGGGTGGGAGAGGATCTGTTCTTTATCTATTGCTCTCATAACATCGATTATCTACTTCCTTTCCCGCTGGTGGCTATTGTAGGCAAATGTACACCAGCAGGAACAATTTAGGACATCAGATCCTCCTTCACCTCCTTAACACCTAACATGGGATGGACTGAAGTACATCTGCTGGAAGCAACAATGCTAATGTAAAATGTAAACTTGATAGCTCTATTGTTTTTTCTTCTTCAAATACTAACTTTATAGCGATTGGTAACTAAATAAACAATTTAAGCCCTGCTGTATGACCGCTACAGTGGCTCTTTAGTGCACTTTACTTCAGCATACAGTTGGAACCTACGTAAATGATTCCTGAATGGTTTCACAATATTTCTGTTCCATTTTCGGTTACTCTTTCCATCTCAGAGAAGAATTGAAAACTTGTTAAAACTGTAGAGAAGTGTTAGAGCATGACTGATGTCTCTAGAGGGATCCTTTATTTGGGTACAAATAATTAAAACTGATTTCAAATCTAAACTACCTTAACAGTCATAACATTATATTCTAGTTTTAACATGCATATATTGTGTTACACTTCTATTTAATCCGATTGTGAAGTCCCACTGCCTTGGTTAAAGCTGCTTATTTCATTGCTTCTCTTATGTTCTTCATGATGGTTAAGAAAAGTGTTGATCCCTGGAATTAAGTGATCACATTATATATTTATATGCTTTCCTGCATCTAATATCAAAGTTGCAATGATTTGTTTATCACTCAATTAAAATTCATTTGTTTATTTTTGTGAAGACTTTTATTAGACAATTTATCCACCAAGGGCGTTAGTTTTTGTGATATCAAAGTTGTTTTGAAGAGTCCAAAATGTTGTGTCACAGCGTTTAATTGCTGGGTGTTACAAAGGAATATAATACATAGAGAATATGGGAAATTCTGATCCTGTAGTAGTATTGTTTAAGCTGCAGTACATAACCATTTAGCTCTCAGAAAAAAACATATGGTACATACTGTCACTCTCAAAAAACATTAATGAAAATATATATATTCTCACAAGACACAACCAAAATTCTAATCCTCCCTCTCATCATATCTCGGCTTGACTACTGCAACTCGCTCCTTGCTGGCCTCCCCATCAACCCCCCCCCCCCATATGTCACCCACTCCTGCCCATGATGAATGTCTCCATCTACCATGCTCAACGCTCAGTATCTGCAGCTCCTCTCTGTCAGTCCCTCCACTGGGTTCCCATGGCCTACAGAATAAAATGTAAAGTATTGAACCTAACATATAAAGCCCTCAACAATAATGCACCCTCTTATATCTCGGCTCTTGTCTCTAAATACACCCCCAACCGTCCTCTTTGCTATGCTAATGACCTTCTTCATTCCTCCTCTCTTACACCTCTTCTCATTCCCACCTTCAGGACTTGTCTTGTGCTGCCCCTATTCTCTGAAACTCCTTGCATCACTCTACTAGACTATCCTCCTGCCTTCAAAACCTCACTAAAAACACATCTTTTTAAAGAAGCTTATCACCTTCAGCCGTAATTTGCACAAAATATTGTACCTCACCTTTCTATATCCTACACATACCCTCTAGATTGTTAGTTAAATAGTTTTTTTACTTATATCTACTCTGTTTAGCGCTGCAGAATATGTTGGCGCGTTGCAAATTAATATTATTAATAATAATATATATATATATATATATATATATATATATAGATATATATATATATATATATATAGATATATACATTTTGTTTTTCAGTCCTTCATCTGTGTACGACTCTCGGTGACCATATGGACGCAGCACACCATGCACATCTGTCTGTGTTTCTGGTTGTGTTTATCCATATGGTTTTCTTGGCAAATATACTGGAATGGGTTGCCCATTGCTTCTCCAGTGAAATGCAGTTTGTCTGATCTCTCTGCTATGACCTGCCTACATGGTGTAGCTCACAGCTTCAATGAGGTACATAATCCCGTTCACCGCGACAAAGTAGAGATCAAGCTTGCAGAAAGGCAAGATGGAATTCTATTCATAAAAAGTCATCAACATTTCTGATATTCTCAAAGAAAAGTTTTTATATCCATGGGTTATACAGCTGCTGATTATTGTTAGCTAGTCACATACTTCATATACAAGTGCCTGTTTTCCTTGAACTACAGTGGTCCTTTAAACAGTGCATAGTGTATAATAATTTATGCAAAAAGCACAGTCAGTGAAAGGTGTAATAAAGTAAGCACTGATGCCAATTAGATAAGAAGAAGCTGCACTGTACAAGAAGTGATACTGGCTACATCCGGATGTGGTTAAATCTGTATCATACATATTATATTATATTATATTATACTAGTCGTTTTCCCATCATAAATTATAGGATAATTTATATATATATATTTTTTTCCCCAGCCCCCTTCCCCTGTATGTATTTCCCCCCTCTCCCTCCTCGTGTCTCTTCCCTCCCCCTTTCCCCCCTCTGTCTTGTTCCTCCTCCTCTCCCTTCCCTGTGTCTCTCTCCCCTCCCCTGTGTCTCTTCCCCCCACTCTCTCCCCTGTATCTCTTCCCCCCCAATGTCTCTTCCCTATCTCTCCTGTGTGTCTCCGCCCCCTCCCTTGTGTCTCCTCCTCCCTCCCCTGTGTCTTTCCCCCCCCACTATGTCCCCTGTATCTCTTCCCCTCTGTCCCATGTGTCTCCCCCCTGTATCTCTGCCCCCCTCCCCTGTGTCTTTCCCCCTCCCCTGTGCCTCCTCCCTCCCCTGTGTCTATTTCCCCCTCTCCCTCCCATGTGTCTCTTTCCCACTCCCCTGTGTGTCTTTGTCCCCCACTCCCTCCCCTGTGTCTCTTCCCCCCTCCCCTTTGTCGCATTTCACCTGCTCCCTTCCCTGTGTCTCTTTTCACCCCTCTCTTTCCCATGTCCTCCCATGTGTCTCTTTCCCCCTCTACTCTTCCCTGTGACTCTCCCCCTCTCCCTCGCCTGTGTCTCCTTCCCCCTCCCTCCAGTGTCTCTTTTCAGCCCTCTCCCTCCCATATCTCTGTTTCCCCCTCTCTCCCTCCCCTGTGTCTCTTCCCCCTCCCTCTTCCCACCTTCCCCGTTATCTTCAGCCTCCTCCTCCTCCCTTTCCCCTTATTCTTCTCCTTTTCCCCCTTATCCTCCTCCTCCCTTTCCCCCTTCCTTTCCCTCCTTCCCCCTTATGCTCCTCTTCTCTCCTCCATCCCTTAAACTCCTCCCCTTCCCCTCCTCCTCCCTCCTTCCCCCCTTATCCTACTCCTTATCCTCCTCCTCTCTCCTTCCCTCCTTATCCTCCTCCTCTTTCTCCCTCCTTCCCCCTTACCTTCCTCCTCCTCCTCCTCCCTCCTTCCCCCATTATTCTGCTCCCTCCTTCCCCTCATCCTCCTCCCTCCTTCCCCTCATCCTCCTCCTCCCTCCTTATCCTCCTCCTCCCTTTCCCACTATCCAATTACCTCCCTATCCTCTTTCCCCTCTCTGCTTACTAAGATCCGATGAGCTCCTACTGCTGTTCCCTCCCCCTCAGCGCATTTTCTGCCTGTGACCGGACCGGCATATGCTAATGACATGACGCGCATGTGACGTCACATCATTAGCATATGCCGGTTCTGGTCAGAGGCAGAAAACGCGCTGCAGGGGAGGGAACAGCAGCAGGATCTCATTGGATCTTAGTAAGCAAAGAGGGGAAGGGGGATAGAGAGGTAATTGGAAAAGGGAGGAGGAGGATAAGGGGGAAGGAGGAGGAAAAGGGGGAAGGAGGGAGGAGGCGTGACGGACAGTGAATGGCGCTCCTTCCAGTCCAGAGGGGAGATGAGAGTTAGAGAGGCAGAGGGGAGATGAGAGAGACAGGCAGAGGATTGCACACAGTGCCCCTAAGCCTACGGTGCTCATTGCAGGCGGGGTGATGCGATCCCTGCAATGAGCGCCAAACTTGCAGAGTCAAACACAGGAAATAATGTACTATTTATTTACAATAAGATATTTTAAATATTTTATGTTTATTTCCTTTATTTTGACACTCAAATTGCTCATTATAGGGGCAGCCATTTCCCCCTCCACTTTCACTCATAGAGGTCCTTCACAATCTTGAATATGACATCACTGTAGGGGAAGAGCTATCCGCACAGCTGGGCAGGGTCCACTTACAACATGACAGGGGGAGCCTTCAGTTAGCTGGGATTCATTTTATATATTTTTCTTACATTTTAAATTGTCAATTTTCCCCTCAAGCAGAGCTGCTTATCTCCACCTCCCTGTGTCTTGTCAGGGAGCATTGCTATCTCTGCCTGGGACCAGCACTATCATGGAGCATGAAGGCAGATTGGGCTCCTATGTCACTGGACCCACCATGTAATGTAATTGACCCCACCCCCACTACCTACACAGAGGTAAAAGCTGTATTGTAACCTGCCTCGCCCAGTGACAGTGCATGAGCCATAATAGTACTGCCAACATTTACTGAGCATGCTTAGTCTCAACCAAAACACAGACTTGTCTGACTTTGTTTTTAGTCCAGCTTCCAGGCAAAGCTGGCCACTCCCGCTGCTAAGCACAGGGGGGTGGAGCTAAGCAGCTCTCCTTGTGGGAAACTGATAAATTCAAAAGTAAGAATAAATATTAACTTATTTATTTGAAACTGCATATTATTATTTTAATAGTCTCTGCCCAACAAACAGCTTTACTTGTGGTCCTTTAATTAAACTAAGCTTTTAAATAGATTGAATGAGCTGCCATCACAATCTATATTTCTATGTTACAATGTCACTGAAATCTCATTATCCTTCCACTACACATAGGCTGACCCAGCACAGGTATAACCTAGGGACACAGTGTGATTCAATGGGAGGACACAATAAGTAGGACAAACAGGTTCTCTCTCTTAATACTACGCGGCAGCAGAGCAGTTAAATACAAAAATTTGCATTGATATGATGAATCCCCCTCCCTTCTCTGTCTTCCCCTCTGTAGTCCGATTTTTGTATATAGTATTTTATATTACTAAACTTTATAGTTTAGTAGTGATTTAAGAAAGCCAAAAAAAAAATCAAATAACAATATAATATATACACTTTTTTTGCTGAGGTGCTTATCTCTATGGCTTTGTGTCCTTGTAATTAGCTTTCAGTCCAACTGACTTATTGAAAGCACTGTCAGTTGTATCTGCCTAATTTCTATGTTGAAAATAGAAGTTAACTCTGTATTGAAAGTCTCCTACACCCATGAGAGGTTGGTCAGCAGAAAAACACAATGGTATATTCCACTGTAGTATAATTGCATATAAAAGATAATAAATTAAAGGCTTTGTTTTCTCACATTCAAAAACATATTGTCCATTACTAAATGCAGCTCTTCAAAGGTCCAAGATCCTTTGGCGCTCATTGCGAGGTTCTTGGTTGTTTGTGTGCAATGAGCAGCGTTGGTGTTTTTTTTTTTGTATGCCAATGAATAATTAATTAAATAATAAATGAATATACTTTACCTATTGTGAAGTAACATATGCAGGAAGCATTGTGTTGAAGAGCTGGCAATCTGTTTTCATGTAGCTGCAGCATCAGTGCTGTGGAGCTGCTGTGTAAGTGTGAGCAATGTGTGTAATAGTGTGTGTGCGCGAGGAAAAGGCGTTAGGGTAGCTGTGTACTTTCGGATTGTGTAAGTTAGTGTTACGCGGCTGTGGGTGATTTTGCGTCCTTGTTTTCGGATGTCGTCTGGCTTTTTCGGAAAATCTGTAGGTGTTTGGTGGTGTTTTGCGTGTTTAGGGTCCTTTAGCCTCGTTTTGTTCGGCGGCCATTTGTTCTCTCGCTTAGGTGATTTGCGGGTGTCTAAACTCTGTAATTTGGGCTTAAATGGAGGTGTAACTTCACTTGCAGAGGTCCTGGGTGCCCTCCTTGCTGTGGGTAATCTTTCTATGTGTTTGTTGTGTGTATTTATTGTGTTTCCAATGTTTTTAGGGTTGCACTGGTTGCGTCCTTGTTTTCGTATTTCGTACGTCTTTTTCGGAAAATCCGTAGGTGTTGTTTTGCGTCTTTAGAGTCCTGTAGCCTCGTTTTCGTTTTTTCTCTCTTGCTTAGGGGATTTTCGGGTGTCTAAACTTTTTTATTTCGAGTGAAATTGAGGTGAAACTTCAGTTTTCAAGGTCCTGGGTGCCTCCCCTTGCTGTGGGTAAGCTTTTTATGTATTTGTCTGCGTATTTATTGTGTTTTTAATGTTTTCAAGTGCGCGGGTTTCGGGCAGTAAGGTCGTATTTTTGCGAGGTCGTAATGTTTTTTTTTCTAAGTCCCGCGTCTCCTAAATTTTGCGAGGTCTGCAGTTGCTGGCAAGGAGCGCCTTTGACGCTCCATGCCAGCAACTGAGGCCTTAGCTTTGCGAGGGCCGCAGACTTGCTATGCGAGCCCGCAGCGTTAGCAACAACCCGCATGCTCACAACTATATGTGTGATTTGGGCGTGCTTGTGGACAACCACCTAGGCAGCAGTGCTCAATACCAAGCAGCAGCTGCAAAGGCAAGTAAAATATTAGCATGTATTAAGAAGGGTACAGAAGCAAGGGAAGCAAATATAATTCTGCCACTATACAAATCCCTAGTAACCCCTCATTTGGAATATAGAGTACAGTTTTGGGCACCACACTGTACAAAGGATATTTTAGAGCTAGAAAAAAAGTACATAGAAGGGCAACGAAACTACCAAGGGGAATGGAGGGGCTAAGTTATGAAGAAAGACTAACCAAGTTAAACTTATTTTCTCTTGAAAAAAAGGCAAAACAGGAGATATGATTACTTTATCTAAATACATCCAGGGTCAGTATAAATCTTTGTCAGGGGAGCATTTTTGTCAAAAAGTTGTATACAAAGTATTGATCTGGGGAGGAATCAGATTGCCAGTATTTGAGGTCAGGAAGGAATTCTTTTTTTCCGTTATGAGACAATTGGCAAAGTTTCATTGGTATTTTTTCTGGTCCTCCTCTGGATCAATTGACAATTAATCTCCACATATTACAAGGATAAGAGGAGATCTAAAATGGTTGAACTTGATGGACTAAAAGTCTTTTTTCAACTTCAGTTACTATGTTACAATGTTAATATGTAACACAATAAGTCACACAAACAAGCACTATAACTTACGTATACATATTTTATGACATATACATAGATTGTCAGCACTTTCCTAGGCTACTGAATACAAACTATATTGTTACCTATGTCTTTAAGGCATGAAGAAAGGGGCAGTATTTTGCCTGTTTTTAAATATAGTTTTTGAAACAAAGTATATTTTACATATAGGACACCCCTTGGTGGGGAAGGGGTTACAGTTTCACAGAGGAGCTGTGAATGAGTTCAAGGACCATCTCATGTGCTCTTGTGATCAGCAAGTGTAAGCAGAGCAAACAGGCCCTGGGAATATGCAGGGGTCACTGCAGAGCCTTTTATCTTTCTGATTTCTGGGGACTTGCCCTCTGGTTTCCAGTCATGAGATTCCTTTCTGTTTATTTAGCAAATGGAAAAAATACAGGTTCCCTTCTATGTTCACTGAATGGCCACTGAGAATTTTTTTTTTTATGTATGTATATGTATATGTGTGTGTTTATATATATATATCATATATATCACATATTATAATTGTCCAACTACGATTCGTTGTCACGCTGTTTGCGTAGTGCGTACGACTTAGCGATGAACATTGCCCAGCAAGCCTCATGTTGCGAGGCGAGCCGTTAAACGTAGCAAATAGGCAATGAAAGGCAATGAGCACCGAAGGTGCTCATTGCTGGCGAGCCTCGCATAGCGAGGCGAGCCGTTAAACATGTCACACGCACGACTTAAAAAACACCTCTGAACCAACCTTAACGTAACAAACATCCACACGCACTAAAAATACGACTATAACAGCCGACCCGTGCACAACTAAAAACAGTGAAATCATACCAAATACTCACACAAACTACATAAAAAGCTTACCCATAGCAAGGGGGGGGGGGCACCCAGGACCTCTGAAAGTGAAGTTACACCTCCATTTAAGTCCAAATTCCCGAGTTCAGACACACGAAAATCCCCTAAGCGAGAGAAAAAATGTCCGCCGAAAAAAACAAAAACGAGGCTCACAGCCCAGCTCGGAAACCTGCATTAACCCCAGGGGATCCGAGATAAGTTTGGAGCCCTGCATTAACCCCACATTAACCATCGCAGTGGGGGTCCAGATTGCACTGCAATCAAAATTCAAAATTCCTGCGTTACAGGTCCTTAAAGGACCCGTTGTAAAAGAAAAAAAATATACACTGTCACCCTGTCAATCATGGGGGTCAATACAGACCCCTATAAGCCCCTCATTAACCCTGTCACTCATGGCGGTCAATATAGACCCCCATAAGCCCTTCATTAACCCTGTCACTCATGGGGGTCAATACAGACCCCCATAAGCCCTTCATTAAGCCTGTCACTCATGGGGGTCAATACAGACCCCCATAAGCCCTTCATTAACCCTGTCACTTATGGGGGTCAATACAGACCCCAATAAGCCCTTCATTAAGCCTGTCACTCATGGGGGTCAATACAGACCCCCATACGCACTTCATTAATCCCCTCACTCATGGGGGTCCATACAGACCCTCATAAGCCTCTACTTAACCCCATCAGTCCCATAAGGGTATATTAAGACCATTATGGGCCTGTTACAACACTACATTAACCACATAAGTGCCATGATGGTCCTCAAGGACCATCATGACACTAAGTATAAACACTACACTGCACTATACCCCCCCAATCAAACATTAAATATCAACTGAACACCCTCTACACTAACCTATTAACACCTACACTACCTACCGCCTAATAACCCCCACCACTCTAATTACAGAAAATAAAAAAGCCTAAAGTCACACAAAAAAAATCTACATTACATGAAATAAAAAACCTAACTCACAAAAAATAAACTACATTACAGAAAATAAAAAAACCTGTCACAAAAAATAAAAAAGGAACATTACAGAAAATAATAAAACATTACAACCCCCCCCCCCCCCCACTACAGAAAAAAAAATTACACACCTGAAAAGGAAATACATATAATACATACAATACAAATATAAATACATACAATATAATACTATAATACATACAAATACAATACAATACAAATACATACAATTAAATACAATACAACACACCCCTATCTAATATACATCACACAATCTATCTAAATAAATACCATAATCTAATATACATGCTATCTATATAATAATACATCCCCAATCTATCTAAATAAATACCACAATTTAATATTCAATACATCCTATGCTATCTATATAAAACGCATACCCCTAGCTAACATACAATAAATGCTATCTATATATAAACTAATCTAATTCTAAGCTAAAATAAAATAATTAAGACCGCTTACCTTTGCAGATGTCCATTGAGATCAGCCACCAACGGAAATAAAAAAAATAAAAAATAGTGCAACACGTTTACACTACATAAATAAACATTCTATACATTCTAAATATTCTACTCACCCTTCCGGCATGCCCCGTCCTTATTCTTTTAATCCTTCTCCGGCGTGGCACCTGTAAGAAAAAAACATAACATTAATACACATACATCAAAATCAAATAAACATAATCTACATTCTACTTACCTCCCTGCGATGTCTCCGGCCTCCTCCAGATACTCTTCTGCCACACCCTGTATATAAAAATATATATATATATACTTACATCCGCACTCCCGGACATCCCCGACGCTAATGAGGCTCCAGGAGACTTTTCCGGAAGAAAATAAGCAATGGTGCCTTCTGATTGGTTGAAAACGCTGTCTATCAAATTCACCCAATCAGGAGGCGCCAATGTGTGAACCAATCACAAAGGGATACACCCTAAAATCCCACTCTGATTGGATAATGTACCTGTCAATCTTTTTTTAAACCAATCACAAGGTGCAGATGCCTTCAGCCAATCACAATGGAATACAGCCCCACAGGGTGATTGGTTGGAGCCTCTGCGCATTCTGATTGGTTGCACTGACAATAGCCAATCACAATGGAATACACCCTCACGTACTGATTGGTGAAGGATTTGCGCATTCTCATTGGCTACTGTTAATATCAATCAATATTACAGCCAATGGAAAGATGTCTTCACCAATCAGTACGTGGGGGTATATTCCATTGTGATTGGCTGATGGCAATAAAGCCTTAGGATTGGTTCAAATAAAGATTGACAGGTGTGTTATCCAATCAGCTTGGTATTTTGGGGTGTATACTTTTTTGATTGGTTCACAATTGGGGTCTTCTCATTGGCTGAATTTGATAGACAGCCTTTTCAGCCAATCAGAAGCCGCCATTGCCAATTTTATTCTGGAGCACTCCGTAGGAAGCGGATGTGTGTCGCTTTTTTTTTTTTTTTTACGCGCGGATGCTTCCAGAGCAGAACACCAGGAGGCCGGAGACATCGCGGAAAGGTAAGTATAATGTACATTGTGTTTATTTCACTTTGTTTTATGTTTACTAATGTAATGTTTTTTTTAACAGGAGCAGCGCCGGAGAAGACGCAAAGATGGAGGGGGACGTGACATGCTGGGACGTGACATGCTGGAACGGGACATGCTGGAAAGGTGAGTATAATATTTAAAATATTTAGAATATTTAGAATGTTTAGAATGTTTAGTTATTTCATGTAAACGTGTTGTATTAATTTTTTAAATCTTTTTTACCGTAGGTTGCTGATCTGAAGAAACATCTCAAAGGTAAGTGGTCTTAATTATTTTATTGTAGCTTAGAATTAGGGTTTCTATATATAGAGATAGCATGTACTGTATATTAGATAGATAGATAGATAGATAGATAGATAGGGGGGTGTATTATTAGATAGTATTGTATATTAGATAGTGGGATGTATATTATATAGTGGGATATATTTTACATAGTGGGATGTATATTAGATAGTGGCATGTATATTAGATAGTGGCATGCATATTAGATAGGGGTTTAATGTATTTAATTGCATTTAATTGTATTGTATGGTATTCAATTGTATTGTATTTAATTGTATTTAATTGTATTGTATTGTATTTAATTGTATTGGATTTTATTTAATTGTATTGTATTGTATGTATTATATGTATGTATTGTATTGTATGTATTATATGTATTTCCTTTTCAGGTGTGTAATTTTAAAAAAAATGTTGTAGTGGGGGTTGTAATTTATTTTTTATTTTCTGTAATGTTCTTTTTCTTATTTTTTGTGACTTAGGTTTTTGTTGTTGTTCTGTAATGTACATTTTTTTGTGGTGATTTTAGTTATTTCTTATTTTATGTAATGTAGATTTCTGCTTTTTGATGAATTTAGTTACTTGAGGCACACAGTACACTCACATTGTGTGACAAACAGCATTTCAACACTTTCTTTTATTGACCGTCATTTTTGGACGGGCAAGTCGCTAGTATATATATATCTACGATAATAATTAACAGTTGTATGTAGAGCAGATGTCAGTGAGGGGTGGAGCCATGATAAAATTGAGGGGCGGGCCCTAACGGCTAGCATAACAGCAGACATTATGCACCTCAGAGACAGAGACAGCACAGAGATATAGAGAGGTACAGATAGAGATAGAGACAGGACAGAGAGGGAGAGGTAGAGGGACAGGACAGAGCGAGAACAACAGGATGGGGTGAGAGCACACACACATAGAAAGCTCAGAGAGCGCAGAGAGAGAGAGAGCGTGCACAGACAGAGAGAGCACACAGACAGAGAGCAAATAGAGAGAGCATGCACAGAGAGAGAGGGAGAGGGAGAGAGAGAGACAGGACAGAGCGAGAACAACAGTACACACCGAGAGAGCAAACAGACAGAGAGACCACACACAGAAAGCTCAAACAGAGAGTGCAGAGAGAGAGCATGCACAGACAGAGAGCACACAGACAGAGAGCGCAGAGAAAGAATGCACACAGAGAGCGCACAGAGAGAGAGAGAGAGAGCATGCACAGACAGAGAGCATACAGACAGAGATAGGAGAGAGAGAAACAGGAGAGAGAGACAGGACAGAGAGAGACACAGGAGAAAGAGAGACAAGACAGAGCGAGAAAGACAGGACAAAGAGAGCGAACAAAGATGGAGAGAGCGCTCACAGACAGAGTGCGCACAGAGAGAGAGAGCGCACAGCAAGAGATTGCTGAGAGAGAGAGCACACAGACAATTATATATATATACCTTTTTTTTTTTTTTTTTTTTATTAGTTGTGTTCGACTATCGGTGACCATATGGAGGCAGCATGCCAGGCACATCTGTCCGTAATTCTTGTTGTGCTGATCCATATGGTGTATCACAAGTTATGCATTTTGGTAAGAAGATAAAGCCTGCAATTTATAATCTAAATGGAATAAAAGTAGGCGTAATAGAGATACAAAGGGATTTAAGAGTCTTAGTGGACAACCACGTAGGTAACAGTGTTTAATGCCAAGCAGCATCTGCAAAAGCAAGTAAAATATTAGCATGTATTAAGAAGGGTATAGAAGTAAGGGAAGGAAATATAATTATCCCACTATGTTTTTCTATGCAGTCTTGCTAATTATTTATTTTTCTACCCTTACAGTTTATAAACTGTTACGTGCATTCAGCTTGTTCCAGTTTTCACGGCTAAATTCATCTTCAACTAAAATACATCATACAGAGAAAAAGGTCATAGTGTAGTGTAGATTAGGATGAGACATTTTTGCACAAGCTCTGTTACTATTCAGTATGCTTTGCTGAAGTATAATTATACTTGCTGGGAATAAATGGTGAAATTGAAAAGACAAGGACCCAGAGAATCATCAGATTATAATTAGCCATCCAACTAATTACAGTATTTAAGAAGGTCCTCTTGCCAGTATGCCTAATGGTCTGATAACGTAAGTTAATAGAAACTGTAGCCTGTTTTACACTAATCATCTGCTCTTATTTTGTTGATTGGGGTTTATGTTTAGTTGTCTTGGGATCAGTTAATAAGCTTGTTGCTGGGTATTTAAGAGTTAAGTGACCTCAAAGATATGGACATATCCTTTTTTAAAGTGACAAAAAAGGATCAAGATATGCCAAATATGGAATGATTTAAAACTATAGGTAATAACAAGCACTTTATCAATTGAATGTTGCAA
The DNA here is from genome assembly GCA_027410445.1 of Discoglossus pictus. Lineage (NCBI taxonomy): Eukaryota > Metazoa > Chordata > Amphibia > Anura > Alytidae > Discoglossus > Discoglossus pictus. The sequence continues at coordinate 200,108,435 of CM050168.1, read as the reverse complement.
AATATTGTATTCTTCTACAGCAAACTTACATTGAAGCTTGTACTTTCTTTGTTTCAATAATTTTTATTGACTCACATAATAAAATATCAACATACAATAGTAGGTACAATTTTACTCTCCAAGAAGATATTGAAAAGAGAAAAATAAGTATTGAGTATTCAAGTAAAGATTTCAAGTGAGTAATAAATACCACTTCACATTTTCCTTTTCTTTTAGGGAAGACAAACAAGGGGAAAGCAGGTAGGGAAGGTGGGAAGGGAATATGGAAGGTGCACATTTGGGTACAAAAAGCATCATTCCCGCCAATAAAAGCAGATAAACAAAAAAAAAATAAAGTGAAAACTCACCATCCTGTCTCCAGAGTCCCGCCAAGATCATGTCCCCTCAGCCAGTCCCATCTCGATTTATGAATAGATTAGAGGTTATAGAAAGCTCTCGCAATCTCTTGGCAATGCTATGTGAGGAAATTACCCATGTGTCCCAGGTTGACAGGAAGGTGGGAAAGGTGTTGGATATTATATGTGAAAGTCTTTCGTTACCATGATATAGTTGATTTTGTTGATTATTTTCTGAAAGATAAGATATGCATCTTTCGATTTCTTGGCGATGTGGCTTTTGGTTGTTAACATAATAAACTGAAGTAACTTATTTTGAGAATTTGGCAGGGTAGGGAGGTGAAGTCCTAAAAGGCATAATTCTATAGAAGGTGTGACCTTTGTTTGAAAAAAAGAAGTTAGTTAGTTATTTTTAGTCCAAATACCTTGGTCTTTAGGGCATGCCCACCTGGTGTGTAAAAAGGTGCCCAATTCTGGGCAGCCTCTAAAGCAGCTAGCTGATGCTTAGGGTTTTATTTTGTGGAGCCTATCTGGGGTAATGTATGCTCTGTGGAGAACTTTTAACAAGGTTTCCAGAAGGCTATAGTTTAATGAGCCCTTAGCTAATCTGCGGCAAGCCTGTTCCCAATTGTCGAGATCCCAAATCTGAGCTAAATCTTACTTGGGTTTATGAGTTTTTTGATGGGTATTGAACGTTTCATACAGTAAACCCAGGACTCCCCGGGTCAATGGGGCATTTTTACATACTCTCATTAACCAGGTCCTTCTAGGAGGACCAAGGGCCCCCTAAGTAGTGAATATATAGCACCATATTCTATTAGCTACTTGCAAATACCTTGAACTCATAAATTTGGCTTCAGGTGTTTTTTTTATAAGTGTTAAGAATTCATTAGTGCCAATAAGTAATATTTGCAGAATATGTAGCAATACAGGGAGTGCAGAATTATTAGGCAAATGAGTATTTTGACCACATCATCCTCTTTTTGCATGTTGTCTTACTCCAAGCTGTATAGGCTCGAAAGCCTACTACCAATTAATCATATTAGGTGATGTGCATCTCTGTAATGAGAAGGGGTGTGGTCTAATGACATCAACACCCTATATCAGGTGTGCATAATTATTAGGCAACTTCCTTTCCTTTGGCAAAATGGGTCAAAAGAAGGACTTGACAGGCTCAGAAAAGTCAAAAATAGTGAGATATCTTGCAGAGGGATGCAGCACTCTTAAAATTGCAAAGCTTCTGAAGCGTGATCATCGAACAATCAAGCATTTCATTCAAAATAGTCAACAGGGTCGCAAGAAGTGTGTGGAAAAACCAAGGCGCAAAATAACTGCCCATGAACTGAGAAAAGTCAAGCATGCAGCTGCCACAATGCCACTTGCCACCAGTTTGGCCATATTTCAGAGCTGCAACATCACTGGAGTGCCCAAAAGCACAAGGTGTGCAATACTCAGAGACATGGCCAAGGTAAGAAAGGCTGAAAGACGACCACCACTGAACAAGACACACAAGCTGAAACGTCAAGACTGGGCCAAGAAATATCTCAAGGTTTTATGGACTGATGAAATGAGAGTGAGTCTTGATGGGCCAGATGGATGGGCCCGTGGCTGGATTGGTAAAGGGCAGAGAGCTCCAGTCCGACTCAGACGCCAGCAAGGTGGAGGTGGAGTACTGGTTTGGGCTGGTATCATCAAAGATGAGCTTGTGGGGCCTTTACGGGTTGAGGATGGAGTCAAGCTCAACTCCCAGTCCTACTGCCAGTTCCTGGAAGACACCTTCTTCAAGCAGTTGTACAGGAAGAAGTCTGCATCCTTCAAGAAAAACATGATTTTTATGCAGGACAATGCTCCATCACACGTGTCCAAGTACTCCACAGCGTGGCTGGCAAGAAAGGGTATAAAAGAAGAAAATCTAATGACATGGCCTCCTTGTTCACCTGATCTGAACCCGATTGAGAACCTGTGGTCCATCATCAAATGTGAGATTTACAAGGAGGGAAAACAGTACACCTCTCTGAACAGTGTCTGGGAGGCTGTGGTTGCTGCTGCACGCAATGTTGATGGTGAACAGATCAAAACACTGACAGAATCCATGGATGGCAGGCTTTTGAGTGTCCTTGCAAAGAAAGGTGGCTATATTGGTCACTGATTTGTTTTTGTTTTGTTTTTGAATGTCAGAAATGTATATTTGTGAATGTTGAGATGTTATATTGGTTTCACTGGTAAAAATAAATAATTGAAATGGGTATATATTTGTTTTTTGATAAGTTGCCTAATAATTATGCACAGTAATAGTCACCTGCACACACAGATATCCCCCTAAAATAGCTAAAACTAAAAACAAACTAAAAACTACTTCCAAAAATATTCAGCTTTGATATTAATGAGTTTTTTGGGTTCATTGAGAACATGGTTGTTGTTCAATAATAAAATTAATCCTCAAAAATACAACTTGCCTAATAATTCTGCACTCCCTGTATTAAGAGTGATTTTAAGTGTGTATAAATTTACGAATTGGGCAATTGAATCGGGCTTATAGTGTCTTAGCCTGCAAAAAGTTAAAGTGTTCTCCTAGAGGTAAATTGTATGTGTCTCTCTTTACTTGTTCGAAAGTGAGGATTTGTTTGTCAATAATCCATGTGTCTAGTCTGTCTAGGCCTTTCAAGGCCATTATGTAATTGACTCCACTGAAAGTTCTCTCAAGAAAGTGGGGGAAGCGAAAATAGATGAAAGAGTTGTAAGAGAGTTTGTAAGAGAGAGCATGATCATTGGGTTAGCATCTAGTTTTTAATGTCATTCCCCTTTTCTGATCCACACACCAAGGACAGGTTGAATCTCTTGCTAACTGTTGTTGTTTAGTTGTTCAGTCGTGTCTGACTCTCAGTGACCCTATGGACTGCAACACACCAGGCAACATCTATGCCTGGTGGTGCTAACCCATGTGGTTTTCATGCCAAAAATACTAGAATGGGTTGCCAGTTCCTTCTGCAGTGGGCCAGAATATGTCTGACCGCTCTGCTATCATCTGTCCATTTCTGGGTGACCCTACATAGTATCGCTAACAGCTTCATTGAGGCATACAAGCACCTTCACCTTCAACAATCCAAAAGGGGCCTGCTCACTGTAGATCATAGCAAATCACTTCTGATTATCTGGAAATGCTCTGAGACCAAAGAGTATTTTATCCAAGCATAGTTACTCTGTGGGGTAGTCATTTGTATTTCATAGATACAGAATCCCAGAGCATAATTCTTGGCTATGATCGCTATTAGCAATAGATACAGTGTCCTTGTAGTGGGTGGATCAGAAAGGCAAATGGCAGGTAAAAAATGGAAGGTTTAATGTAAGTTTTTATTTATAGAAAGATGCATTTAAAAAACAACAACTTTCAAATGATAAAGTACTTGCTAATAACTGTAGTAGTATTTGGAAACTTTACCGTGCCGCTTTAATTTTTTTGTTATGCAATTAATTTCCATCTCTCTTGAAGCAGTTATCGAGTGCCACTGGGAGAATTTGGAATAACATAAAAATGATCATAAAAACCTTTTGCTGCTAAAATGCAGTTTCTGCAGCAACAGAAAAACTGCTCTGTCTTTCATAAGATTATATTTGTCTGTAGTTACAAGACATTTCGTAACAGCCATCAGGGAGAAATATTTCCAGACATAAGCAAAACATTATGAAGTGCCTCTTAACATGATAAAGTACCTATTACAAGGGCTGCTTTGCCACGGGACTTATAAGATCTCCTCCTCAGATGTGCAGAGTCTCCCTCACTCGGCTTTGTTTCTAAACTTAACAAAATGTTAAAGTGACACTAAAGTCTTCAGGTGTGCTCTGCACCATCAGGTAGAAGTTTGAAAAAATATGTGGAGAAATGGTTTAAATATTTAAAATTGATCAAGAATAAACTTAGCATTTGAAGACCTCCCACAACAATCTGCAGAGTTAGAGTCTATATATTCTATTTTGATATTTATTTTATACCTAGCATGCTGGTTTAGTGGTTAAAGGATCACTGTAGTTATGACATTTGGCACATGGTTATCAAGTAAGTACAAAGCTATCAATATTAACAGCTGTATAAGCCATGGACAAGCATTTTTGGGAAAGTCTGAATTTTTGAAGACTCTGTACAGGAATCCATTTTGTGTTACATCACTTCCTCTGCACTAGATCATGCAGGTTTGTGTTTTCACTGGAGGGAGGGATGAGGAAGGAGGGAACAGAGAGCATTTGCAAAATAATTAGATTAGATTAAAAGTGATACCACACTTTGTTCGCCTCAATGGTCCACAAAGACAAAGATAAATCAATAGATGCAACCGGCTCTCTAGAAATGTAAACGTCCCTCTTTCACATACAATTTCCATCTACGTATCATGGCTTCACCAAGGTACAGCATACATTTTTTTCTGGTTAAAAACTAGCTTTATGACTTTTTCCTTCCTAATTATACTTTCAGTGTTTTTATCAGACTCAATGTTTTCATACATTTATATTTGTTTCCATTGTACAGTGGTCCTTTAAAGATGCAGCCTAAAAGATCATCCATTTCTAAGTTAAATATTTGAATCTGACTACCAATTTGTATGTTTAGCTGATGTATTTATTTACAGTTTTTGTGCACAAGAATATGTTTGTTTACTGTAGCCCGGTATCTTATCGGCGATAGCACAAAATCAATCAAGAAGCAGAACTTTCCCAAGTGACACCAACAATTAGCCACTAAGGATGCAGCTTCTACTCACACAGTGACCCTAACTACTTCCGAGTCCCTGTTGTAAAATGCCATGAGCCTTTGCTTCCTATGTTGCTGCCTTAATAATTACAAGAATGTTCATGTTATCCCTCTGAGTCATAGCTTCCAGAAGGTACCTTATATCCCATTGACACATTCTAGATATTTATAGTAAAAAAACAAACAGCGTGTTACTGCCTCTTCCTCAAGGAAATACTGAGCACTTAATCATTCCAACAGCCTGTACCTTGTATTTGAATAGTAAAAGTGTTCATACATTGGTGTTTCATTTGTTTATTACAGCTGACTAGCAATTAGAGGGGCATGGAAGGTTCCCTGTTTTAATATTAAAATAAGCTTCTACCCCAGCAGAATTGTGTGGTTCTTGTCCTCCATGGCACAAAAGTTGGCTTCTGAAGAGGACAATGCCCAAAGGTACAGGCAGAAAATACTGGATACAGGTTACTAGTGGCCTCTGGCAAGACCACTCCCCAATTCAGGATACAAACACAAAAACACACTGTATATGTAAAACTAGAACTGAACATCTATTGAATCATTGAACCAACATATTTATACTCTATCTTCCATACCACATCCTTGTGTATCTTGTGTATGTGTGTGATGTCAGCACTAGTTACATCAGCCAGGTGTCTATAGCTGGATAGTTACACAACCTTGATGTTAATCTCAAGCGTTTGCTTAAGATTCCTGAAATGCAGACATCTGTCTTGGCTGTTGTTTATCACAGCCTGTAGGTGTGAGGATGCAATGTTCTGCAGTTAAGCTTATGTGCAGAGCATTTTTACCTTTTCCTCATATAAAAATGCAACAATGTCATGCGCCCTTGGCCATATCCATAATTAATGGTAATATTACAGTCAATAAACAATGTAATAATGACCGCTATAAACCCCCAAATATAAGTGAAAGTGAGACATTAGAATTGCTGTTACAGATTGGAAATGCAGCTACGCATGGACAAGTTCTAATAATGGGAGATTTTAACTATCCTGACATAAACTGGATGAATGAGACCAGCAGTTCAGCTAAGGGGAGCTGGTTCTTAAAGGGATATGAAAGTTTAATGGATGAATACATTTCTGCAATCCTTAGGCAAAAAGCAGCCCTTTTTGTATGCAGCACATCTCATAAAACATTGTATTTTTATTAAAATCTAAAAATCTCTCTAATGATTATGTTGGCACCTCCAGGTGTTATCTATACAGGCATCAGATCCTCTAAATCAGCATGCAGCAGCAGGGGGGCAATAATAACCCACTCCACTATTTACCTGCTGTTGCTGTTGCTTGCTCAGCCAATCTCCTTGCAGCTTCCTCTCTATATGTCAACAGCAATACATAGCACATATCAGTGATACACTGCTTATCCCAGGCTACTTTTCAGCACAAACAAGCAGAGTTATTTCAAAGGTTTCAGCTAACCCGATTGGCCAAAACAAATCATTTTAAATGTGATGCTGATTTAGCCTGGGTTTAGAGGGTGTTAAACTTAATGTTCAACTCTCAGAAATTACAAGAGATTTTGCAGGCTTCAATGTAAGTGTTTAAGTGTTTATTTTTAGATTTTTGGCATGCAAAAAATGTTTGCATACACCACTAATTCTCCTCTATCAGATGCATTTATAATCCAGCAAACTTACATATCCCTTTAAGTACACCCAGAGATCATTATCTGGCCCAGGTTATGCAAGAGCCTACTAGAAATGAGGCTATCTTGGATCTAGTCATCATGATTAATATTGAAAAAATCTAATGTTGAAATATGGGATCCCTTGGGGAATAGTGCTCACAACTCTCAACTCATTTGAGCAAGAGTTCAAAAAACAAAACTGTAAGGGGCCATCAAATAATTCTTACTTTTAGAACGGCAGTTTTTAACGTTCTAAGGGCAGCAATACAAAGTATAGACTGGGACAAAGAACTGACAGGTCAACACACTGAACATAAATGGACAACATTCAAATCTTTACTAAATATAAATACTTATATACCATGTGGAAGTTAAAGTAAAAGGAGTAAATCACATCCAATGTGGCTTAACAATGATTTAAAGATCAAGATACTGAGTAAAAAACAGGCATTTAGATTATACATACAAGAGAGGACAGAGACTGCTTTACTTGTGTATAAGGAATATAACAAATCTTGCAACAAAAAAGCTTTTAAATTTGCTCAAATAGAAAATGAAAATTGCAAACATGACTAAGATTAACCCTAAAGCTTTTTTTTTAATATATATTAATGGAAACAAGGCTAGAAAAGAAAATATTGTAACCTTAAAATGTGAAACAGGTCAACTGATAAAAAGTGACCAGAAAAACCAGATGAGCTAAATAAATAATTTTCTTCAGTATACAATGGTCAGAAACATGCAATAAAATATATGCTCATGGATCGAGAGCTGGCTAAAAGAAAGGAAACAAAGGGTTGTTGTGAATGGAACATACTCAGATTGGACTAATGTGGTAAGCAGGGTTCCTCAGGGTTCAGTATTAGGCCCTCTCCTTTTTAATGATTTAAAAGTAGGACTTGAAATTATTATCTCCATTTCTGTTGATAACACCAAGTTTTGCAAGGTACTTAAATCAGAAAATGATGTACTTTCCCTCTAAACTGACTTACATAAATTAGAAGAATGGGAAACAAAATGGCAGATTTGATTTAACACAAATTGCATAAAATAGCTAATACATTCCATATTATTTTAGCTTTTTAACATTCTTTGAAAATGTACTTGTAGGGTAGATTTAGGTCAAGTTTACTAGAGATTTTTCTTTAGTACTCTTTATAATATTTTTTGTGAATGATTTTGCTAATTCCATGTAGAGAGAAAAGAAGTGATACATAGTCCCTTCAAATAGAAAAATACACATATTCTTGAGCCTCCATAAAAAGGTTTTTTTTAGAGCATTGCATGAATGTGCTGTTTGGGACAGTGAATTTATATTGTAAACATTTAGTTGAGTTTAAGTTAACTTTACTTTTAATTTCATTCTTTTTGAAATCTTAACACCTTAGGTGCCACATGCATTTAAAAAATGTGTGACAGAAGAGTACTTCTGCACCTCAATCTCACTAAGAATCACACTTCTTATCTGCTTACAAAATGTGTAAAAACTGAGATGAAACAGATACCTAGTTATTAAAGAAATGAAAAGTATAACCTATAAATATAATTGCAGGTGATTATTAAACATTTGAAGTGAAGTGTTAGATAATTGAGCTTGAAAGTTAGATATTTTAAAACAGAAATTAAAAAAATCTTTCTCTGTAACTGTATCTATGGTTATTAATGTAATGCTCGTTGTAAGTATAAAAAGCAGGAAGAGCATGCATAGTTGTTATAAATAAGCATAACGCCTATAACCCTACTGAGCACTTTCACTGAAATGTCAATCAATTGTGGTTATATTTACATATATAGTGCATTTTTCAGTATTAAGTTGCAAATGTAGTCTGGCAAAAACTCCCAACGCTTGTGAAGTACATAACAAAATAGCAGCTATGCAAGACAGGAACAAAAAGCATTTTAGAGTAAATATGTGTAGATCACTATGATTGTGTCATGGGGGATCCCATATTAGGCTGCAAGTCTATCTTTACTTTGGGGGTATCCTATGGGGCTTTACTCTTCCATTAGATTATATTGTGAAGAGACTAAATGGAGTGGCAGTCTTTTCATAGGAACAGTATAGAGATTTTATCTGAATCCACTTACACCAACTTCTTCCTGTTAGACATGGGTATAGACACCCCCCCCCCCTCCCCACACACCCACACACACGCAGCTTTTTCTCTGTTTGTGTGTATGTATAATCTATTTTATGGCCTTTGTATACAATGAGCTGTATCCCCCCCTACCAGAATTATTCTGGCTCCTACACCCATGCTGTTAAAAACAAAGACAAAATGTCAAGTGACGTTCTTCAAAAGATCATACTATAAATATAATACTTCAGTGGTCCTTTAAGTTTCTAAGGTAATATATCCGGCTGGGATTGGAGATATAGCTGGTCTATGTTTAATTAAAATATTTGTAATTGCTCCAGAAAGAGGCTGATTAAAAAGTGGTAAGTAAATTGAATTTAATCTGTTATATCAATTAAATGCTGTGTGTTCTGAATCATGCTGCATCTGTGTAGTTAAGGGTTATACATTCCTACTAACATTTCATTCTTTGTGACTAAGGAATATTAGGCGTGCCAGTAAGGGGCCTCATTCAATTGCGATTTGGCCAATTGAATAGGGCTCTATAGAAGCCCAGAGCATATTTTTTTATAGAAGTTTTGTTAGTGATGTTCTATCCAAAAGCAAGGTCTTCACTAACTAAACACTTGTGTAAACAAATATGGTATGTGCTTCTATAGAGCCCTATTCAATTGGCCAATTCGAGATTGTAATGATGCCCCATGTGGAGCCCATTCTTATTTAGAACTTATGAATATCCAACAGCTCCAGAATGCAAGTAATAGTGAGAAAGAAAAGGAGATGTAAGTCTATGCCATAAGGAAAGATAAAGGTCATTAGCAGAGCACAGAGGGTTGTTGGGGGATTATTTTGAGACAAGAGCAGAGATATAAGGGGTGCATTGTTATTGAAGGCTTACATTAGGGTCATGGTTTTTATTCTGGAGTCTATAGGATACCAGAGGAGGGAACTGACAGATGTGCTGCAGACACTGAGCGTTGAGTATGGTAGATGAGCCTAGCGGATGTGTTCATTATGGATTGGAGCGGAGAGAGACGGGTGGTGCGAATTCTAGCAAGGAGTGAGTGCTGTAGTCAAGGAGAGATATGATGAAAGAATGGATTATAATTGGAGTTTTGTCTTGTGTAAGGTAGTGACATATTTTGGTGATGTTTTTTAGGTGAAATTGACAGGTTTTGGTTATTGCTTGTATGTGAGGAATGAAAGAGAGGACAAGTCCAGTAGAACACCAAGACAATGGGCCTAGAAGGTGGGAGTGATGATGGCACTGTCAACAGTAAGAGATATTTGAGGAGTGGAAGCTGTAATAAAGGGTGGGAAGATTAGGAGCTCAGTCTTTGACATGTTGAGTTTGACAGGCAGACATCCATGAGGATCTTCTTGAGAGGCAGTTTGAAACTCGTGCTAGAAGAGACAGGCATAGATTTGCCGAGAGGTAGATTTGAGAGTCATCAGCAAATAGATGATACTGTAATCCAAAAGATTTTGTTAGGGAACCAAGGGAGTATGTATAGATGGAGAAGAGAATGAACCTAGGGCTAATCCTTTGGGTACGCCAACAGTCATAGGGCGAGGCAAAGAATAGCTGCCAGAGAAGGAGATACTACATGTTCAGTCTTCAAAGTATGATGTGAACCATGAGAGAGCAGTGCAATGGATGCCAAGAGAGCTGATAATTTGTATTAGAAGAGTGGTCAACTTCCTCAAAGGCACCGGAAGATCTAGAAGAATGAGAGAGCAGACTCTTTGGGGTGTTGGGGTCGGATGCCAGATTGGAAGGTGTTGAGGAGGGAGTTGGAGGAAATAAATTTGGTAGAGTGATTGTCGACAGTTTGCGCAAGCAATTTTGAAGCCATGGGAAGTAGAAGAGATTGGGCAATAATTAGATGCAGAAGCTGAGTCAGAAGAAAGTTTCTTAAGAATGGGTGTAAATATGGCGTTTTTTAAAGATGATGGAAATTTTAATGAATGGTTCAATTGTTAAATGTCACTATCTCAATTTTCAACTGGTCATGCTCCTCCCTATTAACCCTACTGCTAATCTTAACTAATTCGCTCACAAGGTGTTTTTTTTTAGTTAATTTATGCATAAAATAACTCTAACCTCTATTAATTTTAACTGCACTTAATTTTTTTAAACCAATTGCAGTTGTTTTTTTGTTGCTGTTTTTTTTGTCACAACTGGTACATTTTGGTGTCATTTAAACTTTTTTTAGGTAATTTTATTTAACAAATTTTGTCAATGGGTTTTTTCATGCCTTTATAACCATTGTTACGTCCATGTCTCTTCTATAATGGAGACCACTATTTATTATGTGTGAAACAACATCCGTACAATTTTATATCTTTCACCTTATTATCACATATATAGTTGTGAGCGTACGAGTTGTTGCTAACGCCGCGGGCTCACTACGCGAGCCAAAGGCGCTCCATGCCAGCAACTGAGGACCCTCGCGAAGCGAGGGCCTCAGTTGCTGGCATGGAGCGCCTACGTAGGCGCTCCATGCCAGCACCTGAGGACCTCGCAAAGCGAGGGCCGCAGTTGCTGGCATGGAGCGCCGAAGGCCGTCGCAACCCAAACAGTACGACACACACATTACGACACTCGCAAACAACATACGACACACGTTCACACACATTACGGACTCGCAACACTCGGACGCAACTCGCGAACATTACAAAATGTAAAACACAATACATACACACACCACATACATAAAAAACTTACCTACACCAAGAGGGAGCACCCAGCACCTCAAAAATACAACTTACACCTCGATTTTACTTCAAATAAAACAGTTTAGAGACTAAAAAAAAAACGAAGCGAGAGAAAAAATGGCCGCCAAACAAAACGAAAACGAGGCTACAGCACTCTAAACTCGCAAAACACCACAAGAAACTCGCAAAACACCACAAAACACCTACGGATATTCCGATACAAACGTATAACACACATTACTCGCCATTTTACGCCAATGCGGAAGTACACGACAACGGTTTGGGCTCGCGCACGCACAGTGTTACACTGCACACATTCAGCACGCTTACACAGCAGATCCACAACACTAATGCTGCAGCAACATCAAAACACATTCACAGCTCTTCCACACAATGCTTTAAAATAGGTAAAGTATATTCATTTATTAATGTATTATATATTTCATTATTACACACTAAACAGCATTAGCTCACTTACAATTTCATTGCCGTCATTTTTTGACGGGCAATTCGCTAGTAATATTATATTAGCTAAGCTTTAAAGGAACACAGCGTACGTTTCAAATATGGTACATATTAAAACTATAGAAAAGTACTTCAATTAAATTCAATTAAAAAAAGCAGTGAAGACTGAAATATTTTCCTGTCAGTCTTTCTGGGACATAGTCTGTCATCTTATTAGTATGGGTGTATATTGGCAATTATTACTAATAACCCTAAAAGCTGTATTATTTTCAGTCTATAGCCATATGGAATTGGCAAGAATGAGTGAATGCTGACCTCTGGGAGTAACTTGACTGATAATGAGCCATATTAAATTGAGCTTTCGCATGTTAGTGTAGTCCGTAAGTGAGATCGCAAGTTAATTTGCTATTCAATTGGCGTCTTTTTGCGGGCTCCAAACAGGTTACAAGTTGAAAATTTTGAGATGGTTAAACACGAGTTACAATGGCCAAAATCGCAAAGCGCAATTGTGCCAGTTCCCCAAGCCCGTAAATGTTTTCACACCCGTAAATGGCAAATGAAGGAGAAAATCCTATGAGTGCTAGAGAGGGGTTTAAACACCTGATCGTAGCACTGTAAATGCAAATAAAAAAATCAATACTGCACTGCAAATAACGGGGAAAGCAATGATAGACATTAGAATTCATTGCACAACAGTCTCAAGCTCGCAAATCCTTAGTATATAAGATTTATTTTTATGTTTCATTTCAGGGGTTAAATCGATCTCGGGTATCAATTTATCAGGCCACCCACATGGACTAGAACAGTATTGGCATTCATTTTCATAATTCTGTATTTTGCGGTTTTGCGTGTCTGATCGCAACCCCCGAACCTAATTTATTGACATTTAACCTCCATGTTTTACTGACGGTCTAATTTTCTATTGGCTGATTCAAAATGGGAGGTTATGGTCTTGCATAATTGATCTTGTTCCTGTCCTAAACTGCTATGAAACAGTGCATGGTTTACGGAGTCGGCTTTGGGCCAGTAACTTGCGGGCATGATCAATTGAATAGCTCCAGAATCGGAAACGAACAGGGGCCCGCAACACACCCGCAGACATATGGACTGGATCCTATGAGATGCGGGCTTGCAATTGAATCAGGCCCAATGTCTTTAAGGAAATATAATATTTTTAATAATATTTAAGTGATAAAATATTGTTACCCATTGTTTCAAGTGTCACCATTTTTGGAACTTCAAATGTATCTCTTGAATGGTTTAAATATTATTGACATGGTAAGAGGAATTGGTAGGACATGTAATATTCATATTGTAACTGATAGTATTATATCTTTTTATTAGCATGCATAGCATTAAATAAGCACAAAACTGTGGATAATATAACCCATCTGTTCCTGTTTCCATGTGTCACTGAACATGAACCACATTGTGTCATGGAATCTTAATGAGTTTAACTCCCCCATTTGGAGAAAAGTTAACAAATATTTATAAACTAGCATATTGCCCGTCAAAACTGACGGCAATAACATTTGAAGTCATGGCAATGTTGTTTGCCACACAATGTAAGGCTTTGGTCCTCTGAGGACCTTCGGCGCTCATTGCGAGCCTCTCCCCTCGTGTACTTCAAGTTTCCTGCTTTGCAAGGATCACCTTCGGCGCTCATTGCGAAGACAGATATATAAATACAGTGTTGAATATACAATTTTTTTAGTATAGTGTAAAAAAAAACATATTTTTTAGGTCTCGGAGCATAATAAAGTGATTTTAATATTTAACTGCTTTGAGGGTGCTATCCCTGTCAGCCAATGAGCAATAATACAGATATGTAAGTACAGTGTAAAATATACATTTTTTTTTTAGTGCAGTGTAAATTAGACATTTTTGCAGGTCTCAGAGCATAATAAAGTGATTTAAATATCCAACTGCTTTGAGAATCCTATTGCTGTCTCCCAATGAGCAGTAATACAGATATGTAAGTGCTGTGTAAAATGTAATTTTTTTTAGTGCAGTGGAAAGTATACATTTTTATTTTTCAATTAATAATTAATAATTATGAAATATCTGTATGTTAATAATTAATTAGGAATGAATAAATGTATTAGGAAATGTGAAGCATTAACGTACTCGTAAAGTAACAGCAGTATAAAATATGCTATTTAGCGTATTTTTATTTTTTTATATATAATGTTTTTTTAATAATAATTAATGAATTAATTAATAAATTAATATACTTTACCTTTTTTCTAATATCCAGCAATCAATATCCTGAAGAGCTTTCAATCTGTTTTGTGGAGGAAGTGTCAGCAATGTGCCAAGTGTGCAGTATAGATAGGCTGTGTGCGCGAGGCCAACCCGTTTGTTTAGTTGGGTAAAGCACCATTTTAGATTCGTAATGTTATTAGTTGCAAGTTAGTGTTGTAAAATGGAGGCGATTGTGTATGTGTTACGCGGCTCGCAAGCATTTTCCGTCCTTCCTAATAGTGTATTATGTACCTCGTACGTTCCTGGGTAAAACTCGTACTTGGAGGTTTTTTTTCGCGCTTCGGGGTTGTGTAGCCTCGTTTTCATTTTTTTCAGCCGCCATTTTCAAGTGGCAAAACTCTGCAAATTCAGCTTTAATTTGCTGTCCCCCCCATGCTGTGTGTGATTTTGTTTTTCATTTTTATTAATTTTTTTTTGTGTTTTTCAATTTGCGCGTTTTGGCCGTTAACTTCATATTTTTCCGAGCTCGGACTTCCTTCCTAATAGTTCCTGGGTAAAACTCTTACGTGCCTGGCTGTGTTTTTTTCGCACTTTGCGGTCGTGTAACCTCGTTTTCATTTTTTTTCCGCTTAGCCGATTTTCAAATGCGATTTTCGTCTTGGCTGTCCCCCTGTGCTGTGTGTGATTTTGTTTTTTTTTTACGATTTGCGCGGTTCGGCAGTTAACTTCGTATTTTTCCGATCAATTTTTTTTTCTAAGTCCTGCTTTCCTCAACTGCTTGCAGCCTAAAGCAATCTTGCGTCTCCTAACTGTTTGGAGGCTAAGTCTTGCATGCCTCAATGCCTCAATGGCTCGCAGGAGCACCTTCGGGGCTGATTTCTGCCTAAGTCCCGCGTGTTTCAATGCCTCAACGGCTCACTATGCGAGGCTCGCAGGCAATGAGCGCCTTTGGTGCTCATTGCCTAAGTGCTCCGAGCTCGGAAGACTTCTGTACCACTACGCGAGGCTCGCAAATGTGTCGACTAATAGCAGTTTGACAACTATTATATGTGATGTGTTATCAGAAGAAATACAGAAAACAAAACTGAACATAACAAATAAATACATAAACTTCACTTAACATACTCTCATCTTTCCACTCATCCACCCACTAGATTTAGAAATGTTTGACCATCTGCTTAATGGAGTCATTTCTTTGTAAAAGTAACTACGGTATCTGCCCTCTCCCTCAATAAATCAAGTCTCCCTTTACTCCAAGCCACTTCTTGTAGCAGAGGGCCCCTACCCTGTGGTGGGCCCTGGTGTTTTGTACTGCCACGGCTTTCCCAAATAGACACACACAGATTTGGAAACATTCTTAGAGTAGCGTTAATTGAGAAAATGAACTTAAATCGCCATTCTAGTGGTCATATAATAGGATTTTATTTGTTTATTTAGTTACTGATAAGCAATAAATCTGTATATGAAGAAGTAAAGAAATATATTTAAAAACATAAATATAAAATTGACTCTGTTGCTTCCAGTAATTGTTTTGTGTGAACATTACACTGAAACTAGCTCTTTCCCTCTTTTATAATTTGTGGCAGAGCATGTAGCATTTTGTCCCCATACTTTGTAAAATGTAGAAAGAGCTCCAGCTAATGAAAAAATTAAGCATATTGACACTGATTTGAGTTCACAGCTATAATCTGATTATTCAGGGTTAAAGGTATGTGGTGCCTGTTATACTTCTACATTTAGGAAAGATAATAGAGCCATATGTTGATTTAAACTGGGCCACATTTTGTCTCTAAAGCAGTAGGTTACATATTGTCTTATTCCTAGCTGCTCCAGTTACATACCTAAAGCTGTCACATAAGGATAAATATAAAGCTAAATGCCAGCTGTTTTATGTAATAGATTATAAAATAGAATTTAAGACGCTGGATAACCTAAATCATGCAAAAGGGATCTAAGGTGTAATAGGAGACTGGTCATGCAAAATGATCTCTGCCAAATTGTGAAATAATCTTGGATGCACTTGAAAAATAATAGTCTTAGATCACCCTTTTAAATCTTTTTTTTTTTTTGCTGTTACTTTGCTGTTTGGTGCCAGAGAAATAATTGAATATTAGCCATATAATCTATATTTTTCTTTCCTCATCATAGTAAGTCTCTTAAAAATAAATGGACTCTAAATAATGGAAAGGCAGGATTCTGGAATCCATGTAGGAAAATTTTCCTGCAATACTGTTGAGTAATTAGTAACTGGTTGCGGTTAAAGGATAACTATAGTTATGGAGCAACCTCCCATTTGTGAATTATGGGACAAAGTAAAATATTAGTAGCTGTGTAACTGATGAACATAAAAGCAATTTTAGAGAAAATCTTAATTGTTGCAGAATGTTTTATCTTCTCTGACTAGCACTTCCTTGTACGTTGGAGACATTTCTAATTAAAAACTAGCCTTATGAAATATTTCTGTCTATATATGAACTTAACCTCAAATACTGCATATATATATATATATATATATATATATATATATATATATATATATATATATATATATATATATATATATATAATCCATCCGTTGCTATGTCTAAAACACAGTAAGCATATGCTTTAAAGGAGCCATGTTTATAATGGTTTGGATTGACAGAGTGATGGTGCATTATGTGGCCTCATTTGCATGTCCCTCCCAGTTTTCCCAGACTCCAGTGCATCTATTGTATTTCTGAGAAATTTGAGCAGGAAATAAGTTTTTATCAACTTATTTTTAGACATTCAAATGGAGTCACTAATGTACTATTCCTTATTTATATATATATATATATATATATATATATATATATATATATACATATAAAAATATAGAATTTGGACCCTAAAATGTAATGTATAACATAAAATATAATAAACTAGCTACTTCCTCATCAAAAATGAAGGGATTAAAATAGTAAGGCTGGCAATGCTGTTTGCCACACGATGTGAGACTTTTGCTCCTCTGAGCTCCTTCGTGCTCATCGCGTGGCTCCGAATAAGCGCCTTCTGCGCTCATTGCGAGCCTCTCCCCCATGTACTTCAACCTCTCCCCCATGTACAGCTGCATCGCACTGATCACCTTCGGCCTTTGGCGCTCATCGCGGGGCTCGCAATGAGTGCTTTTGGCGCTCATTGCAAGCCTCTCCCACTTGCGGTGTTCATTGCGAGCCTTCGGTGCTCATTGCGAGCCTACTGTACGGGCTCATTGCAGGTTTCATTAACCTGCAAGTTTTGTGCTTTGAAATGACATGTGTCTTTTTCCACCATCTCCCCCCCCCTTTCCTGTGTCTTTCTCCTCTGTGTGTCTGCTGAATGTTTGCGTATTACGTGCTGAAGGCCGTTTGTTTTTATTTTCAAAGTCCAGCGTGCCTGGCGTTGTTGGTGTAAGTGTTACTGTCTTTGCCGTTGTGTATTTTCTAAGTCCCGCGTGACTGGCTTTGCTCAGCCTCGTTTTCATCCAGTTTCAGAAATATTTAAGTTTTTCGTCCGCCATATTTTTCCTCGCTTAGCCGATTTTAGATTGACAAAAAACCCAGAATATGGCTCAAAATCGCTTGTAACCTCCCCCTGTGCTCTCCCTCTGTGCTGTTAGTGAGTGTGTTATTAGATTTGTTAAAAAATAAATTCTGTTTTATTTTTCATTACAGCCTAAGTACTACTGCGCCGCTGGCTGCAATGAGCGCCTTTGGCGCTTATTGCAGCCTAAGTGCTGCGTGACTGCTTCGCAAGGATTGCATGTGTGACAGCGCTGCTGGCTGCAATGAGCGCCTTTGTCTCGCTTTGCGAGGCTCACATGTGTGACGGCTCCTCTGGCTGGCCTAGCAAACGTCACCAACAATGACCACTATATATGAGATTAAGGGACTACATACGTGTTATGTGAATAGTTGTGCACTTTTGAATAACCTGACTTGATAAATGGTAAAAACTATTTTAGAGAGTCAAAAAATAAATACAGCCTTTGATTTTTTTTACTTTATTTATATTGCGTTAGCACACATATCATATACATTCATATTTTGTTTTACACATGTATCCAACTGAATCACAATTTTATGTTAATCCCATATACATACATTAATATTTAGTTTAAAACAGTATTTCTAATTCTAATCAATCTCACCATGGCAGTTTGGTCTTTCCTTATTTTTTATTGAATATCTTATCTAGATTTTTTTCATCCCAAATATTACAAGATAGTATTATATACGTTAGTAAGCTATTTTATTTCGTACCCATACATACCATGTTCTCAGATATGATATATAATCTTGTACTTTTTCATCCACTCAGCGCAATGAAGCAATTGCTCTCCTTGATGAATTAAATATTTGCAATATTAATTGTTTTGCATTTTTTCTTATGGGAATTTCTGTATAGTTTAATAAAGGCCATAAAAGTTCTTTCTGCACTTTTACACCTGTTTTTAATAATATAATTTCATCCCAAAGACTTTCTGTTTTTTACATTCACACCACACATTGAAAAGGTTCATTTTTGTCCATATCCACACCAGCAAAACAGCCTTTAATTATAACTATTATATTCAATAATTTTGCTTTACTGGGGGTATACTTTTCCATTTTCCATAAGTTGCTTAGTCACCTTGGAACCAGATAAGATCCATGTTCAGATCTCTATAGGATTAAATAGAAGTAGAAACCAAAATAGAATAGCCCTATAATGTGACAGTTACCGGAAGTAAATAAAGTAGTAAAGAAAACTGATAAATGAAAACTGATAAATGAAATTTGTTGTTTTTTTTATATCTAAAATAACTTTACCATAAGCAAACTTACTGTAAATATGAGACTTCAGTGGTCCTTTACTTTTAAAGGTATAGTACTATGTAGCTGACAATGTACAGACAAATAATTCATATAAACATGTATACTGTTCACTATTTTGTATCCAAAAACATTCTATCTGCCTTAATATATTGAACGACGCGGAGGCTGCACAGGCTCCCTGGGTCAGCCTGTAGCGTCACGTGACCCAGCGGAGCCTGTGAGGCTATCAGCCAATCAGGAGCGTCGGGGGGCGTGTCGGAAGCCCGTTTCGCGCCGTTGAACACAGCAGCGCGGTCTCCCGACTGGATGGACGGAGGTCTGAGGTCCTGCAGCTAAAAAATACAGTAGGAAGGTTTAATTACTGAGATTTCACCCCAGCTTACCAGCATATAAGGGGATATCACTGTTGAGGCTATCTTTGTCTGTTTTTGTGTTCTTTTCCTCCTCCGTTTTTGTGTGTGTGTGTGTCCCTGTCTCCCTGTGGTGTGCTGTGTCTGTGTGTGTTCCTGTGTCTGCGTGTGCCTGTTTTTCTGCTTGTTGTTCCCCCTGTTTGTTCCCCTGTTAGCATTTACTATGGATCCAGAAGGCTTAGAGGCCTTACTGGCTGAGGTTAGGACCCGTGCCTTAAGCCAAGGGGTCAGGTGGGTGCAGGACAGGCTGGGACCTCCCATGCCTTCTGCGCCTGGAGCTCAGCACATTGTACAGGAACAGCCTGCGGTGGCTGGTGTCCTAGCCAATTCTGATGCCTCCAGGGAAATTTTTTCCCATCCCACCACTGTAGGGCTGCCAGACCCACGTCCATCAGGTAGCAGAGACACCAGAGATGGGGGGGTTACAGGTCAGGGCGGCCGGGACCCCATACCCCCCAGGCAGGCGAGCGCCAGGATCACGGGCGGTGGGGGTGAGGGCCTAGCAATCCGGCCACCACCTGCCAACCTGCCTAAAGGTCCTAGGCCGCGACAAAGGTCGCGAAACACCCCTTTAACACCCCGTAAGGGGGGTGCAGGGGGTAAGAGAAAAGCCGGGAGTCCTAAAAAGGCTCCTACAGGCCCTCACGGTGCCAAGCAGACGGTCCCTGGGGTTTCCCTCATTAACAGTGCTTCTGGTACTTTACAGGGATGCCCAACTGGCAGCGAGAGGAGCATGGCGACGACGAGAGAGAGAAAAGATGGGGTTATCAGAGAGATGAATAGCCAAGACAGCATGGTCATGATTGATGACATGCCTGTGACAGCGGCAGTGGCGAGGCTAGGACGCCCCACTCGAGCTAAGAAGGCTACGAGCAGGTACAGTCCGCTGCTATTTACGCACACACCGCTAAGGCGTAGCAGAGTA
Organism: Discoglossus pictus; assembly: GCA_027410445.1. Lineage (NCBI taxonomy): Eukaryota > Metazoa > Chordata > Amphibia > Anura > Alytidae > Discoglossus > Discoglossus pictus. The sequence goes on along the minus strand of CM050168.1, from coordinate 200,088,085 downwards.
GAGACTGAGGGCGATACGGTTAGGCCACAGCGCAAAGGGTCTAAGACCCAACAGCTGGATATTTCAACGCCCGAGGAAGTCTCAGGGGACCCCCTACAGGGGGCGGCGGAGGCAGTGCTAGCCTACTCCAGCCGCGCAAGCTTAGCTGACCAGGACCCTTCCTCAGACGAGGAAAGGGCGGTATGGGCGCGGGCATGCAGGTCGCGGAGAGCTAGTGACTGTTCTTCTTGTACCCACAGATCCAGAAGGAGATCCAGGTCTAGAAGTAGAAGATCTTGTCGGTGCAGCTGTGCTTGCACTGGATCTGAGAGGAGAAGCCCGCGGAGGGCCAGACGGTCAGAGTCCCCGGAGCGTCAGGAGAGACGCGGGGATACTCCGTTGGCCGTATCTACTCCAAAGCTTCCAGAAGCAGGTGAGCGCTCAGAATTGAGCTGCGCAGCAGACAAGGGTGGTTTTATGGGGTCATTAAGGACTCTATTAGCTGCGCATAACATTGCAGTTAGCGAGCGCGAAATGGGAGCGTGGATAGGGGGGCTAGCAAAGGGTGCATGGTCCCAGCCAGCAGCGGTAGTGGCGCCTGCGAGCGCGAGCGAGGCGCTAGCTAGCTTGCGCGCGCCCGAGCCGGTAGGCAGCGCAATAGCAGCAGTTGGGAATAACACTGTGGGGGTTACCGACGCAGCCATGAGGCCTATAGTCCTCTGCACGTTGGATAATGTAGGTGCACACCTTCCACAGGATGTAAAGGAAAAGATCTGGAGGAGGGAATTTATAGAGTTGTTTTCCCTTCTCCCTATGTCTAGGCAAACAGACCTGGCCGAGAGGGGCCCCAGGGAGGGGAAATCCTTTGCTAGGCTACCCAGGACGTTTGATACCTGGCTGCAAGCATTTTCTATTTGGGCTTGCGTACTGTGTGAGCGGCACCCTGAACAGAGTTCGGGATTGTTCGTCTACATAGACGAAATTCGGAATGCTCACAAGGTTTATGGGGGTACAGCCTGGTGGCGGTACGATGAGGAATTCCGGCAATACTTGGCATCAAGGCCAAGTATGGCGTGGAGCGACAAAGCGGTGGCGTATTGGCTAAACATCATGACACCCATGAGAGTCACGACGCCCTTTCGGAGCGGGGCCGGTGGAGCTAAGGGCCCCACCCACGCCTCAGGAGCAGGTCTTAAGACCTGTTTTTCGTACAACGAGGGGGTCTGCAGATGGGCGCCTAACTGCAGGTTTAAGCATGCATGCTCAAACTGCGGAGGTGAGCACCCCCTGTCTAGATGCGGTAGACCCAAAGAGGGAGGCAGGGGCGAACCTCCTGCAAAGGGGCAAGACGCCCATACGCCTCCCCGCCATGCTGCCGTGGCTAAAGCGCTACGGTAAATTGGCAGGCACCGCCGAAGCGGCGCGCCTATTGGAAGACGGGTTCCGAGAAGGATTCCGGATTCCATGTGGGGTCGACATTCAAGGTTTTCTTGTCCCAAACCTGAAGTCGGCTAGGGATTTCCCAGGGGTAGCCAAAGCTAAGGTGCTTAATGAGGTAAAATTGGGGAGGATGGCCGGGCCATTTGCGGCCCCGCCCATCCAGGGTTTAGTTGTGTCTCCTCTTGGGGTGGTCCCCAAGAAGGAGAAGGGTAAATTTAGATTGATCCAGCATCTCTCCTACCCCAGAGGCCGTTCGGTAAACGATGGCATATCAAAAGACCAGGCTACTGTGTCTTACGAGTCATTTGACCGGGCGGTCGATCTGGTGAGGAGGGAGGGCCAGGGGGCCCTTATGGCAAAAGTGGACATCGAGGCAGCATTCAGATTGCTCCCCGTGCACCCGACAAGCCATCGGTTGCTGGGGTGCTTCGTAGACGGAAGTTACTTCGTCGACTTATGTTTACCCATGGGATGCTCGATATCCTGTGCTTACTTCGAGGCCTTCAGCAAATTTTTACAATGGGTTGTGAGCATCGAGGCGGGGTACAAGAGTGTTACCCATTACCTGGATGACTTCCTTTTTGTTGGCCCAGCGAGAAACGATGCTTGCCGTTTTATGCTGGAGGTGTTCACCGAAATCTGTACAGAATTCGGGGTACCACTGGCCCATGACAAGACGGAGGGCCCTACGGAACTATTGACTTTTCTAGGGATTCGGATTGACTCCTGCAAAATGGAGTGCAGTCTTCCCTTAGAGAAGGTGGAGGACATGCAAGCCGAGATTACGGCGCTGCGGGGCGCACGGAGGGTGACCCTGCGGCGGCTGCAATCAATATTGGGGAAGTTGAATTTCGCGTGCAGAATTATCCCCATGGGGCGGATATTCTGTAGACGGATGTCGCTGGCTACGGTAGGGATTGCGAAGCCGCATCATTTCCTAACAGTCTCTAGGGCCATGCGTGACGATGCAGAGGTATGGGCGGGTGGTCCTTCAAAAGGAGGGCACCACCAGCGCAGAGCTAGACCTTCACACCGATGGTTCTGGACCGATCGGTTGTGGGGCGTATCTCCAAGGGAGATGGTGCGCTGCGGCATGGCCGGAGGAATGGGAAGAGGCGGGTTTACTGCTGAACCCTACATTACTGGAGCTGTTTCCTATGGTGGTAGCAGTGCACTTATGGGGTCCTTGTTTCAGGGACAGGCGAGTCATTTTCCATTCGGGTAATAAGGGGTTGGTTGAAGCCGTGAACAACATCACGGCGGCATCCGTACCAGTGATTAGATTGCTCAGGCATCTTGTGCTATGTTGCCTTCGCTTGAACATATGGTTTCAAGCAAGACACGTGACAAATGTGAATAACGGAATTGCTTACGCCCTCTCTCGGTTTCAGGAGGATCGCTTCAGGGCGCTGGCTCCTCGAGCGAACGCCCTGGAGGAGCACATCCCCGAGGAGCTCTGGGAGATTGGAGCTGTCAGGTAGCGAGACTCGTGAGACAGTCTGTTGCCCCAGCGACGTGGAACGCTTATAGACGCGTGTGGGCAAAATGGGATAGTCTAGTGGCACTGGCAGGTGGTGCCACGACGGAGGACAAGAGCGTAGGGATCCTGCTTTGGTACCTGCTGCGGTGCGCCGAGCAAGGCGAATCAAAACCCGTAGTAGGGAGACAGGTCACGGCGCTTGCTTTTATGTTTAAGCTTGCTGGGCAGAGGGACCTTATTAAGGAGTTTCTAGTGCGCAAGGTGGTGCGCGGAATGTTCAGCGGTGCGCAAAGGCCAGATAGTAGGCGGCCAATAACATTTGCGCTGTTGCTGAGATTGGCTCAGGAGTTGGTGGTGGTTTGCAGGGATCCCTTTGAATCTCTACTTTTCCGAACGGCTTTTTCCCTGGCGTTCTTCAGAGCGTTTAGGATAGGGGAGTTAGTTGCGAACAGTAGACACGGTTCGGGGGGTCTGCAATTGGTGGATACCTGCCTCAGGGAAGGTACGGTGGTATTGTGGTTGCGGAGGTCAAAGACCGACCAAGTGGGTAAAGGAAGAGAAGTGGTTCTGCATCAGGTTGGCACAGAGTGTTGCCCATATGTGTAGTGGAGTACCTTAAGCAGCGACCGGTGGGACGGTGTTCGCTGCTGGTCCACGCCGATGGAACGGCACTGTCTATGTATCAGTTTAAAAGAGTTTTAAAAAGCGCACTGCATCGGCTCGGTTTCAAGCAGTCCGACTTCGGGACACACTCCTTTCGGATTGGAGCTGCCACTGAAGCGGCTAGGTTGGGGTTGCCCGACGCGACAGTAAAGCGCATCGGGAGGTGGGACTCAGACCGTTTTCGTTCCTATGTACGGCCAAATGCAGTGGTTTAATGGTGTTGCTTTCTACTTTCAGGGGAACAGAAGCAACTATGGATTGTGGGCCATTCCTACGTGTACTGGGCCCATAGGTTAGCCGCAGTTACCGAAGAAAAGGCACAACTGGGCTTTCCTGTTACGGACTTACGCGTAAGGTGGTGTGGCATTCGGGGTCTGCGATGGGCGCAGCTCGACGGCCTCTTGGAAACGTACGCGCAGCGTTACGGTCAGCCCAGTGTTATCATTCTTCATGCCGGCGGGAACGATTTGGGGACAGTTCCCATGAGACGAATGCTAAAGGTGATGAGACGAGACATCGAGAAATGGGTGAAGAAGTTCCCTGGCACGTTCCTTATCTGGTCTGAGATGATTAAGAGAAGATCATGGCGTAACGCGCGCGACCCAGTATGCTTAGATAAGGCTAGACAGAAGATAAACCAGCAGATTGCGAGCTTTGTGAGAAAACAAGGTTTCTCTGCCATCCGGTATAAAGATTTCGAACCGGTCGGCGCAGATGATTTTTTCGCAAAGGATAAGGCTCATCTTACGGAAATAGGGTATGAGTTGATGATGTTGGAGTTTAGGGAGAGTGTTTTGCGGGCCTTGGCTTTAATGTCTAGCAGGGGGGGATCGCAGCCTCGGGAGGCGTCCCTCGCATGCTCCGTGGCGGGAGGTGAGTTGCCCGGCCCACTGGCCTAAGGGGGCGATGGCCCCACCTCACAGGGCGTGCTTAAAGATAAGCATTGGGGCTTTGGGCAGGGCTCAAAGCGTGAGGTCACTGTTCGTGGCCGGGCTCCTCCCCTGGAAGGAAAGGACTAAATTAGTCATCTAAATAAGTTACGGTTGTTTGTTTACATTGTGTCAAAATAAAGCTGTGGCCCGTTGTTTCTCCCAACTCAAGTTGTCGTGTCAGTTATTCCATCAACTAGCCTGAATGGATCATGCATGGGTCATGTCATTTTTTATGTTTTTCCATTGTTAAAACGTATCCTAGCCTGTTGCAGCTCAGTACTGGGCCATACCCAAATACACGGATAAGGCTACAGAGCAGAACAGAATACAGCTGTGAATTCAAACCAGCATCAGTTTGTTTATTTTGCTTTGTGTTCTCTACAACTCATTTTACATTCCATATGACTTCTCATCAGGGTGTATGCTCACGGTGATTAAAATAAATGTAAAATATTTATTTACACTGGTACAACTGAACTACAGATAACAGCCTTGTTAAGTAAACACTTTGAGGGGTTTGAAAGCTTCAGCATTTAAAATAATTTCAAATCAGTAAAAAGATCTACAAATTATTTTTTCTCAGCCTCACCACTTAATTTTGACTATTATACACAATGGTGCAGAGCAATGTCCATGATTTCAGTGTCTCTTTTTAATTGTTCAGCATGATTAAAAAATTATTGGCGGTGGGAAATACATTTTAAATTATATATAAATTTATCACATATATAATTGTGAGCATGTGGGTTGTTGCTAACGCTGCGGGTTTGCATAGCAAACCTGCGTCCCTCGCAAAGCGAGGGCCTCAGTTGCTGGCAAGGAGCGCCGAAGTTTGCAGGCAAAGAACGCAAAATTTACGGACTTACGACACAAAAATAGGAAAAGCGTTACGACCCATTACGACCTCGCAAAAATACGACCTCACCGCCCGAAACCCGCACAGATGAAAACAAACAACACAATAAATACATACAACAAATACATAAAAAGCTTACCTACAGCAAGGGCGGTGCACCCAGGACCTCGAAAACTGAAGTTACACCTCAATTTAACTAGAAATAAAAGAGTTTAGACACCTGAAAATCCCCTAAGCGAGAGAGAAAATAACCGGCGGAAAAACGAAAACGAGGCTACAGGACTCTAAAGACGCAAAACACCATTAAACACCTACAGATTTTCCGGAAAAGACGTACGAGATCTGAAAACAAGGACGCAACCCACGCGACCCGAAAAACATTAGCTACACAATAAATACACATAACAAACACATATAAAGCTTACCCACAGCAAGGGGGGCACCCAGGACCTCTGCAAGTGAAGTTACACCATGATTTAAATCCAAATTACAGAGTTTAGACACCCTGAAAATCCCCTAAGCGAGAGAAAAAATGTCCGCCGAACAAAACAAAAAAGAGGCTACAGGACTCTAAACACGCAAAACACCACCAAACACCTACAGATTTTCTGAAAAAGTCGGACGACATCCGAAAACAAGGACGCAAAATTAGCCACAGGCGCACACCACATACTAGGTGCCATTTTAGAGCAATAACTTATACAAGTACACAGCTACGCTAACGGATTTGCCTCGCGCACGCACACTATTACACTACACACTGCACACATTTATGACGCTTATACAGCAGCTCCACAGCACTGATGCTGCAGCAACATGAAAACAGATTGCCAGCTCTTCAACACAATGCTTCCTGCATATATTACTTCACAATAGGTAAAGTATATTAATTTCTTATTTCATTAATTATTCATTGCCATACCAAAAAAAAACGCCAACGGTGCTCATAGCACACAAACAACCAAGAGCCTCGCAATGAGCGCCGAAGGATCTTAAAACACCAACAAAATTTATTTCGCACACAAACAACATTACCTGCCTTACAATCTTATTGCCGTCATTTTTTGACGGGTAAGTCACTAGTAGTACAATATAATTGAAAATAAATCCTGTACTGATCATACACCCAAGCATCCATATACTATTTAAATAAAGATCTCATAATTAATTGTTGGTCCCCATGATTGCTATTACATATATGTCCTGTGGGAGGCAATGTAATCTGTTAATGTTTTCTTCCTTAAGAGAATTAGGCTCATAATTGAAAACTGAATCCAGGTAACCATCAGGGATATTGCAGTTTCATCATGTCTGTATGTTCACGGATCCCCAGGGAATTTCATAGCTGTGCTGTATGTGGTTAGAGGCAGCTGGGTTTGTATTTGACAACATTGATGAGTTTTGTGCAGATGTGTCATGGGGAGTGGGAATCAGTCACATTAGAAACAAGGCTACAGGGCCCTTGACATGGGAGAGAGGGTACTTTTATGAGGGGCCCATCCTGGGAGGGGGGCCCATGCTGGCAGACATTTATATTATGTGCTGAAATGCCTGTCATCAAGGGAGAAAGGAATAGAGCTTCTGAAAGCAGTATGTCTGGCTCTTAAGTGTTAGATATTTTGTCCACCCCCAAATATTCTAATTTAATCAGGGAAACAAATTAAGACATTTCCCCACAACATGTGGAGTTAGAGTAATGGCTGGTTATTGGAAAAGTGGGTGTGCGTCAGTTTGGGGGACCCTGGCTTTTACATTTGTATTGGCCCCCAAGATTTCTGATGGCGGCCCTTCTTAGGAACATATGTACATACCTTAAACAGTTATATAATGATTATTGGTCATTACATACACACTATATATGAAATGCATCTATTTACTATAATTAAATCATCGCCATAGTGCTCATCCAATTCTGGATCGCTACCATGTCAAGGTGAATGGGCTTTTGTACGTCAATGAAGCTGTGAGCTATACCATGTAAGGTCACCCAAGATGGGCAGGTCATAGCAGAGAGGTCCGACAAATTACGGTCCACTGAAGAAGGAACTGGCAACCCATTCCAGTATATTTGCCAAGATAACCTTATGGATAAGTACAACCAGAGACATCATGATAGATGTGCCTGGCAAGCTGTGATCTATAGGGTCATGGAGAGTCAGACACGACTGAATAGCTGAAGAACAACAACCATAGTGCTCATACAATAGGATTTGATTTATACAATTCATTTACTGAATTTATTTTTAACCGGGTGCTAAATAACAAATAAAATATTCTCTCATATCTTACACGCTAAAGTTGAAATGTAAGTTTAAAAGCTACTGATCATTTTTTATAAACAGTCATTTTTGTTTTTACTATTCAATTTTTACAATTTTTAAAAAAAATATTTTATTGTATGAGCATTACAGTGGTTAAAGAAATAAAACTTGTTTGTGAAGTATGTAAGAAGCTAACAAGCTTAGCACTTGTGTAAGACAGAGATATAAAAACATATTTGGGGAAAATAAATCAGATTTCTTAAAGAATCTGTTTATATGTACAAGAATTAATTTTGTGTTTGTTATATCACATCCTGAGCTGCATCAGGAGGGTGTGTTTTTTATCAGTGGAGGGATCAAGAAAATGAAAGAAAAAGCAACTTTTGGTGTCCAGGAATGTAAACAACACACACACCTCCAGGGCCCAACAGAGGCATCACAATCCATTTTATCTAGCAAGTCGGTAATCTGCAGTGTCCCCTGGGTGTTTTTGTATGTGAAAGAGACCAAGTGAAAGGGTGTGTCCCTCTGCGGAAGGTAACAGGAAACTTGGAGTGAACACCAGTTTTGCCAAAAAGGAAGTGAGAGCTTCACACAGAGCAGGGCTTTCTTTACAGTTGCGGACAGTTAATGCAATTAGGGGGGTGGGTGTGGGAAAGTTGTAGGTTTTATTTAGGTCATCTGTAAGGCTGAGCTCAAACTGATCTCTGGTAAAACCTCATTCAGAATATGGAGTACAGTTCTGGTCACCAAAGGAAGCGAATATTAGAAAACATTCAGAAAAGGGCAACAAAATTGGTTACTGAAGTCTTTAAAACTGTTCTGCACCAACATGTAGATTAGTTAAAATCAAACAAAAAATGTGTGGTAGCCTTGAAGCTATTTTCGCCTTTTTGCAGTTACTTATAATAGCTTTTATGGCACTTGAACTGTTCCTTTAATGAAATCGGTTGGTGCAGAGCAGTAAAAGCAAAATATGCACTTTGTTTCATGTCTGCTTGGAGGGAGGTGTCAAATGCTGAAAGCAAAACCCATTTTTCAATAAGGACACAAATCCCCCTCCTTTCAATAGTAAATAAAAAAAAGGCAGAGCACACTCCCACAGGTTGCAGGTCAGCAAGCAGTGCTCTTGAGGTCCAGTATGGAAGCCACTAGACACAAGCCTGACAAAATTAAACATTTCTTTAAACATGCTTTTACGCTTATGGGTTACTTACCTTTGCTACTTTGTTATATATTGTGCAAATGAGACATTTTTCTTAAACTAAAGGGGCCATATAACTTCATGTTGTCAAGTATGTATAATACTAAAAACATTAGCAGCAGTGTGCACCCATGGGCATAAATGTATTTGGAGGTTAACTCATTACTTTAGCAGACTCCCTCTCCATCCCTCCTCTCCCTCTCTACCTCTCTTTTCCTCCCATTCTCTTTTCCCCTATCTCTCCCTCCCTCCCCTCTGCTATTTGTATTATCTGTTCTGAAACAGAATGAGAGGGCATCGGTGTGTTTCAGCCTAGGCCCATAAAGCCAAGGCCTAGGGCAGCACATTTTCAGGGGGGAGATTGTCTGAAGTTGCTGCAATATGATGGAATAGGTACACAAATGTCTAGCATGACCTAAGCAAGGCCCAGTTGGTATGTGCACATAAGGGGTTTATACAAAATCATCTTTTAAATATAATGATTAGACACAGACAACTTCTTGGGAGGATAACTGGCCACAGCGTTTATTGGTAAACACAAACTGACGTAATAACCATAGCAATAAATGAATAAACATAAACCACGTGAGGGGAGGAGCCCGGCCAGAGACAGTACACCCTACGCCCCGAACCCTCGTCCAGGGCCTACCATGTTGGAACGTCCGTACCACCGTAGGGTAGGATCTCACCCATTTTACCACTGTCCCGGCGACTCCCTCTCCAGCAGTCGATGTGACAACAACATAAACATAATTTGACATCATATAATATACATTTATTAATAACCAACAAGAGCTATAAGACAATATACAAGATAATACCTCCAATTTTCCATTACTCATCCTTATTTTTAATTATTTTTTTTAATTTTTTTTTAGCAACATACACATAACTTTAAACAACAACACTTTAGGGATGGGTGGGTGGGAATGTTTACACATGGCAAGCCGGGGGCATAATGGTGGTAATGGCGCCAAACTCCTACAACTGACTCCCCTCCCCCAGCTAGCCACCTCCTACCCATAGCCGGGCATGCCCAGTCAAGTGGCCCCTTCTCCCAACCCCCCTGGTGTGGTCTACGGGGTCCTTTATTCTGTCTGTAAGTGTATCTGGCACTTTCTGACTTATTGTATTCTTACATAGATACTGATACATTCACGATTTTCTTTAATGGTGTCGGGTAAACTTATAATTGGCTTGGGACTTCCTAAAAGCTTAATATGCTCTTGCTGAATCATTGCTCTATTCAGATACGTTTTTAGAATTTGCATCCCTGCCTCCCACCAGAAGAAAGCAGTGTGCAAGTATACTTGCCATCAGTTATTGTTCTGCTCTGATCCTGCCCTCTAATGCTTTACAAAGTATTGCTTTAATGGCAGCCTTCATAAACTAACAAGTTTGCTAAAAAGAAGATTTATTTTAAAAATAATTTTATACTTATGGGTTGCGCAGCTGCTAATGTTTTTCTTATTTACATTTCATCTTTGTAATACGAAGGATGCACCATTTATTCTCTGTTATTCAATTCATTTTGATCTCAGAGCCAAGACTATCATAAACAAAAACAAGATCACAATGACATGGCTTGTTCCTCTGTGTTTTGTGTGAACGGTTTTGAAACCCCAAGTTCCAGTTATTCCTCTTTCTTGCTCATCAGCCCTAAAGGAAACTTCCAATTTGTCATAACGATATGGAAGCATCTTCTCCTTTTACCATTAAGACCTAATGTGTCACACAATTATTATTCTCAGGAGATGGATAGATAGATAGATAGATAGATAGATAGATAGATAGATAGATAGATAGATAGATAGATAGATAGATACTTTAAGCTTATGCAATATGTAGGTAATTGATATCTAGATATGTAGACAGCCATATTGACAGACACACAGACATATTTACTGAAAGATAAATAGACTTATATTATAGACATTTTGGCAAACAGACTGATAAAAAGATAGAAATATATGACTCGATATTGATATGGATACAACACATTTATTTTTAGCCTTATTATAATCTTCTTTATCTAAACCCAGTTGTATATATGACTCAATAAATGAGTAATTTGTGACAGGAAGGAGATGAGTATCTGCCTGGCTTGGAGCCACACCACATCCCAGTGGTGTGATGGATTCAGAGCCTACCTTACTGGTCCCTGTCATTTGCGTACTGGGGATTAAAAGTGTTACGTTCTAAAAATACCCAAATATTGAACGCCGAAGAACATAATGTATATAACAATAGTTTTATAGCATACAATAAAGGGAGATACGATTTATTAACAAAAAGAGCACTTGAGTCCTATTTATTTGAATACATTCACTTAAAAACAGGCAAAATGCTTTATAAATGTAAAAAAATACAGCCTTTAATTTATTACCATTTATATGCAATGATACTATTATGGAGTCTACAATTTTGGTTTCTGCTTCAGCACAGTGGTAATGTAGTGGCTAAATGTGCAGTGTTTCAACAGGACTATTTTAAAACCTATTAGTTTCCAAGGACACACACTCCTGAGGAAGTAGTAGAAAGAAGCAACTCAGAATAGAAAACAGTTCCACAGTAAATATATAAATATAAAGGATGCATTTCTTTTTTCACGTTAATTAAAACGTTTGCCCATTATCATGTTTAGGTATTCAAAATATCATATAGACAAAACTGGCCACAGAGGTCCTCTTAACAATTGGGATGACAGAAGGAAGGGTGGGGGAGGAGGGAAAGGGGACCTGTTAAATAAAACAGTCTTTTAGAATTAATCACCTACCCACATCCCACAAACAGACAGCTTGCAACAAAAAGAGGAAGTTTCCTCCTGTGGGAATATAAGTACCCCATTCCCACAACCTTTACTATAGTATCACGGATGCCTTAAGAATCCAGTAGAGACATCAACATTTATTTTTTTCTATTTTACACCTAGATTTATGACATTATTCCTGCCTAATTATACTCTCAGTTGAACTCATCCCTTTTTCATTGTGCAACGGTGATGATGTTATCTGACCCTATGAGCAGGGGCGGAATTACCGCTGGTGCACCCCCAATGGATTGGGACCCGGTTCTAGGGGGGCCAGTCACCAGCTCCTGTGTTTCTATTGTTCTCCTGCCTGCCTGCCTGCCTGCCTGCATCTTATTGCAGTTGCAAGGAATCCCGAGTGACCTTCTGTGTGTGACGTTACGCGGGATTCCCTGCCCCCACCAGAAGATGCAGACAGGAGAACAAGAGAAACACCAGAGCTGGTGAGTGCAAAGGAGGGAGCAGGAGGGACCAGGGGGGCAGGAGGGCAGGAGGGACCAGTGTGGTAGGGGGACAAGATGGACCAGGGTGGAAAGGGCCCGGAAGGACCAGGGTGATATATATATATATATATATATATATATATATATATATATATATATATATGTATATATATATATATATATATATATATATTTATGCGCACCGGTGAGGGGGGCCCAATTTTTTTTTTTAACTGGGGCCCTCTATTTACTAGCTCTGCCATTGCCTATGAGCAATATCCTCTTTACAGAGTAATGTAATTGGACAAGAGGACATTTAAATGCTAGCATAATCCTTTTTATGGAGGCAACGATAGCAAATAGCTAGAATAGGAAAAAAAATAGCTAGAAAACAATTAAATTAACTTTTTATACAGCCAATGTAATTACATTAATTGAAGTCTCTTATATACCGTACATCATCCCTATAGGTGCTTATGTGTCATTGATGAGACTGAGTGTGGAAAGTACCATGAAGTCCCTTCTGATCTATAATTAATTTTTTCCACACCAGCACCACATTATGTTATAAATCCAGCTGGAATAGATGTTCTACTAAATTTAGATAAATTCACGCTTTTACAAACTTTTCATTTTTCATAAGATCCACAATGCAAATGTATTATATAAATCACTTTTTTAAAGGACGAGTTCACTGCTCATAGTCTATGGATTAATTTCTTTATTTAACAACTAATTATCAATAAAACTGCATTGACAGGAGTTTTTTCTGTCTTCTTCCTTGCAGCCAAAAAAAGAAAATTATAGAACAACCTCTTTGGCAGATCCTCTCTAATCCTGGGACACCTAATAGGGTGGAGATAGGAGCAGAACTGCTGGTCCGTGTATCAGCAACGTTTGAATTTAAGTGGGAAGGGGATATTAAAGTTCATGTTTTTTCATATATATGTGTGTTAGTTATCAGCTGAGTAAACCTTGAGCGTAAAAGGATTTTTTGCTTCTTGGAAACTGAGCAGCGGTGGTCTCCTAATTTTTATTATCTATTCTGAAGTAAAAGGAGGAAAGATGCAAGGTACTTGTTGATTAATGGGTGGATTCAGATAAGATTTCAGCACAGGACACCTTCATCTTCCATCTTATAAGCTCAGTACAGGCAGCTTGCAGGTATATTTGCAAGGTATGCTTGCCCTGCTTGGTAACTGCCTCTTGGTGCCTTGAAAATGAAGTATTACTGTCATGGCAGCTTCAATGCACTAGCATTGTCTGTTAAATTGAAGATTTGTTTTCTGAAAATCATAATTTTAGTTGACTTTATAAGTGCTTATACAGTTACTAAAAGGGGCATAGGAACTGGGGGTGGGGTGGGGGACAAATCCCCCCAAAATTATATGAACAGGGGACACAAAAAATAGCAAAATTTTACTTAATCATGCATTACCAGATTTGTCCACTAGTGCCAGCTCTATGGAGCAGTATGTCTGCTTTGACCCATAACTTATGTTATATATATATATATTTATATTTATTTAATTATATGTGGGGTCGGGTGAGTGTAGCCTAGGTTCATGGAAAATGTAAACAAAGCAATTTAAAAAGAATTTTTGTTGGCCATTGCCGCATTCGGGCCCCCCTAAAGTATGGCCCCAGTGCATCGGCGGTAGATCCATGCCTGCTGCCTGTCCTGGGAGAAGAGTTGAATTGCACCACTCAGGGCCACAGGTTATTTTATCTCTTTAAACTTTATCCCCTCCAGATTTTTTGGCCAGTTACGCCCATGGCTACTAATATTAGTTTCTTGCATATTTCACAAATATGAGCTTTTTTTCATCTACAGTGGTCCTTAGATCGAGTGGTCCAAGATGCTGGAGACAATGCACCTTTCTTGAAGTTGATCAACTATGTTTAATATATGAGGCAAAAAGGATACTTATTCATAACAGGTTAACATGTTTTTATGCACTTAAAATATATTTTTTCAGCTATAGTGCCACGCCAAGTCATATATGATTTTTGAATATGTATAAAATGATGCACATTAGGGTTTTACTGTGGCGAAGAAGATGTGATTACTGTTGAAATATTCAAGCTATTGTTATTCATTTATTTCACCAGATGCACTGCTGAAGGCTGCAATGTGATGCAGAGCTTAGTGAATCTACACCAGTGACCTGCCATCTCCACCAGAGAGTGGATCCTCTATTATAAAGCCTGGCACGTGGTCACTTTGTAAAACAAGGTAAATATTTGATTTAGGATGTGGCTTATTGTTCATAAAACATTTCGTTTGTTTATCCAGATTTTGACTGTAGCAGAAAACACATATTAAAGTTACAAAGGCATAAGGCAAAAGAAAGGTCAGTGAGGGATTAGGACATTTGTACTTCATTTGCTTAAATGACCACTGTAGTTCAAGAAAAAAGGCACTTGTTTATGACAAACTAACAACATACATAAAAACATTGTTTTGGGGTAATTAGAATTTTTGAAGACTGTTTATGAGTTGAAGAATCTGTTTGGCTCATGAGGGTGTGCTTATATATCTATCAGGGGAGAGAGGATGGGGAAAGAGGTAACTTTGAGAAACCAGAAGAATTTGCTAAATAACTGGATCTAACTAAAATTGATACAACACTCCTTCCCCTCAGTGGTCCAGGGGAAGACTTCTTGCATCAGGAAATGCAAACAGTGCTCTCTAGAAATGTAAATGTCACTCTCACACACACAACTTTAGCCAAAGTGCTTCCGGGTCCTGTAGAGGCATCATACATTAATTACCTTTCCCTGCTTAATTATGCTCTTAGTCATATAGACAGTTTATATATATATATATCACTAGCGACTTGCCCGTCAAAAAATTACGGCAATAAAATTGTAAGGTAGGTAATGCTGTTTGGTCGAGACATTAATTTTGTCGATGGTTCCGAGATCCTTCGGCGCTCATTGCGAGGCTGTTGGTTGTAGTATTTTTTTTTCTGATAGGCGCTTTTGGTGTTATTGATTGGTCGGCAGTGATTTTTTTTGCGCTTATTGCAAGGCTTTGTGTGCTTTGAGCAGCGTTGGCGCTCCTTGCCAGCAACTGCGGCGGGCTTGCTGTGCGAGCATGCAAGCGTTAGCAACAACCCGCATTGCTGACAACTATATATGGGATAGTAAGTGATTCTTTATGAAACATCACAATGACAATAGAAAAACGTTTTAGAAAGTTTAAAATAAATAAATAGTCCTTGTTATATTCCATTGTGCTTTAATGATGATTGGTATTTACCTTTGGTCCAAATACCTGGGGAGGAAAGGGAGACTTTTTTTTTGTTTCGTTGTACTGAAAGACTGTAAATAAAAAGTGCCAGTTAAAAATAGAACTAAATAGAAGAGGAAGTTCCAGTAGGATAAACATCCATTCAGGTTTTCATAGATATAATCATCCATGACACAAGCAGTCGGCATTAATGTATTGCCTTTATGTTCATGTCTTTCTTATCTGCTAAAGCTGTTCATTTGTTACATACTTCACAAACATGTCAAGTTTTTCATAAACTACAGTAGACCTTTAATTGATTGCCTGATGGCTGGGTAGTTGTCTGCTCAATCATCTGTCATTTTTTATAGAAACTTAAAGGGTCACTTTTATTTCCTTGCACTTTACAAATTGGACCAAGGTCCAAATTTAGGTATGAAAATGAGGTCAATGTCTGGAATCCAAATTATTTTCCAATTACAGTGTAATATAATAAACGGCAAAGTAAAGATGTTTACATAGTGGAGAGACCTAGAGAAATAACACTATGTTACTGATAGTTTATTAAAGGGTCACTGTAGTATTTTTATAATAAGTTTAATTTGTTTATTTATTTAATAACTCGTTAACAATAACATCAGTATTTGAATGAAAAAAACAATGTAGCTTTTAAAACTTAAAAAATTAAGACAACCTCCTGGACAGATCGTCTTCCACATCCTAATAATCTAATGGGGCATGGAGAGAAACATTTCTGCTAGTTCAAAGATTCAATTTAATCCTGGTCCTTAATCTCTGTTGGTGTGTCCC
Organism: Discoglossus pictus; assembly: GCA_027410445.1. NCBI lineage: Eukaryota > Metazoa > Chordata > Amphibia > Anura > Alytidae > Discoglossus > Discoglossus pictus. The sequence goes on along the minus strand of CM050168.1, from coordinate 200,071,973 downwards.
AGGTGTATTTTCTTGGACATTTGCTTTTTGCACTGCCCTTGTCCCCTGTACCAACTCACTCAGTACACACACAAACACACACACATATATACACATATGTATTTGTTTAGTCACTTAATCGTGTCCAATTCTCCAGGCACATCTATCAGCCACTGCCCTTCTGAGCTCCATCAAGCTCATGTTTATTTATTCAGTGACCTCATCTATCCATCTCCACCTCTGCCATCCCCTTCGTCGTGTGCCTGTAATCTTGCCCAGCATCAGAGTCTTCGCTAGAGAATCCTGCTGTCAAATGACATGACCAAAATATTTGAGCTTCAGCCTCATAATCAAAACTTCCAGTGAACAGTTGGTGTTGATTTCCTGAAGTACTGATTTAATGGACCTTCTTGCAGTCCAATGGACTCTAAGCTGTTTTCACCAACACCACAATTCAAAATTGTCAATTCTCCTATGCTCAGCCTTCTTTATGGTCCAGCTCTCACATCTGTATGTTACTACTGGGAATACCATAGTTTTTACTATGTAGATCCCTGTTGATAGTCTAATATATTTACTTTTTAGTAACTTGTCCAAGCTTGCCATAGCATCCTTCCTAAAAGCAAATCTGTCATCTGTTAATTTCATGGCTGCAGTCACAATCTGCAGAGATCTTGGATCCCAGGAAATTAAAATCTGTCACTGCCTCCACTTCTTCCCCATCTATTTGCCAGAAACTGAGATTGCCGCTTGCCATGATCTTTATCTTTTTAACATTGAGCAGTAGGCCAACTTTTGCTCTCTATTCTTTCACCTTATTTCACCATATTTCGGATTCCGGATTTGGATTCATGATGTATTCTGCATATAAGTTGAATAAATAAGGGGACAATATACAACCTTGTCGCACTCTTTTCCTGATCTTGAACCATTCTGTTGTTCCATGTTCGGTTCTGACCGTGGCTTTTTGGAGGAGGAGGATTCCTCAGGAGGAGGATGAGATAATCTGGTGTTCCGATCTCTTTAAGAACTTGAGACATTTTGTTGTGATCCACACAGTCAAATGCTTTAGAATATTGTATGAAGCAAAAGTGAATGTTTTTTTTATGGATCCTTCAGGTATCTGGGACCTTCATCATGTAGAGCTTTGACATGGATGCAGTGTTTCACAGGGAGCCAAAGTAGGTAACATAGGACAGGTGTCATGTGGCAGGAACAATGTAGGTTTGTTAATAGCCTTGTGGCAGCTTTCTGTACCAACTGTAAGCAGCAGCTGCAAATATGTAAAGTAAACATTTCTTTTAAGACACAATACATTTACACAGAATAAAAGAAGTCTAGTGGTCCAATGAAGTTCAGTTGGACTAGGATACACGCTTTGGGCAGCATTTGTTTGTTACTGTGAACTGATTACAGTTTTATTCAGAGCTAATTTTTAATAATGAGTCCAACACCAGGGATTCTTCTGCACTCCAGCTAGTGATGGGGGTTGGCTCCAGCAGCAACAACCCAATTTATGAACCCTGTATTGTCTTATGCATGTTTTCCCTGCTCTGGCAGAGGGCCTGTAAAGTTTAACCATGCATCTGCCTGATGTGGTTTCACTATGATGTATTGTATTTTATACTTAACCACTGTATATAGCCTTGTGTTTTTCTATTTTCAACTTTCATTCAAAGAACCATTATAATTTTAGAAAAACATCATATATATCAGGGGTGGGCAAGTTCGGTCCTGGAGAGCCCCACACAGGCCAGGATTTGAGGATATCCTTTCTGTGCACAGGTGAGTCAATCAGGTTGACTGAAGAAGCGATTGACTCACCTGTACGCAGCAGGGATCTCCTCAAATCCTGGCCTGTGTGGGGCTCTCCAGGAATGAACTTGCCCACCGCTGATATATATGATGTATGTAACAAACTAGCAACAATAGCAAGCTGTGTAATCCAGATACATTTTTACAAAAAAATAATCATTTATCAGTCTCTGTTTTATGGGCCTTTCCATTTTGAATATACAGTTTACTTGCAGGTGGTATTTGTTTTCACAGGGACTTGCTCCTCCGTTCATTTCTACTGTTGAGTGGCTACTTACCGTTTTTGTTTTGCAACAGAACTGAATAAAGATTCCATCTCAATCCTCGGTTCTCCCCATTTCTCCTAGGTGTCTAATCCTGTTATGATCAAAAGCAAATGCCTGCCTCTACTAAAGCAAACATGAATATAATAATTAAACCAGGGGCGGATCTACAAGTTGTTTTTTTTGCATTTAATTTTTATTTTCTTGGGTGTAGGGGCCCCCTTGGGCCTCCCACCCTGGCCCAACCCTCTAAGGCCCCACTGGGACCCCCTGTGCCTCCTTGACTGCAAACACACCCCAGTCTGAAATGTGTGTGTGCCAGTTAAAAAAAAAAAAGATAATTTCTACTGAATCTCCAAGTGGTGGCAGTGTGGAGCAGTTCAGCATGCTGGGGATGTGTATCAGGGAAGAAGGTAAGAGAGCAAGAGCTGCAAAGTAGCAGCAAAGTGCAGGGGATAGGTTCTGTGAAGGAGGAACAAAGGAGATAGTGATGGATGCTGTGTGGGGTGATGTTTATATACGTGTATATATATATGTGTACATATATATATATCCGTAGAGGATGCTGCAGGCAGGAGCACTGAGTGATTTTGTCCCGATGGGACACAGCACAAAACATTTTTTAAAACCATCCAAAGGGGGGCCCAAATTATTTTTTGCACTATCCATTCTCTAGCTCTGCCACTAGTTAAACATTAGATGCTTTATTTATTTTATAGCTTCTTGAGATATGTGACTGTTATCAATGCAAGATCTTTATAAATATGACTTTTCAGTGATCCTTTAAAGCTACTCAACAGACATTCCAAATATAATTTAATTTAAAACTATTGGTCATAAGGAGTATATTATCCAACTAATGTAAAAAAAATATTCTATAGTACATTAACATTAAAGTTTGCCATTTTGAGCTGTCAGTCAGACTTTCTGATCTACCCACAAATGGAGAATTGACATTGTCTTGAGTGCAGTCACCTGGGTCTAAGCATGTCTAGTCTTCTTTTTCTGAGACTACACTCAAGTTAATGATTTCTGAAAATATATATATCACTGTTTGTCGGAGGATCAGAAAGGCTGGAAGCTCAAATGGCAAACTTCAGTTTTACTATATTGTAGGTCAATTATTTTTTTTGAATTACATTTAAATGATAAATAATGTTTTATTACCTATAGTTTTAAAATATTGGAATTTTCACTATGTCACTTTAGGCTGTAATCATTGTTTAAGATATGACAAGTAACTGAATTATATGGTGATACAAGCCTGCCCTGAGTGACCTCAAGTCACTGGTATGATGGTAGAAATCCAAACAAAGGGTTCTCACCCCATTAGTGAGAGTTTAAGCAGAATGCCTCACATAGTTTGTTTTATCACAGGAGGCAAAGGGCAAGTGTGAGGGAGTCATTTGTGAAAATAAAATGTGATTAAGTTTCCACTTAACCTCTTGACCCTGTGACTTTTATGTGGGATGGTGTATTGCCAGAGTGGGATTAACATACAATCCCAAAGTGACAGTAATGATGATAACTGAATGTCTGTCCATCCATATCACCACCATAATCACCACAAGTGTACATTGTATATAAACCTCTTGAGTCCAAAGAGAGACATTATGGTAACAAACACTTCTTGCACATGTGTAAACGTATACATTGGCCAGATACAATATGTAAGACTAAACACACATAATAACATTCTGCAAGCTGGCGTTATTTCACCACAATCAGGGATGAGTTTACTCTCCGCAGCTCCCTGGACGGTTTCCAGAAACAATGTGGAGGTCCCAGACATGATATAATTAAAAGCTATAGTACTACATCAACTGAATGTTAAAAAAAACTATTATTTTTCTACTATGAGTTTACTATTGAAATCTTAAGCGTCAATCTTCCTTTCTGAGCCTTACTCTTGGGGCATTCTGTATATCTTCCTAATTGCAAATCATTGTCAATGGAGCTCTGAATCCGATGTCTTCAGTGTAATTAAAATAAGACTGTGCATGCTCAGACCCCAGGAATTAACTATATTTTTATTATGTCTTACTCTGAAAAATACCTTTAGAATGGAATGAATGGATCATCAAGGTTGACTAAAATGCAAACTTCAGTGTAAGGTTATTATAGGAAACAGTTGTGACCACATCTACATCTGCATCCACTATCAATGTAATGCTGCTTGCTGCATACAGAGACACAGCATGTCACTGTTTGCTTGTTAACCTGATTACATTTGTAGTGTGAAGCCGTCCACTGTAGATTTAGCCTTAGGTCACAGCTGTAAAGCATGGTAACCTATATTAGAGAGAACTGGAAGAAAGAGGGAGATTCCCGATAGTGAGAATCTGTTAGTCTGAAGGCTTCTTAGATATAAGTAAAGTGTATAGTTTACATGCTGATGACCTCAAGCAGAATAAAATTTAAATCAATGATATATATATATATATATATATATATATATATATCACATATTATATTTGTCAAACTGCGATTTGTCGTCACGCTTGCGAGCCTCATGATGCGAGCCGTTGAGGCATTGAAGACTTCTGAACTTGCGAGCCTTGCAAAGCGAGGCGAGTAGTTGAGGCATGCGGGACTTAGGCTGCAAGCTGTTGAGGAACGCAGGACTTAGTTAGGCTTCAAGCAGCAAGTTTCATAATTTTTAGACACCATATCAATCCTCTCTACATGAGAACTTGACCTGTTTAAATGTATTGGCTCTAATGAGAAGCTATATTGCATATTTTCCTATGAGTATATATACTAGAAAATCATGTGCTACCCATTGGATAAATATTTTAGCAGTACCTATGTAAAGGAAGCCAAAGGCTATCTTGAGGATTTATTAGATATGGAATTGACAGCCTAGATTGACATATTGGTTTGTAACTGCCATTAACGTGCTCCTCAGAGCAGTATGTCTTTGGCTACTATATCTAGTGATATAGAAACATTGTATACATGAGCTACAGGGGGTGGACCTTTGCAGGGACTGTTTGGAACATTTCAGTGTGTATAAACAGAGCTTTAAATCAATTGTTAATAAAATGATGTTTAGATATGCAAACAAATATTTCTTTTAATAATAAAACCAGGAGACTTACCATGTCCCTTTAACTGTAATTTTCTTCCACACACTGGCTTTAAAGGAACATTCCACTAGAAGATTATTATTATTATTATTATCTTTATTTATATTACGCCAACATATTCGGTAGCACTGTACAGGGGTTGAGTACATGGCAAAAAACACCTTATAAAGAATGGAGGGCCCTGTTTTTGAACATAGAATCAAATGTACATAGAGCTTGATTCCAAGGCACTGACACACGATTGAAAACTCGCAAACTTACAATCTTAGGGCCTTATTCAATTGCGATTTGGCCAATTGAATAGGGCTCTAAATAAGCTCATAACATATTTTTTTTAAAGAACTTTTTAGTTAGTGAAAACCTTGCTTTTGGATAGATTTTTACTAACTAAAAACTTCTTTAAAAAAAATATGTTATGTGCTTATTTAGGGCCCTATTCAATTGGCCAAATCGCAATTGAATGAGGGCCTAAGGGTTTAGGTGTGATACAAGAGGGTGACAAATACAAGATGGCAACGTGAAAGCAATTTGTTTAGTCAAGTGGAGGTGTCTGTGTGTTGTACTGTAGCTTGTGGGTGTAAGTGTTATTAAGCTGTGAGTGTGCAGTTGTGCATGTTAAGATTTTCCATAGTCTCAACAATTCCTTTGTAAAGCTTTTATCAGTCACCACACAGTCTTGAAGAGGCACTTTGCAGCCTATTCACAGCATAGTTAATTTTGGCCCATGCTTCTATAGCATGCCAAACAGTATACTTCCTGTATGTACTTTACTACTGAGCTTTTTTCTTGCTCCAAATAGAAAAAAAAAGTTATTTTTAAAAAGACAATGTATACATGATTAATGGGTTAATTGACTGTTTTTTATCTCCCTCTCCCAACATCCTTCCAACCAGTTTCTGCTTTCTCACTAAATTTCCAGCGGTTCCGCCCATTCACGCATCAGATTTATTCTTGCACAGTGACTGTGAGGTCCTGAACAGATGAGTCACGCCGCCGTCAGGGCTGTGAAATTGCACAGCAGCTGCAGAACTGGTTCTCACCCCAGCAAGTGAAGCAGAAATAACTTGGATTCCGGATGAAGAGAAAGCAAATTATTTCTTTGCTAAGGAAATCTTAGTGCTGACAGTATTTCAGGAGCCACTTTACTGACATTATTATGAAAATTAATCTCCTGTGGGCAAAACTCACCACATTTAAAAATCCACCACATTTATTATTGTGGTTAATTTACATATGGAAATATAAATTACTTTATTTAAGAATGGTGGGTGATAAATAGAGATTAAATCAGCATAATCACAGGGGCACAATGAAGAAGGAGCTTGTGTGCTAGGGGAGAGGATAGCAGAACGGCTGCGGGAGTTTTTAAACTAGTAGGTAAGGGTGGCTGGACTAGATGGAAGTAATGGATTAGAAAGTGTAGGGTGGTAAGGGATGAATTACTACTAATAGGGACAAGGGATGAGTTAACTACTCAATAGGGAGGTATTGCTAAGTAACTCAAATACAGTGGCAAGTACTTCAAAATTGCAGTCATAACAACATAAGGTATGTGCCTGCTAATGCCAGAAGCTTGCTCCAGTGGAGGAACAAAAGTTCTAATAATGGCAAATTTTAACTACCCTGAAACAAACTGGATGAATGAGACCAGCAGTTCAGCAAAGGGGAGCAGGATCTTGAGTACACTCAGGGATCATTATCTGGCCAAGGTTATACAAGAACCTACTAGAATCGAGGCCATCTTGGGTTTAGTCATCACTAATAATATTGATATAGTATCAAATGTTTTGTTGAAACAGTGATCGCACCACAGTCTCATTTGAGATTGAGTTAAAAAAATAAAGCTGAAAGGGGCCAACAAAAACTCTTAATTTTAAAAGGGCAAATTTTAATGGTCTAAGGGTGGTAATAAAACATATAGACTGGGACAAAGAACTGGCATGTAAAAATAGTGAAAATAAATGGAAAGCCATTAAATTCTTACTAAATATATATTCTTACCACTATATATCATGTGGAAATAAAAGCAAAAATGAGAAAATCACATCCTATGTAGATTAACAGTGATTTAACGATTAAGATACAGTGTAAAAAACAGGCATTTAAGTTATACAAGAAAGAGGGAAGAGAAACTGCTTTAAGAGAGTACAAGGAAATTAACAAGGCTTACAAAATAACTATTAGACTGGCTAAATAAAAAAATGCAAAGTTAATTGCAAAGGAGAGTAAGACCACCCCTACACATTTTTTTAAATATATTAATAGGAAGATGGCCAGGAAGGAATCTATAGGAACATTACAATGTTAAACAAGCGGTCTGATAAATAGTGACCAGGAAAAGACAGATGAGCTAAATAGGTTCTTTTCTTCGGTATACACAAGGGAGGTAGCATTGGTTGGGACACTGCAACATAATGGGGTTACACTATCATCACTAAATAATTGGTTAATGCAGGAAGAAATCCTAAAGAGGTTGGAAAAAATTAATGTTAATAAAGCCCCAGGTCCTGATGGAATACATCCAAGGGTACTGAGGAAACTTGGTTCTGTAATAGCCAAACCATTATATCTAATTTTTCAAGATTTACTCACTACAGGGTCGCTACCAGATGACTGTCGAAAAGCAGAGGTGATACCGATATTTAAGAAGGGGGCAAGAGCAAATCCAGGAAATTATAGACCAGTGAGCATCTCTAGTGGGGAGGCTTTTAGAAGGGTTAATAAGGGATAATATACAAGAATATGTCTATTTGAATAGGATTATAAGTAGGAGTCAACATGGATTTATGAGGATAGGTCATGTCAAACAAGTCATTCTCCCCCCCCGTGTCTCTCTAACCCCCCGTGTCTCTCTACCCCCCGTGTCTCTCTACCACCCCTGTGTCTCTCTACCCCCCTGTGTCTCTCTAACCCCCCCCCCGTGTCTCTTTCCCTCCCCCCTCCTCATCCTCAACCCCCCTCCTCATTATAAACCCTCCTCCTCATTCTCCCTCCGCAACCCCCCTCCTCAACCTAAACCCCCCTTCTCATTCTAACCCCCCCCTAAATACCTCCCCCTCTCCCCTCACTTACCTGCTTCTGCTCCGGCCTCCGCTCCTTCTTGACCCGGCGCGCATCCGGTATATGCTAATGACGCGGCGCTCATGTGACGTCACATGCGTGCCGGGTCAAAGACCGGAGGTCGGAGCAGAAGCAGGTAAGTGAGGGGAGAGGGGGAGGTATTTAGGGGGGTTTAGGTTGAGAAGGGGGTTTAGGTTGAGGAGGGGTGTTGGGGTTGAGGGGGGAGGTTGAGGGGGGTTGAGGTTGAGGAGGGAGGTTGAGGATGGGCGGTTGAGGATGAGGATGGGGGGTTGAGAAGGGGGTTGAGGATGGGGGGTTTGAGGAGGGAGGTTGAGGAGGGGGTTGAGGTTGAGGAGGGTGGTTGAGGTTGAGGAGGGGGGTTGAGGATGAGGATGGGGGGTTGAGGAGGGAGGATGAGGATGGGGGGATGAGGATGGGGGGGTTGAGGATGGGGGTTGAGGAGGGAGGTTGAGGATGGGGGGGTTGAGGAGGGAGGATGAGGAGGGAGGATGAGGAGGGTGTTGAGGATGAGGAGGGGGTTGAGGATGAGGAGGGAGGTTGAGGAGGGGGTTGAGGATGAGGAGGGAGGTTGAGGAGGAGGAGGGAGGTTGAGGAGGGGGTTGAGGATGAGGAGGGAGGTTGAGGAGGGGGGTTGAGGATGAGGAGGGAGGTTGGAAGAGACACAGGGAAGGCAGATGGGAAAAGAGACACAGGGAAGGGAGATGGGAGAAGAGACAAAGGGAAGGGAGAGGGGAGAAGAGAAATGGAAGAGAGAGGGGGACACAAGAGGGGGAAAGAGAGGGACACAGGGGGCAGCACATTTCCCACCCTCGGCTTATACTCGAGCCACTCATTTTACCCAGTATTTTGTGGTAAAATAGGTGCCTCGGCTTATACTCGGGTCAGCTTATACTCAAGTATATACAGTTGTTTCTATGAGGAGGTTAGTAGGAACTTGGATCAAGGAAACTCAGTGGATGTAGCATTTTTGGATTTTGCAAAGGCTTTTGATACAGTGCCACATGGAAGACTATTGTGCAAATTAAGGGATACAGGAATTGCAGTAAATATCTACTCATGGATTGAGAGCTGGCTAAATACAGGAAGCAAAGGGTTGTGGTAAGTGGAACATACTAAGATTGGACAAATGTTGTAAGTGGGAATTCTCAGGCGTCATTATTAGGTCCCCTCCTTTTAACGTATTTATTATTAACTTAGAAGTAGGACTGGAAAGTAGTGTCTCCATTTTTGCTGACACAAGTTTATGCAAGGTAATTAAATCAGATAATGATGTACCTTCCCTCCAAAATGATTTACACAAATTAGAATAATGGGCATCTAAATGTCAGATGAGATTTAAAACAAATAAATGTAAAGTTATGCATTTGGGAAGGAAAAATAGCCATGCAATGTATAGTTTTAATGGAGCAAATCTAGGGTATCAGATATTGAAATGGATTTCAGAGTACTTGTGGACAACCACCTAGGTAACAGTGCTCAATGCCAAAACAGAAGTAAGTAGACATATATGTGAAAAAAAAGATGCAGACAATGAGAAAGAGATAGTAGAGAAAGGGAGAGAAGGAAAGAGACATGCATGCGACAAAAATTACACACACACATATATATATGTTTTTTTTTTTTTTTTTTTTATCTAATGCGCTATTACGGCTCACTAATATGGTTTTATTGGTACATTGTATATAAGCTTATTTATAAGGGACTTATAGATAAACATATATACAATGTACCAACAAAGATCACTGACTATACAAATGAATGCAATGTAGAATATATATGAGGTAAATTCCATGGCTTTACTAATTTAACTAGGCCCAAAACGTCATTACCCGGTCGTAGCACCACATATATATATTATGAAAACATTATAGTGCTGTTTCCGAGATATGTTGTATTTTGTAGATGTTATTGTCTTGTTTGTGCTAACAACTGAGTTCTTTACTGACCCAGGCCCCTTCCCCTTCAATTTCCAGGAAGTAGTGTCAAACTGAGACAGATTGTTGTAGCTATAACAGATAGTTGTGTTTTTCATGTACAGTTTCAACAGTTGAAAGGGGGCAGCGCAGGAAGTCTGGTACACACATTTATACAAAATACCAGCTTATGAATAGAAGGAGCTGGTTAACTTATGCAAGATAGCAAGAAAAACAGCATAAATTGTATACATGTGTGCTCTTAAAATATAAATAATATACAAAATAATTATATATATATATATATATATATATATATATATATAAATACACACATAAATATAAATATATACATATATATATATATATATATATATATATATATATATATACTGAATGCTTTTTTTTTTATATATATATGTACGCAATTATTCTACAGCTGAAGCTGTCATTTGGTTATTACCAATTAACTATTTGCACAGAGGGAATGTGGCGGTTAAAATTGTGCTTTTAATAAAACTGGCATAAATCAAATTAGTTTGCAGGACATGTCATGAGTCGGTAGTTTCAACCAGCAGCCCAGTAAAGATAATATAACCCAGTAAAGAAATAGAAGTAGGGAATAATTACATATAACAGTAAAAAAAATAAAAGCAGTTTATTTTGTTTTTAGTTTGTAAAAAAAAATTGTCTTTAACAAGCTTAATTATTTAAAGCACCAGACAGAAAAGATATGTGACCACAATCATCCTTTAAAAATATATATATACTAGTCATTTACCCGTCTAATTCTGTCTCTCCCCCACCCTGTCTCTCTCCCCCCCCCTCTGCCTCCCCTATGTCTCTTCCCCCTCTCTCCCTCCACTTTGTCTCTTCCCCATCTCACTCAACTAGTGTCTCTTCCCCCTCTCCCTTCCCTGTGTCTCTTTCCCCCCTCTCCCTCCCGTGTTTCCCCCTCCCTCCCATGTCTATTTCTCCCTTTGTCTCTTTCCCCCTTTCCCCCTGTCTCCCTCCCCGTGTCCTTTTCACCCCTCCGTCTCTTTCCCCCCTCCTCTCTCCCCTGTGTCTCTTTCCCCCGTCTCTTTCCACCTTTCTCCCTCTGTCCCTTTCCCCTTCTCTGCCCCCCCCTCTGTTCCTTGCTGACGCTGCACTTTGTGCATGTGTGGCTGGTGCTGCGGCATGTATAAAAATCTGTACAAATAGTTTCTGAAGTGCGCTCCCACTGGAGCGTTATGCACGCTTTAGAAACTATCAGCCTTATTAAATTGCGATTTGGTAAATTTAAAAGGGCTCTATTTAAGCACACAGCATATTTTATTTACAGAAGTTTTTAGTTAGTGAAGCCCTTGCTTTTGGATAGAAGTTCACGAACTAAAAACTTCTGTAAAAAAAATATGCTATGTGCTTAAATAGAGCCCTTTTAAATTTACTGAATCACAATTTAATAAGGCTGTATATTAGTGATACTTAAACTTGCTGCATAATAACACAGAGACTACCATTTATTTTTATTAAAGCAATACAATTAAGAATGGCATTTTAAACTTTTTAGAATTTAATAAAAAAATGTGAGATGTTTTTAAAACATACATAGAATATATATCTCTCACAGGCCGGCTGTTGTATACAAGCTCCTTCCATTAAATTCCTGTTTCAAGTTCAAGTTATTGTTTGTTCAAAGTTGAAATTTGTTTTATCTTTCTTTTCATTTCCTTTCCATTTTTAAGGATCTCAACCATCATTGTTTATGTATCAAGATTGTTTTAGACCTTCTTACAACCTTTCAAATTACAAAATAGAAAATGTTGAAATGTGTTCCATCAGTGTTAAACAAATAATATACCCTGCATAACAAACAAATCCTTCTTAAACATTGTAAAACTTTATTAAGCAAAATATTTGTAACAACACTGGCTTTGTTAGACAATAGAAAATATTTAAAAAAAAAAAAAAAATCCCTTTTTCTATACATGAGCTGCATTAGCCCACGGTGGCGTTTTATCCATTTACACATGATAATACATAAAGGGTTGTCTTTGAAGAAGCTGCTTATTCACGGAGAAACGGCCAACAGGTGTAGATAGGAAACCAGGGGATAGGTATTCATATTATATTACTGCCCTAGTTATGAGGTTCCCGTTGAGGGCCATTATGAAATTGTTGAAGACAATACAATTATTACAGCCTGTAACTAGTATGTTTGCATGGATAATAATTCTTAATACAGGTTGTCCTAGAGCAGTTCTCATGACTTTAGTTATTACAATGTAACTCATACAGCAATATTTGAATATTTTTTCTCAGTTTCTAGCAGTACCTTGAGGAAATAGACTGCATGTACTGCCTAGGAACTGTAACCTTTAGACTTGGAGCTGCTCAATATTCAATCATAGTTGCATAGTTACATAGTAATTGAGGTTGGAAAAAGACTTTTAGCCAATCAAGTTCAACCTTTTAAGATCTCCTCTGATCTGCAATATGTGAATTAGTTGTTAATTGATCCAGAGGAAGGCAAACAAAAAAAAAACTCAGGTGAAACTTTGCCAATTGTCTCAAAAGGTAGAAAAAATGAATTCCTTCCTGACCCCAGATACTGGCGATCGGATTCCTCCCTGGATCAATACTCCCTCTGTAATTAACTAGGATAACCCTGAATGCCCTTTTTAATAAAAAATATATCCAATCCCTTTTTAAAGTTATCTATCGAATCCGCTGTCACCACCTCCCTTGGTGGAGAATTCCACAGATTATCCACCCTTACTGTGAAGAACCCTTTTCTTTCTATAAGATCTTTTTACTTTTTACTTCTAACTTCAAAGGATGTCCTCTTGTCAGTTGAAAACCTCTTGGCACAAAAAGCTCCCTTGACCAATCTTTATATTGACCCTGGATTTATTTATATAGGGTAATCATATCCCCTCTTAGACACCTTTTATTCTAGAGAAAAGAAGTTCAATTTGGTTAGTCTTTCTTCACAACTTACCCCCTCCATTCCCCTTATTAGTTTTGTTGCCCTTTTCTGTACTTTTTCCAGTTTTAAAATGTCCTTTTTTATGAATTGGTGCCCAAGACTGTACTCCATATTCCAAATGAGGGCGTACTAGGGATTTGTATAGTGGTAGAATTATATCTGCCACCCTTGCCTCTATACCCTTCTTAATACATGCTAATAGTTTATTTGCCTTTGCAGCTGCTGCTTGGCATTGAGAACTGTTACCTAGGTGGTTGTCTACAAGCACTCCCAAATCCCTTTCAAAATCAGATACCCCTAGATTTGCTTCATTAAGTTTATAGATTGCATGGGTATTTTTCCTTCCCAGATGCATAACCTTACATTTATTCATATTAAATCTCATATGCTATTTAATTGCCCATTTCTCTAATTTATGCAAATCCCTTTGGAGGGAAAGTACATCATTTTCTGATTTAATCATTAGTTGAATCTGAGTATGTTCCATTTACAACAACCCTTTGTTTCCTGTCTATTAGCCAGCTCTCAATACATGTGCATATATTTAAGGAAATGTATGTATCCTTTAGTTTGCACAATAGTCTCCCATGTGGCACTGTATCAAAAGCCTTTGCAAAATCCAAAAAGACTACATCCACGAGTTGCATTGATCCAGGTTCCTACTAACCTTCTCATAGAAACCAATTAGATTTGTTTGACACGACCTATCCCTCATAAATCTATGTTGGCTCCTACTTATAATTCCGTTTAAATAGACATATTCTTGTATATTCACAACATGATGAACCCGAGCACACGGGAGACAGCAAACTGTTTGATTGCTGGGATCTGGGTGACAAATAACCCTGTCTACCTTCCTAATAATAAAGTCCCCTACCACCAAAACCTGTCTGTTGCTCTGCCTATGCTGCCCTCCCACTCCTCCAGTAGAACTGTTCTCCCGGCTGTTGGAGGGAACAGCTCTATCTGGCATTGCCATTCCTGAATGGACATCCCCAACAGTTTCACTCAATTTGGTAAATCTGTTGGTGCTTGCCAACTCAGTATTGGCCTTCCTCCTGCTCCTGTTCCCCCTGCTTCCCCTTCTAACTGTAACCCAGCTACCTCCCTGGACATCCTCACTAGCCCCAGCTCCACCCTCCATGCTAGGCCCAGCAAAACTGTGCTCAGTGAGCACCAACTTCCTTTCCAGTGGAATATCAGTAAGTGCTGCAATTCTCCTCTCCAGTTCCCCAATCTGAGCTTCCAGAGAGGCCACATGCTTACACCTCTCACAGAGGTATGGACCCTGGATCATCTGTTCCAGTAGTGCAAACATATGACACGATGTACACTGAGTGAGGTCACCACTGGACTGACTCATAATTACAAAAAAAAAAAAGCTACAATTTGACCCTTTTCTTTGAATTTCCTCCTGTAAACAGTCACACACAAGGCCCAAATGTATATGCAAGTATAACCCAGGCAAAAACACTCCCCTCTCACCTGAACCAAATTACTGCACACATGGAATAAACACACTTTACTTGTCTGAGCAAATCATCTATTACTTAGTTTTAAAGGTTTTTAAATACGCTTCTCAGTGGTACATGTTTTGGAGCTTCTTTAAGAAAATGTCAAATAGGTGACTTTTTCAATTTGCAGCAGTGTTTTGAGTGCAATAAAATTTTAAATTTTTATATGCGTTCATTTGCACATGAGAAAGAAACTGATTGGCTGTCACCACTCATGCATAAAAACATGAAGTAAGTGGGTGGAGCTTAAAGCCAACAGGCTTCCAGTATGTGAGAGTATACATTTCCTTAAAAAAAAGTTAAGATAAACAAAATATTACTACAGAAACATTGCTTTAAAGTGACATTTTAAAGGACCCAGTTATTGTAGCAATTAAAAAGATGAATATAATTATCATTGCAGTTGGTTGGTATTAAAAATTCTGTGTTGAAATGTTAGATAATTGAACTTAAAAGTTAGGTATATTAAGCTGAAATTATTTATAAAACACCCCATTCTCTCTATCCCTTGTTAACTAAGGTCCTTAATTAACTGTTACACTTACAGCCTGCTGCCCTAGGCCTGTGCCTCATGGGCTTAGGCAGAAACACATCCCTGCTGTGGGGCATGATGAAGAATGGCATGTCCAGTTGGATGAATAATAATAGTCATACAGTATTGTAACGGAACCCATCACTGTTTTACCCTGTTTTATGGTTATTTAATTCTTGGTTAAAATATGATCCTACTGTTATATTATATGTATGTTGGTTTATGCTCTGCAGAATATTAGCCCAGACTATTGCAGGTCTTGGCTAATAGATAATCCTATTACAGAGACTCCAGAGATAAGGAAGTCCATTGTATAAAGTGTTTTCATTCTCAGACATAAGAACAAAGAAGGATTATCTAATCATTGTCTGATTGTATCAAAGTTGCCAGGTAGCCTAGGGGAGGTGTGACCACACCTATTGTTCTCTCTATGTGTATTGTGTGGCCAACTATGGGGGATGTGGATTGCCTGTGGGAAGAGATGTGTATAAATATTTCTGCACATAACAAAATAAAGTCAGTATTCATTTGACTCCCAAATTGTGTGTCGTCCAATATGGGAGGTCGGGAATGGTGAAACTGTAGTGCCTCTTGGGTATTTTACTGTATACCAACGGAGATATTGGATTCGTGTTCCAACTCCGTTACAAGTATTTTCATTGTTAAAGTCATATCATTCCACTCACAACTTTTAATAATAACCAATTTGTGATTATTTTATCTGTGCACTTTACATTTCTCTAATAACTGAGTGTCACTTTAAGTTATGTTTAAGATGGGAAATGGTTAAAGCAAACCAAGCAAGATTAAACTGTGACCTCAGGGACACTGCAAATAACATCAGGAGCAGATTTGTTTGACCACAATGTTTACAAGAGCCAGAATCTTGTTTATGGAAAACATGTTCTGTAAACTGGAATTCATACCATGCATATGAATGGAATCCTCCCACATATATTCAGACTCTTTAATGCATTGTTTTTAAAGCAGCATTACTGTTTCAAACTGATTTGTATTATATTTAATATATGACACTATTAATATATATTACATAATTACATAGTAATTGAGGTTGAAAAAATACTTTTAGTCCATCAAGTTCAAACTTTTAAGATCTCCTCTGATGTGCAGTATTCAGATTAATTATTAATTTTTAATTGATCCAAAGGCAGGAAAACAGAAAAAAAATACCCAAGTGAAACTCTGCCAATTGTCTCAAAAGGGAATAAAATGAATTCCTTCCTGACCCCAGATACTGGTGATCGGACTCCTCCCTGGATATTGTTATACAACATAAAAAGGATGGCAAATAAAAATTAATCTGCAAATTAATTTATAAGATGATTTTAGAAAACAAACAAAAACATAACACTTATATTTTTATACACTTTCTTTACTGCTGTGTTCCATTTTTCAGAGCTCCTTCTTTCTTTTCTCAGGTGTCATTGAAAATTTCATGAGCTTTCCATTAGATTTAATGAACTCATTAGCAGTTTTAGCTTCCACATTTACATTGTGCATATAGGAACTTCCTCTGCATTGGAAGTCTCCTCCTACCTTCCAAAGTTGGGGCCTCATTCTATTATTGGCCGTACATCGTCCGTAAGGCTGCGATTCCTTGCGGGGGTTCTGTTAACTCGCAATTCTATTATACGGCCCCGCAAGGATCTCCTCTTACGGCCGGCCGCATATCTTGCAACCGGCCGTAAGCTCAACATTTTTTAAAGTCAAAAATAAATTCAAGACAGCACTGTACAGCTCTGTAAATGCTAGGGATCATATTGGGGGACATGAGGATTAATAGTAACCCACTCTCAAGCTTGCACATCAGCCCAAATCCGAGTTTACATTAACTGTTTATTTTCCGGCCGCAGCGTGGCCAGGTCTGAGGTGCTCCAAGCACTCTGGACTTTTTACATGGATATTTGACATATATTAAAAAAAAATTATTTTACGGATTTGAGTATAGGGGAAATTTGTGCTATTTTTGCTAACACCTAAAATCACTTTATAGTCTTTTCAAAGTGCAGGATGGCTTTATTTGGGCTATATTTCGTGCTTAATTGGTGCTAGCGGGACCTCTTTCCTGCAAGTAAGCTGCGGCTCGCTTTTAGCCTTGCAGAGAGGGTTCCCGGAGCAATAGAATAGCAACCGGGCTTTTCTTGCGGCCGAAACTCCGGAGTCCCCGGCCGGAGGGGAATAGAATAGCAGAATAGCTTGCGGCCGGTCCTTGCGGCCCCGCAGCGCCTACGGCCGCTAATAGAATGAGGCCCTTGTTCAGCAGAAACAAAGACAATAGATTCCACTGCAATAAAATTGCATATAAAATGTAATAAATTAGAGACTGTCTTTTTTTTCATTCTTAAACATTTTGCCCGCTTTTGATTGTAGTTCTTCAAAAATATATTTGACTATATTCATACTTTTAAAGTGCCACAGAGACTATATTTTTGGCAAATTAGTAGTATGTACAAAGGGCCATATTCTATTAGCTGCTCACAAATGCCTCAAACTCATAAATTTGGCTGCCAGTGTTTGTTTTTTTAAATAAATGTTTAGATGTATTCTATTGACTCTAGCTTGCAAATTCCGACCTTAAGGTTGAACTCATAAACCCTGCCTTTTTATGTCTGACGTCAGGAGATGTGATCATATGATCTGACAATATTTAAGCAAGCCCATAATTTACTTCTTAGACACAGCCAATAGTAAATGAGACTGTCATCATGACATCAGTAAAACATGGAGTTTGTACATAAGCAGCAACTGTTCTAGGCCATGCGGGTTCCATTATATATATTAACCCCTTAATATCAAGACCCACTCTCTGGCTGGGGTCTGTTGATCGGATTTGGGTGACTCTGGACTTTTGGATTACAGGAACATCATGTCTCAGCCCTTGGGTTAGACTGAGCAATATTGACAGTAAGTCTGATGCATCTTACTGCAAGCATATGTCCCCGGGTAAATAATACATCTACACGCCACGTCTTGATGAAAATTATGAACCACGTTTTATTTTGGAACAACATATTTAAAACATTTCACACACACACAGTGGAGGGAGTGGATCAACCTTTCCCCTTTCTCTGGCCAATAGGGTAACCTCCAGAGTAACCTAATTACCTCTGTCCAATGTAACAGAGGTAGGCTATGGGAACCACAAGACCCCTCCCATGGGCCACCCCCAGGCGTGGCCACCAAGCTCATTCTGACCCAGGCTGTCCAGGGGAAACTTCCTGTTTGAACTCCTAGGCCCCCCCATTGTTATATAGGTGCCTGGCTGTCTGGCAAATCTCTTTGTTTATACTAAGGACCATATTGCCAACTCCTGACTGAGAGTTTATACAATGGGGAATGGTTAACTAAATACAATCAATCCCTAATACAATATACAACATAATACTAACATATAATCACCCATAACACAATATACAGACGGCGGCGATTGGTATATAACAGTCCCTCCTGGTAGGCACAACTAGTGGCCAACTTGAGTTATGAAACTTAAGTCCTGGGATCCATTTCACACACACAAAAAACTAAAATCTATTGCATATTTGTGAATATTAGGCTGCTCTGCAACTAATTCTAATGTATTTATATGCTTTCCCATATTTTAAAGTACAGAATTGCGTGTTAAATAGATGTTAAAAATATTGTGATATAGAGCTTCGAGTCTAATAGAATATCAATTTTATATAACCTTCTTGGCTAGTTATCGTAAAGCCTGAGCTATGCTAAAACCAATGGAGTTTTTAGTTAGGATTTACAAGTTGGGCTACTTAGTAGTGATTGGGGTTGGTCTACTCGTAATCGGTTTTCATTACTGGGGTAATAGAATAGGACCCTTAGTATGTACTAACTGCATGCATTTTTTTAAAGAGAATAGAAAACACATTTTTAAAATGGAATTTTATCAGAATCTGAGAATCTTTTTCTCCCTAAAAGGTTTGAAAACAATGGTTGCCCAAATTTTCTGTTAATGGATGAATTTAAAATTACCAAGGTACTAACTTTTTAAAAATTACTAATGGTCTTGATGACCACTGTGATGGAAGTGAAAAGTCAAAATAGAGCAGGAGCTCTGCTAGTTAGACTCTGTGAACTCCAATGAGGATTCTTCCTTTAGAACTAGTAGATTCTAATTTCCTCCGGATAAAAAAGAATACAAGGCCCTTAGTAGCAGGGCTATAATAATTGGTAAGTAATCCTTAAAGGTTAAGGAGGTCAACCTACATGTGTTTCCTCAACCAGTCTTCTTTATTGAATGACACACACTTTCTGTATTGTGAAAAACAATAAAACATTCCCATACCCTTCCCTATAAATCCAAATAACTTACCATAAGCAGTAGTTTTTTTCCATACACAGTGAGGCAGATTAACAATAAGTAATACAAGCGATTAGAATCTGGGGGGTAATACATGACTAAACAGAAGGACTACAAAGTGTTATATTTCTTGCTTCCCTGTCGCAGGGCAGTCAATTACTATAGACACCTATTATTTTATTATTATTATTGTTTATTTGTAATGCGCCAACATAATACGTAGCGCTATACAGGGGTTATGATCAGTGCTGGAGCTACCTTTTTGGAGCCCCTAGGCAGTGAAGTGAAGGAGTCCCATGTGAATGAGTATGTGGGATATGCACAAACTCATTTTTGCCTTTTCTGTGCGTATAAGTTCCTTTTCTCTCTTGTTCTAGGTGGCTACCCCCTAGTAACCAGTCTATGAACTGCAGCATTTCTTTTTTTTAAACCAGGAACTAACTTGTTTTTAAATGTTGCGTGCCTCACAGGGAAGCGCCCCTGGGCTGCTGCCTAGTTGGCCTAATAGGTAATCCGGCCATGGTTATGATCAAGGCAAAGACAATAGCAGTATTAACACGTTGCAAAGGATGGAGGGCCCTGCTTTTGAGCTTAGAATTCAGTGTCCAAAGTGTTTCCCCATAGTAAGATTGAAAACTTGCAAACTTACAATCTAATAGCCTCTTTCAATTGCTGTAAATTTGAGCTCCGAGTTCGCAAGTGGAAATTGTAGGCACATTTGCTATTCAATTGGCCTCTTTTTGCAATCCCCGATCAGGTTCCGAATTTCGGCCATGCGAAAATGGCGGCCGTGCAACGAGGAGCCTACACCAATCTGAAGCCTTTGATGTGTCACTTTCACAGGGCTGAAATCACAAATCCCAATTCAATTGCCCGATTCCTCCCACTTCGCAAAAGTATCCCAGCTTGCAAAGCGCAAATGCAGGACAAAGGTCCCCAGGTCCCCACATTAACCACATGCTGGAGGTCCCTGTCGGGACCCCTGCAGTGTCCCCACATTAACCCTTGCAGGGGGATCCCGATCGGGACTCATTTAGAAAATTAAAATTCTCCGCCTTGGGTCCTTACAGGACCTGCGACACACAAATGGGTATCCCCACATTAACCCCCGCTGCATTTAAACATTTCAAATTTCACGCTGCAGGTACCTGAAAGGTCCTTTAAGGACTCGCACTACAATACAAATGAACCCTATCACTCATGGGGCTTTGTACAGAGCCCCATTAGCCCCTAATTAACCCAGTCACTCATAGTGCTATATATAGAGGCTCATGAGCCTCAAATTAACCCCATCACTCATGGGGCTTTATACAGAGCCCAAGGAGCCCCAATTTAACCTTCTCAGTCCCATAAGGGTCTATACAGACCCTAATGTGACATTACTTAACCCCCCATCAGTCCAATAGGGGTCTATATAGACCCCTATAGGACACTAGGACACTATTAACCCCTAGGATAACACTATAAGTGCCATGAAGGACCTCCTGAACCCTCATGACACAAAGTCTAAACACTACACTATTAACCCCCCCTCTATACTATGAACCACCACTATACAATATCAACCCCACCTCTAACTAATACACCCTCCTCTAAGTAATAAACACCCTCTAAGTTATAAATCCCCCTCTAACTAATTAATTCCATCTAAGTAATTAACCCTATTTAACCCTCACCCTACCTTAACCCTATCACTAACCACGTAACCCTATCTAGTTCTACTTAAACCTATCTGGACCTATTTAACCCTAACTGCACCCAATAACCCTATGTAGTCCTACTTAACCCTATCCAGTCCTATTTCACCCTAACCGGACCCAATAACCCTAACTGGGCCTGTTTAACCCCCAATGTACCCAGTAAACCCCTATGCTATAAACCCCCTCCTACCCTACCCTACCCTATTAACACCCACACTACCTACCCAACACTAATTACAAAAATTAAAAAAACACCTAATTGCTGAAAATAAAAAAATACATTACCGAAAATAAAAAAACACTACATAAAATAAAAAACCCTCATTTCTGAAAATAAGAAAACCTGGTTTACAAAAAATAAAAAAAACTAATTTGCAAAAAATAAAAAAGCCTAAATTACAAAAAATAAAAAAGCATACAGTACATAAAATAAAACATACAATACATACAAATTAACCCCTAACTACATACAATTTAACCCTCTAAATATATACAAATTAAACCGTAACTACATACAAATTAACCCCTAACTACATACAATTTAACCCCTAACTGCATACACATTAACCCCTTATTACATACAAATTAACCCATAACTACATACATACATTTAACCCCTAAATACATACAATACAAATCCCTAAATCTGACCTAAAACAACCCCCCTAACTAAACTTAGAATAGGATAAATAAGCCCAATTACCTTGCCCTAATGCGACAACAGGTTTCTGGCCTTCATCCCTAGCGTAAGTGCCCATCCTTCATTGCTGCAAGTCTGGAATCCCTAGGATAAAAATAAATGTTAAACTTACCTTTTCGCGATGCCCCCGTCCTCCTGGTAGTCCTCGCCCGAGGGCATGTCGTAAAAAGTCTGCCGTTCTAAAAGAATTAAAAAGTAACTGAGCTCCTCCCTGGAGAAGCTTCCCACCGCAAATGAGGCTTTTCGCGCATGAACCGGAAAAAAATTGTCTGCAAATGCTTTCAATCGTATTTCAGCCAATCAGAAGGTGCCAAGGTGTGAGCCAATCAGAATGGGATACACCCCTATATCGCATTCTGATTGGCTGATTAATCTGTCAATCATTTGTAAACCAATCAGAAGGCACTATTGCCTTCAGCCAATCAATTATTTTATGTAGTGTACTTTTTTTTAATTTTCAAGTAGGTGGGATTTTATTTTCTGTAATTAGGTGTTTTTTTATTTTTTGTACTTAGTGTTGGTTAGTGGTTAGTGTCAGGGTTTATTAGGTATGGTTGAGGGTTAAATAGGGTTAATTACTTAGATAGCGTTAATTAGTTATAGGGGGGGTTATTAATTAGAGTGGGGTTCATTACTTTGAGGGGGGTTCATTACTTAGAGGGGTTTATTAGTTAGAAGGGGGTTAATTAGTTAGAGGTGGGGTTAATAGTGTAGATGGGGTTGATAGTGTAGAGGGGGGGATTAATAGTGTAGTGTTTAGAATTTGTGTCATGAGGGTCCTAGAGGATAATAGTGGTTAATAGTGTCCTATAGGGGGCAATATAAACCCCTATTGGACTGATGGGGTTAAGTAATGTCACATGAAGGTCTGTATAGACCCTTATGGTGGGTTAAGTAATGTCACATAAGGGTCTTTATAGACCCTTATGGGACTGAGGGGATTAATTAGATGCCTATGGGGCTCTGTATAGAGCTCCATGAGTGATAGGGTTAATTAGGGGCTCATGTGGCTCTGTATAGAGCGTCATGAGTGACAGGGATAATTAAGGGCTTATGGGGCTCTGTATAAAGCCCCATGATTGATAGGGTTAATAAGGGGCTCATGGGAGCCCCATGAGTGATGGGTTAATTTTAGATGCCTGGGGGGTACTTACAGTACCCCCGCGGCAGGGGTTAATTTTTTATTTAGCGCAGGTCTTTTAAGAACCTTTACGGTCCTTTAAGGACACGCCTGATGGGGACCCCTAGCATTGGGGGGTTTAACGTTAGAGGTCGGGATTGCGCATTGGTGTGCCGCGGGCCCCCGCTGGATGGTTAATGTGGGGACCCTCCGGGGGTTCCAATGGAGACCCTACAGCATAGGGGGGTTAATGTTAATTGCTGCGGGGGTACTTACAGTATCCCCGCGGAATGGGGTAAACATTTGTGTTCCATGGGCCCTTTAAGGACCCATGGCGGGACTTTTAATTTTTAAATGATGAAGGGGTTCCGATCGGGACCCCTGCATCATGGTGGGTTAATGTTGGGGCCCTGCAGTGGTCCCGATGGGGACCCATGCATCATTGAGAGCCAATGTGGGGACACTGCGGGTGCTAATGGGGACCCCCAGCATTTTAATGTGAGGACACTGCGGGGGGCCTGATCGGGACCTCTGCCTTATGGGGGTTTTGTGGGGAGCCTGTGGGAGCACTCGCGGCTTCCCTGCCGTCATGATAACGTTTTCAATTTTGATTGGCTAATGGTAAGCAGGAGCTATCGGCTTGCATTCGTAAGCCCTGCTCTGCTTATGTCGGAAACTGTACATAAACTGTAGTGGATTTTTTCCACTAAATATCAGCAGCATTATTAAATTGCGATTCAGCCAATTGAATAGGGCTCTATATAAGCACACAGCATATTTATTTTTAAAAAAAGTTTTTAGTTTGTGAACTTCTATCCAAAAGCAAGGTCTTCATGAACTAAAAACTTCTGTAAATAATATTTGCTATGTGCTTATATAGAGCCCTTTTCAATTGTCCGAATCGCAATTTAATAAGGCTGCTAGTATTTATGCACTACTGTCAGTGGCGTAGCTAGAGTAAACGTCACCCTGGGCGGTCCGTTCAAATGTCACCCCAGTGACCTGCGACTGCGATGTGCGCCGCAGGCGCTCATCGCAAGGCTTATGGGAGAGGCTTCAATGCCTCCCATGTCTGTCCCCTTCCTCCTCCTTTCAGAGGCCCACAATGCTCCCCCTGCCCCACTGATGATCCCCCTGCTCTGCCCCGCTGATGCTCCCCCTGCTCTGCCCCGCTGATGCTCCCCCTGCTCTGCCCCGCTGATCTGCCCCGCTGATGCTCCCCCTGATCTGCACCGCTGATGCTCCCCCTGCTCTGCCCCACTGATGATCCCCCTGCCCCACTGATGATCCCCCTGCTCTGCCCCGCTGATGCTCCCCCTGCTCTGCCCTGCTGATGCTCCCCCTGCTCTGCCCTGCTGATCTGCCCCGCTGATGCTCCCCCTGATCTGCCCCGCTGATGCTCCCCCTGATCTGCCCCGCTGATGCTCCCCCTGCCCCACTGATGATCCCCCTGCTCTGCCCCGCTGATGATCCCCCTGCTCTGCCCCGCTGATGCTCCCCCTGCTCTGCCCCACTGATGATCCCCCTGCCCCACTGATGATCCCCCTGCTCTGCCCCACTGATGCTCCCCCTGCTCTGCCCCGCTGATGCTCCCCCTGCTCTGCCCCGCTGATCTGCCCCGCTGATGCTCCCCCTGATCTGCCCCGCTGATGCTCCCCCTGCTCTGCCCCGCTGATGCTCCCCCTGCTCTGCCCCGCTGATGCTCCCCCTGCTCTGCCCCGCTGATCTGCCCCGCTGATGCTCCCCCTGATCTGCCCCGCTGATGCTCCCCCTGATCTGCCCCGCTGATGCGCCCCCTGCTCTGCCCCCCTGATGCTCCCCCTGCTCTGCCCCACTGATGATCCCCCTGCCCCACTGATGATCCCCCTGCTCTGCCCCGCTGATGCTCCCCCTGCTCTGCCCCGCTGATCTGCCCCGCTGATGCTCCCCCTGATCTGCCCCGCTGTTGCTCCCCCCTGCTCTGCCCCGCTGATGCTCCCCCTGCTCTGCCCCGCTGATGCTCCCCCTGCTCTGCCCCGCTGATGCTCGTACCTGGTTCCAATCCTGCCAGCATCGCCGCACTCACCGTCTTCTCCTCTGCGCCGACCGTCCTCCAGCCAGAACTACTTCTTGGATCAAGCCGCGAATCGCGCAGGCGGGATGCGCATGCGCAATGCAATGCTTGATCCAGAAAGTAGTTCCGGCCAGAGGATGGGAGCCACAGAGAGGGCTGAAATTTTTTGTTGGAGGTGACATAGTGTCACCGGGTGACACTATGTCACCTTCAACAAAAAAATTCAGCCCTCTCTGTCACCCCTCCAGATGCTGTCACCCGGGGCGGTCCTCCCCCCTCGCCCCCCCTTAGCTACGCCACTGACTACTGTACTCCTAGTTTATGCATTCTTAGTTTTCTTTATTAATTTTATTTTTTTTACAACTCTGTTTGTTCTGTGGATGACCTGAATTCAGCTCTTGGTCCAGTGGTTGCCAAGAAACCATTGTTAGGAACCTGTGGCTTAAAAGAGTCCTGAAATATCATATTTAAATTAAGCTCTTATAATGAACTTGACTTCATAATGTTCACAGAATTTTATATTTAACTAAAGCCTTTAATTTTAACTATTGTGTTCACTTTAGCACTAATAACCCCAGACATTTTGCATTTATTCCTTACAAGCTTAGAAACCTGATAGGAATTTCAAGAATGTGGGATCCAGTCAGATAAGATTTCTATACAGTTCTATTGAAAGACTGCCAATATAAATAAACCTCTCTTTCAAGATGGAATCCTCAAATCAGATTCTGCAATTTATGTCTCTGGCTTACACAGCTGCTAATGTTGTTCATTAGTTACAATTTGACAAGCGTGAATTATTTTCCAAAATGATAGCAGTCCTTTAAGAAATATTATTGGAGAGGCCCACTGATGCTGAGTCTATTAATCAAATCACAGTGAGTATATTCACTAGGTAAAGAAAAACTGACAGGGAGTGGTGAATGCATTTGGCTTCTCTGCAGGTCCTATTTACAGGAGTTTACTTCTTAAAAGCACATACTCTTGTTTTATTTGTTATTCTTTTCTCATTACATGGATCATTACATAGTCACTTTAACATATCTATATTCTTTACAATGGAATAAAAAAAAAACGACAACATACATTTGTAACACATTTGTTTACTGATAAAAAAACAGTGTAACACACACTGCCTGCACCTGCACTTCAGGTATAGATCTGACACTCACTTTGATGTACTGTTGCTTTTCCGCTATTTTTTTCTTATTTTTGATTAAAGCAACACAAAAAACATTGATCAAAAGGCAACAAGCGAAAGAACAGCTGTTTAATGTATCATATTAAGCTTTTATGAATTGTACTTTGTACTGCCATTTATCATATTGGATTTTCATCACTGTTTGTGCAGTACTGCAGAATGTATTGGTGTTTGGCAGAGCTCACTCTGTATAACTCTCAGTGGGGGAAATTTACTAAGCAACTCAAGTGCATCTCACATCATCACTTAATTTACTATGCACTATTTCCTATTGAGATAAACAGCTCTTCTCACGTTATCTCAGATGCAAAATGCTTAGTAAATCCCCCACTGTCTTCTGTTCCATCTAACTCTACTTGCCTCAAGCTAACTTTGATAATCTCTCACTTTAACTCTGTCTGTCTCTCTCATTTTAACAATACCTGTCTCCCTCTTACCCTACCTGCATCTATTACTCTCACCACATATCTCACCCTGCCTATCTCTCTCACCCCATCTCTCTCTTACTCTATGTCCTTCTCTCTCATACAGTCTAACTCTGCCTGTCTCACTCTCACCCTGCCTATCTCTCTCACCCCATCTCTCTCTTACTCTATGTCCTTCTCTCTCAAACAGTCTAACTCTGCCTGTCTCACTCTCACCCTGCTAAACTCTCTCACCCTATCTCTCTCACTCTATGTCCTTCTCTCTCATACAGTCTAACTCTGCCTGTCTCACTCTCACCCTGCCTATTTCACTCACTCTATATCATTCTCTCTCTTACAACCTAACCCTCTCTCACTTCCTCCCTCTCCCTCTTTCCATCCCTTTCCCTCCCTCCTCTCTCTCCATCTCCATCCCTCTCCCTCCCTCCCTGATTACCTTCCTCCTTCTCCCTCTCCCTCCCTCTTCCTCCCTATCCCTCGCCCTGTTTAGTAAACCCCAGGAAGTAATGTATATAATCAGAGTATTCTCCAAAGTCCGAGCATGTCCAGTATTTTATTTCACATATTATTTACATTGTAGACAATAAATTCAGAATTCATGGGGTAATTATAAAATATTGGCTATGATCTGCAATTAGATATACAGAGAGTCTGTAGTGGTCTGATCCGAAAGCCTGATTTATAGAAAAAAAATTGCAAACTTCACTGTACCTTTACTTCTATGTTACTTCTATTATGTTGAAAGACTGCACAGTAAATTGAACCTTGATCATTTTAAGTAACCTTCAATTGCTCAAATACTTATTACCTACAGTTTAAAATTATACTATATAAAATTATACTATATATGAAACCTCTGCTGCGTTACTAAGTCCCACATTTGTTTGAGAAATCTTAGAAAATACATCTTACTGAATTCTTATGTTTATAGTGTATATATAATATTCTGACAAAGACAGCTGATTACTGTCTTTGTTTCTCTATAAACTAACTCATGCTTTGTTAAAACAAACTGGGTAACTTTTTTTGCGTATGGTACACTAAGCCTTGCACTAAGTTGTGTTATTACAAAACAGGGTCTAAATGAAACAGACAGTTTTATAAACATTATCAGCCAAACTATGAGGTTATGTGAAGGCACAGGACCAGGAATTTCCCAAATAAGAGAATTAAATATAAGAGGCACACCCTATTGTTGTTAAAGTGACACCGCAAATGTCCCCGTTCTTGCAAAAATAAAATGTACACATAACAAGTGGCTATATATCTGAAAACATACCATGCTTAGATAAAGATAATGCAACTAAATGTAAAGGGCCGATGCAGTCACATTTGTAAAATATACTATTTTGAAGAACTACACTTGAAAATGGGGAAACTAGTTTTATACAGTCTTTTATATATTGCTTTTATATACCATTAGGAAATTGACCATCAAAAATGACGGGAATAAAATTGTAAGGCTTGCAATGCTGTTTGCCAGACAATGTGAGGCTTTTGCTCCTCTGAGCACCATTTGCGTGGCGCGTGCTGACTGCCTACTCAGGTCACAACCTCTTTTAGCCACTTGTGCCCTTCACAGGGAGAAATATCCTGTAGTATATCAGTCTCGCCTCACTCAAAAGAGTGACCCAGCCCCGAAATACCAGGCAATTCTACCCTGAACAGGAGAAACAGCAAACCCCAGCCGCATTTTGGCCTCTATGGGCCTCTTCAGTGAGGTGCAGCTGTACTCCCTAAGGCACAGTGAGTCCACGTCTGGTTGCCCCTATCACACAAAGGTTAGAACATTTTTCATTTAATTTTTTTTCATCACATAAGGCAAAATTTACATTTAAGATTTAGAGGGAGAGATAGAAACTCTACTTGAAATATATAAATATATATATATATATATATATATATATATATATATATATATATATATGTGTGTGTGTAAATATATATATATATATATATATATATATACATTGTGTTTACATATACATCTATATATATTGTAGTACTACAAATACTTTGAAAAATAGGATCCTCCTTTACCCTTTAATTGAGCTGTCAAATAATCCAGCATCCTATCTCATTTAGTCCATGTTCTAGATTACATTGTATAAACATCAGCTGTCCAGATCATAGCGTGTGCTTGAGTAAATGCCTGGGAATGTTTCAGTGAGAAATCTTTATTTATTTTAATGATATGAATGTATTATATTTCTACCCTAACCACATAATTAGTTTACACTTAAAAGGAACATTATTAAAAGCATAAAACAACTTGAATTACAATATGGTTATAAGATGCAAAATATAAATTCTTAATGTGAAAAATAAATACATAGGGCCTCATTCTATTACCGGCCGTAGGAGATGCGGGGCCGCAAGGACCGGCCGCAAGCTATTCTGCTATTCTATTCCCCTCCGGCCGGGGATTCCGGCAGGCTTGCGGTTGGCGCCTTGTTATCCCTTGCGGCCGCTCGCGCCAGAGGAAAGCCTTTGATCTAAAACGGCCGCAAGAGTTTCGGCCGCAAGAAAGCCCCGGTTGCTATACTATTGCTCCGGGAACCCTCTCTGCAAGGCTAAAAGCGAGCCGCAGCTTACTTGCAGGAAAAAGGTCCCGCTAGCACCAATTAAGCACATTATAAAGCCAAAATAAAGCCATCCTGCACTCTGAGGAGACTATAAAGTGATTGTAGGTGTTAGCATTAATAGCACAACATTCCCCTACACTCAAATCCGTAAAAAACATATTTTTTAATTGATGTCAAAAATCCATGTAAAAAGTCCCGAGGGCTTGGAGCACCTCAGACCCGGCCACGCTGCGGACGGAAAATAAACAGTTAATGTAAACTCAGATTTGGGCTGATGTGCAAGCTTGAGAGGGGGTTGCTATTAATCCTCATGTCCCCCAATATAATCCCTAGCATTTACAGAGCTGTACAGTGCCGTCTTGAATTTATTTTTGACTTTAAAGATTTCTGAGCTTACGGCCGGTTGCAAGACATACGGCCGGCCGTAAGAGGAGATCCTTGCGGGGCCGTTTAATAGAATTGCAAGATAACGGAACCTCCGCAAGGAATCGCAGCCTTGCGGCCATTTTACGGCCAATAATAGAATGAGGCCCATAGTTTGTAACATTTAAGTCTGGAAAGGGAACTCTGCAGTTTTTTATAATGCTTTTTGTATGAATGTTTTTTCTCCATAAACTCCAGTCATTTGCTTAGAATTATCCGTAAAGGAGAATTGGCATATTTAGGGTGGTTTGAAATTTTACATTTTTAAATGTGTTTTAAATGTTTTAGCTGACTCCTTGGGGTTAAGAAGGAAGGACTAAATATCCTTTTAAAGAGCAAATTTCACCTAAATAAATTTACATTTATTTTTATATGAATGACCAAACTTAGTATATTTGTCATCTAATGCTTTATGTTTGAAGAGACAGGAAGCCACCAATCGAAGACAAAATCCCTTACCTAGAATTCTGGGATGTGACAGCTCAACTGTGGCTGTTATATTCATGTTTCTGTTTTCTTCAGCAGTTCACATCAGCTTTTAGCTATACGCTTTACACATATATTTGAACTTTTATAAATAAACTTTTTCATATATGAACAACTTGTGTTTAGGTGAAACTTCCCCTTTAAATGAAATACACTGAAAATAATTATTTGGCTTCTTATTGTTTTTGTATTTTTTATTTAAAAAACTTTGTTGATTGGATGGGTTTTGAAACTTTTCAGCAATATTTTGTGCAAAGCAAATTACCACAGTCCTTAGGTAATTATTTAATTCTCTACGTATTTCATCAACTGTGCGCTTCTGAGGAGTCACTGGGTTATGAATGCATCTGATAGAGGGGAATTAGTAGTGTATGGTTACATTTATTTGCATGCACTATGTTTTTTAGTTTTGCATTAAAAAAAACTGTTGCAGGTGATGTTTACACCCTCAGGATTGAGCTAGGCTCCTGAGAGGGTTAGTTTTTGTAAAAATATACCCTGTCTATGTGAGCATGCTCAGCTTTGCAGCCAATCAGCAATGCTGTATGCAGCCAGCTAGATGAGGTTGCTACACTGGGTCCTTAAAGGACCATAAATCAACATTCAAGTAAAAATGTTTCAGCCGTTGCACGGTTGTTCTTTAGACATACACCTTCTCCTTGATAAGTACGACCAAATTATAATTGTACTGAAACCAAACATTTCAGCTTCTTCTTCCTATTCTAATCTGTCTTTTAGACGAATGAGCATTTATGCTTGATTTATGGTCCTGCAATGACCTGCAAAGTTTGAGGAAGAGAACGTTCATGGTCTCTGGGCATGTGTCTCTGTATGAGTAAGTCTATGCAATTCACTGAGGTTGGGAGAGATCTCAGGGGCAATTCACTGGGTATGGGAGAGATCACAGGGGCAATTCACTGGTGCTGGGGGAGGTGATGGGGTAAATCACCGAGGCTGGGGGAGGGGATGGGGTAAATCACTGGGGCTGGGGGAAGTATCACCTGGGATGTAGATAAAACAATCCGTGAATCACGGGACACAGACTTTGTTCTGGGTATTACAGAAATCTAAAGGAAAGCTGCAGCTCAATTCACAGACCAAAAGATACAATGTATTATGTATGCTAGTTTTCGCTGGGATTTTTCAGGGGGTGTCAACAGTGATAGAAAACATTTTGCAAATGCAAGAAAAACTTTAGGGCAACTGTTTAAATGTTTAATTTGGTATTTTTTCATGCAACATTTTTTTTTAGATGCATTAATAATGCAGCTCACTTGCATATTCCTTTAAATAATCAGAGACTACAAAGAGGTTCTTTTAAGCTGTGATTGCTGTTTTCTATTTACTTCCATCATAGACTTGGAAAACCCCTTTATAGCCTCTAAGAATCTTAGTGAATCTAGCCTCTGTCTTCTAGTGATGACCGCCTTTATCTGACTAACGGTCATTTATTTCAGATCAGAAGAACAGACAAGAATGTTCCAAAATATGTTAATGATGTGCAATTTTGCCTAAAGGCTCACTGAATTCTTTTATTTACACTGAGTTATTTTGAAATAAAAATGGGCAATTTTCTCGAAACTTAAAAAACAATCCTCTAAGTTGTTTAGGAACCACTGTGTCCCTACATTTAAAATATTCTCCTTTGAAGAATTACACTGTTGGCAACCTGTTTTTAAAATCTAATAAATAATACATTCTTTAATGTATTACTTTTTATGTGCAATTATGCTCCGTTGAGATCTGCCATTTTAGTTTTAGCAGATCAAGACAGCAGCAAGCAATAAAACAAAATGGAAGCTTGCAATAAAGAATCATTGCTTATAAAAGAAAATAAAAGGTTTGTTTAGTTAGTTAAAATACCAGAAAGAAAATATTTGACTTCCTTTAAGAGCAAAACCTTGTCTTGAGGTCCGGGCCATGTCCCACTTTCTCCAGTGGAATGTAAGGCATGTAATAGCACTGATTGGGTTAAACACTAGGAATCCCCCCACTGTTAAATGGTAAACAGAACTGAGTTTCCATATGAGGCTCGTGACTACTCTTCACAGGCCAGATTTTCTATTCACCAACAACACAACCTTAGAAAACCCCTTTACATTCTCTACGTCACAGGACAGAGACTAATCAAATAATGTGGGTGTGAGCTGCAGGTACAGCCATCATGATCAAGTACGCTCATGTGATCTCACAAGATCTCATGTATTACCACGTGACCGTGTGACATCATAAGGTGGCTGTCGTCAGATGCTGTTGCTATGGAAATCTAAAAAGTGCTTCTAATGCTTCACAGCACTTCCCAACGTGACTGCACATCAGTGGCATCATGTAATCACATGCTATTGTGGAACATCTCGCAAGCGAGGTCAGTGCACTCTGGAACAAAATAGCTGTGGTACATACTGTAACTACAGCCATACATGTGACATGGGTGGGTAGGAAGATCTTTAGTTATTAAGAGATCATTGGCATCAATTACTGCTTAGCTAGTGAGACACAGGGATCCACTGCGTTGAGTGCAGCTGCCTGCACAAAAAATACTAGGCATGCTCAGACCCTGGTGACTGTAAATGCCCCACTCACACACAACCTTTACAGGAATATTATGGATGCCTCTAGTGTCCAGCAGAGACATTAGAATTTTATTATATCTGAAAACGAACTTTATGATTTCTTTATTTCTTTCCTGCCTAATTATCTTCTTAGTCAGGGTTTATATATATATATATATATATATATATATATATATATATATATATATATATATATATATATATATATATACAGGTCCGACAGTTTATCTGGTATTGTCCATTCCTGGGCTTTGCCGAAAATATCAACTTTTTGGTAAGAATACTGCAGCTTTATGTATTACAGTAAGTTCTATGTATTTAAGTAAGGGAGTGTTAGGATGTTGAGCAAGGGCATAGGAACCGAAAAAAATCTGGGGGGATACAGTATATACACATTATATATATATATAAGTCAGGGTTAGGTTATAAAAAAATATCCAAATATTTAATGATCCACAGGACCACCATCAAATCTATCATAACCAAATAGAAAGAACATGGCACAACCGCAAATCTGCCAAGAGACGGCCGCCCACCAAAACTCACGGACAGAGCAAGGAGGGCATTAATCAGAGAGGCAGCAGAGACCTAAGGTAACCCTGGAGGAGCTGCAGAGTTCCACAGCAGAGACTGGAGTATCTGTACATAGGACGACAATAAGCCGTACGTTCCATAGAGTTGGGCTTTACGGCAGAGTGGCCAGAAGAAAGCCATTACTTTCAGCAGAAAACAAAATGGCACGCTTTGAGTTTGCAAAAAGGCATGTGAGAGACTCCCAAAATGTATGGAGGAAGGTGCTCTGGTCTGATGAGACTAAAATTGAACTTTTCTGCCCATCAAAGAAAACACTATGTCTGGCGCAAACCCAACACATCACATCATTCAAAGAACACCATCCCCACAGTGAAACATGGTGGTGGCAGCATCATGTTGTGGGGATGTTTTTCAGCAGCCGGGAGTGGGAAACTGATCAGAGATGAGGGAAAGATGGATGGTGCTAAATACAGGGATATTCTTGCGCAAGACCTGTACCACTGTGCGTAGTTTGAGGCTAGGACGGAGGTTCACCTTCCAGCAGGACAATGACCCCAAACACACTGCTAAAGCAACACTTGAGTGGTTTAAGGGGAAACATGTGAATGTGTTGGAATGGCCTAGTCAAAGCCCAGACCTCAATCCAATAGAAAATCTGTGGTCAGACTTAAAGATTGCTGTTCACAAGCGCAAACCATCCAACTTGAAGGAGCTGGAGCAGTTTTGCAAGGAGGAATGGGCAAAAATCCCAGTGGTAAACTGTGGCAACCTCATAGAGACTTATCCAAAGCGACTTGGAGCTGTGATTGCCGCAGAAGGTGGCTCTACAAAGTATTGACTTTAGGGGGGTGAATAGTTTTGTGCACATTGACTTTTTCTGTTATTTTGTCCTATTTGTTGTTTGCTTCACAATAAAAAAAAAAAACATCAATTAAATTTCTGAGCATGTTCTGTAAATTAAATGATGCAAATCCTCAAACAAACCATGTTATTTCCAGGTTGTGAGGCAACAAAACACGAAAAATGCCAAGGGGGGTGAATACTTTTGCAAGGCACTGTAAATATACTGCATATATAAATATATATATATATATAAATATAAATAAATATATATATACTAGCGAAGTGCCCGTCAAAAATGACGGCAATAAAATGTGAATCCTGTCAATGCTGTGTGCCACACAATACGAGGCTCTTCCCTCTCTAACTTGCAGGCCTCGCAATGAGCGCCTTTGGCGCTCATTGCGAGCCTCCCCCCCTCTACTTTACTGGCCTCGCAATGAGCGCTCATTGCAGGTGTCGGGCAACCAGCAACTTTCGTGCCTCGCAATGAACGCCTTTGGAGCTTCTTCTCCCCACTCTCTCAACCCTATGTCTCTTTCCCCCCTCTCCCTCCCCTGTGTCTGTTTGCCCCCTCTCCCTCCCCTGTGGCTCTTTCCCCCCTCTCTCACCCCGGTGTCTCTTTCCACCCTCTCCCTTCTCTGTGCTCCTGTTTCCATTTATTTGTGGGAAACCATTTGCCGGCTGGGGAAATTCATAATTTTCCCCAAGCCTGAAATGGTTTTCCGATTTACGGGCTCGAAAAAAAATGATGGATTTATGGGCGCCATTTTTTTTCTCGCCTAGCCATTTTGAGACCAGCAAAAAACACCAATTAAATAGCAAATTTGCTTGCAATCTCACTTACAGGCTCCCTGCCTTTCCCCCTGTGCTGTATTGTGAGGTTGCAAGCTAATTTTCGAAACAAATAGTTTTTTTTAATCAATTAGCTTTCGAGTTCCTGGCTTGAAAAAAATGGTGGCCGTTAAACACGTAATTTTTTTGAAGCCTGTAACTCGTAAGCTGTTTGGAGCCTCTCCCCACCTCTATGTTACATGCCTCGAGCGCTCAGTGCAGCCCCGTCAAGCCAGTCACGTAAAGTTTCCTACGCCCCTGAGCCCTATATCCCGAACATGTGTTAACTATATTACTATATTACTAAATTAAAAAAAATAACTAGTTGCATAGCTTATCTTGGATTTCTGATGCTGGCGGTGTGACATCTGGGATACTTGAAGATGAAGCCACAGAAAACACAGTCTTCTTTGCAATCTTGTTAAACATTTCATCCAAACGAGGTTGCTTCAATTGTTTGGATCTTTCCTTGGGTCATTTTTCATGTAGCAAATGCAAACTCATTAGTTTTTGTGCTGTTAAAGTGCTACGTTGCTCTAGTACTTCCAAGGTAAATCTAAGTTTTCTGGATTATGAATGCATCTGATAGAGTTGAATCAGTAGTGTATGAAAATATTTTTGCATGGAAAATTGCCAAAATAAACATTAACAAACTCACCCGATGTTTGCTAAATCTCTTGTTTGTAAACAGCAGCTTTTGTAAGTTAACACCTCTGAAAATCCCTGCTAAAATTAGCATAAAATTAATAATTTGTTTTGGCAAATCACAGGAAGCTATACTTTTTAATACAATGTAACAATCACTGAGGGCAGTTTGTGCAGGAAGGAATCATAGGATGTGTAGTCCCCCTAAAGAAAAAAAAAAAAGAAAGAGTCAGACACTGATCTGTAGATCTCTGCATTGAGCTGCTGCTGGCTTGAATGTTAGTAGATGATTAAAATCCATATTTGAATGCAGTGTTACTATTGGTAGGCATCAGGTGCCAATGTAAGCAGCTCTGGGGATGTGGAAAACAAGTTTTATTTTTAAATAAATTAAATCTGTATGTATATAGAATGACTCAATTTATGATAAAAGCAGCATGTGTTAGATTAGAAAAAAAGTTAAGAACAGGGAAACTTATTTATGCCTTTAATGAATTTGCCCACCAGTTCAATTAATTTATCATAGCAAAGTAATTCGACTACATCTGTTTCATCTTCATCACTCCCTATGTTTTTTCACCATTCAGAACATTGTATATAATTTCAGTCTGTAAGATAATGCATTTATCCACTCTGCAAAATGTTCTTCATAAAGATTACTTGCTATATTGGCAACAGGTTCTGTAACATATTTTACATACTCCAAAAACTTATGAACAACTTCTTCTTGCCTTGAAAAATGCAAATTTGTTAAATTGTTCTCATAATTTTCAAAAGTTGCATTATCCAACTTCAAGGCAGGCTACAAATTATGCCAGGCTTTCTTGAGTGTAGATGTTTCCACCTTCTCCCATGCTCTAGCAATGAACCAGACAATATCCTTCATGTTAAATTCTTTAATAAAGGTCACTACGGACTATCCAGCATTCACTCTATCTAACATACGTTTCAAAAAAAGTTAGCGATACTGTGACTGAGAACGCACTATTCTTTGGTTTAGGGGTTGTATAATTGATGTACGGTTGGGTGGTAAATACACTGTGAAAATTATTTTTACACAACATGTTCAGCTTTGCGGTGGGCTGAACCTCTGTCCCGAATCAGAAGGATTTTGCAGTCTTCCAGTAATCCTACAGATGTGCAGTGTGATCTAGCTTCTAGCACACAAAAAAACTCAAACCATTCTATGGGGCGTTTACTTTTTACTATAACTAGCAGATTCTAAGAAGCAAGTGATCATAAGAAAAACAATGAAAGATGGTAAGAGTACTGATCACAACATGTCCTTATTTTAGGGTGAAGAGGTCAAATAAGAATTATTATTTATTATTATGATCTTTTATTTGTATCGCGCCAACATATTCCATAGCGCTGTACAGGGGATAAAAACAGGGGAAATACAAGTTTAACAAATTCAAAAGTTGAAGGGTCCTGTTTTGAGCTTAGAATCTTAGCAGAAAGGGCTTTATCCCAAAGCACCCTACAAGACTGGAAACTCGCTACTTACAATCTAAAGGGGGTTAAAGGGCAGAGAACTGGGGAAGAGTAACACATAAGGAATAGCAAGGGTCAGGAAGAAAGTGAAAGATAGAAAGAGTTTTATTTTAGAAGGAGAGGGAGGGATCTGAGGTGAAAGACTAGTATGTTGGCTGACCCCTAGTGTTGAGATGATATATCTGCAAGTAGGAAGTCAGGTGTTTGTTCTCCTTTTAGGCTCAACAGGTCAAATAGGCTCAGAAGGTCAAATTGGCTCGGAATGTCTTCTTTTTATGCACAAGTGTTAAAATAGATTTGGAATGTCCTCATCTTAGGCTCAAAGGGTCAAATAGGCCCAGAATGTCCCCCTTTTAGGCTTCTTGGTTTGCAGAACGCTTTTCTACACACTTTTTTGGAAGAAAATTCTATGACGCCTCTTGAATCTTTGAAGCCATCCTTAACTATAATCATACTCACTTTCTAATTTAAGTATTTATGGAACAACTGAGCCTGCTCCATTATAAAGGTGAAGGACAAATCCACTACGACGCTGTTGAAACCATTCCATAATCACTCGGTCGTGAACGGTACTCTTACCATCTTTCATTGTTTTTATGATGGTCATTTGTTTCTTAGAATTACTGTCTATATATAATTTCAACAGTTTTTTTTTCCCTTTGCTTCTTGATGTCATAAATAGTTGAACCAATATAATAGGTTTTACACATCTTACACACTTTCAACAGTTCAACTTTAATCTTTATGGACTGGTGTTTGCCTTGACACTACCCCCACTGTCACTTGCATCTTTGTTTGAAGCCATAGCAAGTTTTTAATGTGTAAAAATAATAGTCTCAGAAGGCCAAATAGGCTCAATATCTACTCCAAAGAGGCACAGAATGAGAGATAGGTTCAGAATTTCCTCCTTTTAGGCTCAGAAGGTCAAATAGGCTCAAAATGTTCTTCTTTTTGGGTCAGGTCAAACAGGATCAGAATGTGCTCAAAATAGGGTCAGAATGTCCTCCAAATAGACTCAGAACGTCAAATAGGCTCAGAATGTCCTCCTTTTAAGCTCAATTGGTCAAATGGGCTTAGAATGTCCTCATTTTAGGCTCAGGAGGTCAAATAGGCTCTGAATGTCAAATAGGTGCAGAATGTACTCTTTTTAGGCTTAAGGGGTAAAATAGGCTCAAAAAGTCCTCCTTTTATGGTCAAGAGGTTAAATAGGCTCAGAATGTTCCTCTATTAGGCTCAGAAGGTCAAATAGACTAAGAAGGTTATATAGGCTAAAGAGGTCAAGTAGGCTCATAATGTCCTCCTTTTAGGATCAAGCGATCAAATAGACGCATAAAGTCCTCCTTCTAGCCTTAGGAGGTCAAATACGACCAGAATGTCCTCTTTTTAGGATAACAAGGTCAAATAGGCTCATAATGTCCTCTTGTTAGGATCAAATAGGCTCACAGTGACCTCCTAGCCTTAGCAGGTCAAATGCGGTTAGAATGTCCTCCTTTTAGGCTCATAAGGTCCAATAGGCTCAGAAGGTTAAACAGGCCTAGGAAGTCTTCCAAATAGGCTAAGAAGGTCAAATAGGCTTAAGATGTGCTCAAAAAGGGCTCCAATTGTATTAGAATGAACCTGGTACAGAATACCAAACACCACATGGATACTACGTGGGAGCATCAACACGCATAGCTACTTCCCTTGTGTACATTTTGTTTGGATTAAAAGAGGTTCTGGATTATCCAATACCGGAAAATCAGTGTTGGACCTGTGTATGTACTTTCATTCTCCAGTAGTCTTTTAAATGGCCACTGTAGTCCAAAACTTTGTGTCACATATTTATTTAATGTTTTATACATTACAAAAGTGTTTTAACTTATGAAAAATAATAAATATTAACTGAAGAAAAATTACACTAAAACTGCAGACAGGCAGGTAAAAATGTGTTAGATTTGCCTTTATCTTACCAGTTAGTTAAGAGGAAGTGTAAACAATGGTTTATGAAAACCATGCTAATTGTTCTTTCGTATCTAATTTACAATAAAAACAATAGGAACAACAGTACAACAGGGTGAAATTCAGACATTCACTGTCACTGTTCCCTTAAGAAATCAGGACAGGAAGAAAAAAAAAATGTTTTTACACTATAGATCAATTTTAATTCATACCAAAAAATGTTTTGTAAAGTTTAAAATGTGATAATTTAAATGCATGGTAAACATTTTAAGATACAGTTGCCTTTTAAACAATGGAAAAACAGATTTGTAATAAAACAAAACAAAAAAAGAACACAGACACTGAGTTTGTTCTGGGGTCAGTAAAGTTTTTATCCAGATGTTGCTTCACTATGAATCATGTTTAGAAAGAGGGACATTTACATGAGATGGTGTTTAGATGGAACTAGTTCAGTCGGGTAGAGGGATGGGACTCATTAGCGCCTGTCATACATCCAACTAGATTTTATGGTGTGTGTTGCAAAAAAATATGGCACAGCAATTTTGTAACTTTAAATGACCTGAATGGGAAAAGATAAAAATAAAATATAATTTGTATCTAGATTTTATTACAAGCGTTAAAACCCAGACATATTACAAAACAATAGATGTATAATACATGCAAAATCACTCTGTCAGAGAAAAGTAATTTAAAGGACTGACGTTCAAGAACAAAAGTCAGTTTTTTATTTCATTGTTGGAGAAATATGTAACAAACTTTATTAGCCATTGACATAAAAGGTTTTTAGAGAAAATCTGAAATTTTGAATGCTCGGTTTATGAATAGTTATCTGTGTTGTCTTTGTCCCATCAATTCCAGAGAGCTGAATCATGAGGGAGTGCTTTTTTTAATCTTTCCTTAAGTAGCTGTTAGATAGTTGGATCTGATTGAAATTGACACCGTAACCCTTTCCCCTCACAGGTCCTGAAGTAGGTTGACTGAATCGATCAAGCATTACTCTTCAGAAATGTAAACTCCACTTTCACACACAATGTCCACTAAAGCCTCATGGATGATTCCAGGGACCAGTAGAGGCAGCAAATTGTTAATTTTTTTTTATTATTAAAAACTAGCTTCATCACTTTTTCCCTGCTTAATTATGTTCTTAGTTACACTCAGTTTTCAAACATAAATACATTTTTTATTGTAGAGTGGTCCTCTAACCTGTTATGTAATTGTGAAATTGTGTTATGTAATTGTGTTATGTAAATCTGTTCTTCGTTGGGCATAAAAGGTTGCTTGGCCAAACCTACCTACAGGTTAATTAGGTTCAATATCCCCTCACACAGAACGGCTATCAGGATTCAAGGACAAGTTGCAGCAATTATTCATAGAATAAAATAATAATAACCATCACCTTCCCTATAAATGAAACACACCATTTATGTGTATCCCAAACAGAGCATAAACTTTATTTCTTTTTTTAGACAGTTTTTCCATTATGCAACAATGGGCCATTTTCATAAACACAACTTAGCATCTTTTAACACTTTGATTGTCCCCACTTAGACTAGGAACTGCCACCAAGAGGCACTGCGACAGCCTGTCTATCTACCCATCTATGTGCCGATAAGTCTGTGGCTCCAAATATCAGTCACCTACAGCTCGTGTTTGGGCACAGCAAGGGGAAGCAGGGGTACTGTGAAAGTTGGAATGTCTGTGACAGGATTTCTTTCAGATTTTAACACGAGTGGGGACCATGGATCTGGGGTAGACAGGCTTATGTCCTGGGCAGGGGTACTTCCTCTAATCGGGGAACCCAGTGAAGCATAGTGAACTTGTTAATGGTGCTCAGTGTTTGAAGTGTGGGTGGAGGTTATATGTACCCATTCCCTAGCCAACCTCCTCTTGGGTAGAGATACCTTTATTCAGTCGGAGAGGAGTCTGCTAGGAGAGTGAGGTGGCTACGGGGTTAATCAGATCCGTGGATCGCCCCATAGAAGTTTGTTCTAAGATTATATAATTGAGCTAAAAGGGCATGGTGTCAATTTTACTTATTGCAATTAACTGCAAAATGATTTGCTGTCCGTTACAGGTTGGACAAACATTCCGTTCTACTGTCTATTTACTTCACATCTTTTTCAACCTGTAGGTGGAAAAAAACAGGAAGAGTTTCAGCCAAGATTGTGAATTTCAAAGTTTTCAATCTTTTAAAATGTATTATGTATGTTAGATTATAAGCTCAAAGAGAGGTCTCTCCATTCTTTTGCAATGAGTTATATTTTTATGCCTTGTACTTAACACCCGTATAGTGGCTTGTTAGAAATAAATGATGATAATAATATTAGCCAAAAGACGGTTGCGGAATCTTGTTTCCATGTAGCTATAAGTGTTAGGTCTCTTGGATTGTTTAATAGGGATTGTTTGAGCATCATTAACACACAACATAATAAAAACCACACCCAACACAACTTTTGTAATTGTAATTACTTATTTATTAATAATTGTAATTACATTAATGATGTGATTAATCACAATTAATGCCCAGCCCTAGCATTTAGTAGTTGTAGGTGTTTTTTAATCTCCCAATCCTTTTAATGCTTTTAATGCTCATACATCAATAAAGAAGAGTCATTTAAAGAACAATGACGGAATCCCACTTCCCCTCTAATAATGTCCCTCTACCGTTCTTGTTTAGGACTTCACTTCTGCTCACTGTGTGAACTTAGGTTGAAATAATTAGCATGGTATAAAGCTTTTTGTAAACACTCAGCCAGTGATTCACTGGCTAAATGCCTTCTCAAAGCTTTACACCATGCTTTTGGAGCACATTTTCACAGTCTAGCAGGATAACTCAAGTTGCCAGTGCATTCACTAATACATTCATTTACAGTATATAATTGTGTGAGGTGATCTTAGGATGGGTTCAAGGAGGAAGAATAATAACAGAGACATGTGTTTTCACTAATCTGAAGCTGTCTTGGAGAAGCATTAAGTAAATACACCCCTGCATTGTGTGAATATTTAGTGTTGTGAAAAGCTATTTGTAAGCACTTAACAGAGCATACTGTGAATTGTGCACAATAATAATTGTCTGACGCCATATTACATATTGAGGTAGAATTTAACTGAACATACATTATTGTGGCTAGAGGTGAATCAAGTGAAGGTAACATTTATAATTTAAAGGACTGACAGGACACAGGAAAGTCCCCACAGAACACACTCTAAAGATATTCAGATCATTGAGAAAGCAACATTTCACAGTGGCGAAACGCGTCTGGTCAACCTTTTTATCTATATTTTATTTTTGAACATCAATACATTTGTATATAAGTACACATTCTAGACATGGTTGTATATTCTACCTATGATAGCCTGATTTTTATCATCACTATCATTCACCGGCATAGCAACACAACGGTTGTGGTGAAAAGTAGTGAACAAACATAGGTTCACAGATTTGAACACACACATTTTTATAGATATATACACCTCCACCATGTATTGTGGACTCCTAGAGAAGCAAACGGAATTCCAGAAATATCAGAAGTACCAACCATTAGGCAATTATAAATTGGGAAGCATTGAAAATACCTCATATGGTGAGGTTACTGAAGGTAAGGATTGTACCTCTATCTATCGGTACATACAGGGAAACGTGGACTGTATTAAACCGTGGTTATCTGCACTAGGAATTGGTGCGCTCTCCCCCACCCCTTTTGTTTTTCATAAAATTTAAATAATGTGTACTGTGCCCAAAGCCGTCCAATAGCTTAAATGTGGTTTTTCAAATTTTTTGTTTTACCACAATAAATGTACCCTGACTCCATAATAAAGTGTGATATTGCTGTTTTTATTATTACTCTTAATTTATAAAGAGACAACATTTTCCGTAGCGTTATTTACCAAGTAGAATAGAGTACAATGGGTGTAGTTAGCAAAATACTAAGATGTATATAAGTTCTAAGGTAAGTAAAAATCCAAGTACAGGTACAGTGCAGCACAAATATAAAAAAAAATGGGTCAGTACACAGGCTGGAGCAACAAAAGAGAGTGTTCCGTAAAGGTCCACTGTATTCAACAGCACAATCTTTCTCCAGTGCATCTTCAGTGGATCCTGGTGAGCTGTCCAGCTCTTAGAAGACATTCTTTGGCTGATGACCAGAGGAGCAACCTGGCACACCTGGAGCAAGAGCAGGGGAACCTATATTGTTACAAGTACTTTTTAAAAATATGATTACACTGGTCGTAGAAGATACACAGAACTCCCAGATTTATAATCTGAAAAATAGTACTCCTGCTGCATCATTTTTCTGTTTTATATCTCCCCATAAAGAATAAATTGGTAAGCTACACATCTGCAGTAAATTTTGCAGTTACCCAGAAAGTATGAGGTCACTAGAACATAGGATGATTTATGTGTGTCTTCTGTTGCTCGCAGCAGTGGGATCTTAATCAGAAACTATTCTCCTTGGCCAACATAGATAACAATAGCTTTTGCTGTAAATGTTCCATATTATCTATATTTCTAGATTACTTAGCTACCCATAAACTGATTTTAAAGGATTATATTTATGAGAATGTTAATGGCAGGTTAAGTGCACTGGATTAAAGTAGTATGTATTTTCTATAGATGTGGCAGACATATTCTACAGTCACAACAACTCATCTCTCTTCAGACAATTTATATTCATGTCATTCATACAAAATGCACACTCAGCCCTAGGTTATAACTGTATATGGAGACTGAGTCATGACTATTACAGGAAAGTGACTAAACCAACTGGAATTTGAGATTTGTGTGTGCCCATTCCCAGAATCCTTCACACGTATACTTTATTGGATGATTATACAATCATTGGCTCTCTAAGTGAATTGGATATAAATGACTGTGTCTGCATTATAATAAATCCAAAAATGATTTTTATGACTGTTGAAAGGGGTCTGTGTGCAATAAAATGCTAGAAATAGAAAGTAGCAAAGCCAATGAAACTTGGGCGAGATTTTTATAACATTTGTAGAGCTCATTTGCAGAGTTGTTTGAATTAAAATGTTGTTGTACAAATAACTGATACCATATTGTGAATGTAGGTTGACAATTATTGAAGAATAAAAGCGACATTTCCAACATCTAAATCTGAGAAAAAAAGCAAGAAAAATGTCATAAAGAAGTTTGTAGTCAGAAAAAAAGTTATGCCCCTGCTGGACACTGGAAGCATCCATGATACTTTGGTGACAGTTGCATGGGAGTTTTAATTTCTGAAAGATTTGCAGTTATCCTTGCAGGCTACCACCTTCTAAGCATGTACAGTAGAAGTGTGTAATTGGCAAATACAAAATGCTCCAAAGATCTTGAGAGTAGGAAGTGTGGGGTGGGTCAATGTCCCCTTATATATTTATTTAGATATTTAAAACAGCACCTACTTCCCCTACTTTGTAGGGTCAATAGGTACCTTATCCCTGGTATCTAGTAAGAGGATAGAGATCACAATTCTCATGAGCATGCTGGGATCACTTCCTTCCCAGCACGTGCTGATGGAGATGGAGAGCATGTGTATGGAGGGGCCTCTAACCCATACTTTTCTACATTTCCCTCTATATTTCTGATGGTTAAAGTGACACA
Organism: Discoglossus pictus; assembly: GCA_027410445.1. NCBI lineage: Eukaryota > Metazoa > Chordata > Amphibia > Anura > Alytidae > Discoglossus > Discoglossus pictus. Next base: position 200,027,327 of record CM050168.1, on the reverse strand, counting down.
GGGGAGGTTTCAAAATGTTACAATTTAAAACTATAGGTATTAGCAAGTACGTCATCAATTGAATGTTATTTAAAACTACATTTTCTAACCTAACATAACTTTGAAATTAGCAAATTTAATCTGTCAGTCAGGCTTTCTGTTTCCCCTACAAATCAAGGGCCCTATTCAATTGCAAGCCCGCAACTGATGCGATGTAGGCCGTATGTCAACGGGTGTGTTGCGGACCCCCGTTAATCTCCGATTCCGGAGCTATTCAATTGCTCAAGCCTGCAAGTTATTGGTCCAAAGCCGACTCCGTAAACCATGCACTGATTCGTAGCAGTTCTGGGCAGGAACATGATCAATTAAGCAAGCCCGTAACCTCCCATTTGGAATCAGTCAATAGAAAATGAGATGGCCATTATTACGGCAGTAAAACATGGAGGTTACATGTCAATCAATTAGGTTTGGGGGTCTGATATGCGATGGGCCTCTTAAACCCTCAAAATAAAGAATTATGGGTGTGAAAACATTTGCAGGCTTGGGTAAATTGAGCAATTGAATAGCAATTTTCGATTTTAGTCATCGTAACTCCTGCGAAACTGAAAGATCAAAGGCTTCGGGAGGCTGTAAGTTACGGGTTTAACCATCACAGACGCAAACTGAATAGCATATTAGCTTTGACCTCACTTATGGGCTCCAGTAACATGAGAAAGCTCAATTGAGGCACTGGTACATTGGGCCTCATTCAATTCGGGATCGTAACTCGATCGCAAGTAGCCAATTTCCTGCGATCGATTTGCGGGCTTCAGTAGATCTACTTTTACACTGTTATTCAATAGGCACCGGTCATGAGAATCGGAAACCGTGCTCTCGGCAGTAGCATTTGCGGGCTTGAACATGATCGTGGACGCAAGGCAATAACTGAGGGCACTTTAAAAGCAAATATAAAATCAATCCAGCACTGTAAATGATTGGGAACACAATGGGTGACATTAGAATTAAAAGCACAACATTGTCAAGCTGGCACATCGCCAAAATATAATACTTTATTTCATGTTTAATTTCCATCCTAAATCCTACAGGCTTAAATGACCTCCAAGCCCGTAACTCGTTATTTAAGCCCGTAAGACTTCAATGAAATATGGAGGTTGGATTCCAAAGTCCTACAGGCTTGGAGGTTGAAGCCCGTAGGCCTTTGGATGGAAATTAAACATGAAATAAAGTATTGGATTTTGGAGATGTGCAAGCTTGAGAATGTTGTGCTTTTAATTCTAATGTCACCCACTGTGTTCCCCATCATTTACAGTGCTGGACTGATTTTAGATTTCATTTTAATGAGCTCCGATTTGTAAGTAAGCCCTTTGCGAGACGTCCTTGGTACCAGCAACCTGTGGTTCGATTTTTGCCATATGCAGTCTTTGCTGAGGGGAAATCGGAGCAATTGAATAGTGATTTGTGATTTTAGCGGCCGCAACTCTTGATGGATCGCAGCTCGTAGCAAGTAACTCGATCGGAGCCCGCAAACGTAAGGTAATTGAATAGCAAAGTAGCTTGCGACCTCCATTTGTGAGCCCGGAACTCAAAATCGCAGCAATTGAATGAGGCTGATGGTCGTGATTGCAGTTGCTACAAAAAGACTATACATGCTCCCAAGGACGTAGGAACAGAAAAAAATCTGGGGGGGAGGATAGATCCAAAAGTAACCAAATTAAATAAATTATATATTTTTTATATATATATATATTTATATTTAATCTGGGGGGGGTTTCTACACCCATGCATGCTCCCAGGATTTATTTTTTGTGTGCAGGCGACTGCACCAAGACATAAGGTAATTAATGGCAATGATTTCTCATTTACAAAACATAATAATCTTGGTTTGTGTCTGACAGCTAAATATTACAAACATCAATGTTAGTTATTTAATAGCATCCAGCTTATTACATATAGTTTTACATTACACCATATTTGTATCCTCTGTTGGGTCACTATATTTTTGTCGGTTTATTTACTATCTGATGTGTTAACTTTTTTTCATGACCGACATATATTTATAATGAGATTCAGAGCATACTAAAGGATATACTAAAGGATCCAACATATAGACATGTGAGGTTGTAACCATTTAAAATCTGAAAGGTAATTTGTTTTTTTGTTATTTCATTAAAACGTATTGCTTGTTAAACTAATCTTCTCCGACCCCCCCCCCCCCAAGACCATCTGTATTTCACAGCACATATATTTATACGGCACAACTTCAATAAGGACAAACTTCTACCAATAGTATTATAGGGTTTTGCCGCAAATGAGCTTTAAGGCTGTAGTTTGTATAAATGTTATTTATCACAACCTTGTTGAAGTACAACTATATCTCCTAATGAAGGAAGTATAGGAGAACTCTTGATGTCAAATGTGTCCCAGAGAATAACACATAAATGGCGAGGATTCCAAGGCGGAAAACCTCATGCTCTAGTACAGTACATTAAAGCACCACTGTGGGTCTGTTTTTAAAATGTACTATTTTGAAGAACTACACTTAAAAATGGAACATGTTTTTAGAATGTAAAAAAAAAAAATACAAACTAATTTATTATCTTTTTACGCAGTTATGCTGCTGTGGAATCTGCCATTTTGGCTTCAGTGGACCAACATCCAGAGGTGGAAAAACACTTTGAATACACAGGAAGTGTGTGTCTGTGCAATGGGAATGTGATAGTTTCATCTGTCAGTGCTCTCCGCAGGAATAATCTGAAGTTTATTAGTTTACAAGAACACCCCCACATCCACCTATCCCCACTCCAATCTACCCTAAATGCTCCAGACAAATGTATCCACCTCCCGCAAAACTCATCATCTGCTGTGCCCTCTGCCAGTCCCTACAGTGGCTCCCCATTTTCTCAAAAATACAATTCTACTCACCTCACCTCTCTGCATCTCAACACTTGTCTCTAGACACACTCCAAACCTCCCTCTCCGCTCTGCACATGATTTGCCCCTCTTACCTCCTCTCATGCTCCCCTGCAGGACTTCTCAAGATCAGCCCCCATTATTTGAATTTCTCTACATCACTTTAGAAGACTCTCCCCTATTAATATCTGCCTAGAATTAGCAACATTCAAGGTTAATCACCTAAAGGAAATTTAGATTTGTTTTGATAACAACCAACTGCAAATATAATTATTTATAGTGTTAATCTTTATCTTTAAAGACCATTGTAATACTGTAGCAAGAGGACATAGTTATTTTAATTTTGGATTGATCAATAAAATTCCCATGTAATGATTTATTTTAGCGATATTCAATATTAACTCATTTTCAGAAATAAGAGTATGAGCCTCCTGTTTGTCCTATCCTGATAAATTAAGTGGAGGTTGGTGGGGGTTGGCTGAGAGACTGGTCTAAAGGGCTTTAAGAACAAACAGACTTGATAAAACAATAAATAACCATTGATAGGCTGCTCCTATTGCAAAATCTCACTGCCAACACAACACAAGGTCATTGTGTCTGAAAATGCAGTATCTACCTTCTAGACATGCCACCTCCCCATTAACCTTATATCTTTTTGATAAAAGCAGCAGCTGAATCTGAACCTTGAAAGTAAGGAAATGTTGAAAATTGTTTTTTTTATTCACTCAGTGTGAATGTTATTAATTATCAGTGCCTAATTAAAACATCTAGCACATAATGTTAAGGTATTACAATGGTCCTTTAATTGTAGGCATAAGCTGTGTAAAATATATACTTTCAGTGGCCCCTTAATTGCTTTTCCTATCTGGCCTATATAGCTCAGGATAAATCTGCACCTGCACACTTCAGAGCGCCGTGCATTCAGTGACAAATGGAAATGTTCTGGGTGTAATATGAATTGTGTGCAGAGGGCTGGATGGAGGGGGGCTTCCGCAGAAATCTGCAATGTATATAAATAATTGTATCATAGTATAACAGAGGAATAAAAATATAAATATGAAATGTGGTATACAGTTGTGCTCAAAAGTTTGCATACCCTGGCAGAAATTGTGACTTTTTTGCATTTATTTTCAAAATATGACTGATCAAGAACAAAAATATTTTATTAAAGGATATTGATCATATGAAGCCATTTATTATCACATAGTTGTTTGGCTTCATTTTAAATTATAACGATAACAGAAATCACCCAAATGGCCCTGATCAAAAGTCTACATACCCTTGAATGTTTGGCCTTGTTATAGATACACAGGGTGACACACACAGATTAAAATGGCAATTAAAGGTTAATTTCCCACACCTGTGGCTTTTAAAATTGCAGTTAGTGTCTGTGTATAAATAGTCGATGAGTTTGTTAGTTCTCATGTGGATGCACTGAGCAGGCTAGATACTGAGCCAAGGGGAGCAGAAAAGAACTGTCAAAAGACCTACATAACAAGGTAATAGAACTTTATAAAGATGGAAAAATATATATCAAACATATCCAAAATGCTGTTCAATCACTTATTAAGAAGTGGAAAATTCAGAGATATCTTGATACCAAGCCAAGGTCAGGTAGAACAAGAAAGATTTCAGCCACAACTGCCAGAAGAATTGTTCAGAATACAAAGAAAACCCCACAGGTAACCTCAGGAGAAATACAGGCTCCTCTGGAAAAAGGGCAATATGAAGATACTTGAACAAAAATGAGCTGGATGGTCGAGTTGCCAGAAAGAGGCCTTTACTGCACCAATGCCACAAAAAAGCCTTGTTACAAAATGCCCGATAACACCTTGACACGTCTCACAGCTTCTGGCATACTGTAATTTGGAGTGACGAGACCAAAATAGAGCTTTATGATCACAACCACAAGCGCTATGTTTGGAGAGGTGTCAGCAGGCTCACTGATGTTTTTTTTTTGGGGGGGGGGGGGAGCAACTCTAAAGGCACATGGAATCTTGTGAAAATTGATAGCAAGATGAATGCAGCATGTTATTAGGAAATACTGGCAGACAATTTGCATTCTTCTGCACGAAGGCTGCGCATGGGACACTCTTGGACACTCCAGCATGACAATGACCCTAAGCACAAGGCCAAGCTGACCCTCCAGCAGAAAAAGGTGAAGGTTGTGAAGTGGACATCACAGTATCCTGACATTAATATCTTCGATCATGCAAGACGACCAAAGACTTTGCATGACCTGGATGCACCACCTGCAAGGGCCTGACTGGCTGTTTTGGGCTATGGCTTGGGCCTGAACTGGCAATAAGTTACCCTGTTTATGGTAAAAGTTATGTATTTTTCATTGCTTATGGTTAAAATATGATTACTCTGTTATACTGTATGTATCTTGGTTTAAGCTCTGCATAACATTTTAGATTGTCTGCAGGCTATTGCATCAGCCCCCACCTAAATAAGATTAAGGCCTATTATGTACAGTGTTGTTATCTGGTAAAGACTTCCCCGGCCTCACATGGGCCTTGAACAGATAAACAGATAGTCTGAGTGGTTAGAACAATTGTTTAAAGTTAATATAATCACCGGATAAGATTAAAAGATCTGATTTCATCAAAGGTACAGGATGTTCCCAGTAAACAAAGAGCAACCTATTATTTAGGAATGGGGCTTACTGATTGGCCAGCCTGTGTACCAGAAACTTGTATAAAATGTGCCAATTAATAAAGGTATACAGTGGTATCTGAACTGACAAGGTGTAAGTGTCATTCTGTGCATTAATCCTAATTCTAAGGTATTAAATGGTGTTCCTGATATCCTGAGGCCATCTTCTGTACCAGAGGTAGTAAGAACTACACGGTCCTGGGGTAGGCTTGAACTAGGTTCTTGTCAAGCCCCATTGAAGAAGCAGGTTGTGACACTAAGGGTATGTAAACTGTTGATCAGGGTCATTTGGGTGATTTTTGGCTTCATATGATCACTATCCTTATCCTTCAATAAAATACATTTTTTTTGCATGATCACTCACATTTTCAAATTAAATGCAAAAATGTCACAATTTCTGCCAGGGTAAGCAAACTTTTGAGCACAACTGTAGATATTGCAAAGCAACATCACTTCCCCAGAAAAAATATTAAATAGTGAAAAACAGTACTGAAAATATTTTTAAGGGGCTACTGCAGACCATTTTTTCTAGATGGTCTTTGAATAACTTGATAATTGGTAACATTGTTTTAGAATGTAAAAAAACATTTTAACTATTACATTCAACTTAAAATAGAAACAGGGAAGAAAATATTAGAGAAAATTGTGAGGGATATAAGGAAGGAGAAAAACAGCCAGAAGAGGGGGAAACCAACTGAGAAAGAAGGGGAGAGAAACACCAAAAGACAAGGGAGAAATGGAGAAGGAAGGGGAAGAAAACACCAAAAGAAAAGGGAGAATCAGGTAAAGTTGGAGTAGATATAACAAGACAGGTAGACTATAAAGGTGTGTGCAAAAGATGTCTAAAACTTGTATAATTATGTATTTAAAGGTGCTGTTGTTTGGATCTATCTTGAAACCTCTAAGATGATATTAATGATAAATTAATGATAAAATCCAGTTGGTAGTTGCTGCTCTTGGTTCACGCTGGGTTTCCAGATAAGGTGGGGTTGCAATATGATGCTGTTCAGTTGGTGTTACCAAGGAGACACAGAAGACACAGTAGTAGCAGTAACTGTGGAATATATACGTGTTTCAACCACTATGGGCTTCTTCTGGAGACTGCGGTAACTAATGACTGCTGAAACTTTGCTTTGCAAACATTTTTTTTTATTTCATCTGAGTAGCTTGTAAACTGGTACAAACAGAAGCACCTTTTAATTTATGATTCTACATGCTTGGATACCAAGCGACTGAAAAGACTGCAGCTAACTTGTACTTCACTTCTACCTAGATCAGTGTTGCCTATCTAATTGTATTTTCAAAAAGTCTGAATCTTGACTGTAGAGTAGTCTTCTAGAGCATGATGAGCAATGTTTTTATTCTGGGCCCCTCTTACCATCCATAAAAGTAGCCTCTCCCATAACCCCATTGTCCTACTACCATCAAAAAGCTTTGTGACGATGCCCACCAGACTCTATCTTCTGTTTGCTTTTCTTCCTTTTTACCCTTCTCGCCACCCCAGTTTTCTCATAGTCCACATTTATGCTTATCTTTTCTGTCAGGGAACCTAGTTGGGGCCTTTAGGACTCCGATTGTGCACCTCTGTTATAAAGTTACAAACATAAGAAGAATTGTATCTTGTGAAATACCACTGGCACTAAGTGATCAGGGCCATGAACTTGTGGTAGACAGGAGGCACACCCTGCACAGTGGACTAGACCAGAATGAAAAATGTAGCTTGTAAAACATTTAAAAAGGGATCTTTAACCTTGTGATAGTATATTTAATAACGTATAAAAAATGTTACTGTCAATAGCTATGAATTTACTTCTATATGTATTATTGTCTGCTGATTTGACTGTTTAATGTACAATTGGTGGTTTTTTACAGTATGCAATTATATATGTAAATCCATTTATGTTCTTCTAAATTACATTTATGATCCATTGGTGTGTTTGCCTACATAATTGGTTTGGAATTTCATCACATCTTTCCCAAGTTTTCTAATGATGGTCCTGTACATAAATGATTGGGGTACTGTCGAAAAGGGAATTCATAAAATGGGGCTATTAGACCCAAAGCTATTAAGTATATTGCTCAAGCCTGGGGTTTTAAAACAGAGAGAGTGATTTATAATCTTCGCCAGTGTGTAGCAATGTCCTCAAACCTGTAACATATAAAATATTACTGCCTAGCATATGACCTGTAAGTTATTTTGTGCTACTGGCCTCGGGTTTATAGCCACCATAGGTTTTATAAGCCTGGCTTTTCAGTAATTTATACCATGTACAAAGTCCCTGTCACAGAGATTGCAGGGCTGCATTATTATTATTATTATTCTTTATTTGTAATGTGCCAACATTTTCCGTAGTGCTGTACAGGGGTTAAAAACAAGGCAAAATACAATATTGACACTGCAAAAAAATGGAGGGCTCACTCATGATCTTCTTAACTTTTTAGCATAGAGTGACTCTTTAGGCAAATTGTTTTGGTTTATATAAAGGTTTTAAATTGATTACTTGATTCATTTTATCCTCTGCAGTATAATTGTAATATAAAATATACACTTTATTTACTTCAAAGAGGTTCAAGAGTAATATATTATTTCCTTCTAGAGCCTTTCCCCTTCCTCCTGTTCTCCCTCATGTATGGTGCCATGTTTTACAGCTATGACCTAAGGCCACAGCCACAGGGGAGGAGCTTCACACTACATGTGTCTCATACATTAAAATGATAGGTTAACAAACAGTTTTAAACGTTAAGCATATGTCATGCTCAATTCCATTTCATCTAAGAGTGCGAGTGAGAATTAAATAACCAGTGTAATGCCCTAACAACAATATGTTTGAATCAGGTACCAAGCATTACAGCAACTCATGATTAAACACTATTGAATATTACATTTATTTTTACATTTAAGTATTAGCTGCTGTTGGTCTGCAGGCACAGTAATTTGCACTGTTTGAAACTGCTCTGGATGCAAGCAGTTCTAAATTATCAGACACAAGCTTATATCAACACAATGTGCTTCATGCTGAAGACTGCTAGTGCTAAAGCTGTTTCTCTTGAAAATGATTCCTGGATGGTTATAATAGACTTAAGTTGGCCTCTGGCTCTTCAGATTTATTCTTAAAGGAACACTGTGCAATTAAATAATATTACCTGAAAACTTTGAGTCAGTATGGTAGCATAATTAAGCATGAAAGAGTCATAACGCTAGTTTTTAATTAGAAAACAAAAGATCTTGATAAAAGCAATCTGCTTCTGGGCCTGTGAGGGGAATGGATGTCATATCAGTTTCAATCAGATCCAATTATCTTACAATTAACTTTCCCTGTCCCCCCTCCCCAATAGATGGAAAACACACCCTAAACATTAAGGATTCATAAACAAGGTCATTCAAAAATCAGATTTTCTCTAAAATTGTTTTTTTTATGACAATGGCTTAAACAGCTGCTATAAATTTAGTTTAAATACTTTGCAAACAAATGTCTTTTCTGGAGCTACAGTAGAGCTTTTCCACACATTGGCAACACCATTCATGTCAAAACCTAGAGGCTGTTTTTTTTAACATTCTAAAACAATGTTACTTATTTTAAGTGTAGTTCTTCAGAAAAATATATTTGAAATGTAGGGCTAGTATGATATGAATTCTCACCTGTTCAGAGAAGCCCACTGCCGACCTCCTTAACTACAATATGAATTCAGAACAAGGCTACCTAATTTGGCTCTTGCACTCTTTCTCCATTTATTTATCTATCCATCAAGCTGACCAATCACCTATTGGCTCTACCATACCTACTACCTCCTAGACTGTAGCACTTATGAAAGCAGGGCCCTCCTCTTGTACCAATGTATATATACAAATGATCTTACCTGCATGGAGCCTCAGAATCTGTAGTCCATTGTAGAGTTTTTGAGAAGCTAAATAAGGAGGTACAGCTGGGCAGGATGGCAGGCCCCTTTGCCACATGCCCTATGAGACACCTTAGGATCTCACTTTTGGGTATGGTGCCCAAGAAGAAAGCAGGCAAATTCAGATTGATACACCATTTATTGTACCCTGCGAGTGGTCGTTCAACGTTGGCATTGACAATAATCTATCTTTGGTTTCCTATGCCTTGTTTGACTCAGCAACTGGGATTGTGCGATCAATGGGACAGGGTGCACTGATGGCCAAAGTGGACATCTGCCTTTCGCCGGTGCATCCAGACAGCCATCACTTGTTGGGTTGCAGCTTTGAAGATAAATACTTTGTGGACCTCTGTCTACCAATGGGGTGTTCCATATTATGTGCTTACTTTGAAGCTTTCAGTTCATTTCTGGAATGGGTTACAAAGAAAGAATCTGGCTTTAGCAGCATCACAAACTACTTACATGATTTCTTATTTGTGGGTCCAGCGGGATTTGAAACCTGCGCACATATCCTGGATACCTTTACGCGATTATCTGGTAAATTTGGGGTCCCATTGGCCAGGCACAAGACAGAAGGTCCTGTTACACGCCTGTCCTTCTTAGGCATACAGATAGATTCCAGCACATGGCGTGCAGTTTACCCATTGTCAAAGTAGTTAACCTATGGAGGAGCTGTAAGCAATCTGCGAAGCCAGAAAAATTATGCTGAGGCGAGTCCAGTCAGTGCTGGGGAAATTGAATTTCGCCTGCAGGATAATAATTCCCATGGGGAGAATCTTCAGCCGACGGTTGGCAATGGCAACAATCGGTGTAAGACGACCACATCACTTCCTCAGCATCACAACGGCGATGAAAGACGATGTTAGGGTCTCACTTAATTTCCTCAGTACGTTCAATGGGAAGACACTTATCCACCCGCAAAGGTCGTCCAACGTGGAGTTGGAATTGTACACGGACGCTGCAGACGGAAAGGACATGGGAGCATACTTCGGTGGAAGATGGTGAGTGAGCTCGTGGCCAGAGTCGTGGGAAACTGCTGGTCTGAAAAAGAATCTTCCCTTCCTAGAGTTATTCCCGATAGTGGTAGCACTGCACACCTGGTGAAGCAACTTAGGCAGATTATCTTCTATACGGACAATATGTCAGTTGTTGACGCCATTAACAATACCATGGCGTCATCAGTACCAGTGGTACATCTTACGTGGCACCTGGTTTTGGGATGCTTACAGCTGAACGTATGGTGTAGAGCGAAACATGTCCCTGGATATTCCAAGGGAATTGTAGATGCCCTTTCTCATTCACAGTGGGATCGGTTCTGGTAATTGGCTCCAGAGGCGCAGGTACACGGAAAATACATCCCTCCACATCTATGGGAACTTGGAGCAGAGATATAGACACACTGGTCAGGAGATAATTGGCACCATCCACTTGGAGCGTTTACAAGAAGGTGTGGGACAAATGTTGGCAGTCGGGGCTGCCATGGAGGAAAGGATGGAAGGTATACTGTTATAGTACCTGCTCAGATGCAAAGACACTGGGGAGTCGGCGGCATCTGTCAGACGTCAGATGACGGCCCTAGCTTTTATGTTCAAGCTAGCCGGGCTAAGGGACCTGACGAAGGAGTTTGTGGTAAGAAGTGTTGTGCGGGGTATGTTCCGTGGTGAACGCAGCAGTCACAACAGGAGGCGCCACATTAACTTCTCAGTGTTGTTGCGGTTATGCTCAGTGTTTAGTGGAGTTTGTCCTATGGCCTACGAATCCTTGCTTTTCAAGACCGCTTTTGCACTAGCCATTTTTGGAGCATTTTGGATTGGTGAACTGGTGGCAGCACGGAAGCAAGGATCAGGCGGCATACAGCTGGTGGATGTCTGTCTTAAAGGTGACAGGCTGTAAGTGAAGCTGAAGAGATCTAATACAGACCAGGTCGGAATAGGGAAAGAGGTCAGTTTGCGGAGAGTGGGGACAGACTGTTGCCCCTTTGAGTGTGTACTGCATTACCTGCAGGTACATGAGGATGGCTCAGCACTCTTCTGTTTTCAATTCTCAAGATTGCTGAAATTTGGTATACAGCGTTTGGGTCTTAACCAATCGGATTTTGGTACCCATTCTTTGCGGATAGGGGCAGCAATGAAGGCAGAGCACTTAGGCTTGCCGAAGGAGTTGTTTGAGAGAATTGGGAGATGGGAATCCAGACGTTACCTGACTAATGTGCGACCAGCAGCTATTCAAAGCTAGACGTGATGGACAGTTGCTAACCCTGTAATTGTTGTTGACAGGTTCCAAGAAACAGCTGTGGATTGTTGGGCACTCGTATGTATATTGGGTTCACCGGTTCGCCGCAGGTAAAGGGAAGGATCCACAACTGGGTGTACCGGAGGAGATCATGCAGGTATGGTGGATCAGTGTCCGAGGCTTGCTGTGGTAACAGGTGAGTGGGCTGTTGGATGCACATGCTTGCCGTTGGGGTCATCCAGCCTTCATTTTAATACATACCGGCAGCAATGACTTGGGCTCAGTCCCGATGAAGAAGATGATGAAGGACATGAAAAGAGACTTTTTGAGTTTGGTGGATAAACTTAGCAGTGTTTTCATTATCTGATCGGAAATTATTAAGAGGAGTGTGTGGAGATGTGCCAGGAACCCTGAAAGCTTGGATAGGACATGGCAAAAAGTTATTAGATTGATCTCCAGCTTTGTTAGAAAGCAGGGCTTTGGGACACTTTGCAACACAGAATTTGAGGGTGACAATTCTCTCCTCTTTTTCCTGTCTGATGGAGTGCATTTAACCAACGTAGGTTTACAAGTTATGATGATGGTTTTCCGGGAGGGCATTCAGTGGGCCATAACTAAAGGGGGGATTGCAGCCATGTGAGGCATCCCTCGGCCGCTCTGTGGCAGGTGGGGGAAGCACCTGGGCCAGGTTGTGAAGTAGAGGGTCCTTTCCCCCCTTGCCTCAAGGGCGTGGTCAAGGAAAAGGAATAGGGCCCTGAGTGTGTACTTAATACGTGATGTCACCACGACTGACCCGGCTCCTCCTCCTAATTGTTACCTGTTATGTTTAATATGTGTTAATAAATATACAAGCTGTGGCCTGTTTGAACTCCCGGAGTCTTTATTGTTTAACACAGAATTTATCTGTTCTTGAAAATGGGTTAGTATTTGAGGTAACAGGCTCCATTAGGATCTCCCTGGGTCATGTGGGTATTGTACTCCTAGAGCAGCGGGATCTGTTATACAATAACAACAACAATAATCATAATAATAATAATAATACATATAATAATAATAATATATTCCTATATTATCATTCTTATCTCTTGGCAAATGGCTAAAACATTTTGGAAATATATAAGTGAGTCAGAAAAAGTGCCAGGTACACTTACAGACCGAATATCCTCTATATATAGAAATATCAATGAACATTCCATGGCATTGAATTAGCAGTGTCAGGCAATCTGCTAATGTCTAAAAATATGCAGCCCTAGGACTGGGCCTACCCTGAAACACACCCCTGATTTGCATTTAAATGAACAAATTAATTTCCTAATACTTAACATTAGGGACATAAGCAGAGCTATGACACCTGTATAAATGTTCAACATATAGTGAAGATTGTGGCAACATAGATCACAATCAGATCTTTAATACATGTCGCTCAATATTTAAGTGAGAAACCATTTGTTTGTTTGTTTTTGACTCTTTGTGGGCATAGCTCTTAAATTCTGCATGCCCTGTGGTTGGCTACAGGTGTATCCTGTCCATTGTTGGGCAATCCTAGAAGGTTATTTAGAACAAGGGAATTTATGAAGACAACATGATTAGCACTAGTATGTCAGTGTAGGTCACTTTTAAAATGTGTTCAGGAAGGAAATTGTACACCCTTGTACATAATGAAAACCTTTACTGTGTTTTAGTGAAAAACCTTCTGCTGGTTGTCAGATCTCTGGAGCTGAACAAAGCTGTATTATCCTAAACATACACTAATGTCAGACAGGATGATGTCACAGTGTCTGTATATCTTGGCACAGATATCAGATTAATGTGAAGAGGTCACTTACAGAAATTAATCAATCTGAAGTTAGTGCTTTAAAGTAAGTATGTTGTGATATGTGTTGGCCAGACCTCACTTAAATACTATATCCAGTTCTGGATTTTGACACATTAGAAACAGTTTAAACGAGGTCAAATAAAATAGTGCATACTTTAAAACAACCTTTTCATCTGGGGACCCAGTTGGGTACCTTCATGTGATCATTGGGCCGCCTTTGTAATTCAGAATATTTTAACACGATGATACCACATATATTTTCAGCAGATTTTGAACTGATTTGCATTAAGTACATTTTAGCTGCAGAACTATCTTCCAGAAAAAGAATAAGGCAAGAGCAAGATGATTTGTTGTTGGAATGTTGGAAGTTGGAATGTTTATGGATATAGTGCAATAATACTGCTTTATTGAAAGGGTACTAGATACGTGAAACAGCCTTCCAGTGGACATAATGGAGTCAACATACGTGGGATAAGCATAAGTTAATCTTGAGGCTTCATTAAGCCAAGCTTTTAGGTAGATAGAATGGGCTGATTAGATGAGCATTTGGATCATTTTCCAGTCTATGCATAGCTTAGTTAATGGGCCATTTACCTCACTATAAGTGCTTGTCATGGTGTGTAAGAGAACAAGAATCTATGTTGAAATTATCTATTGATTTTTTTATTTTTTTTTAATTAGTGTTTACACTTTTTTACTATAAATAGGACATACCAACATTTGTTTAAGAATTTGTGTTTAACAGTTATCTTAATTGGGCTACAACTCCCATGATTCTAAAGTAATAAGAGGCAGTTAATACCTCTGTATACTATAAGAAAAGTGAATTAAATTACACTTTGCCAGAGGAAAATCATTTCCAATGTCTTTATATTGTTTTTATATTTCTTTTAATTTGTCGTTGTCATTTTTAAATAATAAAAATTTTTGGCCAAATTGTAAATATTCCCACCTTGTAATATATTTGCTCAAAAAGAGCAAGGATTTCAATATATTATCACAAAAAAAAAATGAAAATACAAAATGTTCTGAGCCATATAAAAAAGTAAGTATTTTTTTTATTAGTTTTGGCAAAAATGATACCTAAAAGTTATAGACATTTCATGAGTGTGTGAGCAATGCAGGGCATCAAAACTGCTTTAATTGTATACGCCTTTGGAAAACGTCAACATTCCAGTAAAAAACATTGTAAGAAAAAAATAAAGTATATTTTCATAAATTCCCCTCTGTGTGAAGATTTAAGTAAAAAGTGTAAAGTTTACTCACATTTTTTATTTTAGTGGAAATATTTTATATGTTATAGGTTTTCTGCCAAAGATTACTTCATAAGGATACAGTAAGAGACCCCAAGTGACCATCTGTATATTACTTTTATAAATGTTGCAGCAGTAAGTTTCCATTACGATTTGATCTATGTACTCAATATTGTGAATTCCAAAATAAATTGCCAGTAACTTTTGCCAAGAGCCAAACGGTTATAAAATCCCACTGCTCCACTGATGGTAATTGTGTAAAAACGCAGTCAAGTAAAGAGTTTACTTGTGTTTAGAGGCAGTGTAGACAAAATTATATTTAATGGTAAGTCCCACTTAGGACTGAATGACCAGTGACAATTTAATAGGTTTTTGATTTATGTGTATAGTCTTCTTAAAAAGGCAGCCATTTACCATTCGCAGATAAAGATAATTTTCTACTTTCATGTTTTATTGGAAGAGAGAAAACATCTCAATATTTAGACCATACCTACATGATTTCTTGTTGACCTCAATTCAATACTTTCCCCCCCTTCTTAATTTTCTTTTTGTGTTTTCCTTTCCAGCATCTTCTTTTAATATACTGTATATATATATATATATATATATATATATATATACATATACGGTATATATATATATATATATATATATATATATATATATATAAATAAGTGGAACTAGACATCAACATTCATAAGAAGTAAATACATTTTAAACAAATAAAACATATTTCCCTGCTTCTAAATCTTCTCACTCACATAAGAGCTTGATAAGGTCCTTACCTTCATATGAAACCATGCAGTCCAACCAGCGCCAAGATCCTGAGCCCCTCCAGTCTTCCTCTCGCTTCACACCTGCTTCCCTTCAAGACGTGTCAGGGCCTCTGCTCTAGGGAGATACTATGGCTAGTAGCCAGCCAAGGTTTCCATATTTTAAAGAATACCGTCATTGCATCTTCTATAAAGTGTGCAAGTCTATCATTTATGAGAATAAAATTTTATTTATTTTAACCGCCTATATGTTTAATATATCAGATTTCCACTTCTCAGCTATTTGACTCTTAGTGACTTACATAAAATTTTTGGTAATTTATTATGAACGTTAGAAAGCCCTTGTAATGATAAGCCTAAAAGACAAGGTCATACATCTTAGTCTAGTTTGAAGCCAAAAATTTCTGAGGCAAGGAACATCATATAACCCCATAATTTCTTAACTCTAGAGCAAGTCAATCAAGTATGGATAAACGTTTCCATCCCCCGAAGCACAACAGGCTCACTAAAGTTTCCCAAAGATGACGTTTCTCTGGATTAATGTATATCCTATGCAATACTTTAAGGAAGGTCTCAAGTATGCTATAAATTAGTGATCCTCTAGAAAGATTAGCCCAAAGCTAAAGTGAGAATATCTGCTGAATGTTGGTAGGACTATTAGCTACCAACCCTGAGTCAGTTTTCAACTGAAAAATCTTTGATTGGGATGTCTTTGCTCTCAGCCTCATAGCCAATAGAGAATATGGTTTATTTGCTTCCACCTCATAGCCTTTTTTGTGCGATTGGATAAAACAAAGTCAATCTCAGCATTCACCGCTAACTCCGTCCAGAGTTCTCCTCTAAATAATTGTTTTGTTTTTTCTTTTTTTAAGTAGAAGACACTTTACTGGAGCCAGAGTTCACACCCAGAGAAAGTTTAACTAGAAAGTGGTTGGACCAGGCGCATGGGAGTATGTCAGCTGAGTCAATCCAATTAATCAAAGAAGCATCAATAAAAATGGTGTCTAAACTAGAGTATGTGCCATGGGTGGGAGAGAATATATATATATATTCCCTTTCCAAAGCATGCAAGGCTGTCCAGATATCCACGAGGTGCATTCATGCTAAAAGGGTAGTCATTTACTTCAGTTTATTAGTTACCTGTCTGTCCCCTACCCTGAAGAACGGTTCAGCTTGGGGTCTAAGTTTTAAGATTTAGGTTTACCCTATGATCACCATACCCATGTCCTGCAGCTCCAGATATGTTAGTTACTTAATGAGAGTATCATGAGGAGAAGTTGTGGGAGAATATAAATACTCCAAAAATAGCCTAGTGCCCAGGAGATGCCCAGTTAGGACAAGGTAGTGTTCTTCAGAATCTATCTCTTTCTGGTCCAAAATAAAAGGGAAGTCCCTATGTAAGAGAAAGGTAGCTCCCGCTCTATACGAAGGCTGACTAGCTATATGATATATAGATTAAGGTTTGTTCATAAATCTAGATACCATGTTTGGCAAAAATGTGTTTCTTGTACGAATAACACTGAGGATGAATGCAGCCTGAAGGAAATGAAGGTCTTCAGATTGCTGACTGTGTGGGACTGAGCCTCATGTTGGAAAAATCAACCTGAAGGGAAAGCCCCATCTATACTTAATATTATGCTTATCCAAAATGGAGATATATCTGCACATATCCGAAGGAGGAAACTGTCAGGACCTGTGGCAGGCTCCATGTTCCTCAAGGATTTGGGAACAAAGTCCCTGGTGCTTTGATGTAAAAATATTATGATGAAGCCTTTGGATTGATCAGGTCTCGACGGTGAACCTAACGCCCTGTAATCTATTTCTATCTCCAAAGACAGTTCTGGCACCTTAGGAAGAATAGAACTTATCAGTTTCTTCAGGTAGGGAAGAATGTCCACAATCGACTTACTTCTCTCAGCCATATGTTGTGTCGATTAGACCTATTTTCCAAGTCCTCTAACTTCTCTTCTAAGCTGCCAATGCGTGGAGAGATTTTGGAGATTTCAATTTTATGCCTGGCTTGCGTATCAATGATTTGATCTGTCATTGTCTCTAAAGCACTTGCTTGCTGACAAATGTCTTGAAATTCCTTCCTAATGTCCTGCACTGCATAATTTCTCAAATCTCTCCAGCATTAAATCAGACTGTTTCACACTGTGGCCCGCTCCATCCTGATCAATCTCAATCTCTGAGTCCTCCAGCAAGCCTGATATAGAGCCTTGTGAGGGCACTGAGACTGACATTCTGGCTTTAAAATGTTCTGCAATGCTTTTAGCTGGTATACCCTTTATATATTAAATTGTATTGCAGTGAGTTTTGAGGTACTGCATCAATGTTCTCTTTAATGGAGAATTGTGTTATATTTTTAAGACAAAATGGCATTGTCTTCTTGTGCTGTTGTTTTCCCACCTTTTCCAGTTCTCCCTCATAGAGCTGCCTTGTTAGTGTTACTGCTATTAGGCATGAGTATTTCCTTATATTTATTATGGTACATGTCATAGACCAAAATCCTGTGGAGTTCAGGGCCACTCAGTAGCTGACGGATCAATGGTCTTCTCACTATTCCCACTTTTTTTCATCTGACAGCCCCTGCTCTGACTGGGCTTTCTCTTCCAAGGGCCCTGTGCACAGTCTCATCTCTTTCTCATACAGAACCACAGCCGTAGCAAGGTGCCTCCGTGGTCCAGCGATATCTTTCTCCACTCTCTGCATCGATCTCTCAGCAGGACATCCAGGAATCTAGACCCGCTGGGCGGCACAGTCCCAAGGAGATGATCACTCCGGCTCCACACATGTGCTCTTTGGATCTCCACAATCGTCCGGCCATCTAGGCATAAAAATATGGATGTTAGGTATGAAACAGCTTCTTACCGCACCATCAAAGTTATATCCACTAAAATAAGGCTAATAAAAAAACTTTTTTCAAGTGTGCTGAAAATTACAATTTATAGCAGGAGACACTTTTTTTTCAACGTAGCCATTCAAATGTGAACACAAATGTACTATTTATGTACTATATATATATATATATATATATATATATATATACACGCACAGGTACACCACGCTTAACCCTACCCATTTGAGTGCTAAAGCTCTCTTTTTCCCTGTAATTCCCTACTTAGAGCTAAACCTCACGAATGTGAGATTTTTGAGCACCAAATTCCATTTAGCCCTCTTCTATTCGCCATAGCGCTGTCTGAGTGCTATGGTGATAATAATGCCCCATTTAGTGCTCTTTTCACATAGTGAATGTGAAGCGCACTAAATGAGGTATTGCTGTTTGTATATGTATATATATATATATATATATATATATATATATATATATATATATATATATAAAGTACATCCGTCTTCACATTTGAATGTCTAAAACAAGTTTAAAAACCTGCTTCCAGCTCAGAATTCCGAGAAACAGTTATTACACTGCACTCTGGGAAGTTGAACTGGGACATGCAAATGTGCCCACAAATGCCCCACTCTTCAGTCCTTAGCCATTATCAAACATGGCTTCCTTTAAGCTTATGCATGCTGTATTACACAGCTTTAATGCAAAGCCAAGGTGTATATTTATATAGAAAAAATGTTTTTTTTTTCTTTTTCTCCTGAACTTTCAAAATGAATCTGAAAAAGTGACTCGGAAGTAGTTAAAACTGGATCATAATCTGGATTATTATCAACTGGAACATAATCTATTTGCATTTGTGAATGTCCTTATGCAGATGTATATTTTGCAGCCTGGAAGGGGTAGAACGATTGTACCATAAAAGGACATAAACGTTATCAATCCTGTTCAGCATCTTAAAACAGAACACTAAAAAAACAAGTGAAAAAAAAAAATATATCAGAAATGAATGCCCTGTATTATTATGTTTTTATATAACCTAGTTAATCATCCAGCTGTCCTCCATCACTGTTGGCTGCAGATTTTTAAGCGCCAAATTCCATTTAGCCCTCTTCTATTCGCCATAGCGCTGTCTGAGTCCTATGGTTATAATAATGCCCCATTTAGTGCACTTTTCACATAGTGAATGTGAAGAGCACTAAACGTGGTATCGCTGTTTGTATATATATATATATATATATATATATATATATATATATATATATTAAATAAATAGTACATCCATGTTCACATTTGAATGTCTAAAACAAGTTTAAAAACCTTAAGTTTCTTTAAAAATATCACAAGCTCCCTCTTCACATACCAATGTATTCTGATTAGTGTAATCAAACTGCTTTTTCTTTTCTTTCAACGTGCTAGCCCAAAAGGAAAAAAGCTGAAATTTACAGTGAAGAGAGTACATAAGCATTTAGAGAGAATTTGTATTGTATAGTCCCTTCAGAACCTGAGAGCTTATCTCCCTTAAACTCAATATATCAGCTATGCAGCTGAACTACAGATAACACTCAAGGTAAGCAATTACTTTGATGGCTGTAAAAGCTAACACTGCAACATTTAAATATAATTATACATAAGATAAAGCTTAAAACATTTTTACAGCATTTCCACTTGATTTTAACTGATTTAAATGATGGAGTGAAGCAGAAATGATAAGAGAAGAGTCCTTTTTAAACCAATGGTAGGTATACTGCATCCTAATGTCTACTATCCTTCTGGATTGCTACCTTGTTGTGGTGAAGGTGCTTGTGTACCTCAATAAGCTATACCAAAGATGGACAGGGCATAGCAGAGAGATCAGACAAATTGGGGTCCACTGGCGAAGGAACTTATGAATCACTCCACTATCTTTGCCAAGAAAACCTGATCGATAGGCACAACTAGACCCTATGAGCCTCATTCAATTGCAACCTGAGGTATACAGGTCGTATGTGCTGCAGGCTTGAGCTCTGCTACCATTTTGGTGCTATTAAATTGATCAAGCGCGCAAGTTACGGCCCGAAAGCCGGAAGGGTGAACCATTCAATCGTGAATATGAACAATTAAGCTAGGCCATAATTGCCGATTTAGAAACAGCCAATAGAAGATGAGACCGTCATCATTATGTCAGTAAAACATGGAGGTTACATGTCAATCAATTAGCGTTTAGGGGTTGATATGCAATCAGACTCGCAAACCCGCAAAATACAAAATCATAAAATCACCCACATGGACAAGAATGCCAATATTGTTCTAGTCCATGTGGGTGGTCTGATATGCATTAACTCATTGATTCCCAAGATCGATATAACCCCGAAAAGAAACATAAAATTAAATGATTTTGTATTGCTTATTTGCGAGCTTGAGACTGTTGTGCAATTAATTATAATGTCTTTCATCACTTTCCCTGTCATTTAAAGTGCAGTATCGATTTTTATTCGCATTTACAGTGCTATAATCAGGTGTTTAACCCCTTTGCGAGTCTTCTCTAGCACTCTTAGGATTTTCTTCTACATTTGCCGTTTACGGGTGTGAAAACATTTGCAGGCTTGGGGAATTGTAGCAATTGAATAGCGATTTGCAATTTTAGCGATCATATCTCTTGCGGACATCAAAGATCAAAGGCTTAGATGGGTCGTAAGTTACAACCGCAGGGATTTCAAGCCCGTAACATGTAGACCGTTTGCGGCTTGCAAAAAGATAGCAACTAAATAGCAAATTAGTTTACAAGCTCCAGTAACTTACAATTGCTCAATTGAATGAGGCTCATATATGTGCCTCATTTGCTGCAGTCCATGGGGTCAAGGAGAGTGGGACACAACTGAATAATTATATAAAGACCGAGAGTTTTCAATCTTAATTCTTAGTTTCAGAGTCTGAAATGTTCCCAGATCTGTTTATACGAAAGTAAAATGTTCAGCTTGGAACTCGAGACAAATGTTGTTATTTGTTAGTGAAAAACGTACAAATATATAATTTGGTTATGTTCAATGCTCTCATTGTTCTTGTTTAGCTGAAAGCCGTAATCTTGGAAAGGATTAAACACATTGCCCACATGATGATAAATACAACCCAAATAAGATCACTCTTATCAGTTGTCACAGATACTTATATTAAGTAAAGCCTGACCCACGCCCCGAGCACTGTCATGATCCAATATATATCATCATTATCTAACCTTTATAACCACATATGGAATGATTTATTTAAGCTTTTTCCGGTGTATGTGAACCCCATTGCTGTGTGTGTGCCTAAAACGATTAAAGGGCCACTGTGGTCAAAACTTTAAAATAGCCCCTTTTGATGAATTGCACTAAACAACATGTTTTTAGAAAAAATATCCTCTGATTTATAAATTTTATATGTGATTATTTCTGTTTTAGTTTCTAGTGATCTACTTCCTGAGTAGAGAGGAGACTTTGAATAAACAGAAAGTTTTTAATTGCAGAATGGGAAATGTGGAATATACATCTGCCAGCACTCTCATCATGTCTGATTGAAGGCTTATTAGTTTACAAGGACTGTGAGACTGTAGCTGCAAGAAGCAGATTCTGTAAAGAAAATGTAAGCCTGTAGTAAAGATAAACTGCATACAATGCGAGTAATGTAAAGACTGTGTTGATTTGTTCTGCTTTCTAACATGATCAAATGTTGATATTCAGAAAACAATAGAGAAATATTTGACCCCAGTGGTTCTTTAAGCACAAAACCAACATTTTGAGCTACAGACAGGATCCAAAAATGACAAAAAACACTATTTTTGAAAAAACTCAAAAAAAAAAAAAAAATTACTCCACCACCATGGTCTTTAAAGGACCACTGAAGTGTCATGTGCATCATAATTGGCAATAGCTTTAAGAAAGTTATGAGGTCTCTATTTTTTAACTATTATGTTCAATTTTGCTTTATGGGAAGGAACCATTTGCTTTTGTTCCTGACATAATTACTTTCATGTGAATGATTTGAGATGTGGCCAGAAATTTGTCTGTGCCTGTTTAAAATAAAAGCATTTCTAAAGAAGCTATTCAAGAGGTAGCATTCTGGAGCAGCTCAGCACTATGGGGATGTGTATCAGGGAAGAGTGCGTTGAGAGAGAAAGCGGCCAGATGACAGCAAACTACAGGAGAGATGAGTTCTGTGAGCGGGGAGCAAAGGAGATAGGGATGGGTGCTATGTGAGGCGGGTGCTGACAGGAGCTGGGTGCTATGTGGGAATGGATGCTGAGAGGAGATGGCTGCTGGCTCGGACTGAGTGCTATGTAAGGATGGATGCTAAGAGGGGTGGCTGCTGTGTGGGGTGAATGGTGTGAAGGACTGGGTGCTATCAAAAGATGGCTGCTGAGAGGGACTGACTCTAAACATATTTTCATGACTTTGAAATACTTTACAAACACGTGAGCTCTTCCTGAACTACAGCAGTCCAATAGGTTAAGTATATTAAGTATATTCATTTATTA
This sequence comes from Discoglossus pictus, assembly GCA_027410445.1. Classification (NCBI taxonomy): domain Eukaryota; kingdom Metazoa; phylum Chordata; class Amphibia; order Anura; family Alytidae; genus Discoglossus; species Discoglossus pictus. Next base: position 200,004,469 of record CM050168.1, on the reverse strand, counting down.
AGTAATTAATTATTAGTTAACAAAATATATATATATATATATATATATATATATATATATATATATATATGTCTTTGTGATGAGCGCCGAAGGTGCTCAGAGGAGCAAAAGTACACAAGAGGAGAGGCTCGCAATGAGCGCTGAAGGTCCTCAGAGTAGAAAAAGCTATTCGATTGAGTGGCAAACAGCATTGACATGGCTTCAAATTGTATTGCCCTTCATTTTTAACAGGCAAGTGGCTAGTATTTAATAATATGTGTGCTTGTACAATAATTGGGGCCTTTTCTATTTCTCTTTAATTCTGCACGCACTCCAACACTGCAACGGAGGGCTCCTTTTCCTGGGCTTTTCCAACTTCTATCACAAAGTCAATCTAAACTTTTTTGCTAACAAAATTAGAGATGCCTGTGACTGTTATCCAACTGGGTATGTTGTTCTTTTTATTACCCACCTCTATGATTGTTAAACCCTTCTGGATCGCTACCTGGAAGGGGCTTGTGTACTTCAATCAATCATGTAGGGTTACCCAAGATGGGCAGGTCATAGCAGAGAGGTCAGACTATTTGCAGTTCACTGGAGAAGGAACTGACAACCCACTAAATAATCTTTACTAAGAAAAGCTTATTGATAAGCACAACCAGAAACACAGGCAGATGTGCCTGGGGTGCTGCAGTCCATAGGGTCACTGAGAGTCGGACAGGACTGAAGGCCTATACAATAACAATGATTAATTAAAAGCATTATATAAAGAGAGTTGGTGAGTGGGAACAGATAATGTAAAATACTTTCACCACTGCGACCCGGGTTTGATTCCAATCAGGGGGCCAAGAGGTCACACCACCCTGAAGCCAAGCAGGGTTGGGCCTGGTCAGTACTTGGATGGAAGACCATCTAGGAATACCAAGAGCTGTATGCCATGGTCCACTGGAAAAGGAACTGGCAACCCACTCCAGTATCTCTGCCATGAATACCAAGTGGATCAGCATGGTGTTTTGCAGTCCTTGAGGTCACAGAGAGTCGGATACGACTGAGCAAGACAAACAAAACAAAATACTTACATTTCAAGCTCAGTTAACAGTTCCACTGAGGATTTTTGATAAATACCAATTGCAACTATGTTTACTTATATGCATACTGTTTTTTGCAATATAAGTGCTGTGTCATTTTTAATATAGAGAAGTTGATATCTTGATGAAGTTATCCAACCTGATGTAATTTATGTGGTCACTGTTGGATGGCTGGTTTCGGCTAGGCTTGAATAAAGGCCATATTGATGTTCCACTAGGACGTAGCCAAACCAGGTCCATCAAAAACTTCCTTGACTGAATGTCTGAAACTTACAAAACTATAAATCTAGCTTAATTTACGGGACTGTTGCCAAAATGTTATTAAAGGATTGGACATGGGTGAGTTATTTCCCTTGTGACTGCACCTTTAAAGCAAATGACTAAACTGCAATTAGTATGACTGCCCTCTTTACCCCGTGGCCCAACCTGACCTGTCTATGTAATCTTGTGATGATATATTCACATGATGATATGAAATGTTTTTTTGTTTTACAGTTCTACACTCAGGCCCCTATGAACTGCTTTTGACTTTACTCCTCATTATAAGCAGGTTCTAAAATAGAAGCCTTATAATTAGCTCTCTAGGGATGTCAGTGCCTACTTGAGCTGATAACCAACATGTTGGGCAAAAAAAGAAGATACAAATCTTGTAATTTTACTTACTGAACAGTTACAAATGTAAATTGTTGTTTTTATTACCTTGTTGTGCCTATAAATGGAGCAAACACACTCATTTTAAGTATTTCTATAGTTACAGAGTGCTGTTTTATTTAGCAAAAATTCTGTTTGGCCGCCTAATATATGGGAAGGACTTCATATGACTTCATATGATTGTGAAATATGTACCACCAAATAACATGTTAGCAGGCAAGTAAACCCTCTACTTGTGTCACAGTGCTTCCATATTGTACTGCGAGTTTGCCCTAACTACATGAGACTTTTTCTTCTATTTAGTCCTATTTTCAAGTGGCTATTCATAGTGTAAGTCTTTCAACAGAATTAAACAGAGATGCTCCCATTCCTTTCAGGTGTTTAAAATTGTTATGAACAAAAGTAAATGTCTGATACCATTAAAAAAATGACTATAATAATTAAAAAGTATAATTATATTTTTTAAGCTTTATAAAATACTTGTGCTCATTACCAAGTCAAGTTCTTCATATGAGCTTCCTAATAATTATACTTTAATGGTCCTTTAACCTAGTTTTGTTGGCTATCACCCACCTTGCTACAAGGGCTTCCCTCACTAATAGATGGTCTATTGCCCAGGTGTTGAAAAACTAGGTACCAACAAGAACTCAAGAACCATGGCCAGCCAGATAGCCAGCTATATAGTCTCTCTTAACCTAGGCTTGGCTGTTAGAAGAGAAAAGGTAGGACACATTTTATGGTTACTGCATGAATGTTTATATATTTTCTCAAGGAGAAGAGCTATTTTTAAGGGCACCTTTGCGTTATATGAATGTTTTAACTAGGTGATTCAGTCTGTTGCCCTGTGTGTAATCATGATATACAAATTATGCTTCACTTGCCTCTAGGATGCCTACGGGGCTTCTGTTCTCTTGCATGAAAGATGCCATCTTGTACAGATGTGACCTAAGGCCACAGAGGAGGGGCTGCACACTACCATTCTACTCAGACACATAGCAAGCCACTGTCTCATTGCTAACAGCATGATACACTGGTAGTATGAAGCCCCTCGGTCTGTATTACTAGGCACCACCACACTGTCTTTCAACTGAACTGAACTGAGATCTAATTCAAATCCAAAGTCCCTTTTAGCTATTGTGTCAGGAATAAAAGTTAATGGTTCTGTCCAGTAAATAAAACCAATAATAACAAACAATTGCAATTATAATTATTTATATGTGTGTTTTTAATTTCTGCAGTATGTTTGCTGTCTCATTTTTTATTTATATGGAGATATAGCTTCTACAGATTCCAAAGACAAGCGAAAAAGCACTAACAATATATACATAGAGAACTCAGTTGGAACAAAGAGGGTTAAAGCAGCTAATATATCAGGTCTGTTTCCATGCTGATAAATTGCACACTCTGCAATATCATTATTATCTTGAGAAATTCATTCTATAACTTTTGTGTAGCTCAGCACAATTCTGCACCTGGTCAGGATCTCAAAAAAGCGCCAGGCTCTGTCCAGGGATGCTGCAAGAAATATGTGTTTGAACAAAGATATTTTAAGAAATACAAAAGAGAAAATATCATTAATCAATAACATTAAAATACAAAATCAGATACAATACAGAATTCACACTACACTATTATATCATTTATCTTTTGTTTATTTACCACTTTATTTTTATATGAAACATATTCATGTATATCAGTGTTCTCCAAATTCTCTTCCATGGAATCTTGATTTTCCATTTTGTGTGACCAGGGGTTTCATGGTACAATCATTCCCAAAGTAAATACACTGTGAAAAGTGTCACAACCCACTCATCTCCAATCCTACCCCCAGGTGTCTCAGGTTCTGTATCCCCCACACAAAGGACAGCGTTGCTGGATTCTAGGACAGGTTGCAGATTCTCAGGCCAAGTTACTGGGTTTCAGAACAAGTTGCTGAAATACATTTCTGATTAAAAAAATAATAAATGCATTCTCTCTAAAGGAAACACACCATGTATAGGTGTCCAAAACAGAGCATAAACTTTATTTATTAGGGTACATCATTTTATACAGGATTTTCCCAATCAGCAGTGGGCCACTTCCTTAAACAAACACAAGTTTTACATCTTCTGCCTTTTTGAATTACTCCCACGTGGGCTAGGACTTGCTCCAAGGATACGTTGCCAACTTGTCTATTTCTTCTGCAGAGGAGTCTACGGCCCCAGCTATCAGCTACCTCTGGTAAGGACCTGTGCTCAGTAGGGTTTGAAAAGGAACTGTGAACCCTGGAACCAGAATATCTAGACGGGGGGGTTGGAGTTCAACCCGAGTAGGAGAATATTTTTATTAGCTCAGTGGAATAGATGCACCCCAAAGCACACTCTACACACATAATAATGGCTGTAAAATTGACCCAGAGCTCACCAGGCTCAAATGACCCGGTGGAAAGGGGCCTCATTGAGGCCAGGACATTCAAACAGACAACTGGGAAAAACAGATCAGCAAGTGGTAAAGTCTTTCACAAGGTCCATATGGTCATTAAAATATCCCTTTGATTCAACTAGCTAGGTGGCTAATGTACATCAAAGTCCAGTGGCCTGATCCAAAAGTCCAGGTGTCCTGCAGTTCTTGACAGAAAGCATTTAGGAAATGGTCCTGAAAAGAAGTGATGATGTTCTGAGTAGGAATCCAGACACCTTTATTTAAAGTCCTAGGAGAGGGCTTTGTGGGGTTCTACAGGAGCCATTTTTGTCACGGGTTTTGTCAATACTCTAGAAAACCCAACAGTGGCTGAAATAATTTAGGAAACACTGCTGTGTAGAATAGACTTATGCACCTAAAATAATAAAACACATCCCATTTAAGTGCCAATGTGGTCATATTGTTAAAATGTAATATTTTAAAGATTTACACTTAAAAAAACACAATACGATTAAGAATCTAAAAAAATAATACAGTATCCAATATATTATGTTTTATCTGCAGTTATGCTGCTGTGTAATCTGCCATTTTTGCTTCGGCACATACATTTACTGAAGTGAGAGGACTCTCACTAGCATTAAAGGGCGGCTTATTACTTTATAAGGACATACACGGACCTGAGAATTTTACAGGCAGCAGCAAGGTAAAAAAAAATGAAGCCACGCAGTAAAGAATAATTGTAAAATATAAAGGTTGTGTCTTCTTTTTTCTATTTTTAAAACATGTTACCCATTATCATGTTTGGTTAAAAAAAAAAAAATATATATATATAGAAAAAAATTGGCCACAGCGGTGCTTTAAATAGAAAATAAAAATTCTGCTTCATAAAACAGCCAGGACAGGGAACTTTTATGCTTCTGCTTCAGCCAGTAAAGTAGCCATGATTCATTTACAACATTAGAGGCATATCCAAGTTTTATGGATTGATACAATTCTGCACTCCTTATGCAAAAAGCAGCTAATGTGTATGCATCACATCTCATAAAACATTTTAGGTTTATTAATAATTAAAAATCCCTCTAATGATTATGTTCACACCTCCAATGGGTGTCTACACATCTACAAAGGCATCTGACACCCCCCCCCCCCCCAATCAGCATGCAGCATCAGGGGAGCAATATTAACCCACTATTTACCTGCTGTTGCTTGCTCAACCAAGCCCCTTGCAGCTTCCTGTCTCTATGTCAGCAGCAGCACATAGCACATATCAGTGATATACTACATATCCCAGGCTGCTTTACAGCACAAACAGAACCCCAGAGTTTAAATCAAATGTGATGCTAATTTAGCCTGGATTTGGAGGGTGTTAACCCTAATTTGCAACTGTCAGAAATTACAAGAGCTTTTGCTGACATCAATGTAAGTGTTTAAATGTTTGGGGCTTTTTCATGCAAAACATATTTGCATACACTATTAATTATCCGCTATCAGATGCATACATAATCCAGCTCACTTAGATATGCCTTTAAGCTACTTCTTGTAAGATATTGCAATTTTAATACACTTGTGTGGGCTCTTTTTTTTAAAGTATGCGTGTAACAGTGCAGAGCTTGGAAAATAATTAGCCTGAGAATAATTCAATTATATATAAAGTCCAAAATGAATTTTGCACATCAAAACATTAACTTATTTGGGAAAAAGCAGCCAGGATATAAATGATTCACGATTAAAAGGCACAGTTTAAACATTACAAATATTAAACAAAACTTGTTTAAACATCATTAAAACTAATAGGAAATGTAGAGAGCATACTAAAAATGTCATTGGCTGACAGAGGGCAAGCCTGCAAGATTGGGCGCCTGCAGCAGTGAACAGAACCCGGTGTGAGAAAGGCTGTCCTATGTGTTTGCATATATATTACTTTAGTATTGTAAATATAAATATAGTCCTATATGGCCTTGTGTTGTGAAGGTCAAGTCACCCAGCAAAGACATCACAGCTCACAGGGACGAGCTGTCAGACGATTACCGCAATTTTCCATCTGCTCCTCGCAGGATCTAATTGGAATTCCTGTTTTCTCTGGGTGTTGAGACTAAACAGTCATTCATTATCTAACAGCATTTTAATCATGTAAAGACCCCAAGAAACAGTTTGTTCTGTGTTCACGCAGCGCCTCGGCTTTAGTTATCCTTACAAGTACATTTAGGCTATAGCTATAGTTAATCATGAACCACTGAGGCTCTCACTAATTGTGCTGCAAAGAACTCAAAGGCTCCTCACTGGTAATGAAGGTTTATGTGGGCTTATGAATATATATATATATATATATATATATATATATATATATATATGTCAGACAGTGTCAAGCCTATGTATAGAAATATCACTGTATATAGACATCTCTTTTTTTTTTCCAATTATTTCTTTCTTTATTATATTTTTATTGTATTTGACAACATATAAAACATAAGAAATATACTGTATATAGACATTTCCTTTGCATATATTTCAATGTACTGTATCTCCAGATACTGCTGACTGTAACTGGAAAACAGTGTTAAATGGTCAGACACAAGCTTGTGTTTATATAGGAGTTGATGTTTTTGATTGATTTTTGACCTGCTGTTTTAACGTACGGTAGTTTACATTGGCAACATGCAACTTATCTGTGAGAGGCGACAAACAGCACTGTCTGGTCATAAGATCCCACCTTCTTGATGGAAATAAGCAGCTCAAATAGTGTTTTACACGCTGATGTTTGAATGAGTTTTTTATTAACAATGATTGTCTAATTAAAACATCTACCTCCTGGCTAGCATATTACCGACGCGGAGGCTGCACAGGCTCCCTGGGTCAGCCCGCAGCGTCTCGTGACCCAGCGGAGCCTGTAAGGCACACCAGCCAATCAGGAGCGGCGGGGGTGGGGCTTCCGCCGCATTCGCGCGCCGGGAGTCAATTCGGCGCGGTCTCCGTGGAAAATCCCTCCCTCCCACCCTAATTATGTTGGTAAAGTTAGAATGGTTATGTATGGTTTTATTAAAAAAAAAAAAAAAGAAGCATTGATATTGTTTAAAAAAAAAAAAAAAGGAGAAGTAAAGTTTTACTTGAGAAGTAGCAATTTTCTGAGATATTGTATATATGTTTGGCGGGAGGTGAGTTGCCCGGCCCACTGGCCTAAGTGGGCGTGGCCCTACCTCACAGGGCGTGCTTAAAATAAGCATTGGGGGCTTTGGGCAGGGCCCAAGGCGTGAGGTTACTGTCCGTGGCCGGGCTCCTCCCCCCTATAAATTCTGAATATGTTAATATGCATAATATATGCAAGTTTTAAGTTATGTAAATTGGTTATTTACAATAAAGCTGTGGCCCGTGTTTTCTCCCAAACAATCGGTTTTGTGTCAGTTATTTTTCATAAGCCTAAATGGATCATGCTTGGGTCATGTTGTGGTCATTTTAAGTACTCTTAAGTGCAATTAAATGAGCATGTTTTAAACATTACAAAATCTTATAATTTCATAAAAAATAGTGATCTCTAGTTTAGAAATCTTACATTAAAGTGATACAGCAGAAGTTCCAAATATGATATTATTTATAACTATAAGTAGCTAATAATATGATGTACAATTCTATTTATGAATTTTAAATGGTCATGCTCGACTATTGCCCACATTTTCCCACAAGGAGACGTTATTAAACTAACCAAATGCATATGGAAGTTTTTGCAGCATCTATCTCTTTGATAGTGTCACACCTTAGACTGTGATGAGTCTAGTTGCAGTAACCAGACTATAGAATTTGTGAGCTGGTTCATGAGGGTGTGTTATTGTAGCGATCTGTGGTGGTAGGGGAGAGGGAGGGGCAAACAGTAAGTCCAGAGCCATTGTTAGATAAAAGTATGGTTGAAATTGATAGCACATCTTTCCTCCTTGGGGTGCCAGTTCCTTCCCCAGTGGGCCACAGCATATAGCTCCTGGTATTCCTGGTACCCTGCATGGTTTCAGGGTGGTGTGCCCTTTTGGTTCCCTGACTGGAGTCAAACCCAAGTTGCAGAGGTGAAATCACAGAATCCTAAACACTGGATCACCAGGAAACCCACAGAAATGTAAACGCCCCTATCACACACACAAGTATAATGATATAATCTTTCAGAGGCATCCACATAATTTTTTTTTTAAAACTAACTGTATGACTTTTTCTAATATTCAGATCCAAAGTTTTCAGACACATACATATATATAGCACACAGATTTGCAATGCATGGTATTGCTTCCTGTGTTTCAGAAATGTTTAAAATCATTAAAACACCATAGTAGTTTGGTTAAAAAAAATCACATGCTTATGAAGCATGCAACAAACTAATAACATTAGCAATTATGCAAGAGATGAATAAAAAAGCATTTTAGAAAAAATCTTTTACAGGTAGGACAGCAAATCAGGTTAATTTGCTGGGCCCCCAATCCTTCACTGCCTCCCTTAAACCTGTGCTCCTGTAGCAACACCAGGGTAAGAGGAGAAGGATGAGGCTATGTGGGGCTGCTCTGGGCTGCGATCCGGGCATTGATTGACAGTGGAAGTGGTGATCCAATGTCAGTTCAGTGAGGGAACGAGCCTGTCGGATTACAATTGGTGCCGGATAATCTGTCTCCCATCTGTATTTAGATGACTCTGATGGAATCATGTCGGATTCCATCTTGGACTGAATATTACAAATATTACAAATCTGCTTGGGACAAATGCAGAGACTAGTTGTCTAGCACTAGCCCTCAACAGCCGGATATTTTTGCCAGAATTTCAGGATAACGTATTTGAGCACATTTGAGTGAATCAGTAGCTGTACAATTTTGATTGACTTACACTTGAATAACCTGAATATTGTGTTCCTAAAGGTGCAGGAAGACAAACCTGATGTAGAGCAATCCTGAATCTGAGTATTAATGGACCACTGGAGTGTTATATTTATAGTATACTTTTATGAAGAATACAATTTCATAAGGTGAAAAATTATTTCACACTGTTTAAAATAAATAAATACTGTGTTTAATTTTTAACTATTGCATTCAGATTTGTATAATGGCAGCAGACATTTTGCATTGTTCCTAACAGGAATATGAGAAACTTGAAAATGAACAATGAAAATAACTAAATAGAGCAGGAAAACTAGCAGTCCAAGAAGAAAGTGACCATGACAAAGGTCAACAAAACTTAAAGGGCCAGTTAATTCAGTACAACTTGGAGCACACCACTGCAAACTTCTCATAATACCATGTTGAAATACATTTTGAATTTTTGACATACTTTATTTTTTTCACAGAGAAATTTGTAAATGAAATCTCTGTTTACCTGAGACTCTGACATTCCCCCAGACAAAGCCACAACAGCAGCTTGGTGCTGAGAGCATAAGCAGAAAGAGAATTAACCCATCATAAATCCATCTGTACAGGGAAAGGACTGTTGGAATCGGATAAAAATCTCAGTTGGGGGTTAAAATATCCTGCTACATTCCTGAGGTTCAGAGAAAGATCATAAGTTGTGTGCTCTTTCACACCATGAAGAGCACTTATAGTGAGGTAAATGGTTACATAGTTACATAGTAATTAAGGTTGAAAAAAGACTTTCAGTCCATCAAGTTTAACCTATTAAGATCTCCTCTGATCTGCAATATGGAGATTAGTTATTAATTAATTAGTTGTTAATTAATTATTAATCAATTATTTAATTATTTTTTTTTAATTGTATTTTTTATTATTAATTAATCCAGAGGAAGGCAAACAGAAAAAAAAAACAAGTGAAACTCAGCCAATCGTCTCAAAGGAAAAAAAAAATCCTTCCTGACCCCAGATACTGGCGATCGGATTTCTCCCTGGATCAATACTCTCTCTCTAATTATCCAGGATAACCCTGAATTCCCTTTTTAATTAGAAATAAATCCAGTCCCCTTTTAAAGTTATCTATCGAATCCACTGTCACCACCTCCCCTGGTAGAGAATTCCACAGATTAACCACCCTTACTGTGAAGGTAATGGTCTTTTAAGATTTTCCATTAAAATGCTTTTATGTTCAAGGTTTACAAAGTTACTAAAGTTGTTAGTTTGTTACATACTTCACAAACATGTACAATTTTTCCAAGCTACAGTGATCCTTTAATGGAAGTCTAGACTCTATATTGAGTAGGGATATGGCAATTAAGGTGGGTCAAGTGTTTATAATCTTCCATCAAACTGGATGTTTTTCTTTTCTAATGCTATAATTTGCTTTCTAGACACTCTTGTTAGATTCATACAGCATATTCGTTGTTTTACTGACAGAAACATGGGCAATTTTCACACCAGTTATTGAACTGATATAGGTGAAAAAATGTTTTAATGGACTTTTCACACATGAAGGATTACATCTCTTTTCTAAGATAATTACACTATCCGGTTTCTTTTTTTAGATTTTCTTATCATTCCTGTATTGTTGGAATTATCAGAGGTCAAATGGAGCAGACGCTATTTCCTGTGCAAAAGGAAGCTAAACATCAATGTTTAGATTTATATCGCAGCAAGATTGTGTTTTTCACTGATACCATTTCGATGGAAAAAGTTACTACTTATACAGATAAAATACAGAGATTTTTTTGTCCTCGTATCTGAAAATGACATTTTGTATATGAGGCCTTATTCTATGCCTGTCAAAAGTTTTATCACAATTTAAATTAAATCACACAACTAAAGGTTACAACATATTAGTTTGGATGCGTTTATCAGTGAGTTTACCTAAAAGTGTTGTTCATGGACATCTGTGATGATTTATTGTAGCTAAATATTTTGCTAAATTAATGTAGACTACAACGCGCCCATCCTAAGACGATTCCTTTGCGCATTTTCACCTAGTGTAAATAATAGTACTTACAGAGATATGGAATGTTCCTGGATTTTAAGAGGTATATAATATACATGTATATCTATTTAGTTTTATGTACTTTGTTTTAATTTCAAGGGTTATAAATGCATCTGATAGAGGAGAATCGGTATTGTATAAAACCATTTTTTGCATGAAGAAATACCAAAATAAACATTATTAAACTTACCCTAAAGTTTGCTAAATCTCTTCAGTCTGCAAGCAGTTGATTTTGAGAGTTAAAATCTGGAAAACTCTGCAAAAAAAGGCATACAATTCATAATTTTTTTTGTCCAGTCACTGGCAGCAATAACCTTGTTTCAACTTGTGAAGTCAGTTTGTGCAGCAAAGCATCATGGATTGTGTAGTATTGTTTTTCCCCTACACAAGGAAGCAAGGAGGAACCCAGACATTGCTCTGTGGATTTCTGCATTGTGCTGCTGTTTCTTGAAGGCTAATATAGGATTAAAACTGTACTTGAATGCAGTGTTTCTATTGGTAGGTACACTGTACCTATGTAAGCAGCTCTGGGGGTGTGGAAAACATTTTTTTTGTAAATATAATAAATCTATGTGTGTATAGAATGACTCAATGTAATGTGTGTTTCTCATATAAGCAGTATGTGGTAGATTAGGAAAAGTTAAAAATAGGGAAACTTCCATATACCTTTAAAAGCCCTGTTTTTACTGCCTAAAATTAAACAAATATTACATGCCCTCTGCAGTACTTGATGTGTACTCGGTAGTACAGTGCTACATACAGTGCTACATAATTAGTATTATAAACATATCATAATAATATATATTATGTTAAAAAAGCAGATGTTGTCTTGCACTTATATATTACACATGCTCCAGTTACATTATTAGGACCACCAGCTAATATCTTGAATAACCGCAGTGTGCAGCACGGACAGCAGCTAGACAGCATTGTAGTGAGTTAATAAGATGCTGGAAGGTTGGCAAGGGTATCTGGAGCCATGCTGCAATGCATCCAACAGCCGCTGAAGAGTGCATGATGGAATATGGCGATCAAGGTGGTCTCACAGGTGCTCAATGGAATTCAAGTCCGGGGAATTTTGAGGCCAGTGAAGTATTTGGAAGTCTTCGTCGTGCTCCACAAACCACTCCCGGACAATTCTGGCCGTATGACATGTTGCATTATCCTGTTGAAAATCCCATTGGCTCAAGACAGTCAACATGTATTGGTGTACTTGATTTGAAAGGATGAATAGATAACTCAATCGGCTGAAAGTGAATTCCAGAGATATGATTGGACGCAGACAATGCTAAAACATTCCCCAGACCATAATGCTGCCGCCACCAGCTTGTGTTCTTCCAACGGGCCAACGTCCATCCAGTCCATGGAGTAGAAAACATGACTCGTCAGAGAAGGCAACCCTTTGCCAATCAGAAAAGGTCTAATTTCAGTACTGTTGTGCAAAATGAAGCCTTTCTGACAATGAACCCTCGTCAGCATGGGTGCAGTGAGCAGTGTCGCTGTACTGTTGTATTAGACCCCCTGGTAAGTTTGGGCAATGAGTTGATCAACTGTAGCAAGTTGGTTGGTCCTCACATAGTTTCAATGCCAATGTTCACCTCTGACATCAATGGCACGTGGTGCTCCACAGTTTCACACCGTTTATTTGCAATGGTGCCGTTTGTCCAGTCATGGTGCACTTTAACCACAGCAGCATGTGAACGGTTCACAAACTGCGCTGTTTCAGAAATACTGCTACCCTTGGCCTGAAAGCCAATGATCATCCCCTTTTCAACGTTGGATACATTTTATCCATGACAGCGAGGGTTGATATGTTTGCAAAATGCCTATATGTCACCTTATATACCCACCAAGCAAACTCACGACACGTGCCGTATTTCATTGGCTATGCGCTGCGGACGTCAGAAATAGGCAGTGGTCATAATAATGTGACTCGACCCTGTATATTAACCTGCATTTTAAAACCACTAGCAATGAGAATAGCATATAATGCAAGGCATAGACAGCAAATACAAAGTGAGCGGTTGGTTTCTTTTTGCACTAGATCTTAAAAGTTCAAGGAGAAAGTGCAGTACTGACGCACATTAGTCACATTTCAAAGCTGCATATCAGACTTATCACCGAGAGGGGAGGGCAGGAGGCCAGCTTTACCTGTGCAAATAAGGACAAACTGAGAGAAAAGGTTACCAGGCGTCATAATATCAGCTCAGCTGCTGCCTGGAAAACTAAAAGTCTGAAGGCCACATGCTCATAAACTCTACTACTGTTAGTTATGGAAACGAGTATGCCCATACTTGTACAATGCATGTAGCATATAGATTCTTACAGCGTACAGGGAATATAGGGAACAAACAGCACTCTCTTTTACTTGCTAGAAGGAAACAGTTGCAGTCGGATTATGCTGTTATGTCAAGGCTATGAGGTCCAAAGTGTCCCCACAGCGCAACCATACATACACACACACACATCCAGATATTACCTGGAAGTTGAAGGACCGTCCTTCTCCCACATTACTTAAACTCTTCCTTGCACACCTCACTTCGCTTTCTGGGTCTCTACTTATATCTCTTATCCTGCACATCAGCCTCCCCTTATGTGGCTCTCCATTCTCCACTGGCTGCTCCCTTACTGCTCTTCCCACCTCTGCTTATCTTTGGCTGTGGACCCCCTCTCCTTCAGAGTTTCCCACCTCCTCTGCTGTCTCACCTTTTTCTTTTTGACTCTTATCAAGCCCAATGACTTCATGTTCTGGTGCACATTGGCATCCAGTGCGATCATCTCTCCCTGGGGGTGCAGCAATTCCTCAGCCTTCCACTGTCTTTACTGATGCCTCAGTCCCCTTTCCACGGTCTCCCCTTACGTTTTATTTGGCTTTCATCAAGCCCAATGTTACTGCTGCTTGGTGGTTTCATGCTCCTGGTGGACATCGGCATCCAAGTTTTGCGCACGGTCCTGTCAGCTTAAGCACCATACTACCACTGCCTCCTGCCAAGCTCATCTATTCATCTCTGGATCCACCACAGTTTATTTCCATCACTCACTAGGCTGATTAGCCTCTCCTATGTGAATATTGCATTCCATCACATTTAGTAGACCCAAGTAGCTATCACATGTCATTAGGACCATAGACACTCCATGACCCTCCTTTCAGCCCAAAACCACAGGTCCCTTAGGGACCTCATCATTGCCCAGATCCTTGTCCCTTTCCTAAGTCACTGCATCAATCATCCTTCACATAACCTAGTCACAACCACCTCCATCTCCATCAATATTGTTATAGACCCCTGGGAGGAAGCTTTGTACTCGCCCATGACCGAGTAGTTTACTCCCGAGAGCTTTATGGATTCAGTTTTGCATCTCCAGCTAATTATATCTTCTGTCATGGCTTAAACCACTGAAGAAAAGCATTTTTTTCTACCACGACGATCTGATCTCTAAACAGACTCGAATTATTTCGCTCTAGGCACACTACCCATATTTTTTACTAAAGGACTTTTATAGGTCAACAATATTATTGTCAGGATTTTTACAATCCAAACTCAGATATAATTTGTTCTATATGGTCTTTTGAAAAACTAAGCCTGATAATAAGCAAAATGCTTTGAGAAAGCAAAATTAATAATTACATAAACATAATCTATCAATTTGTAATGTTTACATGCCATTCCTGTTTTGTTTAGTCCTGTTGCAAGCACTGATGGGTTTAACTGTCACATTCATGTTGTGCAGAGAGAAACTAAAATGGTAGATTCCACTGCAACATAATTAATAATTAAAAAATAAAGACATAAATAGTTGATTAATAATGAATAATGAACAACTAATTAATTAATAAATAACGAATCCGCATATTGCAGATCAGAGGAGATCTTAAAAAGTTGAACTTGATGGACTGAAAGTCTTTTTTTTCAACCTTAATTACCATGTAACTATAATTCGATATAAGGTAACTATTACAGGCTGTATTACGTATTCACATTCTAAAAGTAAAAGAGTATATTTTACATATAAAACTACAATTTACTGTGCTGACGAATTACACTTTAAAATAGGTAACATGTTTTAAACTGTAAAAAAAAAAATACTCTCTCTGATTTTTTATCTTTTAGCTGCATTGATAGAATAGAAAGTGTCTATCTGCATAATGGGAATGCAGCATTTACAATTGCCAGTGTACTCAGTATACCTGAAATGTAATTAATTATTTTACAAGGTGAAAAGTAACAGACAGCAGCAGGGAAGAAGGCAGCACTGAATAACTATTTATTCTCTCTATTTGTTAGTCATTATAATTACTAGTAAATTGCCCATCAAAAATGACAGGAATAAAATTGTAAACCTGGTAATGCTGTTTGCCACACAATGTGAGAATTTTGCCCCTCTGAGCACCTTTGGTGCTCATCGCAAGCCCTGTGTGGAGCGCCTTTGGCGCTCATCGCTTGGCTCACAATGAGCACCTTTGGCGCTCATTGCAAGCCTTTCCCTTTTACTTCAACTTTCTGGATTGCAATGATAAAGTTTGGCGCTCATCCCGTGGCTCGTAATGACCCCCTGTGTACTTTGGCGCTCATAGTGAGCCTTTCCCCCCTTGTGTAGTTTAGGGGCCTCGCAATTAGTGTTACCTTGGGTTAAGTTGTTACTGCCTTGGGTTAAGTGTTACTGGCTTGGTGTAAGTGTTACTGGCTTGATTTAAGTATTACTTCCTTCGGGCTGTTTTTTACTGCCTTCAGCCTTGATTTAATTTTTTTTACTTTTTTTCGGCCACCATTTTTTTTCTCGCTTAGTCGATTGTGAGAAAAAGGCAAAATTTGGCTCAAATTAACTTGCAACCTCACTCACAGGCTCCCTGTCTCTCCCCCTGTGCTGTGTGTGAGTGTGTAAGTGAATTTGAGTCATAATTGTGTTTTTTTGGTGGTCTTTCCAGTTGCGTGGTTTAGGCGTTTTATGTGCTTTCGGTCCAAAGTCCTACAGGGTGCACGATTGCAGTTGCATGGTTCAGTTGTTTTAAGTCCTTTGGCGCTCATTGTGGCCTCTCTCTGGCGGGCCTTGCAGGGCCGTGCCTCAACTGCTCACTTTGCTGCACGAGAGCCGCAAAACGTGAGCCCGTGCATTAACTCCTCGCGTCGCATTTGCAAA
The DNA here is from genome assembly GCA_027410445.1 of Discoglossus pictus. Classification (NCBI taxonomy): domain Eukaryota; kingdom Metazoa; phylum Chordata; class Amphibia; order Anura; family Alytidae; genus Discoglossus; species Discoglossus pictus. The sequence goes on along the minus strand of CM050168.1, from coordinate 199,988,339 downwards.
GCGTGACCAACATCGCAAACGTTCTGAACATTCGTAAGATCCACAACTATTACAGTGATTTGACTTTGGCAGTCCTTATTTCATGATTCACTGATGACAATTGTACTCGGTCATTTCAGGGTAAGATAGGAAAGACATTGCTCAAGTGAATATACCCACAGGGTACAGTCATATTTATAAAGATATTTCATTATTAAGGCCAACTATTTTTTCATTGTGGTTTTGTCTATCCCTTGTCAGGCAGGAAATGCAGGTTTAACATGATAGTGGGGGCAGGTTTCACTCCCTTGCAGAGTAGCCAGAGGTTATTTTGTTGCCATGACAAGATTATTAAATGAATCACATAGTACAGTTGCAGTGGATTCCCTCCATTGCACTCCCTGCCCATATCACAGCAGTTACTATACATGTGATGAGTGTACCAAAAATACAGTGTACTAAAAAATGGCATTAAAAAAAAAAAAAGATACTATGTTATGAGCAGTGGCGCAGCAGGTACAAAGCACCGGGGCCTACAACATGGTTAGGGGCCCTCTGCTATTGGCTATAAATGAGCAATATTCATTTATCATATGTGGATTGCTGATAATTAGTTTATCGAAAGGTGATCTCAACACTATAGGTGCTGATCATCTATATATTTTGGCTTTTATATTGACCCCAAGGGGTGATTAGAGAAATTGCAATTGGGACCCCACATGATCTGCACTGGGGCCCTCCATTCGCTAGCGCCGCCACTGCTTATGAGTGTACCTAAAATGCAGTGTTCTGAAAAACTTAGTTTTCAACTCACTTTAAAACATAGTCAAAGACACACGGCAGTCAGATATTTATAAGATGTTTTTAGAATCTAAAATAAATATAATATATTACTTTTATAGATACTGTGGAATTTGCCATCTTGTTTTTTGACGATTTATGTTCTGAGCTGGGAGAAGACTTTGAATGTAGAGGAGATACTACCTGTACAATGAAATGTGTCAGCTAAAATGGCCAGTGCTTTCATTAGGACTAATTGAAAGCTTATTGGTTTACAAACACACACCTTCCTGAAACAGAAGATGCCAGAAGCAGACCAGTAAAGGCACCCTGCAGTAAAGAGTAATTGCCTGTAAAAGTGAACAGATTAAAAGTAGTTACTTTCTGAAAACATTTAGAATATTATCAAGTTTTATACAAAGAACATTATAGAAAAAAAATGTGACTAAAGTTGTCCTTTAAAGGAATATGGAAATTTTACTGTGTTTCCCTTTACCTAATCTAACACCTGCTGCCTATATCAGAAACACACATTACATTGAGTCATTCTATACACATATGGATTAATTTTTTTAAACAATGGTTTCCACCCTTCCAGAGCTGCCTACATAGGCACCTGGTAGCTACCAATAGAAACACTGTATTCAGATATGTTGTTAACCCTATACTAACCTTCAAGCCAACAGCAGTATATTGCAGAAATCTGCCTCGCAATATCTGAGCTCCTCCTTGCTTCCTTGTGGAGGGAAAAACAACACATCCCATGATGCTCTGCTGCACAGTCTGACATCCCATGCATTGAAACAATGTTATAGCTGCCTGTGATAGGCCAAAACAGATTATGACTTTTATGCTAATTTAACTAATATTTTCAAGGGGCATGTATTATTAATTAATTATCAGTATGTATTAATCTGTGGTTTCCATCACTGCAATATTGAAACTTAGTTTACAAATAGCTTAGGGCAAGATTGGATTGTGGTGGATGAAGTTAGCATTACCTTTCTCACAGAACATCATTTTGCATGGGAATTTATGGTGGGGAATGCATTGTTACATTTATCTACATCTGCAGAGAATAGGCCAGACATCACTAAACTTTGCTGCGCCACAATCATCCCTGCTTTTGATAATCAGGCCTTGCAAAAAAATAATAATAATATTGTGTTGTACTGATAAATCATGCAATAACATGTATTGTTTGTCTGAGGAGAGGGAGAGGTGATAAGGAAGGTTTAATATATAATTTAAATTTACCCAGAAAAATTATGCAATTGATTTAATCAAATATAAACAAAAGTGTATTTCACAGGGGAGTTGCCTATGTGTCATGTGTGATCTAGTTTGTGTATCCTGTCCTTGCTAATGATAGGGGTGCTTAGTGCATCATTATATCACACAACTGGGTGTACCCAAGTAAACTAAACCACTCCCAGATATCAGATTTAGCAGATATTATATGACCACATGAATGAACCTTGTATGATTAATAAATCATAGCTTATATTCACTGGAACACAGTTATGATGGGGAGTTTGGATATTTACTAAATTAGAAATAGCAAAGAAAATCCCTAAATGAAATACAGTAAATTAAATATAAATATATAGATTTTAACGTGAGCTGGATCCCCATGTAAGCTCACCAGCACACTAAAAAAATCCAAGACTCTATTTTGAATTAATGTTGAACGACGCGGAGGCTGCACAGGCTCCCTGGGTCAGCCTGTAGCGTCACGTGACCCAGCGGAGCCTGTGAGGCTATCAGCCAATCAGGAGCGTCGGGGGCGTGTCGGAAGCCCGTTTTGCGCCATTGAACACAGCAGCGCGGTCTCCCGACTGGAATGGACGGAGGTCTGAGGTCCTGCAGCCAAAACGAAGTAGGAAGGTTTAATTACTGAGATTTTACCCCAGCTTACCAGCACATAAGGGGATATACTGATTGAGGCTTCTCTTGCTTGTTTTTCTTCCTCCGTTTTGTGTCTTTGTGTGTCTTGTCTGTGTGTGAGTGTTTTGTCTGTGTGTGTTCCTGTGTCTGTGTGTGCCTGAGCTTCTGCCTGTTGTTCCCCCTGTTTGTCCCCCTGGTAGTATTTAATATGGATCCAGAAGGCTTAGAAGCTTTGCTGGCTGAGGTTAGGACCCGTGCCTTAAGCCAAGGGGTCAGGTGGGTGCAGGACAGGCTGGGACCTCCCATGCCTTCTGCGCTTGGAGCTCAGCACATTGAACAGGAACAGCCTGCGGTGGCTGGTGTCCTAGCCAATTCTGATGCCTCCAGGGAAATTTTTTCCCATCCCACCACTGTAGGGCTGCCAGACCCCCGTCCATCGGGTAGCAGAGACACAAGAGATGGGGGGGGTACAGGTCAGGGCGGCCGGGACCCCATACCCCCCAGGCAGGCGAGCGCCAGGATCACGGGCGGTGGGGGTGAGGGCCTAGCACTCCGGCCACCACCTGCCAACTTGCCTAAAGGTCCTAGGCCGCGACAAAGGTCGAGAAACACCCCTCTAACACCCCGTAAGGGGGGTGCAGGGGGTAAGAGAAAAGCCGGGAGTCCTAAAAAGGCTCCTACAGGCCCTCACGGTGCCAAGCAGACGGTCCCTGGGGTTTCCCTCATTAACAGTGCTTCTGGTACTTTACAGGGACACCCAACTGGCAGTGAGAGGAGCATGGCGACGACGAGAGAGAGAAGAGACGGGGTGATCAGAGAGATGAATAGCCAAGACAGCATGGTCATGATTGATGACATGCCTGTGACAGCGGCAGTGGCGAGGCTAGGACGCCCCACTCGAGCTAAGAAGGCTACGAGCAGGTACAGTCCGCTACTATTTACGCACACACCGCTAAGACGTAGCAGAGTAGAGACTGAGGGCGATACGGTTAGGCCACAGCGCAAAGGGTCTAAGACTGACCAACATCTGGATATTCCAACGCCCGAGGAAGTCTCAGGGGAACCCCTACAGGGGGCGGCGGAGGCAGTACTAGCCTACTCCAGCCGCGCAAGCTTAGGTGACCAGGACCGTTCCTCAGACGAGGAAAGGGCGGTATGGGCACGGGCATGCAGGTCGCGGAGAGCTAGTGACTGTTCTTCTTGTACCCACAGATCCAGAAGGAGATCCAGGTCGAGAAGCAGAAGATCTTGTCGGTGCAGCTGTGCTTGCACTGGATCTGAGAGGAGGAGCCCGCAGAGGGCCAGACGGTCAGAGTCCCCGGAGCGTCAGGAGAGACGCGGGGATACTCCGTTGGCCGTATCTACTCCAAAGCTTCCAGAAGCAGGTGAGCGCTCAGAGTTGAGCTGCGCAGCAGACAAGGGAGGTTTTATTGGGTCATTAAAGACTCTACTAGCTGCGCACAACATTGCGGTTAGCGAACACGAAATGGGAGCTTGGATAGGGGGGCTAGCAAAGGGTGCATGGTCCCAGCCAGCAGCGGTAGTGGTGCCAGCGAGCGCGAGCGAGGCGTTAGCTAGCTTGCGCGCGCCTGAGCCGGTAGGCAATGCGATTGCAGCAATAGGGAATACCAATGTGGGAGTTACTGACGCAGCCATGAGACCTAAAGTCCTATGCTCGTTGGATAACTTAGGTGCACACCTTACACAGGATGTCAAGGAAAAGATCTGGAGGAGGGAATTTATAGAGTTGTTTTCCCTTCTCCCTATGTCTAGGCAAACAGATTTGGCCGAGAGGGGCCCCAGGGAGGGGAAATCTTTTGCTAGGCTGCCCAGGACGTTTGATACCTGGCTGCAAGCATTTTCTATCTGGGCTTGCGTACTGTGTGAGCGGCACCCCGAACAGAGTTCGGGATTATTCGTTTACATAGATGAAATTCGGAATGCTCACAAGGTCTATGGGGGTACGGCCTGGTGGCGGTACGACGAGGAATTCCGGCAATACTTGGCCTCAAGGCCAAGCATGGCTTGGAGTGACAAAGCGGTGGCGTACTGGCTAAACATCATGACACCCATGAGAGTCACGACGCCCTTTCGGAGCGGGGCCGGTGGAGCCAAGGGCCCCACCCAAGCCTCAGGAGCAGGCCTTAAGACCTGTTTTGCGTATAACGAGGGGGTCTGTAGATGGGCACCTAACTGCAGGTTTAAGCATGCATGCTCAAACTGTGGAGGTGAACACCCCCTGTCTAGATGCGGTAGACCAAAAGAGGGAGGCAGGGGCGAACCTCTCGCAAAGGGGCAGGACGCCCATACGCCTCCCCGCCATGCTGCCGTGGCTAAAACGCTACGGTAAATTGGCAGGCACCGCCGAAGCGGCGCGCCTGTTGGAGGACGGGTTCCGAGAAGGATTCCGGATTCCATGCGGGGTCGACATTCAAGGTTTTCTTGTCCCAAACCTGAAGTCGGCTAGGGATTTCCCAGGGGTAGCTAAAGCTAAGGCGCTTAATGAGGTAAAATTGGGGAGGATGGCAGGGCCATTTGCGGCCCCGCCTATCCAGGGATTAGTCGTATCTCCACTCGGGGTGGTCCCCAAGAAGGAGAAGGGTAAATTTAGATTGATCCAGCATCTCTCCTACCCCAGGGGTCGTTCGGTAAACGATGGCATATCAAAAGACCAGGCTACTGTGTCTTATGAGTCATTTGACCGGGCGGTCGACCTGGTGAGGCGGGAGGGCCAGGGGGCCCTTATGGCGAAAGTGGACATCGAGGCAGCATTCAGACTGCTCCCCGTACACCCGTCAAGCCATCGGTTGCTGGGGTGCTTCGTAGACGGAAGTTACTTCGTCGACTTATGTTTACCCATGGGATGCTCGATATCCTGTGCTTACTTCGAGGCCTTCAGCAAATTTTTACAATGGGTTGTGAGCATCCAGGCGGGGTACAAGAGTGTTACCCATTACCTGGATGACTTCCTTTTCGTTGGCCCAGCGGGAAACGACGCTTGCCGTTTCATGCTGGAGGTGTTTACCGAAATCTGTACAGAATTTGGGGTACCACTGGCCCATGACAAGACGGAGGGCCCTACGGAGCAATTGACTTTTCTAGGGATTCGGATCGACTCCTGCAAAATGGAGTGCAGTCTTCCCTTAGAGAAGGTGGTAGACATGCAAGCGGAGATTAAGGCGCTACTGGGCGCACGGAGGGTAACCCTGCGGCGGCTTCAATCAATATTGGGGAAGTTGAATTTCGCATGCAGAATTATCCCCATGGGGCGGATATTCTGTAGACGGATGTCGCTGGCTACGGTAGGGATTGCGAAGCCGCATCATTTCCTAACAGTCTCTAGGGCCATGCGTGATGATGCAAGGGTATGGGCGATGTTCCTTGCAGATTTTAATGGGCGGGTGCTCCTTCAAAAGGAGGGCGCCACCAGCGCAGAGCTAGATCTCCACACCGATGGGTCCGGACCAATTGGTTGTGGGGCTTATCTCCAAGGGAGATGGTGCGCTGCGGCGTGGCCGGAGGAATGGGAAGAGGCGGGTTTACTGCAGAACTCTACATTCCTTGAGCTGTTTCCTATGGTGGTAGCAGTGCACTTATGGGGTGCCTGTTTCAGGGATAGGCGAGTCATTTTCCATTCGGGTAATAAGGGGTTGGTTGAAGCCGTGAACAACATCACGGCAGCATCCGTACCGGTGATTAGATTGCTCCGGCATCTTGTGCTATGTTGCCTTCGCTTGAACATATGGTTTCAGGCAAGACATGTGACAATAGTGGAAAACGGAATTGCTTACGCCCTCTCTCGGTTTCAGGAGGATCGCTTCAGGGCGCTGGCTCCTTGTGCGGACGCCCTGGGGGAGCACATCCCCGAGGAGCTTTGGGAGCTTGGAGCTGTCAGGTAACGAGACTCGTGAGACAGTCTGTTGCCCCAGCGACGTGGAACGCTTATAGACGTGTGTGGGCAAAATGGGATAGTCTAGTGGCACTGGCAGGTGGTGCCACGACGGAAGACAAGAGCGTAGGGATCCTGCTTTGGTACCTGCTGCGGTGCGCCGAGCAAGGCGAATCAAGAACCGTAGTAGGGAGACAGGTCACGGCGCTTGCTTTTCTGTTTAAGCTTGCTGGGCAGAGGGACCTTACAAAGGAGTTTCTTGTGCGCAAGGTGGTGCCCGGAATGTTCAGCGGGGCGCAAAGGCCAGATAGTAGGCGGCCAATAACATTTGCGCTGTTGCTGAGTTTGGCTCAGGAGTTGGTGGTGGTTTGCAGGAACCCCTTTGAATCCCTAGTTTTCCGAACGGCTTTTTCCCTGGCGTTCTTCAGAGCGTTTAGGATAGGGGAGTTAGTCGCGAACAGTAGACACGGTTCGGGGGGTCTGCAATTGGTGGATACCTGCCTCAGGGAAGGTATGGTGGTTGCGGAGGTCAAAGACCGACCAAGTGGGTAAAGGAAGAGAAGTTGTTCTGCATGAGGTTGGCACGGAGTGTTGCCCATATGCATGTGTAATGGAGTACCTTAAGCAGCGACCGGCGGGACGGTGTTCGCTGCTGGTACACGCCGATGGAACGGCACTGTCTACGTATCAATTTAAAAGAGTTTTAAAAAGCGCACTGCATCGGCTCGGTTTCAAGCAGTCTGACTTCGGAACACACTCCTTTCGGATTGGAGCTGCCACTGAAGCGGCTAGGTTGGGGTTGCCCGACGCGACAGTGAAGCGCATCGGGAGGTGGGACTCAGACCGTTTTCGTTCCTATGTACGGCCAAATGCAGTGGTTTAATGGTGTTGCTTTCTACTTTCAGGGGAACAGAAGCAACTATGGATTGTGGGCCATTCATACGTGTACTGGGCCCATAGGTTAGCCGCAGTTACCGAAGAAAAGGCACAACTGGGCTTTCCTGTTACGGACTTACGCGTAAGGTGGTGTGGCATTCGGGGTCTGCGATGGGCGCAGCTCGACGGTCTCTTGGAAACTTACGCGCAGCGTTACGGTCAGCCCAGTGTGATAATACTTCATGCCGGCGGGAACGATTTGGGGACAGTTCCCATGAGACGAATGCTAAAAGTGATGAGACGAGACATCGAGAAATGGGTGAAGAAGTTCCCTAGGACGTTCCTTATCTGGTCTGAGATGATTAAGAGAAGATCATGGCGTAATGCGCGCGACCCAGTATGTTTGGATAAGGCTAGACAGAAGATTAACCAGCAGATTGCGAGTTTTGTGAGAAAGCAAGGTTTCGCTGCCATCTGGTATAAAGATTTCGAACCGGTCAGCGCAGATGATTTTTTCGCAAAAGATAAGGTTCATCTTACGGAAATAGGGTATGAGTTGATGATGTTGGAGTTTAGGGAGAGTGTTTTGCGGGCCTTGGCTTTAATGTCCAGCAGGGGGGGATCGCAGCCTCGGGAGGCGTCCCTCGCATGCTCCGTGGCGGGAGGTAAGTTGCCCGGCCCACTGGCCTAAAGGGGCGATGGCCCCACCTCACAGGGCGTGCTTAAGGATAAGCATTGGGGCTTTGGGCAGGGCTCAAAGCGTGAGGTCACTGTTCGTGGCCGGGCTCCTCCCCCGGAAGGAAAGGACTAAATTAGTCATTTAAATAAGTTACGGTTGTTGTTTACATTGTTTCAAAATAAAGCTGTGGCCCGTTGTTTCTCCCAACTCAAGTTGTCGTGTCAGTTATTCCATCAACTAGCCTAAATGGATCATGCATGGGTTAAGCAACAAACTAAAGAAAACTTTATTAATAAAAAAAACTAAAAGTAAAAATAAAAAGATATATATATATAAATATTAACATATCTTACATTACAGACTATAAATGACCCCTTCATATGAGAAATCCCGTTCTTATTTAGAGGGGAACGAATTCTACCAATATATATCACATATAATAGTTGTCAAACTACGAATCGTTGTCACGCGAAGCGAGGGACGCAGTTTGGTCCGCAAATGCGGCCCCTTACAAAGTGAGTCATTGCGTATGATATATCGCGAGATTTAAGATTCAAAGTTTGGATATTTGATTATTATCGAACATTACAAATAATAAAACCTGTGCACATTTAAATATCCATTATTAATTTAAATATTTCAGTGAAATTATGGACACTATGAAATATATACATACATGTCTTAAATAATCAGTCATTGATTATTCCTGTTGCAATTCAGAGGCACTTGCAGGAACTGTGCTGGTTATAAATTGACTTTATCATGACCACACATGTAACGGTGACTGCGCCAGTAATACATATGGCCCCCTCAGCTACACTACACACAAATAGTAAAGCAGAATCTGCCTGCTTCATAGAGAAAACAATAACTAATCACACATGTTCATGAATATGATATGTTTCTTCTTGTTAAATATAAGTATTAATGTGTGTAATGTTCAGATAGAAAAACATATATATTTAAATAAAAATGTGAGAAACATTAAATACTTAATAAACTCGTCAAAAACTAAAATTCACCAAAAATGAAGACATACCTATTTGTGCCACCCGTTATAAGTGACTGTACCCAAACAAATTAGCTAACTTGATTCTTGTAGGCATAACTCAGCAACTAATTTATAGAGAACTGTAAAGATGACCTTTCCACTATTTGTTACTGTGAGGATCTGTCATGGGACTATATGTGATATGTGTTAATATTTTACTTACTGGGGTTAGAGAAAAGTTTTCAAGATACATCAGTAATGACATTTTAATTTGTATAAGTCTTGCTTTGAATCATCTGCGGAAATAGTATTCTACCACAGATGTGGTCAACGTTATGGTAGGATATTAAAGTACCAAAAAAATATGAATATAGAAGTTCCTTGAGGTGAACATTTTTTTTAAATTTAGTAATAAAATAGCTTTAGTTTTACTAGATTTTTGGCTGTCATTCAGCTCAAGCGATCCTTCCAAGACTCTGTTCTTGTTATCAGTATTTAGCTCATTATTGATAAATGGATCATTTGATTAATAACTTACCTTTGCGTGTGACTTCTACAGTGTCAATCTTTGAACAGCCAGACTCCAGATGCTTTATGTAAAAGGAAGACATTCAGCCATTAAATATCAATAAAAACACCAGTCTGATGAAAGTAGTAGTCAATTAAGTGCTATTTTTCTAGAACTAAAAGACATTTCTCAGTGATTTCCATTTTGAGACATTTAGCAAAGGAAAAGTCCTGAAGGTGGCAGTGAGAGGAGGTAATAAGAGAAGATTACAGAAGAAGGTCATTAACAGAGTGAGGAGGGCAGTTGGGGGAGTATTTAGAGACAAAGCGAGAGATATCAGAGGGTGCATTATTTATAAGGGCTTTATATGTTAGGGTAATTATTTTACATTTTATTCTGGAGGCTATGGGAAATCAGTGGAGTGACTGACAGAGAGGAGCTGGGAAATCAGTGGAGTGACTGACAGAGAGGAGCTGCAGACACTGAGCGCTGAGTATGGTAGACGAGTCTAGTGCATGCATTCATTATGCATTGGAGTGGAGACAGAAGGGTGATGGGGAGGCCAGCAAGGAGAGAGTTGCAGTAGTCGAGGTGATTAATTATAAGATTTTGTTAGTGATTGTATGTGAGGTATGAAAGAGAGGGAAGGGTCCAGTAGAACCCGAAGACAACGAGCTTGGGAGGTGGGAGTGATGATGGGATTGTCAACAGTGAGGGATGTTTGAGGAGTGGAAACTATGGTAGAGGGTGGGAAGATTAGCAGCCAAGTCTTCGACATGTTGAGTTTGAGTTGACAGTTGGACATCCAGGAACATATGCTAGCAAGGCAGTTGGCAACTTGTGCTAGAGGAGAGGGGGGTAGATCTGGAGTGGAGAGGTAGATTTGAGTGTCATCTGCATAGACATGATAATGAAATCCAAAAGTTTATATTAGATTACCAATGGAGGATGTATAGATGGGGAAAAGGAGGGAGAGAAAATGAGGGGGCCTAGGACTGAATTTCGGTGTACGCCAACAGCTAAAGGGTGATGTGTTCAATCTTCTAGGTCTGATGTGACCCATGAGAGAGCAGTGTCAAAGATGCCAAGAGTGAAGAGAATTTGGATTAGAAGAGGGTAATCAACTCTATCAAAGGCAGCAGGGAGATCTAGGAGAATTGTAATAGAGAAGTGACCCTTTGACTTGGCGATGGGCAAGTCATTATTGACTTGTGAGAGATGTCTCTCTGGAGTGCTTCTAATATTGTTAGTTTGGTACATATTTGACAAACAAGATTATTTTTCTTGACCTCCTTTAAGATTAAATACATTTCTAGTTGTGTTAATAGCACCTCTTTAAGCAGTGGCTCAGAGATTCTGACTGTGACACATATTTTCAGTACTTACTGGGTATTGGGGTCAAGACATCACATCAAATATGCATTCATGCATTGTGCCAAAGGAAAACAATGTATTGTGTTCTTTAAATGAGCACTATGATCATATTTTTAACATGTACTGTTTTTGAAGAACTACACCTGCAAAAAAGAAACAGACTTTGAATGTTATAAAAATAATACAACCAGTTTATTAGCTTTGATATGCATTTATGCTGATGTTTAATCTGTCATTTTGTTTTTAGCAGATAAACTAAATCGGATATTGGGCAAAAAGTTAACAAAAGAGCAAACAGGAAAAATTAGACAAACAGTAGTTTTTTAAAATGACATTGCAAACTTTACAATTATGGTATTATGAAAAACTAGAGGTGGTAACAAGTACTATTCATCTGACTTATTTTTTACAGAAAACTTAGAATCAGGTTTTTAAATGTGTCTATCAATCAGCATTTTTGATCCTCCTAAGGAGCCATTGTTTTCTGTTAGAGTGTAATCATTACTAATGACTCCCTGGGGCAGTGGTGAACCTGAGAATGGAGGGCCCTGGTGCAAAAAAATAAAATTGGGCCCCTCACCCAAGTGGGTTGTGAAATTGTGATTGCCCTGGGCCCTTCTGTTACCAATTCACTCAGTGCCCCTCCCCAAGATCTCTTCCCATTACACACCCATCCCCAAGACCCCTTGCCATAACAGAAGCCCTCTCCAAGACCCCTTCCCATAAAATAACCCCTCTCCAACACTGTTTCCCATAACAGCATTCCTCCCCAAAACCCTTAACCACTGCCTACAGCTCCTTGACACACTATGGAGGGCCCAGAGAGTCAGTGGTGGGTTAGGTCAGTGTGGGGGGCCCTGGTGCAGTGCACCACCTGCAAAAATGGTAGCTCCACCCCTGCCATGGGGGTCTGACAATGAGTAGAATGACAACAAATTCTGGATATTGTTCAAAGCCCAAACAAATTGCTAGAAGCACTCACAGTTTATACAGATTACACAATCCATATTTCATAACATAAAACAAAAAGCTATGTTACTGCATATACTGCTAATTTTGCTTCATTTAAAAAAAAAAAAGTGGTTTCCTTTTGCAAGTGCTGTGCATTTATGTAAATCAATTTCCTGCCTACTAAACAATTTTGCACTTTGTATGAGTGTACAACTGAAAGTTATTTGCACCAATGTCATTCAGAAATATCACTGCAGTGTGCAGAAATAAATCAATATTAACTTTACAGGTAATGAATAACTAGACTTGGTAAGATTTTTACAAATCTGCTGAGTTAGAAAGCTACAGTTGTAGATGGGGCGATCACGCCCTTCAGTGTAACAAAGGTGTGCTGATATGTCCAAGTGAGTCATATTACTCATATAATCTGTGCACTTGCATCAGGGATTGGCCTCTCTCTGCTTCCAGGACCTTCATTCCAAAGAGTAGAGAGGGAGAGCCACAGTCGGGCATGTCGTGGTGTGTTTATTTCAATAACCTTATTATATTCAAAGGCTGCTGGTTAAGCTACACTAGTTTTGCAGCACACACCCATTGTAACTCATCAGTGCTCTTCAAACAACCTTACAAGCCTGACAGGAAGGTCTGGGCCTGCTTCGGTGCCTCCCAACCATTTCATAGTTAAAAAAAGATTCATGGTAGAATATCTCAGTTCATATTTTACACTTTATGTATTTTGTCCGCTCTCCACGCAGTAAAACATTGGAAAACTTGGATTCATACATAACAAGAGCCTCAGGTTATAAAGGAACATTATAGTTCAATAAAAAACTGCCAGAGTGTGAAATATAAAACAAACTAATAATATTAGTAGCCGTGTAAGCAAAGGGAAATAAGAATGTCTTAAATATTTATGTATAAAATATCCATTTTGTCTTCCATCAATTCCTGAGATTCTAAAACGAGTGTTTTTGGCATCTATCGGTGACCAGAAGCAGACGGCTTGCATCAGTAAATACAAGCCCTAGTCTCCAGAAATGTAAATGCCTCTCTCTCACACATACAACCTACACCAAAGTATCATGAATGCTCTGAGGGTCCAGCAAAGGCATATAAATTGTATTTTTTTTTTTTTTTAAAACTAGCTTTATGACATTTTTCCTGCCCATATTAGACTCAAAGGGCCACATTCAATTCAATTTGCAGACAGCCGAATGTCTGGGCACGAGTTGCGCGCTCCTGTTTGTCTCCGATTGCGATGCTATTCAATTGCTGAAGGGCGCGAGTTATGGGCCCCAAGCCAAAACCGTAAACCATGTACTGGTTCGGAGCAGTTCAGGGCGGGAACCTGATCAATTCAGCAAGCCCGTAACCGCCCATTTCGAATCAGCCAATAGAAAATGAGACTGTCATTATTACAGCAGTAAGACATGGAGGTTATATGTCAATTAATTAGGTTTGGGGGTCTGATATGCGATCAGACTTGCAAAACATTAAAAATACAGAATTATGAAAATTAATGTCAATACTGTTCTAGTCCATATGGGTGGCCTGATATGTAACTCATTGATACCTCTAATCGATTTAACCCCCAAATTACACATTAAAATTGAATATCAAAATAGCTTGCAACCTCACTACAGGCTTCCGGATCTCAAATTCGCTCAATCGAATGTGGCTCAAAGTTTTCAATCCTTTTTTTTATTGTACAGTGGCTCCTTAAGTAGTGATACCAGATGATATGAAAAGATGAAAAGCATATTTTTAGAATTCTAGTTTAATACAGAAACAGATGTGTGGAAATACACATTTTTGCCTGATACAACATAGATTGCCATGTACTTAGAATTAAAGGGCCAGTATTATATGAACACGTTCTGGATTGCCACCTTGTCGCGGTGAAGGGGCTTGTGTACCTCTGTGAAAGATCGCTCAAGATGGGCAGGTCATAGCAGAGAGGTCCACTGGATAAAGAACTGGTAAACCACTCCAGTATATTGCCAAGAAAACCCTATGGATAAGCACAGCTTGAGATTTATTGATAGATGTGCCTGGTGTGCTGCGGTCCATAGATTAATGGAGAGTCAGACACGACTGAATGACAAATTATACAAAAAATAAATCTTTACTTGAATATGTACAGTTCTATTAGCATACAGGGCTGGTTAAAGTATCCGTGTAAATTTTTAAAAATATATACTTTTTTGAAGACCTGCACTTGACTATGAAAAAAAAATAACACAACCTCTAATTTATTTCCTTATATACACAATTATGCCACAGTGGAAATTACTATTTTGATTTTTGCTGATCAACTTCATGAGGTGGTAGGAAATGTTGAATACAGAGGAAGCCTCTATCTGCACAATTGAAATATGATTGCTAAAATCACCAGCACTTTCAATAGGGCTAATGGAAATTGAATTTGTTTACAAGGACACAACATTCTGAGTAAAGTAGGTGACATTATAAGGGCAAGAAAAAAAATAGAGCACAGCAGAAACGAAACATTTAATACAAAAGTTAATGTTTATCTTTTTTCTTTCTAAAGACATTTTGACCTTTATCACGATTAATTATTCATAAGAGCATATAGAAAAAAATGACTACTGTGTTCCTTTAAAGGGCAAGCTTGTATTAAATAACTCCTACAGAAGATTAATTATCTACATAAAAAATATGAAACTTTTTGTCACTGAAACAAAGAATACTGAGCTGGTTGGATTAAAAGTTAAAGAGCCAGCTCAAGGATGCGTTCTAACCTGTGAAAATTATATTTATGTATCTGTGTTCTTCAGTAGATCATGCACTTAACATATGGAGTTCTTGCAGAAATAAAAGGCAAGTGCTAAGATGTGTACACATATATTTGAGTTTCCAAGTTAATTATTTCATATAAGATCTACTCGTGTGTAGGTGAAACTTCTGCTTTAACTAGAAGTATCAGTTTTTAGAAGAACAAATGAATAAAAGAGGATTTGAAAGAATCAAAATCACATTTTGAGAATCTTACATGTTGTTTAATATAGAAACTAATTTGCAGAAATAGGTATGTTTACCTGATACGTTGTAATGGATCTTGTATTTTAATTAAAGGGACACTGTCAACTGAAAACTTTGCATGAATGTGCATTAAAATTAGGAGTGGGTTAAAGGAGAAATTCCACCTAAACACAATTTGCTCTTATATAAAAGGAGTAGGTTTAAAAATGTCCATAAAAGCAAAACATGTGATGTGAGCTGCCACAGTTTAGAACTGAAGTGGTAGCTTTTTATTGGCATCTTACCTTTTTACATAGTAAAGTCACACAATCAGAATTCTAAGTGTCAGAGACAGAATTGGAACATCATTTTGTTATTATGGAGCAGTAAATGACAAGCTAAGCAAGTTCAATACATTTTACATAGACAGTTAATGCTCTCTAGGTGTGGTCTTTCATATATCAGATACTTACAGAAACAGTGGTCATATACATACAAATTACAATTTTGAAGAACTGCACATGACAATATGCACCAGGCTTTTAGAACGTAAACAAAATAATACAACCTCTAATCTATATTCTTTTATATTCAATTTTGCTGCTGTCTGCACAATGGGAAGTTAATGGCAGTTAACCCTGCCAATGCTCTTATCAGACCTAAATAAAAACTTAATTAGTTTAAAAGGAATTGTTTTCAAATGTAAATACAAAACCTATAGGACTTTCTAACATATACAAATTGCAATGAGATTGTAACCTTATCTACAAATCTCAGTCAATTAGTGAAAGGCCTATCCAAAGTCCTTATTCACCAAGGTCTTCTTTATCTGAGATATATTGTTATCAGTCTCAAGCCTTTTGCTCAAATCCTCTGTAGTAGACGGAAAAACTGGAAGGGAGGAGAGCAAAAGAAGACCTGCTAGTGAAGTAAATAAAAAAATATTTATTTCATGCAAGGTAAATAGCTACTTCCCCTTCTAGATCACTACCATGTCGTGTTGAAGGTGCTTGTGTACTTCAATGAAACTGTGCGCTATAACGTGTATGGTCACCCAAGATGGGCAGGCCATAGCGTAGAGGTCAGACAAATTGTGGTCCACTGGATAAGGGACTGGCAACCCACTCCAGTATCTTCTCCAGGAACACCATATGGATAAGCACAACCAGAAACACAGATAGATATGCCGGGGTACTGCAGAACATATGGTCACTGAGAGTTGACATGACTGAAGAACTGAATAACAAAATAACTACTTACAAAATAAATATCAAAAGCTCAGTTATATAATAGGTCCACTGATACACCTCATACAGACTGTATAAAACACGTTTGATCCAGATATGACTTCCTCCGAGGTATTATTATAGAGTACTGTATATGAAAGATAGGGTATAATTAAGCCAAAATTAATATGGGACTTGTATATATCATACATGTCATATACTAATAATACTGTAATAATATTTTGGAGGAAGTCCTATCCAGACTAAAAGTGTTGGATTTTAACCCGTATCTATAAGCTTTTTCAAGATTTATTTTGTAAGGAGATTTCTGCCTTGTCGTTTGCTCTACTCTCTTCCCTGTTTATTAATTTAGAAGAACACATCTTAGAAAGTAATAAGCAGAAGCTAGGAAGAAAGCAAAATGGTATAAGAAAACAAAAAAATAAAAGGTAGATCATCTTATCTATTTTCTCTACAATATCAAAGCTTCTATTCTGCTGCATGGTTACACATTACTCTTCCTTTGAAGGCTCTCTCATAATTTTAGTTGCAGTTCCAGAAAAAAATAAAAAACAGCAGTAAAATCATAAAATAAAATCATAGAATAGATTATGGAAAAACTGACTGGTTCAAGATTGGGAAAGTAGTATGACAAGTTACCCTATCGATTTAATTAATTAATTAATTTACTGAATACATCATGTTAAATGTTGGGCTACATAAATCAAATGCTGGAATTAAAATCCCTGGGAGAAATATCAACAACCTCAGACATACAGATGATATCCCTTTAATGGCTGAAAGTAAGGAACCTGTTGGAAGAAGGTGAAGAAAGTGTAAAGGCTGGTTTACTGCTTTACTTTAAAAAAAAAGACTAAGATCAGTTTAGTTATTCCTTGGCAAACAGGTGGAAGCAAACCATGGAGGAAGTGACAGATTTTATTTTCCAAGGTGCCAACATTTTTGCAGATGGTGACTACAGCCACGAAATCAAATGACATTTGCTACTCGGAAGGAAAGCTATGGCCAATCTGGACAATTTATTAAAGAGCAAAGACATCACAATGGTCCGCAAAGGTCCAGACAGTCAGATCTATGGACTTTCCGATAATAAGACCTGGGCCATAAAGATGGCAGAACAGCGGAGGACAGACACTTGAATTGTGGTGTTGGAGAAAACTATTGAGTGTTCCCTGGACTGCAAGAAGATTAAACCAATCCATGCACAAGGAAATAAAGCCATACTGCTCAGTGGAATGATTCATAGTAAGACTACAGAACACCAGGAACATTTTGTGTCTGGTTGTGCTTATCCAAAAGAGTTTCTTGGCAAAGATTCTGGAGTGCGTTGCCAGTTATGTTGTGGTAGTGAGCACAATAGTGTGGGACTTGTCAAAAGAGAGGGACCTGATGTACCTGCCCACAATCAGCAATGAATTTCTGGGATATATTCAGAAGTTGTTTTTTTTGCGTGAGTGACTTTTTACTGTTATATTACACTATATGTCATCCTGACTAAAGCCTAGGTGAAATAAATCAATTATTATTTATTATTATTATCGTTTATTTGTAACGTGCCAACATATTCCGTAGCGCTATGCATAAGTTAAGTTCCAGGCAAAGACAAATTCAAAATTAACACATTGCAAAGAAGCATTTTAGAAAAATATTAAAGGACCACTGTGACTAAATATTTAAAATATACTATTTCAAAGAACAAAATATGAAAATAAAATTATACTTCATGCATGTATTACCTTTTATATTCCATGATGCTGTTGTGGGATCTACCATTTTAGTTTCTGGTAGCTATCATCCTGAGATACTGATTGAATTGAAAGTTTCTATCTACACAATGTTAATCCGGCATCTGCATCTGACAGAGCTTTCAGTAGATAGCTACAAAGAGCTCATTGGCAGACAGAACTAGTTAATATTATCAGATATACAGTGACTTGCAAAAGTATTCACCCCCCTGACTTTTTACCTATTTTGTTACATTACAGCCTTAAGTTCAAGATTTTGTTAATCTGAATTTTATGTGATGGATCAGAACACAATAGTCTAAGTTGGTGAAATGAAATGAGAAAAATATATACATAAAACTATTTTTTAGAAATAGAAAACAGAAAATCGGCATGTGCGTATGTATTCACCCCCTTTGTTATGAAGCCCATAAAAAGCTTTGATGCAACCAATTACCTTCAGAAGTCACATAATTAGTGAAATGATGTCCACCTGTGTGCAATCTAAATGTCACATGATCTGTCATTACATATACACACCTTTTTCAAAGGCCCCAGAGGCTGCAGCACCTAAGCAAGAGGCACCACTAACCAAACACTGCCATGAAGACCAAAGAACTCTCCAAACAAGTAAGGGACAATGTTGTTGAGAAGTACAAGTCAGGGTTAGGTTATAAAAAAAAACACATAAATCTTTGATGATCCCCAGGACCACCATCAAATCTATCATAACCAAATGGAAAGAACATGGAACAACAGCAAACCTGCCAAGAGACGACCGCCCACCAAAACTCACGGACCGGGCAAGAAGGGCATTAATCAGAGAGGCAGCACAGAGACCTAAGGGAACCCTGGAGGAGCTGCAGAGATTCATAGCAGAGACTGGAGTATCTGTACATAGGACGACAATAAGCCGTAAGCTCCATAGAGTTAGGCTTTATGGCAGAGTGGCCAGAAGAAAGTCATCACTTTTATCAAAACACAAAATGGCACGTTTTGAGTTTGCGAAAAGGCATGTGGGAGACTCCCAAAATGTATGAAGGAAGGTGAGACTAACTTGAACTTTTCGGCCATCAAAGAAAACGCTATGACTGGCGCAAACGCAACACATCACCCAAAGAACACCATCCCCACAGTGAAACATGGTGGTGGCAGCATCAGGCTGTGCGGATGTTTTTCAGCAGCCGGGACTGGGAAACTGGCCAGAGTTGAGGAAAAAATGAATGGTGCTAAATACAGGGATATTCTTGAGCAAAACCTGTACCACTCTGTGTGTGATTTGAGGCTAGGATGGAGGTTCACCTTCCAGCAGGACAATGACCCCAAACACACTGCTAAAGCAACACTTGAGTGGTTTAAGGGGAAACATGTAAATGTATTGGAATGGCCTAGTCAAAGCCCAGACCTCAATCCAATAGAAAATCTGTGGTCAGATTTAGAGATTGCTGTTCACAAGGACAAACCATCCAACTTGAAGGAGCTGGAGCAGTTTTGCAAGGAGGAATGGGCAAAAATCCCAGTGGTAAGATGTGGCAAGCTCATAGAGACTTATCCAAAGCGACTTGGAGCTGTGATTGCCGCAGAAGGTGGCTGTACAAAATATTGACTTTAGGGGGGTGAATAGTTATGCACATTGACTTTTTCTGTTATTTTGTCCTATTTGTTGTTTGCTTCACAATAATAAAAAAATAAAAATAAACATCTTCAAAGTTGTGGACATGTTCTGTAAATTAAATCATACAAATCCTCAAACAATCCATGTTAATTCCAGGTTGTGAGGCAACAAAACATGAAAAATGCCAAGGGGGTGTAGTGTCCCTTTAAGTTGTTCAAAACTGTAAATACTGTACTATGTAATGTGAATATGACCCTTTATATATTTCCTGGTATCCAACATGTATATAATGTTTACATCATATTACATACTCATTCCACCAACCATTCATAGTATAGTTTCCTTACTTTTAAAGGCAATGTTTACATACCATGGCGCATTACATTGGCATTTCATTATAGGAAGTGATTCTTGTGAGTAGACAAAGGCTAAATCAAACGAAGCATTCTTTGAATATCATGTTTGGCTAATAGAGGATGGGATCAAATACCGGAGACATGAGTTAGAAATGTTTAACATATCTCCAGGCAGGGGGGGACAGGAAAATGTTGCATCTGCACATTGAACAGATAAGTTCAGAAGATATGAACACTGACCAAAGAGTCAGATCCTAACACACCATTCTGAACTTTAGACATTGTTGCAGAACCATGCTATTTCCTTAAAGGGAAAATGCAAGAGAAGCGTATTCTGAACTGAATGTAATTAAATTTAAGGCCACATTTACCCTCACTACCCAAAAAATAACTTTTGAAACTTTTTATTATTTGGTCAACTCTAAGTGGATTCACTTTTTAATGTCTGCCTGTTCCATTCCTTTCCTCTTGGTGTCATATTCGATTGCAGTTTATTGTATAAAGCTGGCAGTACTGCTTTGATCCAGAACCTTGTAAATAGTAGATAAGGAGCTTTTGGAATGAGCATTTCTACTACATGACTGTGCTCAATTGCAGCAGTGCCCATAACTAAACCGTGAAGGAGATTATGGAGGATTGAAAATAAAAAAACAGACAGAAGATGGAAGTGAATAATAATAAAAAGTAGAATTTTTAAAAACTTTGGCGGCAAATGTGGCTTTAATTTTTTTTTACTAGCACTATGGGTTCCCTGGTGGTCCAGTGGTTAGGATTTGGTGCTTTCAGCTGTGACCTGTGTTCAATTCCAGTCAGGGAACCAAGAGGTCACACTACCGTGAAGCCATGCAGGGTTGGGTCTGGTCAGTGGGAGACCACCTAGGAATACCAGGAGCTGTATGCAGAAGGAACTGGCAACCCACTCCAGTATCTCTGCCACGAATACCAAGTGGATCAGTATGGTGAGTTGCAGTCCGTGAGGTTACAGAGTGGGAGAGTGTCCTTTTATAAGGACAGAATAGTCCCACATTATCAGGCACATAAAAAGAGCACGTTTTAGAACATTACAAATGTCATTTCTTGCATGAATAAAACATTATTTTCTGTTTAGAAAATAAATACTAAAGCCGCACAAAATAACTTTACTAACTAGAAAGGACTGTTAATTGTTACAGAGGACTGGAGTACAGTAAGGTATTTAGCTGGCTATTTTTAATTTCTGCTGTATTACCTTAACTCAGAACTAATGTTTTATTTATCAGATAAAACCTATTATTGTTTACTGATTTATATATCAGGTACAAATCACTGGAGAAAGAAACCAACTCAATTTCCACAATTTCACATATTAAAAGAGCATGGAACATGTTTAAGTATTATACAAGATTGTTACAGTTTCTGCATCTGGCATTCCAATATATTGCTCCATTGTGAAATGCTGATGTGTTCAGGGTCCAGATGCAAATGTTATACAAGGGTGCATTTTAATTGCAGGCCAGATAACTTGCTGGGAAGTTTATTTGATATAAAGCAGCCATTGTGGATTTTGCAATCTGTTTCTGTTGAAACTGGAGCAGCCCAGAGATGCAAGACGTTGGTTAAAGTCAATCAAGATGGCATCCAATTCCCTTTATGTTCAGTGTAATATAACATTACATATTTGCTGGTGGTGAGATTGGTTTTATATGGGTAGAATTCACCCTTAGTTGTAATACACAAGTACGGTGATAGACACCACAAGAGTAAAAAGGGAAAAGCCATAAAGCTAGTGTTTAACTAGAAAAAAAAAATACATGTTGATGCATCTGCTGGAGCCCTGATGAAATACATAAAACTTTGGTGGAGGTTGTGCGTGCGAGAGGGGTGTACACTTCCTCCACACCCCTCACGCTTCAGCTCTCAGGAAAAGGCTTGAATCTTCTAAACATAAACATGTGTTCATGTTCTTGAGTTGCTGTTTAGTCGTGTCAGTAACCCCATGGACCACAGCACGCCAGATACATCTTGAGTCTGGTTGTGCTTATCAATAAGGTTTTCTTGGCAAAGATAGTGGTGTGGGTTGCCAGTGCCTACTCCATGATTTGTCTGACTTCTCTACTCTGACCTGCCCATCTTGGATGACCCTGCATGGTGTAGCTCAGAGATTCATTGAAGTACACCAGCCCCTTCATCACGACTTGGTTTACATAGCTGCTAATTTTGTCAATTTGCTGCATACTTCACTAATGTCCAGTTTTTCTTGAACTACAGAGGTCCTTTAATGTCTCGTAATACAAGACACAGTAGTGAAGTATCGACCAAAACACAACAAAAAAAACGCTTGTATATCAAGTTTGAAACAAATTAACAATATTAGCAGCTGTTTAAACTATTGGCATAAAGAGTTTTTTTGGGAAAATTTGAATTTCTCAAGACTGTGTTTATAAGCATAGGAATGGATTTTGTGTTACATCACTTCCTTAGAGCTGAATCAGGGTATGTGTTTTGGCTATCAGTGGAAAGTGGGAAGCCAAAGAGAACAGATAGTCTTTGTATAGATAACAATTCCATCCCCTCTCACTGGCCCAGAAGCAGACCCCTTGCATCATTCACCGCAACAAAAGCTCTTCAGAAATGTAAATGCCCCTTTACACACACAACTTCCACCAATGCATCATGACCTCTGCAGGAACATCAAAATTGATTATTTTTCTAATTCTCATCTTTTTCCTGCTTAATTATGCTCCAAGTCAGCCTTAAAGTTCTCAAACAATTTTTTTTCTAATATGTAATCACTGTAATAGTGGTCTATATTTCCTGACACAAGGTGTACCATCCCTCCATTGGCTGGAGACTTGTATTTATTTATATATATATATATATATATATATATATATATATATATATATATATATATATATATATATATATATATATATATATGTGTGTGTGGCTGTCTAACAAAAAATAAGCTAGTCTTAATTTAATATTGAATGTTACCATTTTAAAATGTATTAAATAAGGACTTTATTAATAGTCAGTGATAAAACAGACAGAGTAGTCATTTACAGTGGATATAAAAAGTCCACACACCCCTGTTAAAATGTCAGGTTTCTGTGCTGTCAAAAAATGAGAGAAAGATAAATAATTTCAGAACTTTTTCCACCTTTAATGTGACCTATAAACTGTACAACTCAATTCAAAAACAAACTGAAATCTTTTAGATGTAGGGAAGAAAAAGAAAAATAATGTGGTTGCATAAGTCTGCACACCCTCTTATAACTGGGGATGTAACTGTTCAGAATTAAGCAATCACATTCCAAATCGTGTTAAATAGGAGTCAGCATACACCTGCCATCATTTAAAGTGCCTCTGATTAACCCCAAATACAGTTCAGCTGCTCTAGTTGGTCTTTCCTGAAATGTTCTTAGTCGCATCACAGGGATCTCATTGTTAAAAGGTATCAGTCAGGAGAAGGGTACAAAATAGTTTTCAAGGCATTAGATATACCATGGATCACAGTGAAGACAGTCATCATCAAGTGGAGAAAATATGGCACAACAGTGACATTACCAAGAACTAGAGCTCCCTCCAAAATTGATGAAAAGATTAGAAGAAAACTGGTCGGGGAGGCTACCAAGAGGCCTACAGCAACATTAAAGGAGCTGCAGGAATACCTGGCAAGTACTGGCTGTGTGGTACATGTGACAACAATCTCCCGTATTCTTCATATGTCTGGGCTATGGGGTAAAGTGGCAAGACGAAAGCCTTTTCTTAAGAAGAAAAACATCCAAGCCAGGCTACATTTTGCAAAAAGACATCTGAAGTCTCCCAAAAGCATGTGGGAAAAGGTGTTATGGTCTGATGAAACCAAGGTTGAACTTTTTGGCCATAATTCCAAAAGATATGTTTGACGCAAAAACAACACTGCACATCACCAGAAGAACACCATACCCACAGTGAAGCATGGTGGTGGCAGCATCATGTTTTGGGGCTTTTTTCTTCAGCTGGAACTGGGGCCTTAGTTAAGATAGAGGGAATTATGAACAGTTCCAAATACCAGTCAATATTGGCACAAAACCTTCAAGCTTCTGCTAGAAAGCTGAATATGAAGAGGAACTTCATCTTTCAGCATGACAATGACCCAAAGCATACATCCAAATCAACATAGGAATGGCTTCACCAGAAGAAGATTAAAGTTTTGGAATGTCCCAGCCAGAGCCCAGACCTGAATCCGATTGAAAATCTGTGGGGTGATCTGAAGAGGGCTGTGCACAGGAGATGCCCTCGCAATCTGACAGATTTGGAGTGTTTTTGCAAAGAAGAGTGGGCAAATCTTGCCAAGTCAAAATGTGCCATGCTGATAGACTCATACCCCAAAAGACTGAGTGCTGTAATAAAATCAAAAGGTGCTTCAACAAAGTATTAGTTTAAGGGTGTGCATACTTATGCAACTATATTATTTTATTTTTATATTTTTTCTTCCCTCTACCTAAAAGATTTCAGTTTGTTTTTCAATTGAGTTGTACAGTTTATAGGTCACATTAAAGGGTGAAAAAGTTCTGAAATGATTTATGTTTGTCTCATTTTTTTTACAGCACAGAAACCTGACAGTTTAACAGGGGTGTGTGGACTTTTTTTTTATCTCCACTGTAAGTAGAGCAGGTCCAACTCTGACAATGACAGTGCATAAAGTAAAAAATACAAACATGGAACTCCAGTGAACATTTATATACCTCTGCCAATTAACTCATTGTACCAGGAAATGAGGGGCATATTCTATACACCTTGAAAAATGTTTTTCCAGTAATGTAACCTTCAATAATAAAATGTTTTTCTGAAATTAAATGCAAGATTTACATCATACCACCATGAAAAAACCTGCCACTGATCTGTGATCTCGTGTTCTCCCCAAAAAACTTCCAGAGCTCTTTTCAATCTGCAGATGTGGTCAAATAAAACAGATGTGATCGGTGGCAAACTTGCAGGATGTTTTATTGTGTTGCATAGGGCAGGTAGTTACAGAATATCAAAAAGTTAAGGAGTTGCAGGACTCCATGAATCATTTACTTTACTTGCCTGCACATGCAAAGGTTTCCAACAATACTTGCTTTGCAGGTACATAGACATAATTTGTTTGCCATTGAAGACGGTCATTAAGGGAAAAACCAACAAAGATTTAGAAATGTAATTGTGTAATTATCTAGTTTAAAAATACATGATTCCATCAAGGAATTCAAGATCCACACCTTAAAAAAGTGTGTGTGTGTATATATGTATGTATATTATATATATATATATATATATATATATATATATATATATATATATATATATATATATATATGAAATAAATAGTACGCTTGTGTTCACATTTGAACACATAAAACAAGTAAAAAAAAACTTGTTTCATGCTTCCGAATTCTGAGAAATAGTTATTGCACTGCATTCTGGGAACCTGTGCAGGGCCATGCAAATGTGCCCACAAAGGCTTCATTCTTGCAATCCATTACCATTTTAAACATGACTTCCTTTAAACATATGCCTGCTACATCACAGCTTTGGGCAAAGCTAAGGATGGATGATACACAAGCCAGGAATCCCACAGCTGTTTCAAGGTTACTGCGTCTCATCAGTGTGGGGCTGGTTCCTAGCTTGTGTAGTAGATTTTATGAGGAGGTAGTTTACCACAACAATCAATTAATTTATGGTGGGCAACAGAACGACAGAAGCCTCCACCGTACAGTATACAAATTTGTGTTCATATATGGATATCCAAAAAGAAATTAAACAAAACTATCACATATATTTTAATATAGAATGGGCAATAACTAATAATATATATTGTAAGATGTAAATATTTGCAAATTGTGTATTGCACTGGAAAAATTACATTTATAAATTAACTCTTGTTTAATAGGTTAATATCAACTTCTCAGTTAAAGGCCTGCGGTAGTGGTTATACAACATGGTTTCATTTAGTAACTGATTAAAAGTGAAACCAGAATTTGAAGAAAATTTAATGCAGTTTGTAAAACTTAAAATTTAACTTTCAGAGGCTACCTGAGCTGCTTCTCTCTTGCCCCATTTGCAGTGATCAGTAAAACAGAGTGGCTGCCCAGCAGTTTGATATGACTGATATAGACTAGCATGCAGATTCTGCTGCAGGGATCTTGACAAATAATGACTGATAGAATGATAGCCACATGGGCAGAACCACTCTGATCTCCTGAACCTGAGATTCAGAGGAGTATACTTGCTGAAAATCAGAAACACCCAGGTTTGAATGTAAGTTTTAAAGGCTTTAGTGCAATTTCTTTTCTTTCTTCAAAAATGTATTTTTTTCAATAAACATATGAAACCCAATTTGATGAGCAGTACAATGGCCACTTAAGCTACTTATATTTAAGTGGTGTGTGTGTGGGGGCAGTATCAAGTATATATGTCTAAACCTGCATATATTACCAATATATATGAGATTGTAATTTGCCATAAATTTCCCTCCGTACTAAAACCTAAATATTCATGTGCAAGTTTCTTCCTTCTTCAAAGGGTTTGTATGCCGTTACAGATAAACTGTGTCTACAGTAGATTAAATTATCTGTCAAATAAAAATATGAACTACATTTCTAGATTAGAATAACCAGTAACCCCAGTGTATATACAGTTTTCTGTTTTGGGTACTTAACCAATGTAACAATGAAGCAGAGAGAACGGTTTCTCGATTTAAGTTAGCAGAGTAGATAAAAAAAGAAAGCTGCTTTAATAAGAAATTATGCTGTGGTCTGCACTTCCTCTTTGCAAGTGAGTTCCACGTCATACTGCAGCAGTGTAGAGATCATGTTAGTACACCTGCTAGGATTAGTCACATAGCATCACTCAGCAACTAGAGACTGGCCACATTTATTACTTGTCTAATCCGGTCTTTCACACCATTTTCTTGTGCTATTTTTCGCTGTGTTAAGGCTACATGGTGATAGAGGCTAATCGCATTAATAAGATAATAACAATGCAAAGTAATACATGGAATTTTTTTTTGCTGTAGCTGATGTATCTGAACAGTTAAAGCACTACTAAAGTGTTGTAGATATAGAATTATTCTAAACAATGTGGAAGTATTCAAAAGATAAGTATAGCCTTACATTTGTGATTATTATAATCTGTTTTGCTTTAAAGACTGTATACATTTTCTGTTGCTCCTTATAGGATCTGAAACATGGGAGGAATAAGAGGAAACAACTTGACAATAAAACTAAACCCTCTCTATCAAAGCTACAGGCGGACTAGCAGACCAAGATAAGTGCCCTAGCACAATGAGTTTAAGCTAAATAGGGACTTACTCTACAAATACGTGTATGCTTTCATAGCTGCTAATGCTATTGGTTTGTTACATATATCACAAATGTGAGGTTTCTCACAAAAAACATTGATCCCATAAATGAAAAAAATAAATAAATCAAAGACGGATATAGTGCTAGATATAAAACTTTTTAGTGGTAACACATCCCTCCCACGTGAGGAAGGAGGCCACATGGCCAATGAGATACTTGAGTGTCTGTAAATAAAGTGAATGGGGCTGTTCTGGCAGGCGATAGGAAAGACAAGCAGGCCAAAGGCACTGAAATCAGTCCTCTCAGTAGCTGTAACTGAACCTGGTATTTTTAAACAAATTGTACACTGGTAGTCTGCTTCATGAAGACCAAAGTAAAGAAGAAGAAACAAACAAACAAACAAAAAAGCAACAACTGTACCAACAAAACATGCCCAGCAGATTCAATTGGCATGGCTGGTGCTTTTCCGTATATAGACAGTAGTTTAGCAAGTAATTTAAACACTCAGTCACAATTAAAGTGTTATATTTATAGGTATATGAGATTTTGAGATGCTTGTCCTGATAAATATGCAAAATATTACAGTTGAACTATTATTTTCAATGTTGCATTATTAATGATGGATAGCTTGTCTTTGTAAAAGTTTTAGAAACCTGGGAGGTGTGGGAGCAACAATGGACACATAATATTCTCCATTTACTTCTGTTGAAGAAGGTCCTTTTCTAATAACCACTTGACAATAGATCTGTGAATGGGAAGACCCCATAGCATACCTCCAACTCAATCCAGGCACACTATCACTCTAAATTAGAGTTGCTCATGACATTATCAGAGTCGTCTAACATATCAAGGTTTTGTAAAAAGTACAGTGGCCTCTTAACGAAAATGCTTATAAATATTGAGCAGCATCAAAAGTATAAACTTGTCATGTCTTTTTACCTTCTGCTAATGCAGCCAACAGGAGACATTAATAACCATTTAAAATTGCAATAAAGTAAGAGTACAACATACCGGGACATTCCAGATGTTTGAATGCAGGTATGACTGCCTATCATAGCACTAAGCAATGTAAACTAGAACAGAAATGGTGGTCCGTAATAAAATTATTGTAATTTATGTAAATATTCTGTGATGAGAGATACCATTTTGTACCTGCTTATCTACGTACACAAGTGGGAGATGACCTTGCTTTTAACTGAAATGTTACTATCTTAAGTGCCAGTACTTTCAGTGGGAATAACAAATCTGATCTGTAGCAAAGCCCCTCTCTGCTAAGAAATCAGCTCAGTCATGCAGTTCAGACAGTAAATATTAATCGTATAAATTCATTTTTCATTCCTAAAGCATTTAACCCAGTCTAGTTCTTCACAAGAGCAGTACTTGTGGAGCTCCAGCGGTTCTCTCTCCCACAGTTGCAATCAAAATAACTGGAACTGTTCTGTGTGAGAAGTCAAGCACCTGGGCTGCAGCTGCTTCCATTAACTTTCAATGAGCTGTTTAAGAGAAACTGCTGTGCAGGCGTTCACACGACACAACAAACATTACCAATCCTAAAATCTGTTCCACATTTATGAGACGTCTACAAAGTTGGTTAACATTTAGCCAACTCTGCCGTGTATAGGATAATCAGATACTCAATACAAGATCTAATATAGAGGTTTTTGTTTTTTCAATCTACCTTACACTTCACACAAATTAAAGGACCGCTGTAATCCTGTATTCACAATAAAATTGAGGATTGCACAAAACAGGCATAAAAGTTTCTTAATATGAACCCCTTATTTCTTATATGCAGTTATTTTGCTGTGAAATCTACCATGTTTGTTTCTGCTGATCTGCTTCCAGAGGTGGTTGCAGAGGCAGCTTGGGTTTGCACAATGGGAAATGTTTTTTTTTTTTTTCTTTATACCTAGTTCATTAAAAGACTGTATGGAAACAAAATGTGAGCACAGTGGTTCTTTAATGTATTTATCTAATAGTGTGTGTGTGTATATCTATTATGGATGTTTTGGCACACTTGAAACCAAAGTGCTAAATATACCCTTGTTGAATACATACAAAGTATTTCATAGACATTTTCTAGTTTGTGAATTCTCTGCATGAGCTGAAACCATGACAAACACAAAGGGGGTGTGGTAGCTTAGTGTGAATGAATGCTCTAAACACATATAAAAAACTTACCATAATTGAGTAACATATCTGTATGTAACATAACAGCTCTATCTACAGAATACGAAACTTTAAAAAACATCATTGTTGGTTAATGTAGTTTTCCATAACAACTGGATTGCTGCGTTACCTGCTTATTCTTTTATATACCCATAAAGTTTTAGTTTTGCCACATAATGGCTACCCCTCCAGTACAGCTGAATATTATATACAGTAGAATTGAACAAGAAAAAAGCGTACTAAACAATAAGAAATTACAGAAATAATGTAGGTACTTTTTATTTATAAAAGCATATATTTTAAGACGCTTTTGGAGCAATGTACCTTTTTAACACAAAATCAGGCAGATCAGTTATCAAGCGTCAAATAAGCTTTGCAATTTGAGGAGAATTACAAAGTTGTGCTTTACATAATCCGTTCTTCAATGTGATGCACTTTGCATAATTTTAGGTATTGCTACATGTTAAGGGAACCCTCCTTTAATATGTACAGGCACGGAAAGACCTTTGCACAACATTAATGACAGCAATGTGACAAGGTTGTCTAACCACAGCACAATCTTAAAAATGCCACACTTTTCTTCAGTGACCTCTTGATTAGGAAAAAGGATTTGCATTCAGCCTACTCATGCATGGAGTATGTGAGAGCAAGTTATAGATGACATTTTAAATAGTCCTGATTAGTACAGATTTGATCTAATCAAACATGGCAGATGTGAAGCTAAATATATATATTTATAATAATATAACAATTTCTTATTAGCAACCTTTTAAAAAAAGGTATATTAAGTAAGCCTTAAATATAAAAAAAGAACAATTTCTAAATAATTTGTTATAGACTAGCTAGCAGAACTCTTTAAAAAACAGCCTTAGTATAAAAGACAAACCGCAGGGTGATTTTAAAGAATATAATTTTAAATTTTACTAGTTGAAAGAGACCTAGCAACATACCCTGTATGAATGCAAAGAGGCAATCTACAACAAATGGAAAATAAAGTGAAAAAGCAGAACCGGAAACAAAGCATATAATTGTGAAGACGTTTCCCTCGAACCAAACCCTTATTCTTGTGCCCTATTGAGAAAAAGGCTTTGAATATCTGTACGCTTAAATTCGTTTTTTTGGGAAGTCTTATTATACCTTACAGAGTGTAGGTCTGGAAATCTGTAATCAGAGAATCCTATTGCAAAGCATAAAAAAAATAAAGTAATCCAGCCCATATTCCTTGTAAATTTAAAGTGGTAATCATTTGGGTCAGCATAATCCTAGGACACTGCTTCCCCCTCTATATATTTTTTTTCTGAGAACAAACTTCTTTATATCTTCTATTAGTCATTAAGATTTGTAATTGGAAGTTAGCCACGTGAGTCCTTCGTACAGGCCATCCCCACTGGTGGCACAGGACGGCTGCACGTACCAATTCCTATCCCTGATTCGAGTCAGGCCCAATTTCTCCTGGATTTCGTGAGGTTTCATGGCATCCGGGAGGTCTTGTTTATTGGCAAATATTAGAATGATGGCGTCCCTCATCTCCCTGTCGTTTATGATACGGTGAAGCTCTTGCCTGGCCTCATCTATGCGGTCCCGGTCAGCGCAGTCTACCACAAAAATTAGGCCCTGGGTACCGGTATAGTAATGCCTCCACAAGGGCCTAATCTTATCCTGCCCTCCTACATCCCATACATTGAACTTGACATTTTTATAAGTCACTGTCTCCACATTGAATCCTACAGTTGGGATGGTGGTGACAGACTGGCCCAGCTTCAACTTATATAGAATGGTGGTCTTCCCAGCAGCATCAAGTCCAAGCATCAATATCCTCATCTCTTTGTTGCCAAAGATCTTCGATAGAATTTTTCCCATGATGAAATCTCATTAAATGTTGTTTTTTTGTATGAGAAAAGGTATATTTTGGGGAAGTAAACTTCCAAAAGACTGCAGAGGATCGGAGGAGAGTGTCCTCTAGGCAGGTGTAATGTTCTGCAAGAGGTTGGGTATCCTTTTACGCAGAAAAGTGAGTGCCCCCTGATAAAGAGTCTTGAAGGAGTGAGTGCCCCTTGATGAAGTCTTCCAGAAAGGTGAGTATCACCTAGGCAGGTGAAAAGTTTGGAGGGGGCTAGTATCCTCTCAGCAGCCCTGATTAAGAGTTTGAGTGTCCCCTGACTTAGTCTTGCAGGGTGAGGAGTGTCCTTTGAGGTCTTGGAGGGTAAGTGTCCTCTGATGAGGTCCTCCAGGAGAGTTAGGACCTTCTGAACAGAAGAAAAGTTCTTGACAGTTAATGTCCTGTAGGCAGGTGGAAAGTCCTGGAGGAGGGCGGGTGTCCTCTGTGATTGTCCCCTCAGCAGCTGGTAGCAGTAGTCAGAGCCCTGAGCAGCGGCACACAGAAAGCTGGCCGAGCTAGGCGTCCTCTGGCTAGTCTCCTTCCCTCAGCACCCACATGAAAAGGTGCAGCCACCCAAGTGCTGATCCTCAGGAGCACATAAGTGTCACCAGGCCGGGCGGGTCCCTGCGTCCTTCTGCTCTGAGTGAGGTGGCACCTGCTCCCCAGGCCCTCTTCCTCCTTCCCTCGGTGCCGGCCTCCCCTAGTCTCCACACCCGCTGGGCTCTGCAGTTAGTCCGCCTAGACTAGCGACAACCAGCGCCGGATATTCCCAGTCATTGGTTCCCCTCTCAGGCCGCTTCCGGTGCCTGTTAGCAGCCGAGCGCTGCGGCTTCAAGGGTGGGGGAGGAGCCCGAGTAAGCTGGGGAGGCGGGCGCCTGGGAAACGGCTCCAACACCCGCCGCCACAGGGAGGGGCAGCTTCCGAGTCAGACGGCTTTGGTATAATAAGCCGGTACTTGATGTGTCAGCCCCTCCCATCTGCACATGCGCAATAGCCGCGGGGCTATAATGGAATGTGCGAGGATCCCGGGCGCGAGCCCAATGCGCGCGAGAATGGGCGGGGCATTCAAGGATTCCTAGCGCGTGCAGCCGCGTCATCACTTAAACGCAGCGCACTGAGAGCAGAACGCTCAGTGTCAGAGCCGTTGGGGTAGAGATTATACTTTGGTTAATGCATAACAAAAACGTATTGCTTTACACAATTGACTAAAAATGGTCACCTCAAACTTTGTTTACTTAAATTGTGAAAAAAATAAATAACGCGAGATACACTTATTGTGTCCCATATCTGTTTGTTAAGGGACATTGCCTCGTAAAATATAAAAGAACAAAACCTCATGATGTTTTTTACCAGTTACATAAAAACATGGTGCACAACACTTTCTTCAGTTATTTGTAAACGAATACAAATAATACAATTCTAGTTCTTAAGGAAACCTAACATTAAAACTATCTTTTTTTTTTCCAGTTATACCCAAACCATACTTTGTTCACCCTTGCAGTTCTCCACAAAAAGGTTATGCAAGGTGACAATAGTCCAGATAATCAGTTTACCTCAGGAAAACATGGCGGGTTCTAGAAAATCTGTCTAAACAAAGTCTATTGCAAAATAATTACTCATACCAAGATATACATGAATCATAATGTGTTGAATTAATTTAATGGGAAATAAAATCCAAGCTAACCTATTTCTAACATAAATAATTAAATTCAAGTTATACCATTCCTATTTAATGATTAACAAGTTATATCAAGGGGAGGACAGTTAAAACTGAAATAAAATCCTACTGGTTGGTTTGGAAATACACACATTCAAAAAAGGGGAGGGTGGAATAAAGTAAATGAAGTATTCAGATTTGTAAAAGCATGTTATTGGAAATGCTGAATAAATATGGTTCAGTTTGTAATGGTGTAGTGCCACCTATCAGCTGCAGGAAGAATAGCAATCTGAACTCTTTAAATAGAAAAGATTGGTATTCATGGGCACCCTACAACTGGATTTTATAAAATAAAATGTACAGTTTAAATATAATGTGTAGTTTTTTGTTGTTAAAAGCTTTCCCCTTACAGCTAGCTTCCGATATTGCTATTATTATACTTTAGCAATAATGTGTTTTTACTGGTTTAAGTATGTCTCCTAATTAGTGTTATTATTATTCCTTTTATTATTATTATCCTTTATTTCTAATGTGCCAACATATTCTGTAGTGCTATACAGGGAAGATACGAATCAAAAACAATTTTAACAAATTTCAAAAGAATGGAGAGCCCTGTTATTTAGTTCAAAATTAAGTGTACAAAGTGCTTATTCTAAGGCACCTAACAAGATTGAAAACTCGCAAACTTATAGTTAGAGGGTATGGGTTAGGTATAGAAAGGTCAGGTACAATACATTGTACATATTAAGGCTGAAGGTGGTAAGGGCTTTAAACAGATGAGTTTTTAGTGAGGTTTGAAGGATTTGAGGCAGGATATACTAGAGAGGCAGTTGAGCTAGAAAAGAGGAGGATAGTTCTGGCGCAGGGAGGCAGATATTGGTGTCATCTGCATATAGATGAACTTAAATCCAAAAGAGTTTATTAGAATACCAAGGGAGGAAATGTAGATGGAGAAAAGGAGGGGACTTAGGACTGAATTTTAGGGTACGCCAAGTCAGAGGGTGAGTTGAAGAGGAGCAAGAAATGGTAACACTAAATGTTTGATTTTCTATATATGATGTGAATCAAGAGAGAGCAGTGTGACAGATGCCAAGAGAGCTGAGAATTTGTATAAGAAGAGGGTGGTCAGCAGTGTCAAAGACAGCGGAGACATCAGGAGAATAAGAATAGAGAAGTGACCCTTTGACTTGGAGGTGAAAGGCGATGTTCTCCTTAATGTAACTATAATATACATTTTACACTAAGATGCCTCATGAGTGACAGACTCTAACCATCTGGAATCCCTTCTTTTCTCCTTCATAATAATAATAATAATAATAATAATAATAATTAGTATTTATAGCACGTTTCTCCTCAAAAAGACTCAAAGTGCCCAGAAGGAGAGGAAAAAAGAAAGAATTATAACTGATTGGTTAGCCTGGGTGAAGAGAATAGTCTTTAGTCTCTTTCTGAAAATGTCCATGGCAGAGCAGACAGAATCCTATTGCTGCATGCATAAAAGCCAGGAACCCAGAGGACTTTTTGGATAGTTAATAGACTTTCATCTTCAGATCTCAAAGCACGAGTTGGAACATGACGGAAGAGCACCTTCATGTATCTTGGGCATTCATTATGTAGAGCTTAGTATACCAGCAGGATAAACTTGAAATATACAGTATGTAATTTTACAAATGGATCCAATGTAGGCGTGGAGGACAGGCATTAGGTTGCAGGAACAAGGTTGCCTTGTTAGTAACATTGGGGTTCTATTCTGTATTAACTACAAGGGCTATATTCTTTAATTGGCAGCCTAAATAAAGGCAGTTGCAATAGGCTAGTTGTGATGAAATTAATTCACAAACCAAGGTAGGGAGGTCTTTTGAGGGTATAAAATGTTTTATCCTGGCTATGTTATTTGTGTTGAAAAATAAGGATTTGATCACTGGTGAACACTAGATGTTTTAGTGACATACCACAATCTAGAACAATACCAAGGTTGCACACTTCAGATTTCAACAGGAGCAATTCTCCAAGCTGGAGGCAAACCTGTTTGGTCACAGGAAGCTGCTGTCATCTGATGGATAACGACCAAAAGTACCTCTGTCTTTTATGGGTTCAGCCTCAGCAGTTCCTACAGTCTTGGAGTTCTTCTCAATGATCTTAGTAGACATCTATCAGGAACAACAAAGGTTGGATGTTCTGTATCTGGGTCGAACCACAGATAAAGATGTGCGTCACTGGCAGAACAGTGGTAGTTATTAGGGGCTTAAGTACAAGTTAACAACAGTTTAAAGCATTGCAAAATATTGGAGGGCCCTATCTTTGAGCTTAAAATCAAAAGTAAATAGTGCTTTCCCTAAAGCACCAATCAAGATTGAAAACTCACAATCTAAAGGGTATGGGCAGGATATTTAAGGATGATAGATTAAGACTAAAGATGATAAGTTTCATTAAACAGATGCATTTTTACTGAGGTTTTGAAGGACTTGAGGCACGAGAATAGTCTAGTGGAACAAAGCAAGGAATCCATAGAGTAGAGGCAGCACTGAAAAGTCCTGAAGGCGGGAGCGTGAAGAGCTTATAAGAGGAGGAAAAAATCAGAGTGAAGAGGGAGGTTTGGGGAGTATTCTGGCAGATGCTTTCAATGTGGATTGGAGTAGAGACAGACAGGTGATGGGGATGCCAGCAAGGAGAGAGTTGCAGTAGTCAAGGCAAGGTATGATGAGAGAATTAATAATCATTTTAATTGTGTCCTGTATTAGATAGTGATGCATTTTGTTTTTTTTAAGTAAAAATGACAAGATTTAGTTATTGATTGTATGTGTGGAAAAAATCAGATGGCAGTAGAACCAGAAGACAACGGACGGGACGGATCGGAGTGATAATTGAATTGTCAACAGTGAGAGCTATTTAAGGAGTAGAATACAGGGTGGGATGATGAGAGATCAGTCTTTAGATGTTGAGTTTGAGCAGACGGTCGGACATCCAGGGGGATATGCTATAGAGTTGAGTAGTTGAGGCCATATCTTCTGATAATCTCTCCCAGTGTTAGCATGTATACAGAAAACAGCATTGTAAATAAGATAGAACCTTGTGAATCTCCACTTGACGGGATAATGCATTTAAAAGAGTATTCACCATAAGAAACATTCTGCAACCCACCAGTGAGAAAATAATTAAACCAGCTGAGGACAGCTCCACCCAGTCCACAGTAGTTCTAATATTCCATGGTCCTCTGTATCAAATGCTGCAGAGAGGTGAAGGAGAATTAGAATTGACTAGATGATTCTAATGGAGTAGAAAGTGTAGAGAGGATAAGAGATGAATTAACTACTCTTGGGGGAGAAGATGGGGGAGGGTTAGTATAGTTAATAGGGAGGTATTACTAAGTAACTCAAGTACAGAGAACAGGCACTTTAGAACTAATGGCTCATAACATAAAGTGTATTCTTTCTAATGCCAGAAGCTTGCCGGGAAAAATGGGAGAGTTAGAATTATTGGCAATTAATGAAAAATGGTATTTAATAGGCATCACTGAAACATGGTGGGGTGAATCTCATGACTGGGCTGCTAATCTGGATGGTTATAACCTATTCAGGAAAGATAGGGGCAGTGGTAAAAGAGGAGGAGCGATTTGCCTGTATGTTAAGCCTGAATTTAAGCCTATAGTCAGAGAAGATATTTATGCTGGAACTAGTGCTAATTCTTGATTGTTTGTTGGTAGAGTCAAATAGCGGAACAGCAAATTCCAAAATAATATTAGTTGAAGTATGCTATTAACCCTCAAATATAATTGAAAGTGAGGAAATACAATTATTACAAATTGGAAATGCAGCTAATCATGGGCAAGTTCTAATAGTGGGAGATTTTAATTACCCTGAAATAAACTGGATAAATGAGACCAGCAGTTCAACTAAGGGAAGCAGGTTCTTGAGTATACTCAGGGATCATTATCTGTCCCAGGTTATACAAGAGCCTACTAGAAATGAGGCTATCTTGGATTTAGTGATCACAAATAATATTGATATAATATCAAATGTTAAAATAGGGCAACCTTTGGGAGACAGTGATCACAACACAGTCTCATTTGAGATTCAAGAAAAAAAAAAAACTGTAAAGGGCCAACAAAAACACTTAATTTTAAAAGGGCAGATAGTAAAGGTCTAAGGTCAGCAATACAAAGTATAGACTGGGACAGAGAACTGACAGGTAAAAATATTGAACATAAATGGACAGCATTTAAATCCTTACTAAATATACATACACATCGGCATATACTATGTGGGAATAAAAGTAAAAGGAGTAAATCACATCCAATATGGCTTAACAATGACTTAAAGATCAAGATACAGATTATAAAACAGGGATTTAAATTCAGCAAACAAGAGGGGACAGAGACTGCCTTACGGGAGTACAAGGAAATCAACAAGGCTTGCAAAAGGGCTATTAGACTGGCTAAAATAGAAAATTAAAAATTAGTTGCAAAAGAGAAGAAGACTAACCCTAAAATATTTTTTAACTAATTAATGAGAAAAGGTCCAGGAAGGAAGCTATAGGAACGTTATAATGTGAAACAGGCTGTCTGATAATTAGTGACCAGGAAAAGGCAGATGAGCTAAATAGGTTATTTTCTTTGTTATAGACAAGCGAGGTACCAGTGGTGGAAACACTGCAACATAATGGGGCTACACTACGGTCACCAAATAATTGGTTAACGCAGGAAGAAATCCAGAAGAGGTTGGAAAAAGTAAATGTTAATAAAGTTCCAGGTAGTGATGGAATACATCCAAGGGTACTGAGGGAACTGGGTTCTGTAATAGCAGAACCATTATATTTAATTTTTCAAGATTCACTTAACACAGGGTCTTTACCAGATGACTGGAGAAAATAGAGGTGGCCACGCCAAGGAAGGGTCTAGTCTCTATGCTGAGCTAGTCGGGCTAACAATGCCACTGCTCCTCTCTAAAGGAAAATGCTTCCTCCAACTCCATGATAATAAGGGAAGGATGACTATAGAAGAAATCTAAGATTTCTCTCCATAGAGAGAGACCTGACGAGTGCCCTCTGGATAAAGCTACATGCTGTCTAAACTGTAAGGCCTGAAAGTAGCGAGTATGAGAGAACCCAGAAGTGTTTCTGCCTACGGAGACGCCAGTCGGCGCGAATGTCCGGAGCTACAGGAGTTCACAGCTGAAAGATGAATGGCCCAATCTGAATGACCCCCAGCTCAGAGAAAGCTGACTAAAGTAGACCGAATTGAGGCAAAGCTGGAGACCCCGGCATGTCTCATTAAAGTATTTCCCCCTCTGTTTGTCACTCGGCGCTGGTTCCTGTGAAAGAGGAGCAGTGGTATCCGAAAGTCAGGGGAGAGGTTTGAGTTAATTTACCCCGGGGGACACAGAATCACCCTATGGAGTGGGACTCGTTTGTCAGCTTATACCACTGAGCAAACACTGGAAGGGGGAGCTGTCTTTGCTGATGCAGTGGGAAGCTCCAGTGTTTAGTGGAGTCTGAGCTAGCCCTGCTAGGATGCCATTTGAAAGGGACATCCTGAGGACTGAGTAACTTTTAGCTCTGTAGGTCCTATGTAGGAGACTCAAACAGAGTACATATTATTACATTTTACAAGAAGCCTTGGCAGGATCTCCATTGGAACCTATTACATAAGGTCTTTTGGAAATAATTGAGAATTTGGCTTCCTTTTAAGCACAAGTGGAGGACTCTCTATGACTGTGTACAAAAATAATATATTTATCATGCTATTGGAACCAAAGGCCTACCAAAGAGTGTGTGAATTTATAGGCCCTTGATTTTGTAAGAACTTTGGAGACCTATTTCTGGAACTTTATATTTTATACACAGAGCTTCTTGTAGTGCTGAGAACTGTTTGTGTCTCCTTTTTTAAAAGAGGGATCACAGTATATGTCTGGAGGAGCCTGATATTAATATTACAACAATTTGTCTCTCTGATGCTTATTAAGTGCTGGACTTTAATTTGATAATCAATGCATGAAAATCTAGTGGGCTGTGGCTGAGAAGTTTTGTAGGGAGGTGGGTTGCTGTTTAAATGCCTATATAACAGGAGATTGTGAGAGAAGCTGTGTGTAACATCTTTCATGTTTCTCTGGTGTGTAACAAACCATTCATAACTATCTCAATTAATAGATGCCTGTTATGTATGCTAGAAAATCTGGGGCAATTTACCAACTAGTTATTTGTAGAAACATAAGTTTAGGAATAATTTACGGTAAATATATGCCCTTTTTTGGTTTTGTATAACTACAAAAAGTCAACTCTTACCCTTCCAGACGTAAAGCTGGTAAGAAAAATACTAAACCAGCAAAGCCGCCAACAGACTTCTTTTTGCCAACAGATAAACCTGCTGGTAGAGAGAAGTTTTGTCCTTTCTGGATTCCTCAATATTTTCAGAGGATAAACAAGGGGAAGCGATATCTGAAGAAGAGACTGTTAGGGAAGATATTACAGAGGAGATACTGTCAGTCTCCACTATGAAACGACTGTCTAAAGATTTTTAACATTCTATAAAAGAAGACTTGTCCCCAAAAATAGCCAGCAACTTTAAAGATATAGGAAACCTATTAATTTGAACTCAAGAAAACTTAATTAAAGATAACGATGACTTAAAAACTGAAAACAATGAACTGGAAATGGAATTGCAAAAACTCAAAACGTAAGATTGACTGAGTATGAAAAGATATATAATATAAAAAAAAGAGGTATTTCTGAGAAAATTGGATATAAATATTTATTAGATTATATAGAAATGTTTCTTCCTGAGCCTAGTTAACAACAATAATTTTTCTTAACCTCTTATAGGGAAATACTATCGTATACCACTCCCTAAAACGATAAATAAAGATATGCCAAGGAATGTTATAGTCAAGATCCATCATATGGCATATAGGGAAGCAATTCTGAAAGCAATCCTGAAAATGTTTGTAGACCTATCTGGAGATACATTAATACAAAGGAAGACATTTCTCCCCAGAGAATAGCTATTGAGAGTAAAATAAATAATATTTAGGGGAAAAAGATGAAAGGGAAAAGAAAAAAAGGGGAAAGGAAAAAAAGGGGAAGAAAAGAGTAACATTAGAGGATACAATTTTTAGGGAAAGAGGAAAAAGTTAAATATATGGACTCTTGTATAAATTTGTTATAATTCATTAATTGATTAAATATATTCACAAAGAAATTGTTTTATTCACTTATCTTAATGCGGTAATAATTTATAATAATTTGTTTAAAAAGGGAAAAAAAAACAGGTTTGAAGTTTTTCTTTAAGTACCCTTTGGCTCTAACCCTCTTGAGTAACCCCAAGTAAAATATATTTGCTCTCTGGGATTTCTTCTGAGGAGTTTTATTGCCTTCCCCTTCTTCACATTTGATCCATCTGAGGCTGCTAAACTTTGTGAGGGGGAAAGTTAAGGAAGAAAAGAGATTAGAGTGGAGAGATTAAGCAACTAAAAATTGTTGTAAGCATAATCTGAGGAATAATAATACTTTAGAAGGATAATTGATAATAAGAAAGTAGCAGTGGCTTAGGGACTCAGATGGAAGCATTTGACAATGACGCATTCTAAGAAAGCTGCCCGCCTTGGGGTTGGAGGATTGGGGGAAGGATGCGCCATTGAAAGTATTTTGGTAAGTGTTTTTAAAAATGTAATGTTTGTTTTGTATTGTTTATGGCTTGACATGGAAAAGTTTGTAAAAGAACAGACACTGAGCCATAAAGAAATAATATATAATTAAAATGACTTTAAAAATAATTACACAGAATATCCAAGGACTGAACAATCCTGCTAAGAGGATTTTTGCCTTTAAAAGTCTTTATAAAGAGGGGACAGGCATAATCTGTCTGCAAGAGACGCATTGGAAGGAGGGAGGGAGCAATACCTAAATTGGTTAATAAAAAGAATACCACTATTTATAACTCTACTTATAAAAAAAAGCTAGAGGAACTTCCATTTTGTTTAGTAACAAATTAACATATGTTGAAGAGTTAGTCGAAACTGATACGGAGGAACGTTATGTGATATGGATCGGTTCAATACAACACCAGAAGTATTCCATCATGAACATGTATCTACCAAATAAGAATCAGATAGGATTTTTGAAACAAGTATTAAAAAACTGTAAGAAAGTGGTTCAGGGGTCTATACTAATTTGTGGAGACTTCAACATGTTAGCAGATCCTATCTGAGAGACTCTGTTTCATCTGATTCATCTTTGATAGAAAATTCTAAAGATTTAAACTCTATTAGGTCCAAGTTTCAACTATATAATATATGGAGAATTCTAGATATTAATGGAAGTGAGTATATGTGTTTCGCTCCACAATTTCAGACTTACTCTAGACTATATTTGGGTAGACGTTGAGACTCTTAAACGATCATTGAAAGCTGAAATTGGTTTTAGAGTATGGACAGATCACGCATCAGTAAAATTAGATCTTAAAATTAATTATTTTAGACCCTGTTGTAAATCATGGAAGTTGGACCATTCTCTGTTAGAATCAGAAAAATATTAAAATTCTTTGGAAAAAGAAACTGAGCAGTTCTTTGTCCAAAACCATAATTCTGTAAAATCAAGATGTATATTATGGAAAACTTATAAAGCCTTCTTAAGAGGGGTTTTGATTAAGATGAAGAACCAAAAGAAAGGGGTTTACCTTTGAGAGAAACAAGGTTAATCCTAATAAAAATGATTCACAACATATTAGAAAAATACATCTACAAATAAAAAATATTAATTAGGAACAGATAACTCAATTTGGCTGCTTCAACAAAGGATTTACCATTATGGCAACAAAGCCAGCAAGATGTTGGTGAACAAATTAAAAACAAACATAAATAGAATTAAGATAGATAACATTTACAGAAAAGGAAAAGGTTTATCCAGACCAGATCACTTAGCATGTGCTTTCGAGGAGTATTATTCAAGTTTATATAACCTAAAAGAAGATCCACAATTCGAAAAACCCTCTTTGGAAGAAATTTAGTAATTCCTAAATAAAATAGAGCTACCTCAAATCTCAGAAGCAGAAAGTATGAGTCTTAATGTAGAAATTTCAGAGAAATCTCAGAAGTTATCTTAAACTTAAAACTGGGCTCAGACCCTTGACCCGATGGGTTTATAAACCATTTTTATAGGCTTCTTGTAAGTACTCTGACCTCTTACCTGAAAAATGTATATAACAAAATTATGAGCCAAGGTTATGTCCCTTCTGAAATGACAGAAGCTTTGATTGTAATGATACCCAAACAGGAGCTAGATAGACCTGAATGTAAAGACTTTCAGCCTATCGCACTCCTGAATGTAGATTTGAAGATTTATTCAAGCATTTTGGCCAACCGTCTTAACAATATTATTGACAAATTGGTTACCCAAGACCCAATCTGGCTTTGTAGGCCTTAGACAGGGTGCGGACAATACCCACAGAATATTTCATTTGATTTCTTATGTTGACTCTTGTAGAACTCCCTCTGTGTTCCTTTCTAACGATGCGGAGAAAGCCTTTGACCAAGTCAGATGGGACTTTATAATATAAAAAGTCTTTGAGAAATATGGCTTGGGAGCCTTTGGCTCAAAAGCCATCAAGGCATTGTATTCTTTCCTATCCACCTCAGTGATTACTAATGGGACCAGACAGGGTTGCCCACTGTCCCCTATTATATTTGCACTTACATTGGAACCATTTGCGGTTTCTATTAGGAACAATGAGGAGATAGAGGAAATAACAATTGAAACATCAACTCATAAGATAATGATGTATTCAGACGACGTTATGGTCTCTGTAACTTCCAGATCTTTGAAAGTTCTGCATGATTTGATAGATTCTTACAGCAAGGTTTCCAATTACAAATAAAATACCCCAACATCTGAAAATGTGAGCTTTCATATACCTAAAGCTGAAAAAAACTCCTTGATGTCTGAATTCAACTACAACTGGCAGGCAGAAAGCTTTACCCATTTGGGCATTGTGTTTTGTAACAATATACCCAAGAAAATCCATAACAACTACAAAAAAGTATTAACTCAAATTATAGAAACAGTTGCATTATGGAAACATTTACATCTTTCATTATCCGGCAGAATTGCTGCTGCAAAAATAACGTTATTACCAAAATTCAATTATGTAATTAGATCAATTCCAATTCATTTATCTAAAACTCAAATAGAACAATTTCAAACAGTTGTGAATGGATTCATACAAGGAAAAAGAATGAGGATAAAAAAAATCAATACTCGCTAGAAGATTGTTTTATCTAATGGTGCAAGATGTACCATGATGCAACTATGTTATCTCACTTGCTTAAATGGACAGCCCGTTTGATCCACCTCAGTGGCTAAAAGTTGAAAGTAACTAAGTTTTTAAAGGATTGTTGAGTACCTTGATATTTAGAGTTGATTTAAGGAAGGCCTTACTACTGGAAGGTGCGGGTTTAATTAAAGAGATTTGGAAGTTTTGGTTTAAGTTCAGGCCTAGACTGAAGCTTTTGCCATTTCCTAGTCCGATTATATCGATATAACTATTGGAGATGGATTTAAAGTTACCATTCCTTAAAGAATGGTATAAATATGGTATACACTATTTGAAAGATCTTTTCATTAACAATTTATGGACATCTTTTCAAGATTTGAATAATAAATATAGTTTGTCTGAAAGTTGCTGCCTAGACTATAATAGACTTAAACTTAATTACAGAGAGGCAGTTTACTTTTTATCTAAGATGAGACCCTTAATCTGGTTTGAAAACCTCATTATGATGAGAAAAAACACTTAATTCCAGCTCTTATAATATACTAAGATAAGAAATGGATAAATTAAATAGTGGGAAGTGTCCCTTAATAACAACTGGCCAGTGGACACTTGGTTTGGGGCAATGGCTCT
Organism: Discoglossus pictus; assembly: GCA_027410445.1. Classification (NCBI taxonomy): domain Eukaryota; kingdom Metazoa; phylum Chordata; class Amphibia; order Anura; family Alytidae; genus Discoglossus; species Discoglossus pictus. The sequence continues at coordinate 199,944,598 of CM050168.1, read as the reverse complement.
AACAGAAAAAGTGATCAAGAATGCATCATATAGAGACGTTTAGTCCAAATTGATTAACCAATGGTATTTAACTAATAATGTAAATAGAAAACTTTGCTGGAGAGGATGTGGACAAATAGGATCCCAACAGCATGTATGGTGGGAATGTCCTATCTAAAAAAAATGGAAAGACAGTGTAAATCAGATTGAAGGTATTTTTTTATTTTATTTTTTTATTTATGAAAATTACATAAACATTTTACATAAACAACAACAAAGTACATTAAACAGAATAGACAAAGAAGGTACCGTTTACAAATATACATATACAGAATCTCATACATACATACCAAGACATTTAGTTGATGGGTAATAATATTTATCCCAGATCGCCCAGCTATTACATTTAGAGGGTACAATAACCAAACCGGATATGTCTCTCTCCAATTCTCTGTTTTTTTAAAGAATTATTATTACTTCATTTAATGATGGAATCAAATCTGTTTTCCAACATTTGGCTATTAGCCATTTAACCACTGAAAATACTTGTATAATAAAGGCCTTCTCTTCTAAATTAAAACCATCATCCATAATATGTAACAAAGCCATTTCACAAGAGAGGTTAATGGTATTACCACAGCGATATAATCAAAAACAGAGTTCCATAATTTCCTAACGGGCTCACAGTCCCACCAAATATGTTTATGAGAACATATTTGTTGATTACAAAATCTCCAGCATACCCCCAAATTTGTATTTTTATTGATCAGTGCTAGTTTAAGTGGGACATAATACCACCTCTGTACTACTTTTAAATAGATCTCTCTATAAGATTGGTATTTAATAATTTTCTGTGAAAGCATAAATGCACTAGACCAACTTTCTAATGTAATGGGGTTATTACATTCTTTCTTCCATTTCTGCATGCCTGCAGTTTTCTCTAAAATAATATGTTTTTTCAAAATATCATAACATTTACAAATGATATGTTTACCATCATTAAATAATACTAGTTTTTCAAACTTAGTTAATTCTCTATTCAAAGTAATTAAATATCTTGATTTCATAATGATCTTTTTAACTCTTTTGTATTCTAACCACTTTGATAGTGGAAAGTTGAAATCTAAACATACTTTAGCAAAAGACTTCATTTTTCCCATATCAAATAGTTACATAGTTACATAGGCCCTCATTCAATTGCAATTTGGCCAATTGAATGGGGCCCTAAATAAGCACATAACATATATTTTTTAAAGAAGTTTTTAGTTAGCAAGCATCTATCCAAAAGAAAGGTTTTCACTAACTAAAAACGTATTTAATAAAAATATGCTATGTGCTTCTTTAGGGCCCTATTCAATTGCCCACATCACAATTGAATGAGGCCCATAGTAATTAAGGTTGAAAAAAGACTTTCAGTCCATCAAGTTCAACCTGTTAAGATCTCCTCTGATCTGCAATATGCGGATCAGTTATTAATTAATTTGTTGTTAAATAATTTTTTATAGTATAGTATTGGATGATGAATAAAGAGTTAGTCCATCAAGTTCAACCTTTTTAGATCTCTATTGATCTTTTTAATATGTGAACTATTTATTATTAATTGTTAATTGATCCAGAGGAAGGCAAACAGAAAAAAAAACTCCATTGAAACTTTGCCAATTGTCTCATAAGGGGAAAAAAAGCTAAATTCCTTCCTGACCCCAGAAACTGGCGATCAAATTTCTCCCTGCATCAATATTCCTTCGCTAGTTATCTAGGATAGACTTGAATGCCCTCTTTATTCAAAAATATATCTAACCCCTTTTTGAAGTTGTCTATCGAATTCGCTGTTACCACCTCCTTTGCTAGAGAATTCGACAGTTTAACCACCCTAATTGTGAAGAACCCTTTTCTTTGTTTAAGGTGAAATCTTTTTTCCTCTAACCTCAAAGGATGTCCTCTTGTCAGTTGAAAATCTCTTGCTATTAAAAGTTCACTTGACAAACTTTATATTGAACCTGGATGTATTTAAATAAGGTAATCATATCCCCTCGTAGACGCCTTTTTTCTAGCGAAAATAAGTTTTGTTTGGTTAGTCTTTCTTCATAACTTAGCCCCTCCATTCCCCTTATTAGTTTTGTAGCCATTCTCTGTACTTTTTCCAGCATTAAAATGTCCTTTTTATGAAGTGGTGCCCAAAATTGTACTCCATATTCCAAATGAGGGTGTACTAGGGATTTGTATAGTGGTATAATTATATTTGCTCCCCTTGCTTCTATACCCTTCTTAATACATGCTAATATTTTACTTGCCTTTGCAGCTGTTGCTTGGCATTGAGCTGGATTCCCCAGTAAATAAATGTTCCATTTACTCCATTCGCGAAGACAGGGGAGATTAAGAATGTTACTCAACCACAATAACGTTGTACCAAGAGAAGAGAGTGTGTAAAGATTTTATTTATTATTCCATTTAAACCAAAATTCAAACCCTGTTTTAACTGTAATAGGCATTTGTTTATTTATTTTACAGGAGGATTTATCATACCAAAGCCAATCTGTTTATATGAGGTTACTAGTCAAATTGTGTTCTATGCTTGCCCAACTGTTTTGTTTTGTTTTTATAAAACAATTTATACAATGTGAAAGCATTACAGCTATATAATAGTCTTCTATGCATGGAGAAGCAAAGCAACCTTTTTATAAAACTCTTCCTAACAGTCTTCAATTTAATTCTGTTTTTTCCCCCATTATAGATAAATGAGTCAATTAAAGTTTGATATTTTCTGACTATAGAGTTAGGAACAGTTAATGGTAAACATCTGAATAAATAGTTTATTTGAGGTAATATTTACATTTTTATGGCTGAAACTCTACCTAACCACGACAGCGTACTTGGTTTCCAATTATCCAGTTGGGCTTTGATTTTATCATATAATTTGGTAAAATGTATTCAAATTATTTCTTCCACTTTACTAGAAAATTCTATTCCCAAGTATTTTATTTGTTCCCAGTTAATATCCCAGATTGTATTCAACATTCTTTTTTTTTTTTTTTCATTGTAATGGGTAAGACCTCTGTTTTAGACCAATTTATTTTATAATAAGAGATATATACAAATTTCTTTATTAACTCTTGAATATGGGTTAAAGATTCACTAGCTTCCTTAAGAGTTAATATCACATCGTCTGCATACAACATGGTTTTATATTCTATTTCTCCAATTCTTATTCCCTGAATTTTACTGTTTTCTCTGATTGCCTCTGCTAGGGGTTCCATCATAAGAATAAAGATCAACAGGGATAATGGCCAGCCCTGGTGGGTCCCATTCGTAATAGGCATATGGGGTGTTTTTAGACCAATTCCAGATATAAAGGCACTAGGAGAGGAGTAAAGAGCTCCAATTGATTTTACTCCGAAATCCTCAAACCCAAATTTTAATAATACTTGATTCATGTAATCCCAATTTAATCTATCGAAGGCTTTCTCAGTATCTAGAGTGATGACTTATGATTATCTTTACTATAAGCTATTAAATCAATTAATCTCCTGGTGTTATCTGCTCCTTGGTGATCTTGTAAAAAAACAGATTGGTCCGTGTTTATCAACTTGGAGAGGCATTTATTCAATCTATTAGCGAGTACTTTTGCATATAATTTTATATCTGTATTCATTAAAGATATTGGTCTATAGTTCTTATAATATCTAGTATCTTTGTTTTGTTTTGTAATATTAATTATAACTGCCTCTAGCATTTCTTTTGGTGCTTTAACTTTTGTCTTAATTTCATTAAATACTTTAACTAAATGTTTTGTAAGTGATATCTTAAAGGTTTTGTAATAAAAACTTACAAACCCATCTGGTCCAGGAGCTGAACCCAATTTCAAATTAGTGATTGCCTCCTCTATTTCTGGTTTTATGTCATTTTATGTCTGGTTTTATGTCAGATTTATTCTGTCTTTTAAGTTTAGCTAATTGGATGTGTAAATCTCGGAGTGAAGAGCCCTGCGGTGTCCTTCTAAAGGCACCCCATGAGGATAAAACACCTCTTATATATGCTTTATGTGGATTCCAAACAGTTGAGAACTCGGTAAGCGAGTTCTCATTGGTATGAAAAAAAAAGTCTATCTCTTCTTGTAATAAGGTTTGTTTATCTGGTTTGTTAAATAAAGAAATATCTATCCTATTTCTAGAGTTTTTTTATTAATCATCTGGTCATTAAGTTGTAATTCAATTATAGCATGATCAGACAATTTGATTATATTAATCTTAGAAGATACAACATCTGCAAGTGTATCTACATCAATCAGGAAGTAATCAATTCTAGAGTAAGGCGCGTGGCGGTACGAATAGAATGTATAGTGTCTCTTGTTACCATGCCACAACTGCCAGACATCATATGAGGTCAAAACGTAAAATAGAGTCGTGGAAAAGTTTAGCTTTCCTTACTGTGTATGGATCTAAACCTTTAATTTTAGTACTTTTCCTATCTAAGGATGCATTCAGTACTATATTAAAGTCACCACAGATAATTACTTTACCTATCTTGATATTTTTAACCCGTTTAAGTAACTTATTTAGGAAGCAATTTGGTCTCTCATTAGGAGAGTATACAGTATATTCACTATGGTATAGTTTAGTTGGTTAATTTTCCCACCCCATATAACAAATCTTCCTTCCAAATCTACTTCTCTAAAATGTTCCCTGATATTAATATTTTTGCTAAACATGATAGATACTCCTCGAGATTTCTTAACATACGTTGAATCTACTTTAGTAGTATAAAATGAATTATGTAAATAAGGAACTTTATCATTTTGCCAATGTGTTTCCTGTATACAGGCAATATCTGCCTGTGCCTTTTGAAATTGGTCCAAAATCAACCTTCTTTTAAACGCAGAGTTCCACCCTTGAACATTTTGTGAGACTATTTTATCCCCATCTAACAGGGGAATAGAGTCGATCAGGATGCCATCTTATCTTAAAAAAAAACAATTTTCCAATCACAAACAAGTTTATACATAACCCAAACATACTGTACCTATACAATTGACAGATGTAAATAAATCTATTGGGAAATTAGCTAGATCAAACTACGTCTAGCAGCCCCCCTTAAAAGAAACCCGCATAAATAACGCTACCCGTTTACCTTTAAATCTAAATGCCAAAGTGAAAGAGCTTCAATATAAATTCAGGCAAGGAAAAGTAAAAATATTTTTTTTAATGGATCCTAAGTCCGAAACCTGCTGTATCATCAATCAATTGTTTAGGAACCAAAATGCTATCTAAGTATTAATAGGGGGGGGGGGGTAGGGGTAGAAAAAATAGGAAAGGGAGGGGGAGAAACAAAAGAGAGAGAGAAGAAGAAGAAAAAAAAAGATGCATTTGTGTCTCATTTATATCTCGGTAGTGTATTCGTGTTTTAACTTATAATCCAATCCTTTGTAATTAAATTATCTTTTTTCCTCTTCTAATCTACTGATCAATATTTACAAATTACAAAAAAAAATATATATATTTTCTTTTCTTTTTTTTCTCCTTTTTTTCCCCTTGAAAATATACTCAACTTATGACTTTGTGAATTAATATCCCACACCTTAATTCCTAATTATAAATCTTTAATTACGTGAAAACTAATAATATAGTGCTCAAAATTTAAGATTGTCCCACGACAAATACCAATATTTTGTGAAATTTGTGTTAATAAATATAATAAGTTATAACTTCTCTCATATCCCTATTTTCTCCCTTACATTTCTAAACAATAATTGTGTAGTTTCAATTTCTTTCAGCTCCCCTCCTCCCTCCCCCTAATTTAAAGGTATCCTTTTTGTCCCCTCTCATCTCCCTCTTCTCTCTCAATCCCTCCCTTTTTAATTATCTTTATTGTCTTATAATCACTTTTTTTTTCATTCTATCAATTGAATTTTTGGTAGATAAGCATCTGGCATTTTTTCCCAGACTTATTCTGTGAATGATATATTCCATTCTCTTAGCAAAGCTTCCACCTCTGCCACTGAATGAACAATCTTCTGATTATCTTTGAAGATTATTATTTAGTGGGGAATCCCCACCTACATATTATTTTTTTATTTCTTAATGCTTTGGTAAGTTCTAAATATCTTCTACGTTTTGCTAGCGTATCCCCAGATAGATCTGTGAATATAATTCGTTTTTCAAAGGGTGGACCAAATTTTGATTTCTGCCATGATGCCTTTAGAACAGCTTCTTTGTATTAAAAAAAATGTATTTTGACTATTACATCTCTAACATTATCTCCTTTAAGATCTTTTACAAAAGCTGTAAGTTCTTCAAAATTCCGAGTTTCCGGAATTCCTCTGAGTCTCAAATTATTCCGTCTGGAAAAATCCTCCTATTAAATCATTTTAGTTTCTATATGTTCTAGTTTATGTTCCAGATCCACAGAATACTTGATCACTTTTTGGTATTCTTTAATTAAAGACTCTTGATTTGTTTCCAACTCTTCCACTCTTCTCTTCTCTCTTTCTAACAAGCTAGTAATAGCTGATTTGTTTGGATTTCTTGTGAAAGATCTAGTTTAATGTAGTTTGGAACTCATTAAAAAGCCTTTTCATTATGGAAGTGGTTAACACTTCCTCCTCCTGCAAATTAGCTGATTCTGAGGATTCATCCTTTGTAGAAAGTTTTATTTTCTCTACTAAAGGGGATGAGTGGCTTTGTATAGAGGATTCAAGTTGGGAGGAGTTTGATGCTCCAGAGTTCCCTTTTGGGGAAAATAAATAGGTTGTATTTACAGTTTGACTGTTTCCAGTATGTTTCTTAACTTTATTTTTAACTTCTTTATCCCTCATGATGGTTAACTTTAGGATTCAATAAAAAGTTTCTTTATTCTTCTTCTTTTACCTTCTTTCCACTCTTTCTCTTTCCTTCTCCTACTTCTCCTTTTTCTCTCCTTTTTTCCTTCACTTTTTCTTTCGCTCCCCTCCTTTTTTCCCCTCTTCTTATTCCTCTCTCCCTTCTTTACCTCTTTACCTGCTTTCTCTTTTTTCTTTCCCCTTTTTTTTCCCTTTTTTCCTTCCCCCCTTATTTCCTTTTTTTTTACTCCTCTTCCTTGTGCCACTCTCTTTTTTTTACCTCTTAATGCCAAATGCACAGTCCAAAATACACAGTCCAAAATTCACAGTCCAAAAGCAAAAAACTGTAAGAGATAGTCTAGATAAACGATTTATAATATCAAAGTCCCAGCGGGGAAAAACTGAAGACCATACAGTTGTCTCCCATATGTTCACAGGGCTTTCACCCAAATTATTCACCTTTTAGATGCGTTCTTACAGGAGGGGCTTTCACCCAGTCTCCTAACGGTCGTCCACAGCCTCTACCACCCTGTACAGGACCTTTACTTCACTAACTGAGTCTTACAGGGCTTCCCCGTTGGCTCGCGCCTCCACTCCAGTACGTTGTTTCTGCCAAGGCTCGCGCAGTCTGTGTTTAATCAGTCCCTGTGGTCCCAAGTAGGGGACATCCAACTGGCATACGGCTCCGTTGCTTATACAGGGAACGTCAATCCTTCCAGTACCGGTGAAGCGGGGCAGACCATCTCACCTCTCCAAGCCCTGTTGTATGGGCTCTCACAGAGGGAGGCTTTCGCTCAGCCTCAGCTACGTACGCCCCTTCCAACAAACTGTGCCGAACTTCCTCCGCCAAGCTGGTGTCTGAAGTCCTTCTCGTTGGCCCTCTTTTCCCCTCACGGCAATTACCTCTCTTGAGGTTCCCGTAGCCGGCGTTCAGCCAGCCCCTGTTGTGTCACGTGGGGGACGTCCAGCTGGCGTACTGTGCCGGCACCATGTAGGAAGTGCTAACCAGACTGGCAGCAGGTGAGGTAGGGGAATCACTCACTACTCTCCGAGCCCTGTTGATTAAGGGCTAGGCCCGCATCTTAGAGCCCTTTCAGCTGCTGTGCAAAGAGCGGATAGCGTTTGTCGCGGGAAACAGCCCCGTCTAGCACATCATACTTTGCTTCCTGGGCGGGGACACCGCCTCCAGATTGAAGGTATTATTAATATTCAGTTGTCATACTCTCCCGAAATGTGTTTATTTTATATTCTTCCGCAAGATGTCTCCTTGGATATAAAAGCATTTTTCATTCAAATTGTCTGCTAAATTATTGATTGCTAGAAAAAATAGAGATTTAGAAAAATCCCTGCAAAAGAACGGTTTGATGGTATTCAAAGAGTATAAATGGAACATATGGGATCAAGAAATAGACCTGGGGGTGTGACCAGAAAAGTCTTTTGCGCCGTTTGAGCAACGCAGCGGCGGATGTGGTGATGTCGGGAGTGTAGCTGAGTGTGAGCAGCGTCTTCCCCCCTGTACTGCAGATTGTATACTCCCCTAAGACCCATATGCAATGTCTGGAAGACAGGACCAGAGAGAAGGAGGAAAGGAGGCATTGGCAATATAGCAGAGGGTGAGCAGCGCTCTAACTCTGCACCATAAGCTGCTTGTTCTCCAGTGACCCCAATGTAAAGCACAGTAAACAGGACCAGAGGGAAGGAGGGAAGGAGACCTGCAGGTAAATACAGGCAAAGGAGGCCGATGACATCTCTCTGAAGCTGGGGCTGTATTACTGCGATGCATATATGGAGCATGTATGTAACAATATACCCTGCTAAACAGTACTGCACAGCAGGAGGCACCTCAGGGGTTGCAATAATTATAAATTAAAGATACATAGTGAAATTAGGGGTTCAAAGAGGAAAAAGCACATATAACATGTTACATTTATGTTACTCATGGAGACTTAGAAGGAACTATATTGTGAATACTGAAAGAAAGGAGTATTATACATCAATATATTAATAAACTCCTAGTAAGGTACAAAGTCTCCAGTGAAGCCTCCAGAGGTAGAAGTGTATGCTCTGTAGAATCTCACAGCGTTATACAAAAGAGCCCTTTATAAAAGGACTGTATGGGACTGAGAGAATCACTTCTGAAGTAAGATGGAGCTGTAACACTGTGCTACACGTATGTAACATGTATGTAATAATATTTAATAGTTAAACAGCACTGCATAGCAGAAGGCAATTCAGGTGCTGCAATATTCACAATTAAAGACACACAGTGAAATCAGGGGTTTATTGAGGTAAAAGCTTATGTTTTATGCTATAGTTATACCACCTATGGAGACATAGAAGGAAGGGTACTGTGAATACTGAAAGAAAGAAGTTTTTTTTCCCAATATATTAATAAACCCTCAGAAAAGGTACATAGCTACCAGAGGAGTCTCCAGAACTTGAAGGAGAGCATATTTTATAGAAATGTACAATGCTGCATAAAGCGTCCTTTATAAAAGGATTGTATAGAAGTGAACTAATTTTATTAGTTTTTTCCCCAAAAGAAAATAATTTTTTCAAGTATAATCTCACACACTACCTACCTATATTAAAAGATATTGCATATGGACTGAAATATAGTTTGACCCTATAAGGTAATTGGAAGGCATATGTATAAACGAAGTAAAGTAAGCAAGAAGATGATCTTTGTGGTATAAGCTGAATGGACTTAAGTTACATAACTGACTCTGTTTAATATCCTTTGTTTCGCCTAAATAAATTGTATTGCTTTTAATAGTGCTCTACATTTCGACAAACTGCTTGAAAGCTCTGGGTCTTGAATTACTCTCAAAATCTGTTGAAACTGAGGTTGGAAAGCTGGTTAAAAGACAATTATAAAAATAAGGAAAGATAAGAAGAAAAAAAAGAGGGAATATACTTAATAAACCCGCAATGCCGGTTAAAATAAAAAATAAAGAAAAAAAAGGACACCAACAAAAACCTAATACCTTTTTTTTTTCAAAAATTCAAGAAAAACCGCAGGAGATCCCTCTTCCTATATCCCCTGATATAGAACAAAATCTCAGTCAAAGTATAGGGAGCATGAACGAAAGCAATATTAGTAAAGAATCAAATATACAAGAAGAAGAAACACTTACAGTGGGAAAAATGAAGATATTATTACAGGAGTTCCAAACATCTTTTATTGCAGATATAAAAAATCAAATACTGGACAATGCAAAATAAATGATTGCTTTAAACATTAAAACATCAGAGTTGGAGGCCAAAATTGATAAAATTGCTGCAGATAACAACTACCTTCAGAAGCAGAACCAGGAACTAGAAGAGAAAATAATTATTCTAGATAATAGAATCTGTAATATTGATGATAAAATCAGAAGAAAGAATCTCCGGATTAGGGGAATAGGTGAATCAATTACGGATGGAAACGTAGAAGAATACCTAGTAAAATTGTGTTTATCCATGACTCCAAGTTATAACCAAGTGGAAGATAAAATGGTCGCATTTTTCAGAATCCCTATTCCAATGCATTTGAAAAACAAGCTGCCAAGAGATGTGATTGTTAAGTTTCACAAGTTATCCACGAGAGATCTAATTATGAAAGCCAATTTTCAAGAGAAATATAAAAAGGCACCACATGAGAAAATAAAAATCTTTCAAGACATTTCTGCTGCTACTTTAATTAAAAGAAAGGAGTTCTCAGTTATTACAGAACTTTTAAGACAAGAAAAGTTAATTTACAGATGGACAACACCGGTAGGCCTTATGGTAAAGAAAGACTTAAGTTGGCATAAAATCAGTTCAGCAAAAAATGGAGAACTATTAAAGTCATGGAATATAAAGATGGACAATCAGATAAATATAATCCGAAAGGATATACTACTGAGGCCAGAATGGCAACAAAAATAATTCCATGCTGAGAAAAAAGGGAGGGAAAAAAAAAAAAAAAAAGAGGAAAAAGGAAAGAGGGGATGTGCTTTTATTGTCGATTTATATTCATGTGTTTGTCTACCCTCTTTAAGATATTAGTTTTGCACGTAATTTGCACTGTAAAGGAGGATGCATTTTTGGAAATTAAATTATAAACAAATCTGTAGAATTAGTACGTAGGCTATTTTAATGGGTATTTACCTGGGTATAATATTTGAAGATTGAATAGTTGGATAATTGCATGATGCACTTTATAAATTATAGAGTTTATATATTTACCTAACACAATTGTAATATTGCACAAATTTATGAACACGGGTAGTAACTTATAGAAATTGTAATGGGGAGGGGGGGAGGGGAGGGAGAGTAGAAGAAGGATCATGGTGAAAAGTGATATTTAATGGGTATAATTTGGTTTCCGTTATTTATGCTTCTCTTTTTTTATGTACTATAAATGTTGCTGCAATAGAAGAAATTGAGACTTAGATAAATTTTGTAATGCACACTGCACTTTGGAATAGTAATAAGTTTGAGTGTATATATGAATATGGTTTTAACACTGTATAATGCTGGTAATTGTAAAAAAGACTGTAAAAGTATATGCTCCCCCTCTGTCCCCCCTCCCCTCCTTATGGTATATTCCATCTTGGTTGTGATAACTGAAGGTATTACTGTAGGTTTGTCTAGGTCTGAATTATTAGTTAGAGGGGAAATGGTAGATAAAGTAAAAGGGAAAAAAAAGAAGAAGAAAAAAAGGAAAAGAAAAAAAGAAAGAAAAGAAAAAAAAAAAAAAAAAAAAAGGTGACACCCCGACAACACGATCATTGGTTAACACCGGCTATTTTCAAACTTTGGTCAAAGAGACCCTAGTATGAAGTCTGTATTTAAGAACTGGACAGATACATTTTTTTGGGGGGATGAGAATGGAAGGATGAATGATTGGGCAGGAGTTAGGGAAGGAGTGCAGGATAGGAGGAAAATAGGATAATATTTTGCATTCTATTAAGTTTAAAAAATGGATATTACATTAATCTCATATAATATTAATGGATTAAATTCTCCCCTTAAAAGAAAGTTAGCTTTTCGGGAATTCGCGAAATTAAAAGCAAATATAGTATGCCTCCAAGAAACACATCTAAAAAAACAGTATTCTTACTTATTAAGGAATAAAAGATTTTTCTATAGTATAGCCTCCTCGTATAATAGTAAATCAAGAGGGGTATCCATTCTTTTTGATAAAGATCTGGTAGTAAAAGAAGAATTTTGTAAAATAGATGAAGGAGGACGATTTATTATATGGGTGGGAAACATAGATAATCAGATATATACAATTGTAAATATTTATGCACCCAATCGGAAACAAGAAGGTTATGTAATCAATATCCTGAATTTAGTTAACAAATTTAAAAAAGGTAAGACGATTATATATGGGGATCTTAACTTAGTCTTGGACCCCGAGATAGACAGATCAAGTAAAGCTAAAGTAGAAATAGGAAATAATAGTATTAATGCATCTAAGAAAATTACAGAACTTCTTATAGAAATGGGCTATTATGATATATGGAGAGTAAAGTCTCCTCGGGTAAAAGATTACACATGTTTCTCCAAAAGATTCAATTCATATTCAAGAATAGACTACATTCTAGGAGATCAATCTGTGCTGAATGACACATTTAAAATCAATATATATACAAATACAATCTCGGATCATGCCCCAATAGCTTTAGTCTTAAACAAAAAAATTGGAAACTATAAAATAAATAGAAACTGGAGATTGGAGCCAATGGTCTTGAAAGATGAAACAAGAGTTAACGAAATAAAGGGAAATTTAATAGAATATTTTGATATAAATAATGGTTAAATTGCGTCTTTTACGACGCTTTGGCTCTCGTTTAAGGCATTTACTAGAGGTTTTTTAACATCTAAAACAATTTTGCTAAAAAAAGAGTGGGGAGACTCTTTAAGATCTTTATATATAAATTTGGAAGGTAAACATAATATGAATAAAAAATCTCCAAATAATAAATTAAGGGAAGGGATTGGAAATATACAGCAACAAATAAAGAAGGTGGAACAGTATAAGCTGGACAGATTAATTTGGAGGTCTCAGATGGAGACTTATTTAGAAGGAGATAAGACTGGAAAAATGTTGGCAAATAAAATGAAAAAGCAAAGAATTCATAATTGCATTCAAGAGATCAGAGGGGAGGATAATAAGGTTTATAGAGATCCTCGGGACATAAGTGATATCTTCCATAATTACTACTCTAACCTTTATAATTTGAGTAGTTCAGATATAAAAATAAAAAAAGATATAAGGGATATTGAGGCGTTCTTAAGAGATTTGAATCTCCCAAGAATCTCAGAAACAGAATTAGAGACCCTGAATAGAACAATAACTGAAGAGGAGATACAAGAAGCGATTAAAGAAAGTAAAAACAATAAGGCCCCTGGCCCTGATGGGTTAGATAAGCTTTTTTATCAGAGATTTGTAGAGGTAGTGAAGGCTCCTCTGGCTAGGATGTATAATGAAATAAAAGATAGTGGAGACCTTCCGGCGGAACTAACAGAAGCAAAAATTATAAATATATTAAAAGAGGATAAAGATCCGGCCGATAAGAAGAGTTATAGACCCATATCTCTTTTGAATTTTGACCTGAAATTATATTCAAAAATATTAGCAAAAAGGCTAAACCCTTTAATAGATAAACTTATAAACCCAGATCAGGTAGGTTTTGTTAGATCTCGTCAGGGGTGTGACAATATTAGAAGTCTAATGAATATTCTATCTTCAGGGATTAAGAAAGGAACTCCCATGCTGGCCCTGTCAATAGACGCTGAAAAAGCGTTTGACAGGGTCAGCTGGGAGTTCCTGCAGGTAGTGCTCCAGAAATATGGTTTAGGGGATTTCGCAAATAAGGCGATAAAAGCCCTGTACAGTAATTTAAGAGCAAAAGTAGTGGGGACAAATTTTGAGACAAACTTTTTTGGCATGACGAATGGAACAAGACAGGGGTGTCCCCTGTCTCCGTTATTATTTGTTTTATATATTGAACCTCTGTTAGAGCAAATAAGAACAGCGAAGGACATAAGCGGCATTAAAATTGGGGAGAAAGAATATAAAACAATTATTTATGCTGACGATATGATTATCATTCTCACGGATCCCGAAAAATCTTTATTAAATCTAGAAGCGATATTAAATAGCTTCAGTAATGTCTCTTACTTTAAAGTGAATACATCTAAGACAGATATAATTACTAGAGGTTTATCCCCAGAAATTAAGTCAAATCTAAGAGAGAGATATCAATATAATTGGAATGTAAAACAAATTAGACATTTGGGAATACGCATATCTTTTGATATTAAAAATACTTTAAAAAATAATCTGTCTAATACATACAAAATCATATCAAAAGTTATCCAAGAGTGGAGATCAATCCATTTATCTTGGACTGCGAGAATAGCTGTAATAAAAATGATCGTTATGCCAAAAATAACATACATTCTTAGATCTATTCCTGATATTCCCATGCTCTATTGGATAAAGAGATTTCAACAACTAATAGACACTTATATCCTTCAGGGTAAAAGAGCGAGGATAGCTGGTATGATTACTAGAAAAAGAATAGAGTTTGGAGGACTTGCCTCGCCATGTATAAAAGATATTTCTACAGCTATATCTTTAGCCCAGATTATCCCATGGAATCTTCCATCAGTAAAGCCAAATTGGAAAGAGATGGAGAAAGTATTTTTGGATCCCACCCCTATAAATGCCATAAGTTGGACTTCAAGTATGGATTTGGTAAAGAATAAAGTAGTGCCAAAGCATATTAAATCTCTGCTTAAATTCTGGATGAAAATCAGATCCAAGATGAAACTATCAGTATATCCATCTTTGGCCGCACCAGTAGAAATACTTAAGGCAGAGCTTAAGATAATATCCCTGGAAAAATGGATAGAGAATGGTATTTATCGTATAATAGATTTTTATGAGGAAGGCCCATTACTTAGTTGGTCAAGACTACATGCCAAATTTAAACTTGATAAAAATTTGTGGTTACATTATATGAATATGCAGAGTGTTCTAAAACGGAGAGGTTTTAAAAAGGAAAATATAGATAGGTTAACATCCTTTGAACTCCTACTATACAATACAAATACCTGTCATAGAATTTCTAAATGTCAGGAGATTATCTCCCTAAATACCCAGAATAGTAAAACCCCAGGGATGTTGAAATGGGAGGAAAATTTATCACTATCTATTAGTATGGAAGAGTGCGTTAAAACTATAAAAATGGTAAAAATATCGGCTAGATCCTCTGCTAATTATGAAGTATACTTCAAAATAATCAACATGTGGTACCGTACACCGGACTCAATTAATACATTTTCTCATAAGGATATAGTATTATGTTGGAAAGAGTGTGAATTGAGAGCTGATGTTAAACATGTCTGGTGGGAATGCACCAAAGTGAAGGCCTTTTGGAGGAAATGCTGTTTATGGCTGGAGATGTTAATAGAAGCTGAAATCACCTTTAATCCAGATGTGCTATTACTCCACATTAATCTCAAGGAGACATTTCCAAAAAGAATACTTTTTACTATCTCATATCCTGCTGGTAATTAAAGGGCTAATGTGTAAATATTGGAAAGAAAATACACTTCCGTCTATGTCAGAAATAGCCAGGGTGGTTACTAAAAATAGAGAGTTTGACCTAAGGTCATTTGGTCAAGCAAGCTCAAAAAAAAGGGGGATAGACAAGCAATGGCTAATATGGGATTCTTTTATAAAGAAGAAAGAAGGAATAGTTAGGGTGTAAAAGAAAAGAAAAATGTATTCTCTGTTGATGGGCCTTGCTCTCCCTCTATACCTTCTGTTCATGCGAGATTTGATATTATTCCTGTTTATCCGACCTCCTATTCTATGTTGGTGAGAATATGGTTAAGATTTCCCTGCCTCTGAATGTGAATGAATGGAATGTTTATTTTTGTGAAAACTGTTTATGTATATATTTATTGTCTTACCTGTTATATGAAAACTAATAAAAAGAAATAAAAAAAAAAAAAAAAGAATTAGACTTGTCTTAGTCAGAGCTGCTATGTGTCAAAACTATTTTCCTCCTTTTCTTTCCTCTCTGTATAGGTTATTTTTTCCTTTTTGAAGGATGTATTTGTTTTATATAAGATATATTGATGTTGATTTAAATCTATGTCTTAATGTGTGTAGTTTAAAATAATAAAAATTATAACGCCCCCCCCCTCCCCCAGAATTGATACGTATATATTTAAGAAGAGAGCAAGAGCAAATCCAGGGAATTATAGACCTGTAAGCCTCACTTATGTAGTGAAAAAGCTTTTAAAATGGTTAATAAGGGATAATATACAAGAATATGTCTATTTTAACAGGATTAAATAGGAGAAGTAGGAGTCAACATGGATTTATGAGGGATAGGTTATGTCAAACAAATCTAATTAGTTTCTATGAGGAGATTAGTAGGAACCTGGATCAAGGCATCTCAGTGGATGTAGTCTTTTTGGATTTTGCAAAGGCTTTTGATACAGTGCCACATGGGAGACTATTGTGCAAACTAAAGGATACAGGAATTGCAGTAAATATCTGCTCATGGATCAAGTGCTGGCTAAAAGACAGGAATCAAAGGGTTGTTGTAAATGGAACATACTCAGATTGGACAAATGTGGTAAATGGGGTTCCTCAGGGTTCAGTATTAGGTCCTCTGCTTTTTAACATATTTATTAATGACTTAGAGGTGGGACTAGAAAGGAGTGTCTCCCTTTTTATTGATGACACAAAGTTGTGCATGGTAATTAAATCAGGTAATGATGTACTTTCCCTCCAAAGAGATTAACATAAATTAGAGGAATGGGCATCTAAATGGCAGATGAGATGTAATATGAATAAATGTAAATTTATGCATCTGGGAAGGAAAAATAGCCATGCAATCTATAATCTTAATAAAGCAAATCTGAGGGTATCAGATATTGAAAGGGATAATACATGATAATACTATGGAAACAACATCTCTTAACTTAGCAGAAAGGCATTCTAAAGCTACCAATTATGTCCATGTGTGTGTATGAGAGTATGATACTTTACCAGGCCTTCACAGTGTAGTGAAGAGAGCTGTAGATTGCAAACAGACCTTGCCAGGGCCTGGTATGCCCCTTATATCCTGTATTCTGAATCCCACCCCCATACTCATGTCCTTTACTTCTTACTCGTCAGTTAGGTCACATGTCCTTCACAAAGTCCCCTCACTGGTCAGCTGTCCACACAAAGGATTCCTTCGGCCACATGTAAAACTAGATATATCCGGTTCTCAAAGTTACACACACCCATGCGTTCAAGAATACCATATATGGTCTTCTGCTAATTCTCTGCATTAAACTGTGCTAGTGAAATCCATCGCCATCATGTGGTCATTCAGCAAATCCATCCACTATTCAGAGACGTGTAATCTCCAAGTGAGTGAGAAAAAGAACAAATATAGATATCCTTTCAGCTTTATATTAAAGCTGGTAATTATTCCCTACTTCTGACGCTAGGTGTGTTTTAGATAGCTATATACTACTTTTTGGAAATTCAGTGAAGTGCTAACGTTGTGGATTGAAGTCCTGACACAAAAAGATAAGCAATATATGACTCTAGTTATTTATTTGAGACAAGACCAAAACAGCCTTTTCAAATATATATAGCTCTAATACTATGGTTACCATTACAGCTGGGGCTGGACTCTGCTGCTAACGATGAAAAGCTGGAAAGAAGCACTATGTGATGTCACGTGGAAAACAGCTAAGGCAGCAAATCTGGGCACATTGCTGAGACATAAGTAACCCTATATGAACTCCAGAATAATGTGTTATGAGAAACTGCTAGGAGATATTTTTCAGCCCTATTATTGTATATGACTTCTTCTTTAAAGTTGCAGTGAGTATGTTTTGACTCTGTTGATAAAAATAACTTTTAAATACTAATTCAAGAAAGCCACAGAGCAATACATAGAATTGAATAATTGCTGACAAAGAAAAGCTGGACAAACAGATGGGCAATTGTTTTTTTTTCTTCATTTTTTGCCTAAAGTGACTGAAAGATTTTACAAAACCTATATATAAGAATTTAACATGCAGTACCTTTATTATCAAGATCAAGATGAATAACATAAAAGCATCTAAACAACCAATAGAAAAAAATAGGTTAAGTGATTTAAAGCCATAACATCTATTTTCTTGCAAAGGGAGATTATAAGAAACAAAAATAAATCTTCATATAAAGTTGGAAGTAAAAATATGGTTGGCTAAAAGAGCAAGAATTGTTTTACTTGGCCTTTGTGAAGAAAGTACTGTCTTACTTATATGTTAACGGATATACAAAAATGTAAATAAAAAAGCATGCTAATAATTAATAACTGGTCTCTTGGTAGACCTCAAATTAGTAACCCCTTGATGGCACTTGTAAAGAAGACCAAGGGATTAAAGATTAAAGCCTATAATATATTGGAGCCTGATGCTAGAGTGGTGCCACTATAACTGTGGCTTATTGCAGGAGTCCTTGGAATATAAAGAGATGTTTAACTTTGCAGAAGAAAGGGAAGATTGAATAAACAACAGAAGAATATCTCTTTATATAGGTTTTTCATCTGACCTTATCTCTGTTTGGACATTGCATTGTGCTTTATATAGTGTAGTTGGAACTAATAACAATAGAGTTGCACAGGGGTTTAGTGAGTCTTTTGGAGAAGTGAGAGACTAGGGGCCCTATTAAATTATCCCTCGTAGTTCTCTCGGTGCTCGCAAAAGGCAGTTTTTCTGCTGTTTGCGAGTACCGAATCTCTTGCTGCCTGCTTTGCGATATGACTACAAAAAAATGGCCGAGAATAGGCTCCGAGAGAGCTACGTAGTCACACGCAGCCTTAAATCTACGCATGATTATCGCATATCGTAAGAATCCCTACGGGCACAAAAAGTGCCCGCAAGGGATCCTAAAGCCTCTACGTGCTGCCTCGGAGCAGCCCGAGACAGCAGTGTGAGGCTCCCCCCTGCACCCTATACACATCCCCATGCTGCAGGGGTCTCTATCGGGACCCCTGCAGCACCCCCACATTAACCCCTTGCAGCGGGGGTCCCCGATCGGCACCGATCAGGCCCCCGCTGCATTTAAAAGTTCTAAATTCCCCGCCGCGGCTCCTTAAAAGGGCCGCGGCAAACTAATTGCCAATCCTGGCCGCGGCCCAAAAAATGAACCCTTCTCTATGCTGAGGGTCCCCATCGGGACCCCCGAAGTGTCCCCACATAAACCCATTGCAGGGGGGGTCCCCGATCTGCATAGATCAGGCCCCCCGCTGCATTTAAAAAATTTTAATTCCCCGCCGCGGCTCCTTAAAGGGGCCGCGGCACACTATTACCCAATCCCGGCCGCGGCACCTACAATTAACCTCCCTCTATGCTGGGGGACCCCATCGGGCCCCCCTGAAGTGTACCCACATAAACCCCTTGCTGCAGGGGTCCATAGGGACCCCCGCAGCCCCCCCACATTAACCCCCTGCAGCGGGGGTCCCCGATCGTGACCCTACTGCATTTCAATTTTAAATTTCCCGCCTCGCGGGTCCTTAAAGGACCGTAAAGGTCCTGAAAGGACTCGCACTAAAAATATTAACCCCAGGCAACTATAATTAACCCTATAACTCATGGTGGTCAATACAGACCCCCATAAGGCCTTAATTAACCCTGTAACTCATGGTGGTCAATACAGACCCCCATAAGGCCTTAATTAACCCTATAACTCATGGTGGTCAATACAGACCCCCATAAGGCCTTAACCCTGTCACTCATTGTGGTCAATACAG
Organism: Discoglossus pictus; assembly: GCA_027410445.1. Classification (NCBI taxonomy): domain Eukaryota; kingdom Metazoa; phylum Chordata; class Amphibia; order Anura; family Alytidae; genus Discoglossus; species Discoglossus pictus. The sequence continues at coordinate 199,925,014 of CM050168.1, read as the reverse complement.
ACCCCCATAGGCCTTAATTAACCCTATAACTCATGGTGGTCATTACAGACCCCCATAAGGCCTTAATTAACCCCGTCACTCATGGTGGTCAATACAGACCCCCATAAGGCCTTAATTAACCCTATAACTCATGGTGGTCAATACAGACCTCCATAAGGCCTTAATTAAGCCTGTCACTCATGAAGGTCAATACAGACCCCCAAAAGGCCTTAATTAACCCTATAACTCATGGTGGTCAATACAGACCCCCATAAGGCCTTAATTAACCCCGTCACTCATGGTGGTCAATACAGACCCCCATAAGGCCTTAATTAACCCCGTCACTCATGAAGGTCAATACAGACCCCCATAAGGCCTTAATTAAGCCTGTCACTCATGGTGGTCAATACAGACCCCCATAAGGCCTTAATTAACCCTATAACTCATGGTGGTCAATACAGACCCCCATAAGCACTTAATTAACCCCGTCACTCATGAAGGTCAATACAGACCCCCATAAGCCTCTATTTAACCCCATCAGTCCCATAAGGGTATATTATGACCATTATGGGCCTGTTACAACCCAACATTAACCACATAAGTGCCATGACGGTCCTCAAGGACCATCATGACACTAACTACAAACACTACACTATAACCCCCAATAAACCATTTAATCTAAACTAACCCCCTCTACACTAACCTATTAACACTTACACTACCTACCTACACTACCTACCCCCTAATAAACCTCCCCAACAATCTAATTACAAAAAATAAAAAAACCTACCTTACAAAAAATAAAAATAAACTACCTTACAGAAAAAAAAAACTACAGTACAGAAAAAAAAACCTAAAGTACAGAAAAATAAAAACCTAAAGTACAGAAAAAAAAACCTACAGTACAGAAAAAAAACAAATACATTACAACCCCCCCCACTACAGAAAATAAAAAAAATACACACCTGAAAAGGAAAGACAGATATACACAATACAATACATACATACATATAATACATTACATACATTACATATATTACATACAATACATTACATTACATATATTACATATAATATATTACATATAATACATTACATACAATACATTACATACAATACATTACATATATTACATATAATATATTACATATAATACATTACATACATTACATTACATATATTACATATAATATATTACATATAATATATTACATATAATACATTACATACAATACATTACATACATTACATATAATATATTACATATAATACAAATCAAATACCCCCTATCTATCTAACATACAATATATTTAATATAAAATAAATCCTAACTATATCAAATACATCCCCCTATCTATCTAATATACAATAAATCCTAACTACATACACAGACCCTTATTCTAAGCTAAAAAAAAATAATTACAGTCCTTACTACACAGACCCTAATTCTAAGCTAAAATAAAATAATTACAGTCCTAACTACACAGACCCTAATTCTAAGCTCAAATAAAATAATTAAGACCACTTACCTTTAAGATGTTGCTTCAGATCACTAACCTAGGGGTAAAACAAAACAAAATAATTAGTACAAAACATTAACATGAAATAAATAAACATTATATACATTCTAAATATTCTACTCACCTTTCCAGCATGTCCCGTCATTGTTCAGCTCTTCCGGCGCTGCCCTGTTAAAAAAACACAACACATTAATACAATATACATACAAGAAATAAAATAAACATATAAACATCTAAATATACATTTAACTTACCTTCCCGTGATGTCTCCGGCCTCCTCCCCTTCAGCCCCGGATGGGCCCAGGAACCATCCACGCTCTAAAAAAAAAAAAAAAAAAAAATAAATAACGGAGATCTGCACTCGCAGACCTCCCCGACGCTAATGAACCTCCCGACTTGGTAACTTATTAGAATAGTACAATTTGATAATATTTAAGTTTAATATCTGGACACTGGATAAAGATAAATAGAACATAAAATTATAGATTTGATAAGAAAAATGTAAATTACTTATAGAGTAAGATAATCAAATAAAGAATTTAAAAGCTTATGATTTTGGGAAAATTGAACTTTTTTCTCTTTTCCCTCACTAATTTAGGGTATAACTGTACACGTAAAAATGTAACACAATTTATAATACATTACTAGAGGATAATAATTAAAAGATAGAAAGGGAGAGGAAGAAAGAAGGAAAAAAGGGGTAAAAAGAGAAAGAGGTTATCTCATACAGATGGAATATGAGCAATGGTCAATATTCTATTATTTTAAGAAAGGATCGGACACTTGAAATCAAAATAATGGAAGATGAATTTAATGTAAAAAAAACAGAACACTTACCAGCCTCAATTTAGGATTCAGTAACTGGATAAATTATCTTGATAAAAGTATAGAGATGGGAGAAGATATAAGGGTTGATTAAATAAAATGGAATGAGGTATTGTGCATTTTATCATAAGAACAGTAATAGACTCTGAAGAACAATAGCAATGCTAATAAATTCCAGGGTGTACTTGGATAGATATGGTATAACCGACTTAAGGGTTAATACCGTATATTAGAAAAAGGGGGAAACGTAGAAATAATCTTTTATAACATGTTCTTAGAATGAGAGATGGGTATATTTATATACGGTGTAAAGGGTATTTAAGGTGAAGATATATCACAATAGTATAAGAAAACAATGAGATGGATAGGGATATACATCTTATTGATATATATCTGTGATATAAATAGTATGATAATGAAGAGCATGAGATAAGCTTTTGATGTAAATACTGATTTTATAACTGTATATATTTTTATGTGGTCCTGAATCCGGTCAATGGTCTGACCAATTTACCCCACATTTGGTTAGACTATTTAACATCGCTTATGGACAAAGAATTATTTTTTCCTTTTTTTTGTCCAAGGGGTATATGGAGGTTTTTTAATCTCCGGTATGAATGGGTATTGGTAATAAATGAAGTTTGGTATGGTTATTTTAACCTTTTGTATTAGTTTATAGTGAGAATTAACTTTGCTGCATTCTCTATTGAGGAAAAGTATTGTATTTTTTTACCATTTTGTGGAAATTTGCTATGGATGTTTGTTATTGATGTATTCCTTGATGTTGATGTACAGGAAGTGAAAAAGGGCAAAAAAGGAGAGAGTGGATAATATTCCATTAGTTTCAACAACCAATTATAATTTGGGTATGAATATTAAAATATTATCACAAAATATTAAAGGGTTAAACTTGCAGTTTAAAAGACATGCTGCTATGAAATCTTTTCTGATTTAGTGTGTCTGCAGGAGACCCATTGGGTCAAAGACAAGGTTTTCTCCTTGTCAAAGAAAATGTATAATACAAGGATAGATTCCTGCTTTAAAAAGAAAGCTAGAGAGGTTTCTATACTCTTTAATAGAAAAAAACAATCTAATAGAAGAATATAAGCTACTGGATCTAGAAGGGAGATCCATTATCTGCATCGGTAAAATAAATTATGAATATTTCACTATCGTCAACATTTATGCGCCAAATTCAAATCAGAACAAATTTTTTAAATAGATACTTAAGAAAATTCAAAAATATAAAAAAAGGTTTTGTTGTAATCTGTGGAGGCTTGAATATGTGTTTAAATTATGAGTTGGATAGAAAGTCATCAAAAAATCCTAACCCACACACAAACATGATTAGAAATGCAAACATTTTTAATGGACTGTTTGATGCCTGCCGAATTCTCCATCCCTGTGAAAGAGACTAAAACATTTTTCTCTCACAGACGTCAGACATACAAAAGGATACTTCTTGGTAGAGCAACAAATGTTAGAAAAGATTTAGCAAATTGAAATTGGCCCTATATATTGGTCTGATCACGCCATGATCTCAATGCATCTTAATAAACCTTTCCGGATACAAAACATCAATAAAATAAATATTGATATGACTCTTTTCAAATCTTTTGAGAATAGAGACAAGTTAAATAAGGAAATACTGGCTTACTTTCAATTGAATACTAACTCAATTAAGTCCCAGACAATAATTTGGAAGTCACATACTTACCTCTTGGTCAATATACAACAAAAAGAATAGAGGGTCATCTTTAAGACAATTATATATTAAATTAAATGAGTTAGAAAAACAAAATAAAAGCAATCCAAATAAAAGTGACATATTAGAAATTAATAAAATACAAGCTAGTATTATGAAAATCCTTTAAATACAAGCAGATAATAGGGTTTGGCAGCTTCAGCAAAGAATCCACCATCTTTTAAACAAATTGGGATATTCCTAGCAAATATGCTTTTAGGAGAAATCCAAATAAAAGAATAAGCAAAATGGTGGTTCATAATGGTATAGAACATATCAAACCTAAGGATATAGGTCAAATATTTCTCAGATATTATAAAAACTATATAATCTTGAAGATAATCCTTCCTTAAGTAAACCAACTAGAATTCAAATAAAACATTTTTTGATGGAGTTAAATCTTCCAAAATTCAATACATATCAGTTAGAAAATTTAGAAAGAGAAATATCAACTAAAGAAGTAGAAGTGACTATTAATTCTTTAAAACTCAATAAGGCACCAGGACCAGATGGATTTCCAAACCTTTATTACAAGACTTTTGTGCCAGTGTTAATTAGGCACCTGACAGATACATTCAATGAGATAAAGTCCTGGGGGCATGCCCCTTCAGAGATGTCTGAGTCAGCTATAATTTTGATCCCTAAAAATGGAAAAGATGAAACGGATTGTAGAAATTATCGACCAATTTCAATACTTAACTCAGACATAAAAGTGTAGGCTAAGGTACTAGCATCTAGGTTAAATCCTCAGGCAGGAGACTTACAATTCTAGGAAATTGTTGGATTTGAGTTCTTGCTCAAAGAATAAACGGATCCCAATGCTTGCCCTGTCATTTAACGTGGAGAAGGCATTTGACAGGGTAAGCTGGGATTTTATAGATCAAGTGTTGCGTCAATATGGGTTTGGTAAGTTTGGTTCGCAAGCAATTATGGCCTTGTATAAAGAGATTTCAGCCCATGTGGTTGGATTTGGATATAAAACTGACCCCTTTAAGATAACAAATGGTACTTGACAATGGTGTCCCTCTCTCCTTTAATATTTGTTTTGGTTATTGAGCCTTTGGCTGCATTATTGAGAAATAACATACAGATTGAGGTTTATATACAGGGACTAAGGTAAATAAGCTTACAATGTTCGCAGATGATATTGTGGTGACAATTGCAAACCCACTAAATTCTTTAAGACATTTGTATGATACTGTAAATAAATATAGCTGTCAGAGCTTTTCTATAAATATATATTAATTAATATATTTCTTGTTAATATATCCTTTCATTTCAATTAATACACATTATATACGTTCCTAGAAATATAGCAGTGTTTTATATCATATGATAGGATAGGTCTTAAAGTTTTCATATCAATATATTATTATATACATTTCTTTCAACATAATCCTTTTAAATGTGATTTTAAATTCATACATATAAAAATATTTGCCTTTTTCTCTATACATAGTTAGACCCACCTAGATCATCCTGTGTATTTAGGTGAGGCTGATAAACAATAGATATAAACAAATATGTTTGCATGTCCACAGTTTCAACTTACTGGACAATGGTTGGTCATTAGGTATGCACCATCCTGTTTGATCTGTGTCAGTTCTCATATTAAGACAATAGGAAAGTAAACTGTATTTCCTGTATCAGACATCTACCCCAAAACTCACACACAGCTGTATTTAAGAGTTATAGGAGAGTCTGTTTAAAAAAATGACCATTGTTCCCGATATTTAAATTACATAAGAATTTCCTTCTACTTACATTTTTTCCCAGAGTAGAGAGAGAGAGACTTTAGTATTTGGATAAGATAATTTAATTAGATGAGAATTTACTCCTATTTAAGCTAATGCTATTTTCAGTTTAGTAGTATGAGTGAACCTGTCTATTAAAATGTGAAACCTTTGGGTCCAGCACCTTGGGACGACTAAGGGGATACATCGGACAACATAGTTACACTTAAGTAACAAGATCATTTTTATTAGTGCTATTCTACCTGAAAAAGATAGATTTTTGTCTTTCCAACTAGAAATTAAATCTGAGCATTTAAGAAATAGTTTTTTAAGATTTATGGGAATCATCTCCTTTAATTCATTATTAAATTGAATACCTAGATGTGAAAATCCCTTTGATTGCCAATTGAATGCATATTTTTCAAGTTCTTTTATTTCCTTCAATGACATATTAAGTACTAATACTTCTAATTTTTGTGTGTTGACTTTATAGTTGGAAATTAGACTAAATTTGTCTATTAATTATTTTAAACTAGCGACTTGCCCGTCAAAAAATGACGGTCAATAAAATAAAGTGTTGAAATGCTGTTTGCCACACAATGTGAGTGTACTGTGTGCCTCAACTATATAGACCCCTCTAACACACTAATGAACGCATGTAATAACACTATAAGTGCCATGAGGGTCATCCAGGACCCTCATGACCCAAATTGTAAGCACTACACCATTTTAACCCGGTCACTTATGGGGGTCTATCCAGACCCTCATAAGCCTCTATTTAACCCCATCAGTCCCATAAGGGTATATTATGACCATTATGGGCCTGTTACAACCCAACATTAACCACATAAGTGCCATGACGGTCCTCAAGGACCATCATGGCACTAAGTATAAACACTACACTGCACTATACCCCCCAATAAAACATTAAATATCAACTAAACACCCTCTACACTAACCTACAGAAAGGAGGAGAAAAAAGTACACCTTTAATTCCCAAGACAGCCACCTCCAAAGGAACATCCATGTAAATATCTACAGACAAAAGTCATAACTCAAACCCATATAGTATAAAATATAACTTTTATTAAATATATAAACATAAAATATTAAAATATTCTGCACGTCTCCCAAATAGCACTAAGTAGTGTCATATATCAACCTCACTTGTATACAAGATAATATATATAAAGCTAAGTGTGCTTAATACAAGGTCCAAATACCTATAATAAATATATTCAATATGCAAAGTTTATAAATAAAGCACACAAAATAATCAATAGGCTATCTCAACCAGTTTCATTGAAGAGTAGGAAGTATGCAACCAGTAGGTGATGAAATAATGTACCACTGTGGCCCTATTTACATACAAATAGTGGATTAGGCAGATAAGGGCCCACTATTTACCCACTAATCTGCCTATGAAAGGCTAATCTATACTCCCTATCTGGGACTATTCACACCACTGGTGCACTTACCTACTCTCCAATGAATAATAGGTGAATACCATAGCCAGAGGTACAAACACTACAGTGCAGATCTGTTACTCTCTAAGGAGTGATGTCATCATCGGGAGACACGCAGCTCGGATCCGACACGCGCGTTTCGCGCCAGCTTCCACAGGGATCATAAGAACTGAAGAGGGCGCTTTGGTTTATATAGCGTGAGTAGGACGGTTCAATAAGATCTCTCATCTGTATGTTTTTTGCAATTAACTGTCTTGTGACCAGGGCTATGGAAACAAAAGGAAGTTAGAACTAAAGGTGGAAATGCTTGAATAAGCGCTTAAGGTGGATATATAAAACTGAAATAGACAAAAATAGACAAAATAAAGTGTCCTCAAACACAATCTTAAATTAGACACAAATAAAGACTACATAAATAAAGATACAATTGTATCTGATATAATGTAATATTACCAAAGTATCACAAAAGATATTTGGTATAATATTGCTTGTCCCAATTGGCATTATTAAATATATCTAGGAGAAATGGGTTTCAAAACAAGGGGATAGATCAGCGGTTCAATAAATTCCCCCATAAATAAAAGGGAAATAACTTTTAATGGTCAAAGTTAAAAAATGCTTAATGAAGTGCTTAGGATGGAAATATAAGGTTAGATAAATAAGGTGTCCTAGAAACAATCCTAAATTGCTCACATATAGACACTGAATATATAAAGATACAATTACATCAGATACAAAATGATGTTGCTACAATACCGCTAAAGATATTTGAGTGTGGTTATATACAGCAGTAATTGATATATCAAAGAAACATGGATTTTCAAAGCAGGGGGATAAATCAGGGGCTCAAATGAGTCCTCAGTGAAAAAAGGGGGGAGATAACTTGTCATGATCAACTACATTGATTATAAATAACATCTCTAACAGTTCCACTTGATCCAATATAGGATTGAATAGAATCTTGTTACAACACGTAAGTAAGATCAAAAAATATTATTATAGTCACTTAGATAGACTACTGACATACATACAGCCTTTACAAAAATATGCTGAAGTTGTTATATTCATTGAGTCCACCTGGGACTACAGTGTTAAGTAAAGCTATACATTTGCTTTCTGCCTTGAGTAGTTCTGATTCAAGATTACCTTTTCTTATCCCCAAACTAATTTTTTCCAATACCCAACATTTAAGTATGGGTTTTGAGTGGTGTTTTTCAAAAAAATGTTTCGCTACTGAAGTAAGAGTCTTACCTTTAGCAACATCAGTAATACTATTACGTATATTGCAAAGATGTTCGCCAAGCCTTTTTCTAAGCTCTCTACTAGTAATACCAACATATTTCTGTTGGCAAGGACATTGCAAACAATATATAACAGCAGAAGTACCGCAATTGAAAAAACCTTTTAAGTATCTTATTTTTCCAGTTCTATCAGTAATGCTGTTGATTTTGCGCATAAAAGGACAAAATTTGCAATGTCCACATCCAAAAGTGCCATCTGGCAAAGGTCTAATATTTTTCTTCTTTTTACAGAAGTGACTCTGAACAAGGATATCACGGATGTTTTTAGATCGTCTCCATCCTGTGTCAATTTTAGCTCCAATCAGAGTTGCTATGTGGGTATCCGTTTTTAAGACATTAATATGTCTATTCAAGATGTCCTCTATTTTGCGCCAATCCTCATTAAAAGTTGAAATAAATCTAACCGTCTCTTTTGTATTGGTTCTCAACCTGGGAGACAATAAATTGTCTCTTTCGGTGTGAAGAGCTCTATGATAGGCTTTTTTTTATAGAGGAATTGCTATACCCTCTATTTTTCAATCGATTCCTCAACTCATCTGCTCTAACTTTGAACAGTTCTGTATTGGAGCAGTTACGTCTTACACGCAGAAATTCCCCTACAGGTATGGCACGAAGAGTCTGAGGGAAATGTGAGCTAGAATGATGTAAAGTGCTATTCGTAGAGGTTGGTTTCCGATAAAGGTCAGTGATAATCCTGCCCTCTTCATCTTTACTGATCGTAATATCCCAAAAATTAATACGTTTTTCATCATAGGCATGAGTAAGTTTCAAATTAAGATCATTTGTATTTAGTTTGTTAATGAATGTATCTAGACATTCCTGTGTACCATCCCAAATGATCAAAATATCGTCGATATATCTCAGCCAGATGGTAACATGATCAGTAAATTCGGAATTATCATCAATAAATACCCGTTCTCTTTCCCACCACCCTAGATAGATGTTAGCATATGTGGGTGCGCATGAAGACCCCATTGCTGTGCCTCTTTTCTGTAAATAAAAAACATCATTGAACACAAAATAATTGTGAGTAAGCGTGTATTTTAACAATCTTAGAACAAAGGTGTTTATATTCTGATCAGCATTTGTAGCCATGGTGAGAAAATATTGCACTGCCTGACATCCTGCTTCATGTTGAATTGAAGTGTACAGGCTCTCTACATCACAGGTCACTAATAGTGTTTCATGATTCACATTAATGTCATTGAGTCGTTTCAGGACGTCCATAGTATCTCTCACATATGAGGACAGACTCAATACATGTGGACGGAGTTGCAAATCAATAAATTTGCTACCATTCTCACATAGACTACCATTGCCCGAAATAATTGGTCTACCGGGAGGAATCTTATCATTTTTGTGAACCTTAGGTAATAGATAAAGAGTAGCTATTCTGGGTTTGTCAGATAGCAAGAATGTATACTCTTTATCATTAATGATAAGATCATTTTTAGCTTCATCAATGATATTGTTATAGCTTACCACAAAGTCAGTTGTTGGATCACCTAATAGGCGTTCATAACAAGCCTTATCACTAAGTTGTCTTAATGCCTCTTGAATATACATTTCTGTTGGCCAGATAACAATGTTACCACCTTTATCTGACGGTTTGATGATGACATCAGTCCATTCTTTCAACTCTTTTAACGCTTGATTTTCATCACGGCTCAAATTACTGATTTTGGTAGGTTGTAACTTGATGATATCTTGGGTCACAGCCTTGACATATACTTCTACTGCAGAGCAGCTGGAAAGAGGTGGATTGAAACGAGATTTAACTTTGATCTTATCATTGGTCATATTGGTCTCCGGTGTTGTTACCAATGGCAGAGGTAATTCTGTATTTGAAGTTCTATCAGAAATTTTTTTTTTTAGAATCAATTTGCGTGCAAACAAATTAAGATCTTTAAATACATCAAAAAATTGGTAGTTGTTGCTAGGTGAAAAGGACAATCCTTTTTTCAAAACATTTATTTGTGGGTTAGTAAGTATCTTAGATGATAAATTCAGAATTTGCATCATATCTTCTTTTACCTTCTGACCCCTTTCGTCCAGGTTTCCTTCTGCGGATTGACTGCCCCCTTGTATCCCCATTGTTTGCGATCTCGCAGATTCCTGGTCGATTCCCAGTTGTTCTCTTGGAACGAGGTCCGGTTCCTCTCCGTCATAAAAGGCTGACCCTGGTCTAAAAAAGAGACCTGTCTTCTACTTTGATGATTACCAGAATTGGTTCTCATATCTTCCTCATCTGTAATTGAGGAATCTAACTCAGTATCTGAGTTATAATATCGTCTACCAGGGTCTACACGAGGTCGCAATTTCCTCCTACTATTATTTCTATGTGTCCAATGGAACACATTGCCATTTTCAAAATCTAATAGATCTCGATTATACTTATGTTTTTTAAGAGATAAGATCTCATTTTCTCTTTTATCAAGATCATGTTGTATTCGTTTATAAGTTTTTTTAAAATCCTCCAGGGATTCAAATTGTTTTAAAGTTTTGTTAAGTGAGTTGATTTCTTTATCTAATTCCACCAAAATCTCTTGTTCATAATCTGCCAGTATGGCTATTAGTGTCTCAGAACAGCTTGTAAGGGCTGATTCCCATTTTTCTTTATAAGACTCAAGATGGAAAGTGAAGGATGGAAAAATCTTAACTCTTAGTCCTCTCGGGATAAGGTGTTTAGCTAAATATTTTTCATGACTTACTTTATTCCAAAAAGAATTAAGTTGTTTTCTCAATAGCCCTTCTAAGTTCTTGAGTACTTTCTGTACTTAATACTTACACTGCCTAAGACAATCATATGCTGTTGTTCTGTTATAATTTTTTTATGTATTCATACCATATCACTACTTACAACCAGTATTACCCCATTTTTGATTTATTGGCCTCTTTTTGTAAACTAACCTATTAACACCTACACTACCTACCTACCCCCTAATAACCCCCTCCCAACCACTGTAATTACAGAAATCAAAAAAACTAAAGTCATAAAAAATCTACATTACATAAAATAAAAAAAACTAAAATCACCAAAAATATAAAATATTCATTACAGAAAAAAAAAAACCAAGTCACAAAAAATAAAAGAAGGAACATTACAGAAAATAAAAAAATACATTACAACCCCCCCCCCCGACAGAAAAAATAAAAATTACACACCTGAAAAGGAAATACATATAATACATACAATACAATACAATTAAATACAATACAATACATACAATATAATACAATACAATTAAATACAATACAATACACCATTATCTAATTTACATCCCCCTATCTAATATACATCCCCCTATCTAATATACAATACTATCTATGTAATATACATCCACCTATCTAATATACAATACTATCTATCTAATATACATCCCCCAATCTATCTAATATACAATAAATACTATCTATGTACTATACATCCCCCAATCTATCTAATATACAATACATGCTATCTCTATATAGCAAACCTAATTCTAGAATAAAATAAAAATAATTAAGACCACTTACCTTTGAGATGTTTCTTCAGATCACCAACCTAGGGTAAAAAAGATTAAAAACCTTACTACAACACGTTTACATAAAATAAATAAACATTCTAAATATTCTACTCACCTTTCCAGCATGTCCTGTCCTCCTTCATCTTTGCTTCTCCTGCGCGGCCCCTGTTAAAAAAAACCATTACATTAGTTCACATATATAAACATAAAACCAATGAAAATCAACACAATCTACATTGTACTTACCTCCCCGCGATGTCTCCGGCCTCCTTGTGTTGTGCCCCGGATGGGCCCTGGAAGCATCCGCTCTCTTTAAAAAAAAAAAAAAAAAAAGCAACACACATCCGCCCTGGCGGATGTCCCCGACGCTAATGAGCTTCCTATGGAGTGTTCCAGAATAAAACTGTCAATGGCGGCTTCTGATTGGCTGAAAATGCTGTCTATCAAATTCAGCCAATGAGAAGACGCCAATTGTGAACCAATGAGAAAGGGATACACCCCAAAATCCCACGCTGATTGGATAACGCACCTGTCAATCTTTATTTGAACCAATCCGAAGGCTTTATTGCCACCAGCGAATCACAATGGGATACACCCCCACGCGGTGATTAGCTGAAGACATCTGCGCCTTCCCATTGGCTGTAATACTGATTGACATTGACAATAGCCAATGAGAAGGCGCAAATGCCTTCACCAATCTGTACGTAGGTGTGTATTCCATTGTGATTGGCTATTGTCAATGCAACCAATTAGAATGCGCAGATGCCTCCAGCCAATCACCCTGTGGGGGTGTATTCCATTGTGATTGGCTGAAGGCATCTGCGCCTTGTGATTGGTTTAAATAAAGATTGACAGGTGCATTATCCAATCAGAGTGGGATTTTAGGGTGTATCCCTTTCTGATTGGCTCACACATTGACGCCTCCTGATTGGGTGAATTTGATAGACAACGTTTTCAACCAATCAGAAGGCGCCATTGCCTATTTTCTTCCGGAAAAGCCTCCGGGAGCCTCATTAGCGTCGGGGATGTCCGTGAGTGCGGATGTGTGTTCTTTTTTTTTAGAGCGCATGTGCAGGGCGGGGCAGAAGAGGAGGAGGCAGGAGACATTGCGGGGAGGTAAGTACAATGTAGATTATGTTTATTTTATTTTGTTTTTATGTTTATGTATGTGTATTAATGTTATGTTTTTTTTTAACAGGTGCCACGCCAGAGAAGAGTAAAAGAATAAGGACGGGACATGCTGGAAAGGTATTTAGAATGTTTAGAATGTTTATTTATTTACTGTAAATGTGTTGCACTAATTATTTTTTCCCCCCTAGGTGGCTGATCTGAAAGGACATCTGCAAAGGTAAGTGGTCTTAATTATTTTATTTTAGCTTAGAATTAGATTATTTTATATATAGATAGCATTTATTGTATGTTAGCTAGGGGAATGTGTTTTATATAGATAGCATAGCATGTATTGAATATTAGATTGTGTTATTTATTTAGATAGATTGGGGGATGCATATTAGATAGATAGTATTTATTGTATATTACATAGATTGTGTGATGTATATTAGATAGATAGGATGTATTGTATATTAGATAGGGGTGTATTTAATTGTATTGTATTATATTGTATGTATTATATGTATTTCCTTTTCAGGTGTGTACTTTTTTTTTCTGTAGTGGGGGGGGGGGGGGTGTAATGTGTTTTTTTATTTTCTGTAATTTTCCTTTTTTTTTTGTGACTTAGGTTTTTTTATTTTATGTAATGTAGATTTTTTATTTTTTGTGACTTTAGGCTTTTTTATTTTCTGTAATTAGAGTGGTGGGGGGTTATTACGGGGTAGGTAGTGTAGATAGGTAGTGTAGGTGTTAATAGGTTAGTGTAGAGGCTGTTTAGTTGATATTTAATGTTTTATTGGGGGGGGGTATAGTGCAGTGTAGTGTTTATACTTAGTGTCATGATGGTCCTTGAGGACCGTCATGGCACTTATGTGGTTAATGCTGGGTTGTAACAGGCCCATTGACCCCCATGAGTGACAGGGTTAATTAGGGGTTTATGGGGTCTGTATGGACCCCCATGAGTGAGGGGGTTAAATAAGTGCTTATGGGGGTCTGTATTGACCCCCCTGAGTGACAGGGTTAATGAAGGGCTTGTGTGGGTCTATATTGATCCCCATGAGTGACAGGGTTAATTAATGGTTGATGGGGCTCTGTATAAAGCCCCATGCGTGATAGTGTATATATATATTTTTTATAACGGGTCCTTTAAGGACCTTTACGGTCCTTTAAGGACCCGTAACGCGGGAATTTAGATTTTTCATTGCAGTGGGGGTCCCCGATCGCGTGCGTTTGGGCCCCCCACTGCGATGGTTAATGTGGGGTTAATGCAGGTCTCCGAGCTTATCTCAGATCCCGTGGGGTTAATGTGGGTTTCCGAGCTTATCTCGGATCCCTTCTTGGGTAAGTTGTACGTGGCTGGGCTTTGAGCCTCGTTTTCGTCAGCCATTTTTTCTCTCGCTTAGGGGATTTTCGTGTGTCTGAACTCGGGAATTTTGGCTTAAATGGAGGTGTAGCTTCACTTTCAGAGGTCCTGGATGTCCCCCCCCTTGCTATGGGTAAGCTTTTTATGTAGTATTTGTGAATATTTGGTGTGTTTTGACTGTTTTTAGGTGCGCGCGGTTCGGCCGTTATGGTCGTATTTTTCGTGCGTGTGGGTGTTTGTTCCGTTAAGGTTGGTTCTGAGGTCGTTTTTTTTTCTAAGTCGTGCATGTGTGTTTTTAAGCGAGCTCGCAAAGCGTGACGACGATTCATAGCTTGACAACTATTATATGTGATGGATCAAAACTCTTGAGTATATGTTATCATACGTATAGTGGATATAAAAAGTCTACACACCCCTGTTAAAATGTCAGGTTTCTGTGCTGTAGAAAAATCAGTCAAAGATAAATCATTTCAGAACTTTTTCCACCTTTAATGTGACCTATAAACTGTACAACTCAATTGAAAAACAAACGGAAATCTTTTAGGTGGAGGAAAGAAAAATAAAAAATAAAAATAATGTGGTTGCATAAGTCTGCACACCCTCTTATAACTGGGGATGTAGCTGTGTTCAGAATTAAGCAATCACATTCCAAATTGTGTTAAATAGGAGTCAGCCTACACCTGCCATTATTTAAAGTGCCTCTCATTAACCCCCAAAAAGTTCAGCTGCTCTAGTTGGTCTTTCCTGAAATTTTCTTAGTCGCATCCCACAGCAAAAGCCATGGTCCACAGAGAGCTTCCAAAGCATCAGAGGGATCTTATTGTTAAAAGGTATCAGTAAGGAGAAGGGTACAAAATTTTTTCCAAGGCATTAGATATACCATGGAACACAGTGAAGACAGTCATCATCAAGTGGAGAAAATATGGCACAACAGTGACATTACCAAGAACTGGAGCTCCCTCCAAAAATGATGAAAAGATTAGAAGAAAACTGGTCTGGGAGGCTACCAAGAGGCCTACAGCAACATTAAAGGAGCTGCAGGAATATCTGGCAAGTACTGGCTGTGTGGTACATGTGACAACAATCTCCCGTATTCTCCATATGTCTGGGCTATGGGGTAGAGTGGCAAGATGAAAGCTTTTTCTTACAAAGAAAAACATCCAAGCCAGGCTACATTTTGCAAAAACACATCTGAAGTCTCCCAAAAGCATGTGGGAAAAGGTGTTACGGTCTGATGAAACCAAGGTTGAACTTTTTGGCCATAATTCCAAAAGATATGTTTGGCGCAAAAACAACACTGCACATCACCAAAAGAACACCATACGAACAGTGAAGCATGGTGGTGGCAGCATCATGCTTTGGGGCTGTTTTTCTTCAGCTGGAACTGGGGCCATAGTTAAGATAAAGGGAATTATGAACAGTTCCAAATACCAGTCAATATTGACACAAAACCTTCAGGCTTCTGCTAGAAAGCTGAACAAGAAGAGGAACTTCATCTTTCAGCATGACAACGACCCAAAGCATACATCCAAATCAACAAAGAAATGGCTTCACTAGAAGAAGATTAAAGTTTTGGAATGGCCCAGCCAGAGCCCAGACCTGAATCCGATTGAAAATCTGTGGGGTGATCTGAAGAGGGCTGTGCACAGGAGATACCCTCGCAATCTGACAGATTTGGAGTGTTTTTGCAAAGAAGAGTGGGCAAATCTTGCCAAGTCAAAATGTGCCATGCTGATAGACTCATACCCAAAAAGACTGAGTGCTGTAATAAAATCAAAAGGTGCTTCAACCAAGTATTAGTTTAAGGGTGTGCATACTTATGCAACCATATTATTTTATTTTTATATTTTTTCTTCCCTCTACCTAAAAGATTTCAGTTTGTTTTTCAATTGAGTTGTACAGTTTATAGGTCACATTAAAGGTGGAAAAAGTTCAGAAATTATTTATCTTTGTCTCATTTTTTTACAGCACAGAAACCTGACATTTTAACAGGGGTGTGTAGACTTTTTATATCCACTGTATAATGTTGTCTGAGAACAATTCTATTTTATGCTCCATCTCTCCTATTTTTATTTCAATAGATTTTCTAACCGCTTCTGCGAAAGGCTCAATTGCCAATGAGAACAAGAAAGGAGAGAGGGGGCATCCTTGCCTAGTACCATTACGAATATTTAAAACTTGAGACCCAAAACTAATTTCCGATACAGAAGTCTTAGGTTCTGTGTATAAGGAACCAATTGAATGTGTTCTAAACCTACCAAATCCAAACTCAGCCAGATCAAGATGCATATACTCCCACCCTATCCGATCAAATGCTTTTTCTGCATCTAGTGATAGGAATAGGGTGGGAGTATTATTTATTCTAGTATATGCAATCAAATTAATCCGTTTCCTGATGTTATCTACTCCTTCCCTCCCTTCTGTAAATCCTGTTTGTTCCAACGAAATTAACTTAGTTATAATATTTCCTATTCTCAAGGACAACATTCTTGCGACTAACTTAACATTGGTGTTTAAGAGAGATATATAATCACCACAGGCCTATAATCACCACAATCCTGAAGATCGTCCTTTTTTTTGGGGGGGGGGGGGGGGTTGTAATTATATTTGTGGCATTTTACCCTCTTCTTTAATTTTGTTGAACAGGTCCCTCAGATGTTGAACTATAACTATAACTGGATGACATATTTTGTAAAATGAATTACTGAAACCATCATGCCCCTGGGCTGTGAATGGTTTTACACTTTTAATAGGTAAAGAGACTTCCTCCAGTGTTGGTTTATTAAGTGTTTCAAATTCACTACTTTTAATAGATACTAAATTACAAAGAATCAGAAAATAACTAATTTGTGTTTTAGATGGTCTTACATGGGCTTGATCTTCCTCCAAGTTATACAGTTTCTGATAGAATTTAGCAGAAACTTTGGCTATATCTTAAGGAGTAGTCCACAGATTATTTTCATAGCGCAAAGATTCAATTATATTTCTTTGGGTTTTCTTTTTAACTTTATTGGCCAGAAGTTTTCTAGCCTTGTTGTCATAGTAATATAACTTTTGTTGCATTCGCCAGAACAATTGATTTGACAGATATTGATTGATCTTTTTTATTTCTTTTTGTGTAGATCATAATGTTCTTATCTAATCTTAATTTATTCATCTTTTCCAAGTTGCTTAATTTGATATATAATTTTTTTTAAGGGAAGCCCATTTTGTTATATCATCTGAGAACCAATCAACCAAGAAATAATCAATCCTTGAATAAAGTTTATGAATATGTGAAAAATAGGTATAATACCTTTGCTCTGGATGAAAAGTTCTCCATGCGTCATAGAGATTGTTTTTCAGAACATTTTCAGAGAATAATTCTGATGTCTTATTTATTATAGACAGATTTTATTTCTTTTAACACATTTCTACCATATTTTGGATCTATTGTCATATTGAAATCTCCACAAGCAATGATATATCCTTGGAAATATTTGGACAATTTATTAAACATTTGATCTAGTAGCTTATTTTGGTTGTAATTCAGAACATATAGGTTTAAAATGGTGAATTTCTCAATATACGGTAAATAAGTCCAACCCACAAGAGATATCTTCCTTTAGTATCTATTTTAACAAATTCTTCATTAATTATTAGATTTACGTTGAAAAAACATTGATACAACTCTTTTTTAAGTTTAGTTATATTTATGAGCAAATATTTTATCTCCAAAGCAAGCTATATCATTTTTTTCAAATTTAAAATAAAACATTTAAACAAATACATAACATTTACAATAGTACAAGATTTACTCAAGTCTAACTTTACAATGATTATCACCATATTCGGGAAGTATTCCTTTTCCGTTTTCTCTCAAGATATTCTCCCCAAATGGGGATACAATTCAAGATAAACAGAAATAGTCAGACAAAAACTGTCTGAATGTCTAGCCGGCTGTGAGGAATTGACTCTGCTGGGTTTTGAACCCTGGTCCCCAGGCTGCTGAACCTCTTCCCTACCACTGCGCCAGCCTGCCTTTGTGAATTTCCTTGAGATCTGATAAACCTTGAATCTGCTAGCAATAGTATCAGTGACTAGTCTCTTCAGCTGTGTCTGGTCAGGTGTCTGGTCCTTGGCCTATATAAGGCACTTCCTGTCTATGTACCTTGCCAGATTATTGTGGTTCCTGTTCCCTTCAATAAAGCTTGTTCCTGTTTCACCTACAAGTTGCTGAATTGGATCATTGCTGACCTAGGCTGCTGGTCTATAAAACCTTGTGATTCCTATATCATTACACCGGCTCTGCATGCAGGGTAAAATATTTGTTTTGGCATTCCTATTAGTCATCTAGCATTTCTAACCTGTTGTCAGAAAAAAATATATTTTCCTCCTCAGATTCCGGAGGCATGAGTTTAAGTCTGGTCAGAAGGTTTTGGCTTTCTTCAAACGATTGCACCCTGAATGATTTTCCTTTATAAGTAAACATAAGAGCGAATGGGAATCCCCATTTGTACATTATCTTGTAATGGGAGAGCACTTGTAGTGTGGGTCTCATCTCCCTTCTTTTCTGTAGGGTAGAAGGAGACAGGTCCATATAAATTTGTATCTTGGTGCCGTCTGGACCTAGGATTTCCCTTCTTAGTCTGGTTTCTGCTAGAATTAGATCTCTAGCCTTTTGTTGGGCAAATCTAATGATGATGTCTCTGGGGAGGTTTTGGTCACGAGATGATCCTAGCGCTCTGTGAGCTCTCTCAATTACCCAGGCTGTTTCCTCAACCGATGGAAGGATCGTGCTTATAACATCTCTAGAATACTGCAGGACGTCTGTTATTTTGTTGAGGGCACCCCTCAGTCTTATGTTATGCCTGCGGGACCTATTCTCCAGGTCTTCTATCTTGTCTTCCATCATCTGGATCTTAGACGCATTTTGCAGGATGTCCTGCTTGTCATGTGCTTGGGCCTCGGCGATTTGGTCAGTGCTTTCCTCCAGACATTGCAGCCTTTGGTTTAAAGATTTGATATCTGTCCTTAGGTCGTCTATTGCGTGCTTAATTTCTGCTTGAAGGATCTGCTTGATTTTTACCAGGGTGCCGTCAGTTAGTTCTATTTGAGCTGGCTGGGAGCTCTGCGTTGTTGCGTGGACCGGGGAGTCTGGCTGTTCGGGCCTAGGACTCAGATTTGGATTGGGACTTGTATCAGGTATTTTGTAGAAATCCTGTATCCATTTACCAGACTGCTTTTTTTGTACTTTGTTTGTACTACGACTTGCCATCTTTCCTTGAGAGTATTGAGCTGAGTCTGAGACCCTGGTCCGCTCTGTTAGCTAGGTTTGAGGGTAATAGGTCAATGCAGTGCGTATGTAGCTATGTACTCATAGAGCTGCGGACTGTCTGCTCCAAGGGAGTGCTTTTATACCCTGGCCCTGGGTCATCAAGATCATGACTAGAGGCTTTGAGTGGGCTTGTTTTTCTTTTACTTTATAAATCGGAGACCAGTGTTTGTTGTGTAAATGCTGTATATTGCGTGTTCCCTGGGTTTTAGTCCTTATCCTGACTTAAGGTTAGAGAAAGATCTTTCTGGGTCAGAGACTGCTTTCAGCTTGGTATATATTGTGTTTGGGATGCGCTATCCCTTGAATAGGGACTGATGGCTGTGTAAAGCAGCACTTCACTGCCAGATAGTCTGGATATGAAAGTTAGGACTTTCAGATTGGTTCATGTGCTGCAGGTAAACTTTATCAGCTTGTTAGATCTGCTTTTCTTTGTTATCTTTCCCTTTATAAATGGATTTGTACATAAACATTCAGGGCTATTTTAAAATCCCCTTGAACTACTTGCTCTATGGATGCCAGGGTAACTGTCCAGTTAGGGTCTTTGTGTTCTAATATGAGAGCTTGAGCCAATTTGCAATGACCTCTAGTTTGTTAATGCTCAGGTATCGTGATATCCCACTTTTAAATGAGGTAGCCTGTGTTTTGGTTTGGTGTGCACCAGTGAGTGCACCTCACTCTGATATTTCCTGCTTACTGCAGGCCTACCTTCTCAGTGCCTGCTTTCCTGGATGGGCTTGAGGTTCGCGCCACAAAATGGCGGCCGCAATTTCGCGGGCTTTTCTGGGGATAGGATGGCGAGGTTAAGGGCCTTATTACGCGGTCATCAGCGCTTTACACTCAGATCAGACCCCTTAGAGTGGCTACTGCTGACTTCCCCCAGACTCCTGCTGTTGATCCCGTCTGTGCCTAACGTCTGGGGCCTTGGGGGTCTTGCTTCTCTATGGCCTGTATGGCTTGGTGGGGAAAATGGCCGCCGACACAAGGCTTCACCTCGTTTTCTGCTGTCTGTGGCCACCGGGCGATCGCCCCCTTCTGCCTGACATCTTTTCCACCTGCCTCTCCCCACACACAGTTCACTCAACCTTCTGGCCCTCAGGCTCACCGGCTACTTCTGCGCCATCTTGCGTGACGACCTCTGCTCCGTGCCTGTCTCTTCCCGCTCCAGTGAGGCACCGCCGGTTCTGTATCCGGACCGCACCGGGACCTCAGCAAGGGTTCTCCCTTGCTTTTAGCAGCCTCGTCTCTTCTCCTCCCGTCTCTGACTTCCAGGCCGACTCCCCACAGAGGGTGAAGGGAGAAAGGCCAGACAACTTTTATGCAAAGGATCAACAAAAAAAAGCACACCTTGTGGTTGTAATTTAAATTATTAGCAATTACATCCAAACCTTAAAATTTTAGGTAGTGATATATATTATTACATTATAATTTTGTTATTATATTATTTAGTGTTAGCAAAATCTGTGCCAAAATTATTTTAAAGTCTAATTCCATAATTAGGAAAAAGATTATAGAAAGCGAATATTAATATATTATTAGTGTAGGCTATTGTTAGTCCCCTTTCGCAAAATGTTACTTTCTCATAGCATCATTGTTTGCCAATCATGTGGGTTGTCTACCTCTGCATGTGTTTTAGTCGATAGGGGCTCTCCCAGAGTTCTAATTAATAAAGACTCTCCAAGAGGAATTTGTAAGGTTTTAGGTAGATTGGGACCTTCTGTAATGATATAGGAATCACAAGGTTGTGGAGAACAGTAGCCAAGGTCAGCAATAATCCAGTTCAGCAACTTGTAGGTGAAACAGGAACAAGCTTTATTGAAGGGATCAGGAACCAACAATAATCTGGCAAGGATACAGAGACAGGAAGTGCCTTATATAGGCCAAGAACCAGACAGCTGACCAGACACAGCTAAAGAGAGTTGTCACTGATTGCATTGCTTTTAGACTCAAGGTATCAGATCTCAGGTAAATCTGCAAGAGGCAGGCTGGCGTACCGGTAGGGAAGAGGTTTAGCAACATGCAAACCAGGGTTCGAATCCCAGCCGAGTCAATTCCTCACATTACCCCCACCTCTATAGGCGCAGCCTCTGGATGCCCTATTACCCGGTTTAGCAGGGTACTGTGCATGGAAAGACCGAAGAAGATCAGGAGCGTGAATATTGTCCACTGGTTCCCACGATCTATGCTCCTCACCATAGCCTTTCCCCCGAACCAAATATTGAAGCTTGTTACGGAAGATCCTGGAGTCAAGAATTTTTTCCACTTCGTATTCATCTTCGCCATCCACGAGGACTGGAGGTGGGGCATGTAGGACTCGGCTAGGGAAAGTATTTTCATGAAAAGGTTTAAGCAGTGCAACGTGAAACACTGGATGTATTTTCAGGGAATTTGGAAGTTGCAAACGGAAAGTGACAGCATTGATCTGAGCAATGATCTCAAAAGGCCCCATGAACCTTTGACCCAATTTATGAGAAGGAATCCGAAGCTTAAGATTCTTTGTTGACAGCCACACCTTGTCACCAACATGATAGACTGGGGCCTCCTTTCTATGCCTATCAGAAGCTCTTTTGTAACATTCCTGAGCCTCCAAAAGAGTCTCTTTCAACAGTGCTTGGGAATCACGTAAGGCGGTTAGCCGGTCAGTGACTGCAGGAACGGGAGTAGTAATCGGGAGACTCACTAGAAAGGTTGGATGGTAACCATAATTGGCAAAAAATGGGCTCAGAGAAGTGGAGCAGTGTTGGGCATTGTTATAGGCAAACTCCGCAGTGGGTAAAAAATCCAGCCAATCATCCTGTAGGTAACTTATATAGCACCGCAAATATTGCTCCAAAGTCTGGTTGGTTTGCTCAGACTGTCCATTACTTTGTGGATGAAAAGCTGACGACAGATTTACATTAATACCTAGGTTAGAACAAAAATGTTTCCAAAAATGAGATGTAAACTGCACTCCGCTGTCAGAAACTACTTCATCAGGCACTCCATGCAAGCGAAATATTTCCCGAATAACCAGGTCAGCCGTCTGTTTAGCTGAAGGGAGACCACGAGCTGGTATGAAATGGCCCATCTTAGTTAACCTGTCCACAACAACAAGAATGGTAGTGTGTTCCTTAGAGGGAGGTAGTTCCACAATAAAGTCCATGGATATAGATCCCCAGGGACGATGAGGAATCGGAAGAGGCTGAAGCAAGCCAACAGGGGATGAGCGAAGAGTCTTATGTCTGGCACATACATCACAAGAGGACACATACTTCTTAACATCCTCATAATACTTGGGCCACCAAAAGGATTGGGCGAGTAGCTCTTGTGTCTTTCGGATTCCTGGATGACCTGCTGGTTTTGAGTCATGGTAGAGACGTAAAAGGTCCAGTCGCACTGACTCCGGAGCAAACAGACGTTGTTGAAAAATCCAAAACCCATTAAGCATCGTCATATGGAGATCACGAGGAGGTTCATGAAGAACCGGGTCTTCAGTGTAGCCCTTTTTAATGCGAGACATCAGATCAGAAGGAAAAGTAACTCCTATAAATATATCCTCCGGCAAGATGGTGGTCTTGGTTACGGTAGCATGGAGGGGGTCAGCTATTCTAGACATGGCATCCGCCTTACCATTCTTGGAGCCAGGACGGTATGTAACCAAAAAATTAAACCTCGAGAAGAATAGGGACCATCGTGCTTGTCTGGCTGACAGTCTCTTAGCTGATCGAATACATTCCAGATTTTTGTGATCTGTGAGGACAGTAATTCGATGGGTAGCTCCCTCCAAGAGATGTCTGCGGTATCAGCCTTATCGGACCACTGAAAAGGAGTCCCCTTACGTGTGAGTTCAGTGATCGGTGTAATAACGGCAGAGAAATTCTTAATGAAACGCCTGTAAAAATTGGCAAACCCCACAAATCTCTGGACATGTATTTCATTCTTGGGGATGGGCCAGTCCAGCATAGCTTTAATTTTACTTGCGTCCATAGTTAAACCTTTAGGAGTTATGACATACCCCAGAAATTGAATTTCTGTTTGTTCAAACTCACATTTTTCTAGTTTAATGTATAGGTGGTGGGTACGAAGGCGCTCCAGAACTATACGGACCTGTTTTCTGTGGTTTTTAAGAAATATCAGAGAATATTAGGATATCATCCAAATATGCCACAACAAACTGATCCAGGAGATCTCGTAGTACATCATTGATAAGATGCTGGAAAGTTGCAGGGGCATTACAAAGCCCAAATGGCATTACTAAATATTCGTAATGCCCGTACCTGGTTCTGAAAGCTGTTTTCCATTCATCATTTGGTCTTATGCAAACCAGATTATATGCCCCCCGAAGATCAAGCTTTGTAAATATTTTAGCTGAGCGAAGTCTCTCCAAAAGTTCAGGAATGAGAGGCAAGGGGTAGCGGTTTTTAACAGTGATGTTATTAATGTCCCTGTAATCAACGCATGGCCGTAGGCTGCCATCCTTCTTCTCTACAAAGAATATAGGAGCTCCTGCTGGGGAAGTAGATGGTCGAATAAAACCTTTGGCAAGATTTTCTTGTATGTATTCACGAAGAGCTTTCAATTCAGGCTCAGAAAGGGAATATATACGGCCAAATGGGATAGCAGCCCCAGGCAACAGCTCTATTGGGCAATCATAAGGCCTGTGGGGCGGAAGCTGATCAGCATTCTTCTTATCACAGACATCTGCAAAATCACAATATTGTAGAGGAAGCTTAGTCAAGTTTGTAGCAACCATTTCATTAATTGTTGTGGCAACAGGTGTTACCTTAGTGGGTTGACAATTCATTAAGCAGTGTTCTGAAGGAAAGGACAAAGTTCTGATCTTCCAATCAATTTATGGGTTATGCAGAGCAAGCCAAGGTACCCCCAAAATCACTGGAAACTGTGTTGAGGAAATTAGGTGGAAAGATATAGTCTCATGGTGATTCACTTCCAGAGTCAACTTTAAGGGCACAGTCTCATGTGTAACGGGCCCGACGTAAGTGGAGAACCGTCCACTGTCTCCATTAACACAGGTGAAGAATTAGGGATAGACTGAATTCTATTTCCTGCTGCAAATTTAATGTCCATAAAGTTTCCGCCTGCTCCAGAATCTATCATAGCTGTAGTTGAAATTTTATGATCACCACATTGCAACGTGATAGGTACCACAAAATGAGGATGTTGAGTCAACATACCCTCTTCACCATGAGCCAGAGAAAACAAGGGTTGTGTGACAGAATCCAGTTGATCTGCAATCTGGGATTGGTGTCGAATCTGTGCGCCCTCAGCAGCCATAGCTATTGTTCTTTTGGATTTGCTAGGGCAATTGATGGCATAGTGCCCTGCACTACCACAATACAGGCATAAATTGTGAGTGCGTCGCCACTGTTTTTCTTCATTGGATAATGGCCCTCTTATTAGATTTACCTGCATAGCCTCAGGCTCAGAGTCTGAAGGTGTTTGTGGGGTTGGAGTAGAAATTCTTGAATAGGAAATAGGAGTAGTACTTGGTCTAAAAGAGCCCTGTCTTTCCAATCTTCTTTCAGAAAGTCTCCGATCGATACGAATAGCCAAACGCACAAATGCATCAAAGTCAGCAGGAAGATCAACACGAGCTAGCTCATCTTTTATAGCTTCTGAGAGACCTTTTCTGAAGTGGAACCTCTGAGCTGATTGGTTCCAGGTAGTATCAGCAACCCACGGTCTGAATTCAGCAGCATATTCAGCCACAGAGCGCCTCCCTTGATGCAAATGAAGGAGAGTGGCTTCTGCTGTAGCACATCGATTTGGGTCATCAAAAACTAGGCACATGGCCTCAAGAAAGTCATTTAGATTACCCAAGACTGGACTGTCCTGTTCCAGAAGAGGGGAGCCCCAAGCCAGGGCTTCATCTTTGAATAGTGAAAAAATAAATCCCACCTTCTCTCTTTCAGATGGAAATTGGTGAGGTAACATTATGAAGTGCAAACGGCATTGATTTAGGAAACCCCTAAATTTTTTGCGATCTCCTCCAAACTTTTCTGGCAGGGGCAAGCGGGCATCTTGTGCAGGTGTAACAGTAGCAGCCGCAACATCACGTGCCCTGTAGCTAGTATATTCACTGTGCATTGACTGAAATTTATTTTGCAGTTCAGCTACCTGGTCCTGCAGCACTTGAATGGTCTGTGCCTGGGTCTGCACAGTTCTTGCAGTAAAAGCAACCTGTTGGGCCTTCAGTTCAGCTACCTGGTCCTGCAGCACTTGAATGGTTTGTGCCTGGGTCTGCACAGTTCTTGCAGTAAAAGCAACCTGCTGGGCCAATGCAGAATCTGACCCGGCGGTCTCCATGAAAGTGCCAGATTATTCTGTAATGATATAGGAATCACAAGGTTGTGGAGACCAGTAGCCAAGGTCAGCAATAATCCAGTTCAGCAACTTGTAGGTGAAACAGGAACAAGCTTTATTGAAGGGATCAGGAACCAACAATAATCTGGCAAGGATACAGAAACAGGAAGTGCCTTATATAGGCCAAGAACCAGACAGCTGACCAGACACAGCTAAAGAGAGTTGTCACTGATTGCATTGCTTTTAGAGTCAAGGTATCAGATCTCAGGTAAATCTGCAAGAGGCAGGCTGGCGTACCGGTAGGGAAGAGGTTTAGCAACATGCAAACTAGGGTTCGAATCCCAGCAGAGTCAATTCCTCACACCTTCCTCCAAAGTTGATGTCCAGAATTTCTGCTCCCCATGAGAAACAATTATTTTAGTTGGATAACCCCATATATAAGAGATAGCATTATCTCTTAAAGTTTCAGTAAAGTCACAAAATTCTCTTTTATAAGAGTATCTGTTGAAATATCAGAAAATAGCTGTAATTTATCATAGGGAACATGAAATTCCTTTATATTATATGCTGATCTCATAATATCCTCTTTATATCCATAGTGATGTATTTTGACCAGAACATCTCTTGGAGAGTCTCTGCTGAAAGATTTAGGAAAAACAATTCTATAGTCCCTTTCTATTAATTCCTCCCTTTTAATATCTATACCTGTAAGATTATTACAAACATTTAGTTATATATATACAGGGAGGTCTTTTAAAGAGATGACTCTGGAATTCCTCTTATATATTAGTCCTTGAAAATTCTTTTAATTTATTGCATTTTAGTTTCAAGCTGGAGACTTTATACTTCAATTCCTTTACCTCATTTATTAACTTTTGGTGTTCATTGCTCATTCTATTATAATTTTCTTCTAAATGTTGGAGTGAGTTAGTATGTTTGTTGATTATTCTAGTATTCTTCCAAATCTCTTGAGAGAGTTCATCTCTAATTGATTTCTGAAATTCAGGAAGTAATGACTTTATATCTGCTAAAGGGCTATTTTCTGTATCACTAAATGATGTTTCCTGCCCTGAGAGTTTTCTTTTACCTGTGGTTTATTACTGGGTGATAAAAAGCTTGCTAAGGTGTCACCCGTATTTTTCTTCTCTTTTGCTTTTACCTTAGAACTCTGATTTTCTTTCTTTTTTTTTTTTTCCCCCTCTTTTTTATTGCTTGATTTTAACTGACCCCTAACTATATCTTTGATCAGACCAAATGAGTCCCAATTGTTGGATCCTACTTATCAACTTAATTAGCTCTGAAATTTCTGAAACCTTAATGATTCAATTACAAATTGTCCTAAATCTGATCTGATCATAACAGACTACCAACTCTCAGTAAATCTGTAAACTATAACAGAATGAGTTGCATCAGAGAATATCTAGCGGTTTTAAACCTGTTAACAATTTCCACTTTAATTTAACTTGCAGGAAAAACCCAAGTAATTGAAGTTTATATGGTTTTACAAGGACAGAATTAATCACAATATAACTCTAAACAATTAATGTAAATTTGGTTGCAGTAACATCATATTGCAAATTCTTAGATTGACTTCACACTGCCCCCCTTTTGTGTTTTTCCCCCTTTCTTGTTTTTCCTTTAGCTTTCAATATTTTCATTGAGAGGTTTAATCGTATTATCAACCAAGTTAAATATCGCACAGAGAAATATAAAATAAACAAAAAGAAAAGGTAACATTGTGAAGTTGTCCATAGATTTACTTATGGTAGACAACAGCTTTTCCAGATAATAATGATCAAGAGAAACAGTTTTTGCAAAGTAGTTTTGATTGATATCCAAAAGATTTCCAAGAGATACTAGTAATTATTATTCTGTTGCTGAGGACAATATCAATTTTAGAACAATATATGATACTAGCGAATTGCCCGTCAAAAAATTACGGCAATGAAATTGTAAGGTAGCTAATGCTGTTTAGTGTGTAATAATGAAATATATAATACATTAATAAATGAATATACTTTACCTATTTTAAAGCATTGTGTGGAAGAGCTGTGAATGTGTTTTGATGTTGCTGCAGCATTAGTGGTGTGGATCTGCTGTGTAAGCGTGCTGAATGTGTGCAGTGTAACACTGTGCGTGCGCGAGACCAAACCGTTAGCGTAGTCGTGTACTTCCGCATTGGCGTAAAATGGCGAGTAATGTGTGGTATACGTCTGTATCGGAATATCCGTAGGTGTTTTGTGGTGTTTTGCGAGTTTCTTGTGGTGTTTTGCGAGTTTAGAGTGCTGTAGCCTCGTTTTCGTTTTGTTCGGCGGCCATTTTTTCTCTCGCTTCGATTTTTTTTTAGTCTCTAAACTGTTTTATTTCGAGTATATATATGATACTAGCGAATTGCCCGTCAAAAAATTACGGCAATGAAATTGTAAGGTAGCTAATGCTGTTTAGTGTGTAATAATGAAATATATAATACATTAATAAATGAATATACTTTACCTATTTTTTTTTTTTTAAATAGTCTTTTATTAGAAGGCAAATGCACAATAAAACATTTAACACAACTGTAGTTAGTCAGTTAAGATATACTAACATGTACAATACAATATTTTCCCATCATAGACTGACTAGGCCTTCCATTTTTCCTTTTTTAGTTATTAAGGTAACATGAGTCACAGTTGACATTTCAATGGAAATAACATAACAAAATGAAAAGAGAGACAGAAAGAAAAAATAAAAATAAAAATAAATAATAAAAATAAAAAATCAGAAAAGAAAAAGAGAACAACAACACAAGATAAAACATCCAATGAGCACAAATAAAGAAGAGAATGCTATAATTATCAGAATAATTAGCTAGACCATTACACTGCTATCTTCACATAAAGTATAGAGCTTAATCTTGTATATCCACCCCTAAGAGCACACAACACATACCTCGTTAAAGACATCCCAGTACAGCCGACACCCACCTCCACCGCTCTGTCAGCAGATTTCCGGACCCCCCCCTCGCCTCCAGCTCCTCCACCAGGTCTCCTTTGCCAAAGTGTAGATATTGTATGATATGCTATGTTGTCATACTAAGGGAATACTGAATGAAGAAGCCAACCAGGGATCCCAAATTGCTTGGAATTGGGTAATGTCGTCTAGTATGACATAAGTTAACCGCTCATTTATAAGTAAATGATTGATCTTACCAATCACCTCCGTAAAGTTAAGAGTCTCTTTCTTCCAACTCCTGGCTATGTGTGTCTTAGCAGCTAACGCCATTAATTGGTATAGTTTATTCTGCGTTTTAGATAAATCCGTAACACGAATCCCTAGCAAACAAGACTCCATTGAGGGCGTAACTGCCTTGTGGAAGAGTGCGGAGGCTAATTGGGCTAATTGCCCCCAAATTTTCTGAACGGATGGACATGACCACCATGTGTGTATATGATCCCCTATACTTTGGCACCCCCTAAAGCATTTATTGCTCTCTGACGGTTTGAATTTCTGTAATTTGTCAGGTGTACAGTAGACTCTATGCAAAACTTTGATGGACGTCTCCAGTAAGGCCGAATTAAGAGAACCTCTAGAGAGATTGGAGCAGGATTCTGACCATTTACCCCAGTCCCACTCCACCCCAAGATCCCTCTCCCATTGTATAAAATACCTGGGTTTTTGGTCGCTTGTAGAGTTAAGAAAGGTGTCGTAAAGTGAACCCAGAATACCCTTGGTAAGGGGTAGACTTTTACATATAACGGACATCCAGGAGGCCTTAGGATGTCCAAGTTCTCTTGAGGTCTTACTGACCCAGCTCCTAATTTTCAAATAATTATAGAATTCTGTGACAGGTAGGTCGTGGGTTGTACAGAATTGGTCGTATGTCAGCAAGCTATCGCTCAGAAACCAGCTCCCTACGCGGTCCAAGTTTCTAGAAGTCCACCAGAATCTAGAGATGTCATTCGAGTCTGCCAGGATTTGTGGAAAAGACATGACTGACATCATTGGGGATAGTCCTGTAGGGAGTAACCGCCTGGATTTAGAGTTGGCCCACCCCCATGCACGAAGGGTTTGTGAAATCATGGGATTTTGATGGGTTGTGAATGGGGCTAGTTCTTTTGGGATCCATATCAGCTTATCCCAACTGTGGGGGAACATTTGCTGGTTTTCCATAAAAACCCAGGCTGGCTGATGTGTTTTAGAGTGTGCCCTGGGAAGGTGGGCCAATTGAGCGGCTTTAAGATATAGCTTTAAATTCGGGCAAGCAAGTCCTCCTCTATTTTTCTGCCTATACATCACCTGTCTAGAGATACGAGGGCGTTTATTTCCCCATATAAACCTAAACATGTTATTCTGGAACCTGTCAAGGTCTGTAGGTGAGATTGGGATGGGAATGGTTCGAAAGAGATACAGAATTTTGGGTAGAATGCTCATTTTAGCCGCCGCTATGCGACCCGTCCAAGAAATGTTGTAGTTCGTCCATCTCTGCATGTCATCGGTCAAAGATTTGTATATAGGCGGGAAATTAGCCTTATATAGGTCAGCTATATTAGATGTAAGTTTGACTCCTAGGTATTTTACATGGCGTGCGGGCCATACAAAATTATAGTCAGATTTGAGAGAGTCAATCTCTGATTGTGCCATACCCAACCCCATTGCTTCCGTTTTCTCTACATTCAGTTTAAGACCTGAGATATTACTAAATTCGGTTATAGTTGACATAAGAGTTGGGATCGATTGAAGGGGCTTGGTCAAGGTGCATAATATATCGTCAGCAAAAAGAGAGCATTTAAAGTGCTGATGACCCACTGGAATCCCAAAGATGCCTGCATGAGATCTAATCGCCTGTGCAAGAGGTTCCATGGCAAGCGCAAATAGTAGTGGTGAGAGTGGGCACCCCTGTCTGGTCCCTCTTTGAATATGAATATTTGCCCTGCGCTCTCCTGGCAGCTTCAAGTTGGCTGTTGGGGAGTTATAGTAGCTCCTTAGCAAGTTAATGAAACGTCCTCTAAATCCAAACTTGTCAAGTATTTTATATAAATACGGCCATTCGACCGTATCAAAAGCCTTTTCAATGTCCAGAGCTAGAAGACACATTGGAGTATGAGTTTTATGTGCTATATACTGAGAATTTAAGACCCTCCTGACATTGTCCCCTGCTTCTCTGAAAGGGATAAACCCCGCCTGATCCTTATGGATTAAGTCTGGTAAAAATTTAGATATACGGTTAGCCATAATTTTGGCTAAGATCTTGACATCTCCATTAATCAGCGAGATAGGACGATAATTTTTAATCTCTAGATTATCCCTACCCTCCTTAGGAAACACAACTAGATCAGCATGATTTAGTTCAGGGGGCATGGATTCTCCATTCAATATAGCATTGAAGAGGAGCGTTAAATAGGGGGTTAGCAAGTGTTCAAATTTTTTGTAATATAGGTTTGTGAGGCCATCCGGCCCTGGGGATTTACCTAATTTAAGACCTTGGATAGTGGTTCTAACCTCTTCGTGAGAAACCTCCGCATTCAAGTCAGCCAAATGGTGATCTAATAACACTGGAAGGTCCTGAGTGCTAAGAAACGAGTGTATGTCCGCCTCACTGCATTGAGACTGGGAGGAGTAAATTTGTTGATAAAATTTTTTAAATGCCTTTTGAATGTCATTAGGGCTATATGAGATTTGGCCATCAGCCATCCTAATCTGAGTGGTTCTATGTCGTGAAAATTTATTGCTAAGCCTTCTAGCTAAAAGAGAATCCGGCTTATTCGCCTTCCAATAATAAAGATGTTTTGTCCTTCTCATCGCCTGTTCAGTACGATGTGACAGTATACCGTCAAGCTCTAGCCTGGTTTTATCAATTAGCTTACGTCCCGTAGAAGAGGGATTTTGTTGGTTTGATCCCTCCAGTCTCTTTAATGTCGCCGTTAGGTCTGCCTCCTTCTGCCTAAGAGCTTTTCTCTGGGAGGAGGCCAGTTTAATACAGGTTCCCCTGATATAGGCCTTATGGGCGACCCAAAGCCAGCCGGCTCCGGTCTCAGGGGAGACATTAGTCTCAAAAAAAACCCTTAAATCATTGGCTATTGTTTCCCTGCTACTTGGGTTAGATAACAGGGACTCATTCATTCTCCAAGTATAGGGGGGTCGTAGGTTAGGGCCCAAGTCCACCTCAATAAGTACCAGGGCGTGATCCGACCAGGGGCAGGGGACAATGTCCGATTTTAAGATCGAGTCAAATAAAGATGTGCTAGTAAGGAAAGTGTCAATCCGAGAGTAAGTCAAATGGGTTGAAGAAAAAAATGTATATTCTCTATCCCCTGGGTGAAGCCCCCTCCAGGCATCGACCAACCCCAATCTGTTAAGTAGAAGCTTAATCCGTTTTATTTTGTTGGAAAACCTACAGCTAGCAGGGGTCCCTGACCTGTCTAAAGTCGGATCTAAAGTTAGATTTAGATCCCCCCCAATTATCAGTCTACCCAGGTCTTGAGACTCAATCCTCTTCAATAAGGAGATTAGAACCGCGTAGGGAGAGGTTGTAGGAGAGTACAGGGAGACTAGTGTAGTTCTAACCCCCCCAATCGTGCCAGTCACCAGAACATAGTTACCCTCCCCATCTATCTTTGTGTTCTCTACCTGGAAAGGAAAGTTTTTATGTAGCAGAATTGCACACCCCGCTCTCTTAGTGGGAAGAGTGGCCAGGTAGTAGGTGGGATATTCCTTGTGCAAGAATGTAGGCTTGTTGTCCTGGGAGAAGTGGGTTTCCTGCATGAAGATGACTGCCGGTTTGTGTTGTTTATAAAATGTGAAGGCTTTCCTCCTCTTAAAGGGGGAGTTAAATCCCTTCACATTATGGGTTAACAGAGTATACTTAGAGGTAGCCATTGCAAGATAAGAGTAAGACCCTAGCTGTGTGTGTCATTACCTGATAGCTGGTGCCATACCAAGCAAGGCGGGAGGGAGCCCGGAAAGCCAGCTTCTGCCAAGGGAGTCGGATAGCAGCTGCCTGAGATGTCGTCCTGCCCTCAAACAGAGATTTAAATGCAGAAAAGAATAGTGTTAGCTTTAGTCTATTAAGGTAAAAACATTTAAATAAGCAGATAAACAGTGTCGAGTTCACAGTAAGCAGTTCTCTAAGGCTATAACTATGAAGTTGTTGAACTAAAAACATGAAATAACAATCACTTTTAACTAGTACTCCTCCTCCAAGACTCTAAGCAAGGAGAAGAAATCGTCCACTTAAGGTGGGAACACAATCCAGCAGGCTGTACAATCAATGATGAGCTTATAACCTAAACTACACAACCTTTTGAACCAAATCTTAAGGCAAAATAGGTTTACATCTAACATTCTATTTGGCATCAAGAATTACGTTATGAAAGTCCGCTCCAGGTAGGATCTAGTCCGGACGTGAGCTCGCCCTTGGGTCAGCCATTTGACTAGCATCCCCCGTGCAGGCCCTGTGTCCAGCACCCGGACCCCTTGCACTGTCCAGAGTAAGTTTCATTCCCCCCTGAGGGGAAGCGTGTTTACTGTGGACTTGGGCTGCCACCAACGTCCATTGTCTCTTAGGGATAGGCGGTTGAGATTGCTCTTGCCGTGGTTCCTGCAGTTCCCCAGAGTAAAGCTGCAAGCGGTGTAGCACCGACAAGCAGTCCTCCAGTGTACGTGTAGTGTAAGTCGTACCCTTGAAATTGAAGGAAAGGGCAAATGGAAAGTTCCATCGGTACTGAATTTTGTGGTGAAGCAAGATTGTAAGAGCCGGTTTCATTAGCCTCCTTTTGTTGAGGGTGTCAGGGGACAGGTCGGCATAAATCTGCAAAGGGGAGTCGTCCGGGCCCTTAACAGTGTGTAGCTTCCTTGTAGCCGAGAGTAGAGTGTCTCTAGCTTGCTGCCTCAGGAATCTTACAATGACATCTTTCGGAGCATCCGGACTCCTCATGCCTCCTAGAGCCCTATGAGCTCGCTCAATTTCCCACATGCTTTCATCCTGATCAGGAAGAATTGCAGCCACAGTGTCTCTTAGGTATTGGGTTAGATCTTGTATGGCTCTTGGTATGCCGCGGATGCGTATGTTGTGGCGGCGCGAGCGGTTTTCTAGATCCTCTATCTTATCTGCGAGTTCAGAAACCTGGTAAGTGTTTTGAGCTATCGATGTCCTGTCCTTTTCCTGAGCGTCCGCCAATTGGTCAGTCATATCTTCCAAAAGTTGGGTACGCTGGCCCAATTCCCTCAGATCCTGTCTCAGGGGATCAATCGCCTTAGCCAAGAGTCTTTCAATTGTAGCCACAGCCTTGTCTGATAGGTCTAATTGCTGGTGGGGTCCCTTGGGCCGCCCTTCCTGATCTGAGTCTTCAGAGCGTTCAGAGAGAGAGTCTGCCAAGGGTGGACGCTGGGTCACTCTTGGCTGAAAATGATCCTGTATACCCTTGGCCGGGGTGACTCGCTTGGGCTTCGGCATCTTGGCCTTGAGGTTGAGACTGTCGGCAAAATTCCCGCTGTGAAATCAATATGCAGGGTGCGAGGAGCTAGTGCAGTGAGCGCTGGGCTCAACCATCTATTGCCTCCGCCAAGGGTGGTATGCCAGTTCCATATGTGTAAGGAAGATGTCTGCTAGAAGAATTGCTGGATTATGTCCCCATTTAGCTCTTAGCCCATGGTAGGGGCGTGCCCTTCAGTCAGGTCCAGCAGTTGCCTGGAACTCCTGAAGCAATCTCTATATGGCAATGAGAGTCAGGATTGCCAACAAATTCCAGGGATACTGAGTCAGCTTATTGGAGCCAGCTTGATGATCGTAGCTTCTCAGGCGCCAATTTGAGTAAGGCAAGATACTGTTGAACTCTGCGTGCAGCATGCGGCGGCTGGTATACCAGCTCTGCTCTCAATGAAAGTACTGTATTCACCTGCTTGTTATTCACTGATAGCCAAAGTCTTGCTGCAATACTCCCAATGGCCGCCAGGCGGCAGTGCAGCTAAAGATATGCAAACAGTTCAACACAGTCCATGGACAGAATGCACTTACACAATCATTACACAGACCCTTAAGGATTCAACAGTCCTGTGCATTCACTTGAAGGCATATAAAGATAGTATTAAGTAATGTGTAAAGGCAGGCTCTTGTAAAAAGGAGCAAGGGTATGAGAAATGGTCCCAGTGAGACTCCCACTTCAATTAGCTCTTACACAGTCCTCCTGTACAGTCCACTTGAGGGGGGCAGAATAAAAAAACAGCAGAAAATAGAGGGCACACTTGCCTTGATGCCTCTGTGCTGGGTCTGTTAAGGCTTCTCTCTCTCTCCCTGGGCAAGGAGGGGTGCAGCCTGCCAGAGATAGCATGTGTGGCTGTTGCCTGGCTAGGAGGTGATGTTTCCCCACCCCCGTTGTTGTTGGGGAAGAGATGCCCCGGGTGTTTATGTGGGCCAACGCCCCAAGATGGCGGTCCCGCCGGGTTCCTGCCGCAGCTGTGCCTGCTCCCCCTCTGCTGCCCCACTCCTACCTTGCTCAGGCGGGTAAAGGGCCTCCAGGCCGCTTCTAGGGTGCAGGGGACAGCTCAATGTCCCGGATCACGGGGGGCAGCTCCCGCCGCCTCGCCCCGACACTCCACTTCCGCCGGCAGCCACAGGCTTAGTGGGACCGGAGCACCCGGGCTATCAGTGCTGTCCTGCTCCTTCAGGACCCGGGTGCACAGGATCGGAGGTCTCCAGAGCCCTGCGACCAGCTTTGCAGCAGCCTCACAGGCCCTTGTAGGCCAGATCTCCCGCAGCTCCCGGAATCGTGCTCTGACCCCCCGTGTCACAGATCAAAATGCTCCTTGATGAGAGCAGATGAGGTTAGAGTGGTTTTGGGGCCAATTGGGGTAAAATTTTGCCCAAAATTCGGGCTTTACAGAGCTCTTTCAAGCAGAGCTCCTGCGTGGCACGTCTGCACAGTTTGCCCAGTAGCCACGCCCCCCCTACTTTACCTATTTTAAAGCATTGTGTGGAAGAGCTGTGAATGTGTTTTGATGTTGCTGCAGCATTAGTGGTGTGGATCTGCTGTGTAAGCGTGCTGAATGTGTGCAGTGTAACACTGTGCGTGCGCGAGACCAAACCGTTAGCGTAGTCGTGTACTTCCGCATTGGCGTAAAATGGCGAGTAATGTGTGGTATACGTCTGTATCGGAATATCCGTAGGTGTTTTGTGGTGTTTTGCGAGTTTCTTGTGGTGTTTTGCGAGTTTAGAGTGCTGTAGCCTCGTTTTCGTTTTGTTCGGCGGCCATTTTTTCTCTCGCTTCGATTTTTTTTTAGTCTCTAAACTGTTTTATTTCGAGTAAAATCGAGGTGTAAGTTGTATTTTTGAGGTCCTGGGTGCTCCCTCTTGGTGTAGGTAAGTTTTTTATGTATGTGCTGTGTGTATGAATTGTGTTTTACATTTTGTAATGTTCGCGAGTTGCGTCCGAGTGTTGCGAGGCCGTAATGTGTGTGAACGTGTGTCGTATGTTGTTTGCGAGTGTCGTAATGTGTGTGTCGTGCTGTTTGGTTTGCGACGTAAAGTTTGCGAGGGTCGCAGTTGCTGGCATGGAGCGCCTTTGGCGCTCCATGCCAGCAACTGCGGCCCTCGCTTTGCGAGGTCTTCAGGTGCTGGCATGGAGCTCCATGCCAGCAACTGAGACCCTCGGCCACTGCCCTCGCTACGCGAGCCCGCAGCGTTAGCAACAACTCATACGCTCACAACTATATATGTGATTAGCAGTGAAGCAAAATTAGCCTTATGGTGCTTTTTAGTATGTCATCAAGGCACGCTTGTAAAATGTGCAAAATTCTCAGGCAAGGTATACACTTAAAATTGCCAATAGTTATTTATATTGACTCTGTCCATTCAAGAGAAATACAAAGAGTTCTTATTTTGTTGCTTTATAAGTACAACCTTCTTAAAAAGAGTAGTTTTCGTTACCTTGTCTGTACTCGCAGTTTGCAGCATCACTTTCTTGTATTACTCACGTAACTGCAACATCTTTCTCCACTGCAGCGTATTAATGTTTCCCAGAAGTCTTCTGGACAAACAGCAGTTTGACAGTTACGACCTTCAAGGGATCAGCGTCTTCTGACAGTCAGTCGGGATTTTAGTAGCGGTTGGCACTTATTAGCCCCTCGTGGCCCGTTACCTTGTTTCTCTTGTGTGTTGTGGCTTGAATATCCCTCTTGACCTTGCACTGTCCTTTGCTTTGGTTTGTCTCACTCCTTCACTTGCCGTTTCAGTGTATGGGGAGGTATTATAACCAGGCAAATCCCGCCATGCCTGAATTGCAGGGACTCTCCCTCTCCAGCTCCAACGTACACCCTCTCCAGAGTCTGTAAGATAGATCACCAAACTTGCTTTGCTGTTTATAATATCGCTTCCAGATATCTCTGCTTTTAGCGTAGAACCTTGCGCTTGTTATACAGCACCATCGGCTTTGCTGTGATGGAAATGTGTTAAGCCTTAGAGCTCCATAGTTCAGTCCTCATCATGCTCTGCATGCACCGCTGCCATTAGCCCTAATAGAAGCCATCTACTCACTTCCTGGACGAGGCATCTCCTCCATCTATTTATTTATGCTATGGTTCAACATTTATTAACATTAGAAATTATGTGCAGATAGACATTCAAGGAAAAGTTTTTGTTTGGTATGTACGTATGTATCGTATGGATCTGTATATGTTTAAAATAAAATAATAAAAATAAAAGTTTCTCTGGGGTAATATAGATCCTGTGGAATATTTTGAGAGAAGTTCCAAGAATACTGTTTAATGAGCCCCTTGAGATGTTTGACCAAGCTATATCGGAAGGTTCTTGGTTCCATATTGTAAAGAAGTTGTGTTCCCCATTGGTTATGTAATTGAATTTGGAACCTTCTAGGGTCATGTTAATGGTGTTGTAAAGAGTACTTGTTATTTCTTGCGTGAGTGGGGCTTTTTTGCATATACAGGGAAATTTTCTACAGAGCATCCCATTTGTCGAGTAATACTGGAAACAAAGTGTTTGATTTGACAGGAATAGAAATTTTCTTGTGGAGGAAGGTCAAAGGAATGTTGGGGGTGTGGTATTAATGGGGTCATGGTAGATAGTCTGGGGGTTAGATTGAATATTTATTTTGCCCAGGACCAATATTTTAAAGTTTGTCTAGAAATAGGGCTTGCAGATGCTTCTACTACAGGAAGTGGTTTGAGAAGCCAAATTATTTTAAGGTAAGGGTGGATCAGGAAATTCTCCATAAGATCTGGATTAGCTGATGAGAAACCGAGCATGCAATGGGAATAAAGCCAAGTTGGGCAGCTTTGAAAGTTCATTTTTTTAAGATTGGGTCTTTGTCTGTATTTCGTCTTTTGCACCACATAAACTCACATAAATATGAGTCTAGCATACTTCTATGGACTTTGTTTTTGGATTTTGCCTTTCCCAATATGGTATATACACAAAAATTAATAAAATATAACCTTTATTGAATTATATATAAAAAGTATACATTGAATTATGTATACAATTGTTAAATATACGTTGGTTAAAATACAATATACACCATAAGCAATGTCTTGGTTTAAGTAATTCACGTCTACTCTTGATATATTCGAAAGGTTTATCCCAGATAAGAAGGCATCTATTTAATCTTTGGAAGGTTTTAAAACTGTCTTATCAATCTCCAGATTGTAAAGTGAGCTATAATAGTTTTCAAATATCTCCCCTATTGCATTTGAGTGGTAAACCTTGTGATTATCTTTATCCCTTATGACGCTAATGTTCTGATTTAATCTATGTTTTTTAACTCTATTGGCCAGGTATCTTCTGTCTCTGTTCCCCAAAGCCTTATAGTCCTATTGTATCAGTATCATATTGTCAGTCTGTTTTTGCAAGATTCCCTGAATCTGAAGTCTTGATTATGCCCTCTTTTAATTTAACTGCAAATTATTGTAAATTCAGTAAATTTGGATCCATTTTCCAATGTCTATGTAAGTTAGATTCTTGGGAGTCAATTAAGGTCATGCCAAGCATAGCATGATCCGACCATGTGATGTCACCTATATCAATAGATTCAACTAGATTTAATGTATTTACATCCAAGACAAAATTATCTATTCTGGAGTAACAGTTGTGTCTCCCCGAGTGGTAAGTATATTCCCTAGTTTCAGGGTTAAGGGCACTAAAACCATCATAAAGATCTTGTTTTAAAATTTTGGAGGCAAATTGATTAGATAGTCTCTTGCGCACACCACCTGAATCATTTCCAGGGGATGATCTTTATACTATAAAATCTATGGTCTTATTAAAGTCTCCACATAGGATTAATTGACCCCTGTTAATCTGGTTAAATACTGCAAAAAAAATCTTAAAAAATATAATTTGATTGTGAGTAGGCAAACATACATTTGCAAGAGTTTATTGTTCATTATTTATTTTGCCTTGCCAGATGATATACCTAGAGTCTTCATCTATTACCTTATGACATTTATCATTTAGGTTCTTATTGAACATGATGGCAACTCCTCTTGTTTTGGATTTATGTGATGTGCTGACAGGAACAGCAAGAACCTTATTTGAAATTCTGGGATTATACCCTTCTTTCCAGTGTGTTTCCTGCCAGCACACAACATATGCCCTTACTTTATAGACATCGAGGGGTGGGGGGTGTTTGAGATACAATCTTAATAACCATGTTTGTAAATATATCTTTTGTCCTTTTAAATAGCTACATATGTCTCCACATTCATACACATTCATCCACATAAAATTAACTGCCATTAGATCTCCCTGGCAGCTATGAAATTTGGGGCCGATGTTTCGAAATAATTGATACTAGTCTTGTGACTATTACGAGGGAAAATTTTAACCCCTCAATCTAATACCCAATCTTAGTCTTATGTTTACATTTCATCCAAAGTTTAGAGTTCATAAAGTCCTCCTTACATGCCAACGGGTTATTTCCCAAATCTAACTAACACTTTTATTGTTCCCCTTTCTTAATCTTACACACTTTTGCCTTTTTCCCCTTAAATTTTGTTGTCTCATAGTAAATTACCTCCTAGGTAGTTCCTAATATATAAACAATATCCAATTACTTTTCCAATTATAATCTTGTGTTTTCTTAATCCATTTATAAAATGTGATTGTGTTAATCCTTCATGTGACTATTTCTTGTGATTGAACTAATTTCCTCAAACCTATTATATAGTGTATCTCTGTAAGTGAAAAACACACAGCAAAATGAGAGACCTTTCTTCTCTCTCTAATTGATTCATTCAAAACAGTCTAAGTATTGACTATTTGTGCAGAAATTTCTCGCTATCTGAAATCATAGCTACAGCCAAAATTGTTTATTTATAATTTAAATCAATTCCTCAACAATATTAAATTATATATCTCTGAAAGTGACAAAAAAAAGTGGAAATGAAAGACCAATCTTCTCTCTCAGATTAATTCTTCCATAACAATCTAAGTGTTAACTACTTATACAAAATATCCCCACCATCCTAAGTTATAGCTGTAACCAGACATAATATTTTCTCCAAAAAGAGGAAGGATATCCTACCGCTAAAAAGAAAAAATATAAAAGTGTTCTTGTGAATACAGAATAAACTCATTTTTTGTGATTAATTGTCACTCAGGAGTTGTGACCAATAATTTGGGGTGTGGATCCAAAACTTCAGCATCTGCTAATTTGATGTCCCATCTTAAAAGAAGATCTTTCCCCTCCTGCACTGTATTGATCTTATACCATTTTGAGTCCTTAAGAACTGTCAGTCCAGCTGGGAACTTCCATTTATATGGAAGTTTGTGCCGTCTAAGAGTAAGAGTAACACTTTGATTTTCTTTTCAGTAGGATATATGCAGGGCGGTCTGAACAATTTTTGTCAAATGATTTTTTTCTGAAACCTTTAAAAGGCAAAAAATGAATTCTGGTGATTACATCCCTTGGGTTAGAAGCGGGGTCCTATGTGAGAGACTTCCAATTTACAATCCTCTATAGGCAAGTTAATCCCGGATGAAAAAAATAATTCAGTCAGATATTTATTCAGATCTGTATCAGGGACTGATTCAGCTATCCCTCTAATACGGAGACTATTTATCCAAGCTCTTCCCTCTAAGTTGGATATTTTCATATTTAGATTCCTTATGTTTTCTTCTAGAGCAGAGTTGTAACTCATTAAAAAAGTATGGTCTGTTATTAGCTTATCTATTTTATATTCCAACAGATAATTTTTACTTTGTTGTTCTATAATTGCTGCAGAATTCTCCCGTATCTTAGTGTTCAGTTCCACTGAAAGATTTGTTTGGAATTCTAAAAATAGATCTTTCACTTTTGAGTATGTCAAAACTTCAGGGTCTTGAGAAGTCGGGTTTATACTAATATTTTCTGGGGTCTTCATTGGGCTTTGGTCTGGTGATTGTTCCAGAATTGATACTTCATTATATGATTTATCACCTTTTAAGACCTTTCACCACAAAAAAAAATTGATCTTTGAGAGGTATTTTTCTTTCCATTATTTCTTGTATGTCTCTCTGCTTCTCTTGTATTCCCCTCCGTTTGCTTTATCCAAGAGATCCCAGAGGGCTAGATTTTAGAACTATCCAAATTTTTAGAATCTACATGGAATTTTTATTCCTTAAGACTATTATTATTCCCTCTTCTTCCGGCATCTGTTCCACACTCTCTTTGCAAATCTTTGTTATTTATCTCTGAAATCTCCAAACTCACTCTTTATCTGTGATTACAGCAGGTTTGTTTTGTATACAGTCCAAATATGTCATACTGTATAAGTTCTATATCCTGGTTTATTTAGCCTGGCTTTAATTTGCCAAATTGGACCAGGTCCTACTGTTAAAAATTATATTTATGTAAGCCACCCATAGTCTCTATGTGCTTACAGTATATCCGTAGGAGTGTGGGTGTAGGTGTGCGTCTGTTACCTTATCCTGCGAATATCTTGGGAGTAGGTTCCAGTCCGGTGTTGTATCGTTTATCCTCACCCTTATTACTTTCTCTTTCTTTTGGGGACCCTCCAGTGGTCTCGGGGGCGTTGGGACTACTTTTCTCCTTGCTTAGACTGAGTATGGGGCAGAGAGAGGTACTATTCTAGATCGATGTTTCCTGATTCTGCACACTTCCTTCTCATTGCTGTCGGTATACTTCCGCTTCGGGTGTGCAACGCTGTCTCCACTCCACTCTGAGAGTCTGTGTCCCCCAACGACTTTTGGTAAGACCTGGCCAGTCCTGAGGAGGTTTACCTCGTTTTACTGGCGTCCACCCACTGCAGGCTAGGGCATGGCTTCTCTGGTTGTCCAGCAGCTGTGCCGCTTTGTTCTTTGACGCCGGACTTTTTTGTTGTGAGATGGACTAATTGTGTATAGAAAGTCATTGAAAAATATCTGTACTTACACCCTAAAAAAGGGAGTGTAGTCATGAGTGATATTTTCGAACAAACATTAACCTAGAGATTAATTGAAAAGTTATTCCCTTCATTTAGGCCTCCAATCTATTGAGCACATTGTTATAAATATATGATAAATTAACCAATTTTGGAGCTGTAATGAAGAGGTTAATATGCTTGAATGTCTTGCTTGTGGATATTCAGTTTTCTATGATGTTATCTGTCATAAGGAACAAAGGAAAGATAACTTTCCCAGATGACATTGTGCTGGTGATCAAACAACAAATGGTCAGTACTAAAAGCATCAAGGATGAATTTGCATCATGAACACAGAGCATGGGAATCCACTCAAAAGAGACAAGAGGTCAAGCAAAGGTGAAATGAAGAATCACATCCAGGGGTCATTCACTGACGAAAGATTTGAATGGCTGGGACAATCTTCAATGATGTGTATAACTGGACCACTCTTGCATACACACATTAGTATTTACACACAGTATTATATAAGAAGAGCCTTGTATTTCAGATGCCAATCTCACCACTACT
Source organism: Discoglossus pictus (assembly GCA_027410445.1). Taxonomy (NCBI): domain Eukaryota; kingdom Metazoa; phylum Chordata; class Amphibia; order Anura; family Alytidae; genus Discoglossus; species Discoglossus pictus. The sequence goes on along the minus strand of CM050168.1, from coordinate 199,881,951 downwards.
GTTGTATGTAAATAAACCTTTTAACTTATAAGTTTCCAGTGTATTTGGAGTTCTTATAGCAGTCAGATGTAAGTTAACTGGTCAGGATATACGGTTAGAATTCCAGTATAAAAGGACTATATTTAACACCCATCCATCGTATCTCTCACATACGATGGAAGGCCAAACACAATGTGTCTCTGTTTGGTATCTATAAATTGACTTCCCTTTTCACAGAGGCTTCCATTACCCAATATAATCGGTCTTCCTTGTGGTCTTTTCCTATCTTTATGTATTTTTGGCAACATACAGAATGTGGCCACTCTGGGTTCACTTGTCTTTAAGAACTTGACTTCTTTCTCTGAAATCAGGCCTTCCATGTTGGCTCTTGAGATTAGTTTATCATAAGAGTTTTTTTAACTATTGCTAAATGTCAGGATACAATGACTGAGCTCATAAGTGTTTCTTTTTCTGTCTCTCCAAAAATGTACATATTTTAAACACTGCTCAGTCATTTCTTAGAGTCCAAATAAGGTTTATGCTATGAATTAAAATTGCAATGATGGCAATACATGTATTGAATTAGGGACTATTTTCCTGAGTGATTTTGTACTTTTGTTATATAACTTTCCCAATATAGATTCAACCTGATCGTGTGTGGGCTTCTGTGTTGATGAAATTGATTGAATAGTTCCCACTTAAATGTGTATAATCTTCTGAGAGGCGATTGTAGGCTCTTCAGTCATCGCAAATGATAGTAGTGCCAGGTCTTATGTAATGTTTTATGATATTAATTTAAGTGTTACTGGTTCAGTCTGGAACTACAATCAGAAAAGGTAATATTCTTTCTTTTTTCAAAAAAGCTTTCATCTATTTCCACTGAATCTCTGTCCTCCTATTAATGTGGGATGTTTTAGTAATGTTATTGTTCTAGTCAACAGTGATGTTTTTGCTTAAATTGAGTTTATGTTTGCAGAATGAAATGGTGGTGTATTCATGGCTACATGCATAAATGAAAAATAATGCGGTTTTCATGTCTACTTTTGACCCTGTAAACCATGTATTGTGTCGTATAGGGAATTCTTGGTGGCATCCACTTTTGTGGCACCTCCATCTTGTTCTTTCTTTCAGTGTCAGTTTCATATTATGACCAGAAGCACAATTGCGTTGTGAATGCAAGAGTCCTTTTTCTTGCAAAAAATGGATTATGTATTACTTGTCTTTAGTGGCTGATAGCTGAAGCATATATTTTATAACAATTTGTATTGCTAAAATAGTATAACTATATATATTTATGTTATTTTTGATATTTTATGCCAATTTTTGTGAGAAGATATATTCCAGTGATTTTTGCATATTTTGGAATGTTCTTGATTTATATTGTGGCTCTTTAATTGTTTAATGTATATACTTATGTACAGGGGTGTGCGTAGGAAGCGAAAAAAATCTGGGGGGGACAACTGATAAATAAACAATATATATATATATATATATATATATATATATATATATATATATATATATATATATATATATACAGTGGATATAAAAAGTCTACACACCCCTGTTAAAATGTCAGGTTTCTGTGCTGTAAAAAAATGAGACAAAGATAAATCATTTCAGAACTTTTTCCACCTTTAATGTGACCTATAAACTGTACAACTCAATTGAAAAACAAACTGAAATCTTTTAGGTAGATGGAAGAAAAAATATAAAAATAAAATAATATGGTTGCATAAGTATGCACACCCTTAAACTAATACTCTGTTGAAGCACTCAGTCTTTTTGGGTCTATCAGCATGGCACATTTTGACTTGGCAAGATTTGCCCACTCTTCTTTGCAAAAACACTCCAAATCTGTCAGATTGCGAGGGCATCTCCTGTGCACAGCCCTCTTCAGATCACCCCACAGATTTTCAATCGGATTCAGGTCTGGGCTCTGGCTGGGCCATTCCAAAACTTTAATCTTCTTCTGGTGAAGCCATTCCTTTGTTGATTTGGATGTATGCTTTGGGTCGTTGTCTTGCTGAAAGATGAAGTTCCTCTTCATGTTCAGCTTTCTAGCAGAAGCCTGAAGGTTTTGTGCCAATATTGACTGGTATTTGGAACTGTTCATAATTCCCTCTATCTTAACTAAGGCCCCAGTTCCAGCTGAAGAAAAACAGCCCCAAAGCATGATGCTGCCACCACCATGCTTCACTGTTCGTATGGTGTTCTTTTGGTGATGTGCAGTGTTGTTTTTGCGCCAAACATATCTTTTGGAATTATGGCCAAAAAGTTCAACCTTGGTTTCATCAGACCGTAACACCTTTTCCCACATGCTTTTGGGAGACTTCAGATGTGTTTTTGCAAAATGTAGCCTGGCTTGGATGTTTTTCTTTGTAAGAAAAAGCTTTCATCTTGCCACTCTACCCCATAGCCCAGACATATGGAGAATACGGGAGATTGTTGTCACATGTACCACACAGCCAGTACTTGCCAGATATTCCTGCAGCTCCTTTAATGTTGCTGTAGGCCTCTTGGTAGCCTCCCAGACCAGTTTTCTTCTTGTCTTTTCATCAATTTTGGACGGAGCTCCAGTTCTTGGTAATGTCACTCTTGTGCCATATTTTCTCCACTTGATGATGACTGTCTTCACTGTGTTCCATGATATATCTAATGGTTTGGAATTTCTTTTGTACCCTTCTCCTGACTGATACCTTTTAACAATGAGATCCCTCTGATGCTTTGGAAGCTCTCTGTGGACCATGGCTTTTGCTGTGGGATGCGACTAAGAACATTTCAGGAAAGACCAACTAGAGCAGCTGAACTTTATTTGGGGTTAATCAGAGGCACTTTAAATGATGGCAGGTGTATGCTGACTCCTATTTGACACGATTTGGAATGTGATTTCTTAATTCTGAACACAGCGACATCCCCAGTTATAGGAGGGTGTGCAGACTTATGCAACCACATTATTTTTCTTTTTTTTTTCTTCCCTCCACCTAAAAGATTTCAGTTTGTTTTTCAATTGAGTTGTACAGTTTATAGGTCACATTAAACGTGGAAAAAGTTCTGAAATGATTTATCTTTGTCTCATTTTTTTACAGCACAGAAACCTGACATTTTAACAGGGGTGTGTAGACTTTTTATATCCACTGTATATATATATATATATATATATATATATATATATATATATATATATATATATATACACACACAAAAAAAAGCAAAATTCCTTCCTGACCCCAGATACAGGCGATAACATTTCTCCCTGGATCAATACTGCGGCCCAGTCTCTGAAGGGAGGGAATCATGCTCTGCTTCAGTATGTCACCATACATGTTGGCATTCATGGTTCCCTCAATGAATTGTAGCTCCCCAGTGTCGGCAGTACTCATGCAGGCCCAGACCATGACACCCACACCACTAAAATATACATATGCTAAGTAAAAGTAGTTGAAATAATCCCTAAATGACATATAAACAGATAAGGCACAAAGAGCACAAAAACACTAATATGAGATGACAATGGCAGAAAAGGAGTCTCAAACTAGTTAAAAAAAGGGAACAAACTTAATTATGGGGTAATTTATATCAGGGAGACTTTGGCATTTAGTTATGGAATCGCAAAGCAATGATCTGTTTTTTCCTAGCCCAAGATGGGGAAGGAGAGATTGTGTTAGAAAGTTATCCCATCTCTAACTTTGTAGTCCAGCTGAACGTTTTTTAGACAGATTATTAGAGTATTGTAATAGAGCATAATACAATCACAATGGTACAATTACAGCCAATTTGTTTGTTGTGGTAACAGGTTAGAGTCTTTTAAGGACGCAGGGGTGTAATATCTGTAAGGTTTAGGTCACAGAACTGCACCTTTAATAGGTGTAAGGATCCTTACAGGCCAAAGTCCCAACAGGCAGCAGGAGCAGGTTACAAGCATGGATCACTTTATAAAATCAGCATAATGATACAGTTTATCATTCTTTAGGGAGCATGGTTCACACAATGGCCAGAAAAAAAGTAAGAAAAAAGTAAGAGTTTAGAAGTCCTAGGAGGACCCACTGGACTTTGGGGACTAAGGACTACCGGGGGCCACTGGTACAATAACACCTCTTCTCCCCTTTTTCCCAAATATTTAGGTATTTGGATGATCATCACCATTTAATATTGCATGGAATATCATGGGAGTTGATTAGATGTTGCTATGTTTATGATTTTTGACATCCTGGGGCCGTTTTGGGGACTGAGCAAAGCAAAATGATCCCTGGATGTTCACGGGTTAGAGAGGCACAACTGGTCCCTTTCTTCAAAAGACATTGCCCCACTATCTGGATACCTAGTGCCTCATTCAATTGAGGTTTTGGAAGATCCGGTAGCCCTGAAGTGAGGTAGCAAGCTAATTTGCTATTCAATTGGCGTCTTTTTGCAGACTCCAATCAGCTTCCGAGTTATGGCCTTAAAAAAAATGGCGATGGTTAGACTCGTAACTTACAGCCTCCAGAAGCATTTGATCTTTCACATTCGCAAGGCAAAAATTGCAAATCGCTATTCAATTGCTCAAATTTCCCAAGCCTGCAAATGTTTTCACACCCGTTGACTGCAAATGAAGGAGAAAATCCTACGAGTGCTAGAAAGGACCCACAAGGGGGTTAAACACCTATTTGTAGCACTGTAAATGGAAATAAAAATTCACTACTGCACTGTAAATAACGGGGAAAGCGATGACAGACATTAGAATGAATTGTACAACAGTCTCAAGCCCGCAAATCGGCAAGATCTTAGATTTTTTTTATGCTTCATTTCGGGGTTAAATGGATCTCGGGTATCAATGAGTTAATACATATCAGGCCACACATATGGACTAGAACAGTAATGACATTCATTTTCATAATTCTGTATCTACTGGTTTTGCAAGTCTGATCGCATATCGGACCCCGAACCTAATTGATTGACATTTAACCTCCATGTTTTACTGCTGTAATAATGACAGTCTCATTTTCTATTGGCTGATTTGAAATGGGTAATTACGGGCTTGCTGAATTGATCATGTCCCTGCCCTGAACTGCTCCGAACCAGTGCATGGTTTATGGTTTTGGCTTTGGGACAGTAACTTGCGGGCTTGAGCAATTGAATAGCTTTGCAATCAGAGACAAATGGGAGCCCGCAAAACACTTGCAGACATTCAGCTGTCTGCGATAGAGTTGCTTCAAATTGATAATGCCCCTGGACTGGTATTGCCCTATTAGCATGAGTTGGTTAATATTGCCTGTTGTATGATTGTAACATATATGACTTATATATGTAATGTTAAGTATGAGAATCTCCATATCATTTTTGGTATCAAAATGACAGATTTTACCCAAGGAATATAATAATGCATATCGCCTGAATCCCCAGGGAATAGGGTCAGAGTTATGGGGTACCAGGTTGAGGAGTTTGGGAAGGCTTCAGAGGTTCAGGAGAGGACCATAAACTCCTAGGAGCTCTGGTAATTCAATCAAGTAAAAGGTGAGGAAGATCTTGTTAAGTTATTGTCCCCTGGTGGCATTTAGTTTTACCACGCTTAAGAGCTGACTAAATGGGCGTGCTTTCATTCCAGAGCTGTCACATAGGCAACCAGACAAGCTTTCTTCATCTTTGAGTAGTCAGCTGACCCTCCTTGAGAGGCTGATCACAGGAGTCGGTTATGAATTACTGTTTCAGGCTCCCAAGCACCTGAGGAAAATGGAGCTTGAGGATTGGCTAAGAGAATGTTTACAAGGTTGTGACCCTCTACATAAATATGAGTTGTAAACAGTTGCCAGTTTTTATATACATAGCTTATGTGTATTTTTCATTCTGGGGCAGGAATAATCCTATACATTGGGGCTATTTATGCTGCACCTGATTGTCTAGAGTTACCGTCAGTAACTCTGCTATCTTGGTTCTGCTGGTCCCTTGGTCAAGTTTGGTGGTCAAATCCTGTTCTGGGTTTATTCCTGCTAGCTGGGATATCAACAAGAACCCTTGAAATATGCTGGGTAGGTCAGAATCAGGTTCTGGGCAAGCCCAGTTGAAGAAGTGGGTCGTGACAGATCAGTTAACAGTGTTCAGACAAAGACCAGCCGAAAGGTCAGCTGTCAGGGTTCAGGCATGGCTTAGCAGCCCAACGACAAGTCCAAGGCTCCACTCATGGAAAAAAGACCACTGTTAAATCTCCTCAGTAGTGGAGAGGAGTCAGGTAATAAGGTTCAGAGAAGGATCAGTAAGCTTAATAGACTAAAGCTTAGTGGCAGGTCTAGGAAGACTACTAATAAATCCTTACAGAATTCAAGAAAAGGTTGTCAATTCACACATTCTAGAAACACAGTCTACTTGTTGCCAAACAAGAACATGACAGGTGTCAGTAGAGTTTAGCAGCTGGTAGCAAGGAAGCCACAGGAACTCTTTGATTTTCTCAGGGTATCGGGATAGTCCGTAATGTAAAAGGAACGCTCATGGGGTTCAGAATTTAGACACAGACTAGAAGTTTTCAGCAATACTCCGAACCTGGAGGAATAAGAATAGCCAGTGCTAGGCCATGCAGGTTTGAGCTGTTGATGATGAATGTGAAGTGATATATACTCAAGATCCTTGTAGTTAAGCAGAAATTAACAAAAATTACCAGGAACTCTGGGACATAAGCAAAGTACAAGTGTTCATAGCAACATAAAATGACTCAGAGACACACTTGAAGAGCTAGCTCTCATCGGCTTCACATGATATTCAGGAACAGACTTGAACAGACATGATATCTCAGGCTTCATTAAGATAATAAGACAAGAGGATCAGGAGAATTTAGGAAAGCCGTTGTATATAGCCCAGATGCCAATTAGGCCAAACAAGCACTGCACCTGAAAATCCCAGCAACAAGCCTGTGACTAAGCTGCAGGCGAATTTCAGGAGAAGGCAAAGGGCCCCTCATGTGACATAAGTTGCCCCTCACCGTACAGTCTATGGCCAGTACTATACAACTAGCGGATGTGAACTGCCATTGGTTTTCTGTGCCACATTTATTGCCAGGGAGTGTCACCTCAGAAACCTAATACAGTATGTTTCAAATAAAACACTTGGGAGAGTTTAAACTCTTGTGAGTATTTTTTATTTATTTTACTTTGATTAGCATACGCTCACACAATGACCAACCCTGAGCATATGAAGGAGAAATTCTATGAAGAATTAGATGTCATGCTATCTTCAGGACACAGCACAAAAAAGCTGATTCTGCTTGGTGATCTTAACGCAAGAGTCAGATGCAATGCCCCAGCCTGGGAAGGAGTCATTGGGAGAAATGGAGAATGCATGTGTAACATCAATGGCCTGCTATTTCTGAAAACCTGTGCAGCTCATGACCTTCTGATCAATAAAATTATCTTCTGTCTCCCTACTCGCAACAGGATTTCATCAATGCAACCCAGCTCCAAGCACTGGCATCTAAAAAAATTACAAAGTTGGTGGTCTTGTACTGCTATGGAAAATCATTGAGCTGTTTTAGTTCTTCTGGAAGCAAGGATCCATTCCATAGGAACATAGAGACGTGGTCATCATACACATCCTTAATAGGAAGAGTAATTGCTGGGTATATAACAATCACCATGGAATCTCGCTGCTCTCAACAGCGGGGAAAGTTCTTGCAGAAGTTCTACTGAACTGTTTGATCACTACACATAGAGCAGGGCTTACTGCCAGGAATGCAGTGTGGCTTCAGCCAGGGTGTCAATCGATGCCGAAGTAAACCACATAATTGCAAAAGTCAGCTCTGTGTTCGGATTAGCATACCAACTAAGCTCAATGTATACCGAGCAGTGATGCTTCTAACTCTGCTATAGGCCTGCGAGACATGGACGGTGTATCACTTCTACATGTCCACTCTGCTCCAGCTTCTAAGAATCAGATGGCAGGACAAAGTGTCAGATGCTGAAGTCCTTTCCAGAGCCAGTCTGCCATCACTACAAACACTGCTGCTGAAAGCCCAGACCAGACCACATGGGCTGGACATGTGAGAATCAAAGGACAGAGAAAAGAGAAATAGACCACCATGCACACATTGACAGTCTATATACACAATAGTTTGATATATTATAAAGTATGTTTTAAAATAGTTTTTCATGAGTGGCAAAATCTTGTATACAAGATTTCCAGAGACTAGGAAACTCATGTAAAGTTCTAAAGGATATTCACTTGAGTGTGTTTGTTATACCCTATTTGGAACTAAGAGTGTATTATTTTGAGTCTCCTTACATTCATGATTTTGATTTTTGACTTTTTGCATTATTGTCATATCAATATCTAAATTTTTATTATAAATGAGAAGTTGTATTATTCTACTCTCCTTACAGTTGAGCGTGTGCCACTAAATGGCCAAGGTCTCTTTTCTCTGACCTTTGATTTGTAGCTAGATATTAGCTTGACCATAGGTCCACAGCACATACTGTTTTGACTGTTTATTGAACAGGGCTCATTGTCATGTCCCAGCTAAGTGTCTTTGATTGCCAGGGCAACATTGTATATCTTGAGATTTAGCGCTAGAAGCATGTTTTCTGACCTGTTTTAGACATGCACATGTACACACAAGTATATCATTTTCTCACTGAACTTTGTATGATGGAGGACATTTGTCAATTGTTTACCAATTGTAAGCTTATTATTGTATTATATAATTGGACTTACTCAATTTGACAGCTACTCCATCACACACATGCTAAGGGGCAGGCAATTTGCAATGATAAATGCAAGTACTCCGCCTCCAGAAATGTAAACAGCCCTCTATTATAGACACCCTTCACAAAAATATCATAAATGTCTTTAGGGACAAACCATGACATAAACATTTTTTTCTTTGTAATGTGTGTGAGGGCCAATCGACGCATTACAGTTGACCAACTAACCGTCCAATCTAACCAGGCGGCTACCAGTACCGAGTACTCCCTGGCCTACAAATTCCCCTGACTTGAACTCCATTGAGCACCTGGGGGACCACCTCGATAGCCATGTGCACCATATGAATCCTCCACCATGCACTCTTCAGTCGTTACAGGATGCACTGCAGTCTGCATGGCTCCCAATACCCTTACCAACCTTCCATCATCTTATTGACTCACTACCAAGCCATCTAGCTGCTTTATGTGTACCAAACTAACAATATTAGTTTGAGCAGTGTTCATCTCTCACCTCGCTTACATAAGGTAATTGATAAAGTAGGAGTGTGTGCGCAGATGGAAAAGATTATAGCATATCTAACTCAGAAGGCAGTTTTAAAAATACATAGTCCCTATAGACTAACCAAACTCCACAGTGATTGTTTGGTGTTTGGGGTGCTTTGCTCTATCAGGGGAGCGATATATCTGCTTCTCACACAAGATTGCATCCTGATTAACTTTAAGTCACAATCGGAGTACCCAGAAGATTTTTATATGCATGTAGCAGACAATTCCAGAGCATCCCAGATCCTATTCTTTTGCTTCCAATTGTATATTTTACTAATTATTGTGATATTAAAAACTAAAAGTTTGAAATAAACAGTTTAATAAATAAAAAAAATAGCTGTACGAACTGTTCCTTGCTTGATTATGTTCAGTCAGTGCAGTGGTGTAGTGGTGGCTTAATACATTTGTGGCAACTTTACAATATTTAGGCCCTTATTCAATTGAGCAATTGTTGGTTACTGGAGCCCGTAATGGAGCCAGTAAACTAATTTTAGCGAGCCACAAACAATGTGCGGGTTACAGGCTGAAAATCTCTGCAGTTGTTAAAAGCATAAATCCGACCCATCTAAGCCTTTGACCTTTCAAACCAGTAAATGTTACAATCGTAAATCGCTATTCAATTGCTGCAATTTCTCAAGCTTGTAAATGTTTTCACTCCTGTAAATGGCAAATGTAGAAGAAAATCCTACAAGTACCAGATAGGACTCGCACCTGATCATAGCATTGTAAAACATCAATACTGCACTTTTTAAAAGACGGGGAAAGCGATGTAAGACATTAGAATTAATTGCACAACAGTATTATGTTTGTAAATCTGCAATCAAAAATAATTGTTTTTACGTTTTATTTTTATGTTATGTATTAATTCGTGGATTCATGGGATCAATATATCAGGGCACCCACATGGACTAGAACATTTCCTTTATTTTTTTTAATTTTGAAAGTTTGATCACATATCGGACCTCTAAATGCTAATTGATTGACATTTAATCACCATGTTTTAATGATGTCACAATGACGGTCTGATTTACTATTGCCTGTTTCTAAATTGGTAGTAAAGGCCTTGCTTAATTAACCATGATCAAGCTTTGAAATGCTACTTACGATTGCATTGTTTACGGTTTAGGCTTTCGGCCAGGTAGTTATGGGCTTGTTCAATTTAATCACTCTGTAACCGTTGCAAATTTCAAGCTGGTCTGAAGGCAACTTCTTGCAATTGAATATGGCCAGAAGGTGACTTGCCAGAAGGTGGTGATCATCTCTGAGATTATTCCTATATGAGTTTAACATTTAAATTGATGTTAAAGCGAGCTGCAATCATCTCTGTGTCATATGTGTGCTCCCATAATCTAAACTTTATTGGAGGCAGAGGCTGATGGATTTCTTTTAGTGCAACAGTTCAGGGCTGCCATGTGCTGTTTATCAGATCCCTGCACAAATTTCTATATCAGTTCAAATTCAGTTCAGATCAGATCACCCACTCAGATTGTAAGGTTTTATGAGAGTAGATGCCACTACACATTCTATACCAGTATGTAACTTGTATTTATTTAATATTTATGTATATCCTGTACTTATCGCTATTGAATATGTTGATAGTTCCTTCTACAATCAGGACAGAGTAGTCATTTCTGCAGGGGTTCAGCCAATGTCACTAGGCCTCATACCATCCACACAGTAGATACACTCTCCAACTGTCATTTTCACAGTTCCTTCTGCCATCAGGTCTAAGCAGTCCCTTCTGCATGGGGCTCAGCCAATATCACTATGTCCCATATCACCCACTCAGCAGAGACACTCTCCCAGTTCCATTTACATTGTGTTTTCTTTAGTGTGGAGCCTCATACGCCTCCACTCTTCTGTCTCTGAACTCATATAAAATGCTCTCCCACCTACACCTTACACACCCACACAACCTGTGTTAATTTATAGTGCAGGTTTAGCAATATCACCTCTATTTTTCACAGCTGATACGCCCACAAGCTTAATCACTAATTAACCAAACTACAGTCTTTGCAATTGCTTGCCAAGTCCTTGTTTTCTTCCTTTTAATTGCTTCTCATAGTAATAATAATGGAGTATTAAAAAATAATTTAGTCCATCAAGTTCAACCTTTTTAGATCTCCTCTGATCTGTAATATGCATATTGTTGGTTGTTAATTGATCCAGAGGAAGACAAACAGAAAAAAATCCATTGGAACATTGCCAATTGTCTCAAAAAGTGGAAACAATTAAATTCCTTCCTGACCCCATATACTAGTGATCGGATTCCTCCCTGGATCAACTCAGTCTGGAATTATCCAGTATACCCCTGAATGCCCTTTTTATTCAAAATATATAATTGTACTCCATATTCTAAATGAGGGCATACTAGGGATTTGTATAGTGGCAGAATATTTATATACCCTTCTTTATACATGCTATTAGTTTACTTACGTTTGCAGTTGCTGCTTGGCATTGAGCACGGTTACCTAGGTGGTTGTCCACAAGCACTCCCAAATCCCTTTGAATATCTGATACGCCTAATTTGCTCCATCAAGATTATAAATTGCATGGCTATTTTTCCTTTCCAAAACTATTAAATCTCATCTGACATTTAGTTGCCCATTTCTCTAATTTATGCAAATCCCTACACAATTTTCTGATCTAATTACCTTGCACAACTTAGTGTCATCAGCCAAAAGGGAGACAATTCTTTCCAATCCTACTTCTAAGTCAATAATAAATATGTTAAAAAAGAGAAGACCTAATACTGAATCCTGAGGAACCCCATTTACTACATTTGTCCAATGTTATTGCTTGCTAATGGTGTTCATCTGGTTTGTAATGCATGTATATTTTATTTTTTTGGTCCAATTTAAATGTTTTAAAAAGAAATAGAATAAAATAATCTATTTGCATATATACAGTTGTATTTTGAATTTAAGTGTATAATCACTTTCAAAACCCTATATCAGCAGGCGCTCGCATGTGTCCCTCTCATGCAACCCTCTTTGTGTTCTCTGAAGTGCAAAAGTGCCATTTCAAACAATACACAGCCAATTGTATATCTACTACTCCTTTATACGTCTTACTATGTATACTTCTATTATCAGTTGACCCATCTCTGTATCCACAGTGATTATAGCAATTTGCTATTCAGAAAATGGGTTAAATTTATTGTATGGCCCTTCTAATGACTCAGGGCCACATATACTTTTCTTCAAATGAACTAGGTTGCCTTCCTTTGCCTGTATGATGACTGTAGAATATGAAATCATTTTGGGGAATTGAACGACCTATTTCAATACCATTTCAATGGGAACAAATAGACACAGTTATGTATTTAAAAAAAAAAAAGAAAATAGAGAGAGCATTTTCTTGCATGCAAAATAAGTGCCTGTAGTTCTTTAATGTTCTCTTCAGCAGAACATTACACCATTAAAAAAAATGTATACGGTTGGGTAGTTACTTTATATTCAGCCAATCAATCTGCACGGCTTTTGCTCAGCCAACTTGCTCTATTGCCATCTTGTTAACCGTGCACAGTTTTTTGTACACAACAAATTGCTAATAATGGTGTATATGCATTACTGAGAATGGATTCATTCCTGAACAAGCCATTTAATGCATCCTTTTTTCATGGTTGTACAAATTACTACTTTTATTTTACTATTGGAAGTTTTAAATCTCCAAAGCTAGTGTTATAAGTCTGGTATATGTCTGTGCAAATAATTTAATTTACATAAAAAAATTACAAATATGAATTGATATTATTCATAAAAAAACATTTATTTAGCATTCAAAATTACATATATATGACCACTGTAAAAGTATCAAGAAACAATACAAACTAACAATCTACAGGAATGAACAACATAAAAAAACAGAATTTTGCTTCATATTGGACAGAATTATATAGAATTATTATGGCTATATGAATGCTAGCACCAAGTGCTTACACTGGTTTCCATGTGCACCATTTATTGGTCCAAGATGCCCCTATTTGTCACATTGTCTCTCTTGGAATACATTCAGGGCAGCGAATGGCCCCACTCTTTCGACCGTCCCTGAACTATTGTACCAACAACAGTAAACTGATGTATAGGATTTCCTGATAAGGCTATATATATATATAAATATATATATATATATATATATTCCACAACAATCATTTAGTGTATGGTGAGCACTAGAGTGAGAAAAGCTCACCACCGTACAGAGTACAGAAAACGAATAATACATTAATAAGCCCATTTGCATGTCTAAAAGGCGGGGACATGCAAATGAGAATACAATGTACCTCACTCTTTTAATCCAAAAATAGCAACTTCATACATTGCTCCTTTAAAGCATATGCCAGCCGTATTAAACAGCTTTTAAGCAAAGCACCGGGTTGGATTTTACACAAACCAAGAATCGCTTGAAACAGGCCTGTATATGAGTGATTCTTGGTTTGTCTCATCTCTGAATGAGAACCAGATTTTTTTTGGCACATTAAACTATAAACTTTTTGCTTACAAATTCCTGCATATTTTCTGCACTGAGCCCCATAGAATCAACCTTGAGTATAGAAGTGCACATTAAATGAATGCCATATTCATTTAATAAATATTTTTAAGAAAATCTTAATACATCCCAATACACATTATTTTACATGCACGTCATGCTCTTTAGAGTTTATAACCTAATAGTTAGTGCCTGAAACCCACGGAACTAAATATCATTTTTATTAAATGGAACCCTTTGTGGTGAAAAGTCTCTGCAGATGTTACATTAACCATGTTCCCCAATGACTGCATCTCAATTATTTGTCTGTTTGTTGGGATCTCCATGCATAAAGTGAAGTTTGAAACAGATTCTACATGCAACATGTAGGACTGATTGGAGGAAATATATTTATTTATAGTCTAATATAGCCACTTTGAAGACACACTGGATAATCAACTATTACTAAGTATTGCCACACACATGTTCTGGCTCTACATGGTTCTTTTTCTGTAGTGATCACCACTTACTAATAGTGTACCTAGCATTAGGGAGCAGGTATACCCAACTGGTAAAAGGCTACACTAGTCTTTAAATCCAATATATCCAACAAGTAGCTCAAGTGTTACTGGTAACTTACACCTACTTCTGCTTTATAACTCACATTTCAAAGGTGGCACATTAGTTCCATACAGAACCCTCTCCCCCTTAGTATTTAAAAAGAGCTATTTAAGACTCCTCAATTAGCTTGTAATCGGCTCAGTTCTTGAGATTTGGTAAAATAACTTGCATTCTGATTATTTTTAAATGTAGTACTGAGCTCACATTCTGTTTATTTCTTGCTTTTTTGTAAAAGAGCTTACAATCTGTTTTATTGGTTGCTTTATACTCTTACTTTAAATGTGTATATGTCTTTATGGCTTGTAATATTTTTTTCAGCTCTCCTTAAAGCACCACTGTACTTACCTTACAAGATGAGATTGTTGTTTTCATTAAACATTGGTCATTAATATAATTCTAATTTAATGATTTATTATAGCAATTTTAAATATATTCATAGGCTGCCCTCACAGCCAAAACCTTGTTACCAAAGGAAATTGCTTTAATAAGCAAGTCTCGAGTCAATGGAGACCACTTTGCTGTTAGAACTTGTGCCTGAAAACTTAGTATTGCTTGACAGATGAAGCTATCTCCTGCCAATGATCTTATAGCGGATGAATACTAGCAGCAGATGAGTTTGAACTTTGAAAAAACTTTAGTATCAAATAGTTTTTTTTTTAACCATTGAATATGAAGTTTATTACAAAAAACAACTAAATAAAACATCTAACTCCTATTTTTAGGATATTACGATGGACCTTTAAAGAAACAATTAGACACCAATATAGAAAATCCTCTTTATTAGAGGAATGTTTGAGCAGCAATGGGTTTCAAATAACATATTAAAATGAATGGAAAAGTGCTCCTATTGAAGAGCACTTAAGTACTAAGTATAACTTCTTCCGACATGTTTGACCATAGTAATAATTTTTTATTCCAGACACAACTGGATCAGTCAATGTATTTATGAGTTACACCATTCACTCTCCTTATGAATTTTAAAGTATATTAATAATATACTCCTGCCCTGAATGCTTGCACATTGGATGTATATTTCAACACTTATAGTAATAGCCTTATACATGCCCAATATTTATCAAACATGATTAATATAACATTTATTAATAAGAAACCATCTTCCTAGACTGGTTGGCAGTGCATTACTTCTAGTTGCAGTTTCATTATTTTGGAGGCAACAGCAGTAACAAAAGTATTTAACATTTTAAATAAATTCCTTTCTAAAAAGCCATACACCCTATACTATTACAATTTCAGGGCATTGCGATACATTGCCTCCTTTCCATTCAAAGATAACAAAATACTTTACATAAGAAAATACTGTACATTAAATATACAAGATTCAAGTTGTACAGCTATATAAAACATTTCTGCTATACAACTCTGTAATTTAATACCAACTTCTGGCAGTAGAGGGAAACATGTATTGTAACCCAAATAAATTCTACTTGAACTTAAACGTCTGTACTTTACAAACATGTTATTTCTTATATAGTTGCAATGATACCCTTCACATCTTGACCTCTTAACATTTTACAACATTTTTTTCACAAACCCGCATCTCCCAACCTGCAGCAATGTTAATCTTCAGTAGTTGGCAGAGATATTACCATTGGTGCTATAGTACTGCTACCTGATTGGCCAGCAATCAGTGACGGGGCATATTTGTGTTAACTGACAACACAAACTCTTGTTATATTTAGAAAGTTTTTATTTTTATTTTGACTGCTTAATGATCACCTTTAGCCATAAGGATAAGGACATCAAGTTCTATTGTTCTGTTGTTAAATAGATAGATTCACCTTGGAAATTTCTGCACAACCAAGGAGTAAGTATCACAAGATTTGTATATTGGTTAAAGGACCACTGTACTATAAAAAATAATTGGCTGTTAAAATAAAAGTACATGCATATCTAGACTTGATTTCTATTGTTTAAACTTTGTAATGCTAGAAGTTATACTTTAATGCTCTTACATTTCTTGTTTTCTGTCCGTTGCTCTGTGCTACTTAGCTCTGAAGTCTGATCCACATCAGTCAGACACCTAAATACGTAGCAAGACGTCTGTTACAACTGCCCCACCCCTAATTATGGGTGGAGCTAAGCAAAACAGCATGTTGGGCAAAAAAGTATATAGCAATACAAAGTTTAAACATCAGAAATCAAGTATACTTATGCATGTACTTTCATTTTAACACCCATTATGTTTATAGCATGGTGGTCCGTTAATACATTTTAAACATCAATATTGTCTTCTATTAAATGGACAATAAACTCATAAATACGACTCTGCACCATCATGTAGAGCAGTCCAAAATGTGTTTACTTTTGAAGCTCTTTAACATTTAAATAATTCTAAATAATGAAGAGTATTATCTTTTAACAGCACCCAGACTGTTTATTTACTATGAGTCTTAGCAGGGTCAGCTGCACCTCATGATTTATTGAGCATATGGGAACAAACTCAGGTTTTGAAGATATCATAATTTACAAGCTCCCACTAAATGCAGTTTTACATTTCTTCACATATCTTCCCCTTTGGGTTAAAATCTAAAGAATACAAAGGAATAAGTTGATAATATTTGGTTGTAGCACATAGAGTGTATTGTGATTAGAGTGAGCTTGTGCTTTGTAGTTCTTTCAGAACCTGCGAGTCCAGGAAGATCCACACAGCCATTAGCGAGAACTGTTTGAGGATCAGCTGGGTGTGTATATATATATATATATATATATATATATATATATATATATATATATATATATATATATATAAACTCTTACTAAACAGTGATATATGCATCAATTTTACAAAACTCTAAGCTTTTTTTTAACTTTTCAGTGCTGTATTTTTTATGATATAGGGCTGTACCGATAAATGTCCATTTCAATTTCATTAAATTAACATTCATTAGGATACAACCTTGTACTTAAGCCCTAAAATATATATATATATATTCCTTTTGCTTAGATGCCAGTTTAATCCATAGATGATACAGTGAATATTTCCATAAGGAATTCTGAAGGCACCATAACATTCAAGAAATGTGGATGTCACATGAGACAAGTACACAACAAACAAGTAAATACAAGTAAATAATATTGACATGATAAACCAAATGGCAGTAATAATACCTGAAGGCAGCTATTGAGGAGCTTTTATAAAGGACCACTGAAGTCACATCTTTCCATTATGTTCCTTTGGACAACTAGTAATGAGCAAAATATGTTTCAAAAGCAGAAAAAAAATATTTGTATGGCAGGATATTTATATAATTTGTTAATGATTACATGCAATTATGCTGTAGGGGCATTTTTGTTTACCTGGTTTGTTATCTGTGATTAGATTATTTCACTAAATAATACAACTTCAAAAACAAGCAATAAAAGCCTGTTCTCCATCCTAGGTCCCCTCTGTAGTGACAAACAAACACAGAAATGACACTTCCTTTTTTGTTATAATTACATATCATAGTTAACAAATTAAAAGCTGAATATATATGCATAAAAACATTTGCCCACTATTAGTTCTAGTTCCTCAAAATTGTAAAAAAGGGACTTCAGTTGTGCTTTAAAGTTTCCTGAAAATAAGTGCTTATAAAAATGCACCACAAACCATATCTATTATAGGCAGTTTTCAATAGATTAATGTATTCTCCATTTACAGGGAAGTTATAAATAAAGGGCCGCTCTAATGGTCCAGCTTTTCTAACATTTAAGTAGAAAGATCAGTATAAATTATACCAGTATAATTCATTGTGATAAAAATATCTTTAAAAAGTACATTGAAAATAGCTGTTTTTCCCCCATTATTAGTATGGAGCTCCTCCCACATGTTTCTTGTAGCTGCCACATTGCTGCACAGCATTGGCAGCAGAGTGTATGAAAATATGCTCCACATTCGGCCACAGTTTGTAAAATAAGGGAGGTGCTCCAGCCCCAAGACAAAGAAAAAACATCTTTTTTTTCACTGTACATTTTCTCATAGTGATATTTACTGGACTGTTACAGTGTAAGATCCCATATGCAGGTACATGTTGTGTATGGCTTATTTATGTAATAATCTGAAAGAAGTGCATTTCAGACAGACCCATATTGTAAGTGCATAGTTCCAAGCTGTAAATCATGAACCACTGCGAGTCTTTGTCTAATAACGTCTCTGAGGAGTGAGCCCAGAGGACAGAGCTGATGGTGCCAGGTCTCTCACTATTTTACTGAGTCCTGCTATCTTTTCCTCCAATAAATAGTTCTTCTTCTCAGCAGTTTGATGTCGCTGTTCAGTCATCTCCAAAGCTTTAAGTAGCTGAGAATTCTCCACGTACAGATCTTTAATCATGGAATCTGCTTTAGTATTCCTGGTGGCCTACAACAAAATAAAAGAGAATTTCTAAGACTAAACAATTGTCTTTTCCATTGATGTCAACAAAATTATTGGAATTGTCCAATCATTCCATACAGATGCACATCCTAGAATTAGGACATTTACTGCTTTAATGCTGGATTGTCTTTTCTATAGAACTTCCAATGTCTACATAATCATGGATATTTTGTAAGCTGAGATGGTGTGCTATATATTCCCGACACCTTTAGAACAAAAAGAAACTGTAAGCAACAATTCAGCCTGCCCGTACCACCAACAAAAACATCTGTATGTTGTGATACATTAAGGTAAGCTTTGTAAGGCAACCTATGGGAATTAGAATTATTTGTAAGGAATTAATTTAAATCTTTACAATAGGTCATACCAAAAAGATAATTTAATAAAAACAAAATGTAAAAAATAAATAACACACACATTCAGACTGTGCAGACACTCACATTTTATAAATTGAGCTACAAGCAATTGATATAATTTGCTTTCTGGTTAAACAAACTTTGATTTTGCCCTCAATAGAAGCTGTATATGTATTTCATTCATAATAATACCAAATCCTCAATAAG
Source organism: Discoglossus pictus (assembly GCA_027410445.1). Classification (NCBI taxonomy): domain Eukaryota; kingdom Metazoa; phylum Chordata; class Amphibia; order Anura; family Alytidae; genus Discoglossus; species Discoglossus pictus. The sequence goes on along the minus strand of CM050168.1, from coordinate 199,862,740 downwards.
CTTGTGTATTAATATAATAATAAATGAAAGACATATTGTGGGCCATGCCAAATACTGCAGCACATTTTCAAAAAAGTTAATCATATTTAATTCAACAATGGTGGAGAAGTTTTGTTAATAATAATAAAAAAAACATTTTGCCAGTAGTATACATCTTTCTCCCCTGGAGGATTTGCATAGGAACAGTTAAATAATCTCACAGTGCTTCTGTGCACTCAATGCCCTTTTCCCAACAAGAGCATAGTATCCTGCCCATCTGCAGGCTTTATATTTATTCCTGTATTTGTTATAATGATTTAATTAAGCTGCTGAAATCCCTTTATTTGCTATCTGTTGGAGGTCAGGAAAATCCATGGGTGCTCCTGCACACAAACAGTTCGGTTACCTTCATCTAGTCAATATTCTCCCAAAATGTGGCAATACAATTCCTGTATGTCCTTAAAACTCCAGCTCTCCACCTTTTATATATATAGCTCCAACTCCTCTCAATAGGATACAAACGACTCATTTGCACGTCCCTGCCCACTTTCCCAGAGTACAGTACAATAACTTTATTTCTTGGAATTCTGATCAGGGAATACTTTTTTTTTAACATTCAAATGTGAACACAAATGTACTTTTTATTTAGTGTATTCTGTACTATGGAGGCTTTTTCCCACAATAAGCTAAATTATGTTGTGGTAAATAGCCTTCCCACAAAATCTAACGCACAAGCTAGGAACCAGCCCCCCACACTGATGAGATCCATATGAAAGATCGAAACGGCTGTCTGTGGGTAGGTCTCCTGGTTTGTGCAAAATCCATCCTATGCTATGATTTAAAGGTATGTAATATAACAAGCATATGCCTAAAATGAGTCATGCATAAAGTGGTATTTGGATTAAAGAGTGAAAATGCATTGTGGACTCATTGGCATGTCCCTGCCCAACTATTTTTAGAATTCTGAGCAGAAAATACTGTTTTTAGGTATTTTCAGACATTTAAATGTGAACACAAATGTACTATTTATTTACAATAAACCAGATCTTATCCAATGCAAGTTTTTATAATAACCAGGATTAAAAGTGAAGTGCTGTCAATCTTTTCATTCCTGAAAATGTCAATGTACGTTTGGCTAGATAATGCTAACTTGGTAACTGTCTGGCGAAATGTATGTTGATATTTCCAGGGGTGCAAAGACTGATGGCAGTTTGCTCTAATCCTGTTTTTATAAAAGCTTGCATTGGATAAAAGGCCTATGAGTGATTTCGGTAGTACAGTGAGTATTTGTTACCACTGACCTTTAGTAGAAGAATGCTATTAGATGATGGTGTTTAATGTGAGGTTCCCTTTAGTTACCTCTGTTTATCGGAGCTTACCTGTTCTTTTAACTGATTCACTTTTTCTTGCAGAAGCATCTTGACAATCCTCAGTTTTTGTTCCACGTCCATCATGCGAGCTTCCATCTTCTTCAGCAGCAGCTCCTGATTAGTCTACATAAGATATTTATAGTGGTGATTATGACATGACATGCTGATACTAGGTTATTTATAAATCATCAAATGGAGGGGGTAGAGTGGTCTCATTTTTTTAAATGCATATTAAATACAATAAATATAATTGTATAGTACACAAGTTACCATGTATTTGGATGTGCAGTTATGTTATATAAAAATGTACCCCCTCAGTAGACCAAAGCAAGGGTTAGCAGTATATTGAAGGACCACTGTAGTTTGGATATCCCTTCAAATGTTTGTGAAGTACGTAAGAAACTAACAACACTAGCAGCTTGGGAAAGATGTGAACATCAATTTTTTTTAGAGCAAATCTTAAATTTAGTTTAGATTCTATCTCAGACTGCTAGTTCACAAGTAGCCTGAGGAGAAGGACTATCCTGCTGGGACTTACTCATCTATTTTGTTCTACTGTCAATTTGCAATTTCAGTCTAACTGAATATAGTTCCACAGTACCATTTCCCCTAGGTTTCTGATCTGTTAGAAACCAAAGAAAATGTCTGCTGCCATTAAAGTAAAATTGAATTGAATAATTCAAAATTATAGGCTGTGTGTAATTATTTTAAGCCGCCCCCTAGTCATAGACGACTAGATTCGTCTGTCTAGGGGGCGGCTTCTTGTCAGTTGCAAATTCCTTGGTATGAAAATAGTGACTGAACAGGGCTATGGAATTTCCTCAGAATGTAAAAATATACAAAACAACAAAGTCAGAGGTGATCATCAGAGCACCTCTGACTTTGTTGTTTTGTTTATGCAAATTACCCTTAGGGTTTAGTCTCCTACGGGTGATGGGGGACTCCAGACGTGGACCCCTTGCTCACGGAGTTCATCTGCACCTCCCTGACAAGGCCCATAGAGGCCGAAACGCATCTGGGGTTTGCTGTTTCTCCTGTTCAGGGTAGAATTGCCTGGTATTTCGGAGCTGGGTCACTCTAGTGAGACCAGACCGATATACTGCAGGATATTTCTCTGTGAAGGGAACAAGTGAGCTAAAAAAGGCTGCTCAGAGTGGCTTATCATGTCCATACGACTAACATATTATGGTTAGTTTGTTCTCTGATGAGCGCCTCTGACTAAGTTGTTTTGTTAATGTAAAAATATTCCTTACAAAAACTTACATTGCAACAACTAAAATGTATTTTTGAAATTTGCAAAAATGTTAAGACCCCCTTAAATAACTTAGTGTCATGGAATTGCACCAGCTGAGTTCTGGAGCTCTATGGAAAATAATCTCCCTTTACAACTGACACTCCCAGTATGTTATTAAGTGGTCCACCAAACTATCATATTTATCTCTTTCGAAGATGTTGATAAGGTGACAAATGGTTTTACACACTTTAAAATAAATACAGCATTTAATTTATAACTATTGCATTCAGTTTTGCGTTAGTGGCAGCAGACATTTTTTCTTTGTTTCTAATAGGATTAGACAGCTGGGAGGAATGGACTGGTAATCCAAGATGGCATCCCTTGTGTCACAAGCGGAGTCAGGGAAAATAATATATTGGGAAAACCTTTATTATATAATAATTTCACCACACTGCTAAAAAGGTTGAACCAAATAGCTTATATAGTCATATGATAGACTATGAATGGGGTAACTCCCTATGATCCTCAATGGGAGCCTCCTATCTGAAAGGCTCAGTGTTAGTTGAAGCCCCAATTTGGCTAATGTCCCTATGATATGGAAGTGCAAATCACACAACGTCTAATGTCCTAATAATGACTAGTACTGGATGTCGGAAACAATATATTCCACAAAGGGACAAGTGATCTTGTATCATATAAAAAGATGTGAGTTGTTACACAAAATATATCTAGAGTGTGCCACAATTATAAATGTATCAAAGTCTCTCCTTATGAAATTACATATGGAGTTCATGCTCATCTGCATTTTTCTTGCACATTTGCTGCCAAGGAACTTGATGGATGAAGATCTTGTTCTCTTAACTATGTTGTGTATTGTAGCATCAATAGGAAAACTACAGACCTTGTTTTCTAATTGAGGAACTACATTTACTTTGATCTCATTTCTATTTTTTCCCCATGAACTTTACGGGTGCGGCTTATATGCGGGTGCGACTTATTTTCGGACCAATACGGTATACAATAGTTTGCCTTAATTTATCAACTCACCCATATGGCATTGTCTCATAACTTCCTTTTAATCATTTGACATTTTATATTCAAGAAACCATTTAGAACTGCCTATGATTTGTGTCTGTTAATTAAAAAATTACTGTAGTGCTTATAAAATAGGGCCAGAGTAGTCAATAAGTGGGCCATTGTGTCCTCACTTCCAGACCTCCACTGCATCATTAAATTGACTATAAACCCATTAGAAATCTTTTAAATAATCTATAAATTAAAATGTGTCCCATCCTTGGATCCTCTATTTACTCTTCAGTCCTGCACTCTTTAAAATGCCATTATATGTAAATATTGTATTTGTATCTATAGAAAAATCTAAAATCATTTTCACATTTAGATTTGAACATTGGTGCATTTTGTAAAAAAACAAAATAAATAAATAAATGACCACCCCTGTAATAGGCTTTGATTCATTTATTTAAAATTGTTCAATTAAAAAATTATTATATAGCCTTTTGATTTAGTGTCTCAAGCTTCAGTAGATATGTTTGTCTCCAGGAGTGGGAGAACATATGCCCCGGAGGCTGTCCTAATACAAGTCTTTATCTGCCCCCTTCTCTGCAGTGCTCATTGCTGGCAAACAGACTAATGAGAAAAACATTTAGCATCCTGGACAGATCCTCTGCAACACTTTGGACCCTTAGTAAAGGATGAAGGAAAGCATATCACAAGTTCAAATGTAGGTTTTAAAAGTTACTTTGAATTTATTTTCTTGACGTATTGATTTTATTTATAACCAGTTACTAAATAAACAAATGAAACTCTACTGTATAAATAGGAGACTGGTGCTTTATTTTGATATTTATGCCAATATAGTTGTCCAATATAAATTCCAATGTATCAGTAAGTTTATTTTTTTCTTCTTCAGGAGGCAGGAAAAGAAAACCTGAAAATTATCTTTAATTTTCTCAACAGTGATGAACCTTGTAGATCAGAGTGAGCAAGTTCGGTTCTGGAGGGCCACACACAAGCCTGTATTTGAAGAGTTCCCAGGTGAGACAATCAGGATGAATGAAGAAGCGATAGTCTCTCCTGTACACAGAGGGAAAATCCTCAAATGCAGGCCTGTGTGCGGCCCACCAGGACCACATTTTCCCACCCCCGTTGTAGATGGATATTTCCACTCAGAAATGGCCCTGTAAGCAAAATCAGGTGAATCATTCTCAGCACTGAGATTCCCTTCAAATTAAAGCAGCAGATAAACAGAAAACATGACAGCTGATTACAGCATCATTGTATACAATAGTTCATAAATCAAAATTTGCATTTTTTTTACTTTCTAAAAAAAACTTTGGACATTTTCAAGCTTAGTTCTTCAAATAAGTACTGTATATTGAAATACATGTACTACTACATAAGCCCAGTGTACCAAATACTGATGTTATGCATGCTATAAATCTTTTCTAGTTGCAAAAAGTTTTTTTTTTTTTTAAACAAATGATGCTACAAATGACACTCCATATTCCAGGTGAGCCGTTACCAAGAAACTACATAGTAACAAATACTCTTTCCTCTTGCCCGGATAATCCATTCCATGGTGCTGAGCACTGAACAAATGTGCCACATTGTTTAAAATGTATTTGTGTAAACGATCACCTGCAATTCCTCACCAGTCTATACAAGAAATTAATTTATAGTATACAGTATCCTGTTCTGATTTAATTACATAATTTACAGTCACCATTAATAACTGACACAAAGATCTATTGCTACTTCAAAGAAGTAGACACAGCACTGATTTATGAGGAACTCCACATACCGAGATCAACATTTCAACAATCAATTTATTCTTCAACCTGTTTGCATATCCAGGAGCAAATATTTACCTCAAGTAGCACAGTGACAGTTTAACCTTCCTGGCGGTGATTATTTCAGTATTTAGAATGTTAAAGCGATACATTCTAAAATACGGACATAATCATACCGCCTTTAGATACCATTACCCCTTCCCCCTTATCCTCCTCCATTTCCCCCCTTATCTACCCGCCTCCATTTCCCCCCTTATCCTCCTCATCCCCCCTTATCTTCTCTTCTCCCCTCATCTCCCTCCTCCTGTTCCCCCTCAGCCCCCCGTCCTCCTTTCCCCCTCTTCCCCCTCTCATCCTTTCCCCCCTCATCCTCCTCCTCCTTTCCCCCTCATCCTCCTCCTCCTTTCCCCCCTCATCCTCCTCTTCACCCCTCATCCTCCTCTTCACCCCTCATCCTCCTCTTCACCCCTCATCCCCCTCCTCCTCTTCACCCCTCATCCCCCCTCATCTTCTCTTCTCCCCTCATCTCCCTCCTCCTTTTCCCCCTCAGCCCCCTCCTCCTTTCCCCCCTCAGCCCCCTCCTCCTTTCCCCCTCCTCCTTTCCCTTCTCATCCTTTTCCCCCTCGTCCCCCTCCTCCTTTCCCCCCTCGTCCACCTCCTCCTTTCCCCCCTCGTCCTCCTCTCCCCCCTCGTCCTCCTCCTCCTTTCCCCCCTCATCCTCCTCCTCCTTTCCCCCCTCATCCTCCTCTTCCTTTCCCCACTCATCCTCCTCTTCCCCCTCATCCTTTCCCCCCTCACCCTCCTCTTCCCCACTCATCCTCCTCCTCTTCCCTTCCTCCTTCCCCCTCTCTTCTTCTTAGCCTCCGATCAGCTCCTGCTGCTGCTGATAGGCTCGCAGCGCGTCTTATGCCTGTTTCTTGTACCAGCATATGCTAATGACGTGACACGCTTGTGACGTCATTAGCATATGCCGGTTCCAGGCATAAGACGCGCTGCGAGCCTCCGATCAGCAGCAGGAGCTGATCGGAGGCGAAGAAGACTTGAGAGGTGGGAAGGAAGGAAGGATAAGGGGGAGGAGCAGGAGGAAAGTGGGGAGGAGCAATGGTGTGCTGAGGGGGCCAGGCAAACTCGGCAGCACTGGGCCCCCTCTCCACAGTGTGGCTCGGGGTTACCGCTAGGAAGGTTAAGAGAACACTAGAATATAATATTTATACCATGGACGTTTACATCTTTTGGTATGGGCAATCTTACTTTTAAGTAAAAAAAATAAAAAAAAAATAGCTATGTTTCTTATTTATGTTAAACTTTTAAAACTTGTAATCAAAGTGTGGTGGAATGTTTCAGTTGTTTAAGTTCATCATTGTGTCCGTTTACTCATGTATGATTATTTTACAGAGAGTGTAATCAAGGATATTTTCGAAAAAATGAACATCATCTATCTTTTTATTAACTATATGCTGCACTTATAGGGTTGACACTACTTTGTATGCTCTGCTGCTTTCTAAAAGGGACGGAGCATTGTAGACCGATGAGCAGCAATGTGTTTCTGCCTGGGCCCACGGCAACACATTTTCAGGATGCAGCAGGTTGTCTGAAGATGCAGTGCAATACATTGAAATATGGTTTTATATGCACACAAATGTTTAGATGCAGTGATATTTATGTCTAAGTGCACTTGGCACTTTGTGTATGTGTGTGTGTATATATATATATATATATACATACATACACACACACACATACACATAAACAGTATCTCACAAAAGTGAGTACACCCCTGACATTTTTGTAAATATTTTATTATATATTTTCATGTGACAACACTGAAGAAATGACACTCTGCTACAATATAAAGTAGTAAGTGTACAGCCTGTATAACAGTGTAAATATGATGTCCCCACAAAATAACTCAACACACAGCCATTAATGTCTAAACCATTGGTAACAAAAGTGAGTACACCCCTAAGTGGAAATGTCCACATTGGGCCCAAAGTGTCAATATGTTGTGTGTCTACCATTATTTTCCAGCACTGCCTTAACCCTCATGGGCATGGAGTTCACCAGAGCTTCACGGGTTGCCACTGGAGTCCTCTTCCACTCCTCCATGACGACATCACGGAGCTGGTGGATGTTAGAGACCTTGCACTCCCCCAACTTCCGTTTGAGGATGCCCCACAGATGCTCAATAGGGTTTAGGCCTGGTGACATGCTTGGCCAGTCCATCACCTTTACCTTCAGCTTCTTTAGCAAGGCAGTGGTAGTCTTGGAGGTGTGTTTGGGGTCGGTATGGTGGAATACTTCCCTGCTGCCCTGTTTCCGAAGGGAGGGGAACATGGTTTGCTTCAGTATGTCACAGTACATGTTGGCATTCATGGTTCCCTCAATGAACTGTAGCTCCCCAGTGCCGGCAGCACTCATGTGGGCCCAGACCATGACACTCCCACCACCAAAAGTATACATCTATACTGAGGAAAGGTAGTTGGAATAATCCCTAAATGACAGATAAACGATAAGGCACAAAGAGCACAAAAACACTGATATGAGCTGAAACCCTTTAAATGTAAACAGCAATGCAGAGAGGGTAAAGGCAGCATCTGACATCATCAGACATAGACATATGTGTATATATGTTTGGTTTGGGCCTGCATGAGTGCTGCCAGCACTTGGGAGCTACAGTCCATTGAGGGATCCATGAATGCCAACATGTACTGTGACATACTGAAGCAGAGCATGATCCCCTCCCTTTGGAGACTGGGCCGCAGGTCAGTATTCCAACATGCTAACGACCCCAAACACACCTCCAAGACATCCACTGCCTTGCTAAAGAAGCTGAAGGTAAAGGTGATGGACTGGCCAAGTATGTGACCAGGCCTAAACCCTATTGGGCATGCGCAAGGTCTCTAACATCCACCAGCTCTGTGATGTCTTCATGGAGAAGTGGAAGAGGACTCCAGTGGCAACCTGTGAAGCTCTGGGGAACTCCATGCCAATGAGGGTTAAGGCAGTGCTGGAAAATATGGGTGGCCACACAAAATATTGACAATTTGGTCACAATTTGGACATTTCCACTTAGGGGTACACTCACTTTTGTTGCCAATGGTTTAGACATTAATGGCTGTGTGTTGAGTTACTTTGAGTGGACAGCAAATTTACACTGTTATACAGGCCGTACACTTACTACTTTATATTGTAGCAGAGTGTCATCTCTTCAGTGTTGTCACATGAAAAGATATAATAAAATATTTACAAAACATTTGAGGTGTGTACTCACTTTTGTGAGATACTGTGTATATATTAAAATATAAAGTAAATAGTACAGTTGTGTTCACATTTGAACGTCTAAAATAAGTTCAACTTATTTCCTGCCCAGAATATATTATTATTACACTGCATTCTGGGAACCTGGTCAGGGATGTGCAAATGAGCCCACAGAGGCCCCACTCTTTAATCCAATAGTTTTAAACATGGCTACTTTTAAGCATATGCCTGCTTATTAAATAGCTTTAAAGCATAGCATAGGATGGTTTCTGGAGGACTAAAGAGACCTATCCACAGATAGCAGGTTTGTAAATGTCTCATCAGTGTGGGGCTGGTATCTAACTCCTGCTATAGATTTGTGCAAAGTCTAGTAGCCACGTCATTATTTAGCATATGGTGGGCAAAAGCGAGATAGAAGCTTCCCCTGTGCAGATAGATAGATACACAATCATATCGCTTTAGTTCTAGAAACGGAAGAGAAGGAGCTGTAAGTGGGGCATAGGGGGCACACAAATCTTAATGTCTCAGGGCATATTAAAACCTAAATACACTTGTGCTGATGAGATTTTATATCATTCCAGTTAAAAGCACTAACTAGAAAATGCAGTAATGCTGGATACCACTAATACATAATTGAATTGTTATAATAAATATTGGATCTTTTTTGGCCATTATCAATTTTATCTCTTTAAGACAGAATATTGTAAATTGGGGATTATAGCACAAACATATTTTGCAACACTTTTGCAAGAGAATTGTGCCCCCCAAGCACGTGGTGCAAAGCTGTGTCCCCTCTTCCTTCATCACTGTCTTCCTTAGCGCCTCTGTCCTCCCCATTCCTTCCTTGAAATAATTTAAAAAACAATTCCAACAATTATAACATTTTAGACAAATCCAGCAAAACTAGATGAAAATGTGTTGTGCAACACAATACCAAATTAACGCAGAGCTGTGTATTTTTCATTTTTGAAGGAAAGTTTAAGAAGAAAAAGTGTTTCTTTTGCCCAGAATTGTTAGAAACGTATTGCAGATTTGGTGCATTTCCAATTTCGGTGGGAGTGAAGGTTGGTGTCTTAGCAAGTGTACAGAAAGTCTCTATACCTCAAGTGGGGTCTGCAACAAGCAAATAGGAACGTTGTAATATTGCTGAAGATAAACATGAAGACAGCAGAAAGTCATGAGATACATTCAAGATACATGTTTGTGGAATGTTACTTATATATTAGCTTGAGGCATAGAAGTATTTAATATTAGATACATATAATATACATGTTTTAGAGGTGCACGTGTGTATATTATTATATACTTATATTTATACATTACCCTTTCTTTTGCCTTTTCACCGTGATGAGGATTTTTAAGGTAACGTTATAATAATTATTTTATTATTTATGCACAAGAAAAAAGTTCAGAATTTGACTATTTTCCAGTTGCTATTCCATTTTCTACAGGCTGTTTTTATTGTACATTTTCATGCCCTTCCTATATAATTTAATGCAGACGTTCAATTAATTTCAGTGCATGTTTATACATTTAGATTTAATCCCAGTGTTCTTTTTTTCTCTCCAGAGTAGTATTTTATAGAACTATATGATCTGTAATGATAGATTAAAATCAGTGAAAAAAGTCCATGCCAGAGACTACAGCTTTTGGAAAGTGGATCTTTTTATAGTCAATGCAACCCCGAAAGATCCCATTCATTAATTGGTTATATTTCTAAATTGTTCCCCCTAGATCCATTGTGATCCAGTTTTGTAACAGGGTTGCTTTTACTAACACTTAATACTCACTTGCAATTTCTTTCATTAATTTAGAGTTATATTCCAAATAAAATATATTGCATCTTTTCTGGTAAACTCCTCCTGGCTAAATGTAGCTAGTGCTGGTGTTTTTTTTCTTTGTTAAATTACTACTTAATATAAGATTTATTTGAAAATCAAGTTTACGGTAAGATAATAAAGTTTGTGCTTTTTTCAGAGCCAATTGATCAGTACAGCTAACCCCACTATATTTTGCTATATCTTTAAAGGGGCACTGTCACCTTAACATGGAGTTGGTTCCTTCTTAAAGAGTATTACAAAACTATCTATACATTGTATTAGTTGCTTTTCTCTACAGTTAAGTATTCCAGAGATATTCAGCATGGCTAATATGCGACTTGATGTGCTAATTTACATCTCAGAGTGCTCAATAAGGTTGGGGGAAAGGACTTCACTGCATAATAGTACAGACTGCAATCCTAATTAGCACATCAAAGCAACTAAATTAGTGTTTGGGAGCATCTCATTTGCATAATACAGTACAGTCAACTTTGAATTTTACAGGAATTAATGACTAATACAATGCATAACTATTTTTTTAATGTTTTTTTTAAAGAATAACTTAAAAAAAATTTTTGGGGTGACCCTTTAACAGTTCACAGCTCCGGTAGAATGCCTGTATATCTTATCTCTGTGGTATAATTTTGTTTATATGGTCTTTTGAATAATTAAACTTGATGTTTTTAGCAACAGAAAAAAAATGTTATATACAATTATTCTTTATCACAGGATTCCATTTTCTTTTCTGAGCTCATTCTGTCTGTTTTTGCAGGATGGTGTCCACAACCAATGAGCTTTCCATTAGGACTAAGGAAAGCAATGGCAGTTTTAGATTCCTCATTCCCACTTTGTAGATAGAAGCTCCCTGTCCATCCCACCTCTGGAATTCGATAAGCAGAAAAAGAAATGGTACATTTCACAGCAGCATAATTGCATATAAAAAGGTAATAAATTGTAGTCTGTTTTCTGATTATAATTTTTTCCATGTGCAGTTTTAAAATTGGATTTTTTAATATGAAAATACTATCTATATACACATAAACACATACATACAGTTGTGCTTAAAAGTTTGCATACCCTGGCAGAAATTGTGAAATGTTGCCATTTATATACAAAAAAATATATTTTATTGAAGGATAGTGATCACATGAAGCAATTTATTATCACAGTTTTTTGTCTTCTTTTTAAAATCATATTGGTAACAGAAATCACCCAAATGGCCCTGATCAAAAGTTTACATACCATAAATGTTTGGCCTTGTGACAGACACACAAGGTGACACACACAAATTAAAATGGCAATTAAAGGTTAATTTCCCCCCCATGTGGCTTTTTAAATTGCAATTAGTGTCTGTGTATAAATAGTCAATGGATTTGTTAGCTCTCACGTGGATGCACTGCGCAGGCTTGATACAGAGCCATGGGGAGCAGAAAAGAACGGTCAAAAAACCTGGGTAATAAGGTAATGGAACTTCATAAAAATGGAAAAAGATATAAAAACACATCCAAAGCCTTGAAAATGCCAGTCAGTACTGTCCAATCGCTTATTAAGAAGTGGAAAATCTGGGGATCTCTTGATACCAAGCCAAGGTCAGGTAGACCAAGGAAGATTTCAGCCACAAGAAGAATTGTTTGTAATACAAAGAAAAATCCACAGGTACCCTCAGGAGAAATACAGGCTGCTCAGGATAAAAAATAAAAAAAAAGACGGTGTGGTTGTTTCAAGGAGCACAATACAACGATACTTAAACACAAATGAGCTGCATGGGCGAGGTGCCAGAATTTTTTTTTGGGGGGGGGGGGGGGGGGGGTGGAGGGTGTGAGCTCTAAAGGCAAGGGGAATCTTGGGAAAATTGATGGCAAGATGGATGCAGCATGTTATCAGAAAATACTGGCAGATAATTTGCATTCTTCTGCACGAAGGCTGCGCATGGGACGCTCTTGGACTTTCCAGCATAACAATGATCCTAAGCACAAGGCCAAGTTGACCCTCCAGTGGTTACAGCAGAAAAAGGTGAAGGTTGCAAGAATTAGGGGCCTCATAGACAACTATTACAAAAGACTGCACGCTGTCATTGATGCTAAAGGGGTAATACACAGTATTAAGAACTAAGGGTGTGCAAACTTTTGAACAAAAACTTTTCATTTTTTTCTTTGTTGCCATGTTTTGCTTTAGGATTGTGCCATTCTGTTATAACTTACAGTTGAATATGAATCCCATAAGAAATAAAATAAATGTGTTTTGCCTGCTCACTCATGTTTTCTTTAAAAATGGTACATATATTACCAAGTTGCCAAAGGTATGCAAACATTTATATGTATCTCAATCATTTAGTATATGGTGAGCACAAGAGTAAGAGAAACTCTCCACTATCCAGGCAACAAATCTTCTATGTATTATTTGCTGTGTGTGTGCGTGTATAATTATATAATTTATATATAAATATGTCAATCTATATGATTCTAATTAAAGTTAGGCAACAAGTGCATCAATAGTATGCTTGTAGATGAAAACAAGCACTTTTCCTACTGCTTACTTATTTAAATATATTGTTTAAAGGACTTGATTCTCTTGTATTATCCAATCACTTCTAAAATGCATTTTTGCATTTTTTCTAGTTGTATACTGCAATATTGTATCCAGTGCTCCTTTCAATGTCAGATGGATATAATAGGTAATTGGAAGCCTGGGTTTAATGAGACTCACTTACCAGAAAGTTTGCATTTAGAAAGCTATAAAAACAGTTTTAAAGCAATTGAGATTTCTTTGAAAAGTGCTTTAAAAACAGGAATCAAATCACAAGGGAGTTTATATCACTCTGCTAGTGTTAAAAAAAAAAAATGTTTAATGTTTAAAATAAATCTCAGTTTATTCTACAACCAAAATTCCCCCCCCCCAAAAAAACAGAAAAAAAAACCAATGCTTTAATTTTTTGATCTGTTAAAAGGAAAACAACGTTAAAATGTACTTAAGTTTACTACTCCTCAAACCTCAAAAAGTTAAAATAATAAAACATGTTATGCACTTTTAATGGTATAAAGAAAAATAAAATAAAATGAACAAATCTTTGTTTTTTATAGTAATTGTTGACCCCTTGCATTAGCTGCTTAGTTTAGATGAGTCTTTGTTGTGAGAGATTTTATTATAATGTGGAGTTTTGGAAAGTAAAATAAAAATTCTATAAACTAGAGTGCTGTATATTTTTGGTAATTTTATTGTTGGTATAAATTAATGTGACATTGGTATGCATTTGTTGATTCCTGTAATAGCTATCAGCCTTATTAAATTGTGATTCGGCCAATTCTAAAGGGCTCTATATAAGCACACAGCATATTTTTTACAGAAGTTTTTAGTTTGTGAACTTCTATCCAAAAGCAAGGTCTTCACTAACTAAACACTTCTGTAAAAAAATATGCTCTGTGCTTATATAGAGCCCTATTCAATTGACCAAATCCCAAATTTAATAAGGCTGTATATATCTATGTTAAGAAAGACTAGGATACCAAAATGTTGATCAGGTTTTAGGTTTTTCTAGAATAAATTTGATATTATTTAAGAACACCCATGAGGCACACATTTTTTGTCCACACAAAAAAAAACAACACCTAGGAGTCGTGTGTGTATATATACACATATACACACACGCGCAGGTGGGACCTGGCTCCTAGGTGTTATATTTTTTGTCCACACAAACATACATACATAAATACATACATACATACATACATACATACGAGAGAGAAGGAGCTTTAAGTATATATCTGTATAGAATGTAAGTAAGGAAATCAACTCTGTTGCACAGCTTTTGTTACCTTACTGTTTTATAGGTCTACACATCTTATAATATGCACTGTGTAATTGGCTTATTATACCTTCCTTGCTGTACTCTTGTAAACAGTACTACGAAAAATGTTGTTGCTTTATAAATAATAATAAAGACCTAGTTTCTCCTAGATCCTCCACTATTTTATTTATATCTACTGATTTTTCAAGATGATTAAATTGTGTCATTTTGGATCTCCCTATTTATGTAGACTTCTTTTCCATTAACCCTTTTGAATGATTTTAGAATATAACTTTTTATACATAACAATAAAACAGATTCCAGACCTTTAGTTTTCAAAGATAACTGAACATTTATTAATCTTGTAATAATATAAAAAATATACTATTCTTTATTGATCCAGTGACTAAGAATCAACAACACGTGTGATTTAATGGACTATACTATTGGCCAAACTTTTGTATTTAAGTGTTCACATAACTAATTGATCCAAAACATTAATATATTACCTAGTAGTTCAGGTTAAAAAGTTCAGATGGAGACAAAGAAACCATGTTGAAACATTGAAAATGCTCTAAAATTGGTGAAAATAAATCTTTCCTGTACACCAAAATGTTGGATTATTCCCTTTTCTCAATATCCTACCTATTCTATGATAATTGCATTATAGCTTCTTTCATACAGGATTAGGACAAACATTTTTTAAAACTGTTTTTTGGCAGCACAGCTTTGCAAACTATAGCAGAGCAAGGTTTGTGTTTTAGGTCTACTTTGCAAATATTCTTAATTTTGCCATTTACTTTCTTGGACTGAATCAGACATATTATATTTATTGTGATTATTATATAATTTTTCAAAACTACTCTAAACTTGTAAATACAGAATATAATATATTTTTAAATAAAATATACATATCGATTATAATTTATTAATAAAACACATGAAATCTGAATTTATAGTAAAAGAATTTTATTTACCAATTGCATCAAAAACATCCTTCCTTTTCTCTTCAAAAGTATCTTACAAACTTAGACAAAATCCTGTATAAATAGACCAAAAAATCCCAGTCGTCGTGTATAAAATGAGCTTTCATTAAAAAGTTACAATATTACAAAAGAAAAAAAAAATATATATATATTATGGGTGGGAAAATCATGTTTCTAATAAATAGCATAAATACGTATTTTCAAACAAAAGTAACTTTTTTTTTAAAATCACGTATTTTACACAATATTTTCTACATCAATAATTACAATGGAATTAATACTGCAAAGGTTAAATATTAACAGCAAAGCGATTTGTTACAAGCCCTATACAGTGTTTCCAAGCGTATGCTATTTGTTAGAGTAGGTTAGTGTAAGGTTCTCGTTAGAAGCCATGTTGTCAGAGGCGGCCAATCCGTCTGTAGGAATCTGCATGCAGGGTTCGTGGCTCCGGAAGCAAGGCCTAGGGGAACAACGCAAGTGGTTCTATTCACCCCAATCTTACATAGCACAACTTGTACACACAAATACATTGCCAGAGAATCTGCAAAGCATTATAAGCTGTATAGGTTTCAGGAAAGACATACAAGGCAAGAGTGGCCATGTGGCTGCATCTATTGCTACCTTGTGTCCCTCATATTAAATGGAGAATGACACATCAAACCATCGGCCTTGGAACTTGAATGTGCTTTTACTACCGTGAAGCTCCTTTTGGACAAAGTTGCAATGTACAATGAAAAAATATATATATATGTTTGAAAATAGAGTCTGAATACCAGCATAATTACGCAGGAAAAGTAATCAAGCTAGTTTTTGATTATAAAAACACTTTTGTGGTCTCTGCTGGACCCAGAGGGCATCCATCATACTTTAGTTGGAAGTCATATATGAGAGATGGATGTTTACATTTCTGGAGAACAATGCTTGTATCACTTGATGGAAGCAGTCTCCTTTTGGGCCGGTGACAGGGAAAGGGTTTGGCGTCAATTAAAAACAGATCCGATGATCTAACAAGACTTCTCTTCTCTTGCTGTTCTACTTTCATTAATGGATAAAAACACACCGTCACGATGCAGCAGCTCAGTAAGTAATGCAACAATGACAAAAAGGATTCCGCTATCCATAAACATTTTAGACATTTTTTTAAATACGTGTTTCTCTAAAAAAAAAAATTTTGTCCACAGCTTCTAATGCTGGCAGTTTGTCACATACGTCACAAACAAGTGTCTTTTGTGGAAATTCGATAATACTTTTAAATGGTGGGTCTAAAATTTGGCAGCACGTAAGTTAAACCTGGACCTGATAAGCAAGACAATACTTTGCAGTTTCTGGCGCACAAACAAGGATTGGGACATGCAGCGACATGTCAGCCACAAACTAAATCAAACCATGAGTGACAATTAAAATATTACTTTTAACAAACAAGTATAGACTGTATAAACAAGCAAACAAACAATACAAAACAGCCACATGCAGGCATTAAAGCGGGTCAGTGTTATGGCTGCAGTATCGATGTAGAAGCACACACAGTATTTGCATGCAGTGAAATCCATTGGGTGTTACTAGACTGAGCATTACATTATTATGAATCAATAGCAAGAGTAGTTACAGTAAGCCTAATCTGTGCATAAAGGGGACTTTCCACCTAGACACAAGTTACTCTCTTACATGTACATTTATAGAAGTACAAATATAAGTTATAGCACATCTGTTATGTGATGTGAGCTTCTGAGGATTCAAGGAACAAGAATCAGTCACTCTTAAGAACTGCAGCTATTTGATTGGCTCTTGATTTTTTTAGCCAAAACTGGAAAAAATCCCTTATGGCAAATGCCTTTCTTCTCCTGGAGCAGTAATTGGCAAATTAAGTCCATTAACTTTCAGATAGAAAATCTTCTCTAGTTATGACATTTTGTATAAAAGAAATTTAAATTTAGCTGGAATTTGCCCTTTAAGTTAGGCTAAGATCACCCTCTTTGGATAAATTTGTTCCACAATATTTGAGGTGCATTGTGTCTATATGAAAACATTCCATCCCCAGCTGCTATAAATATTCTCTATGGCTCCTATAAATATCTACTTGACTATATATATATATATATATATATATATATATATATATATATATATATATATATATATATATATATATATATATATATATATATATATATATATATGTAGAATGTCTCACTCCTACTACACCCCTGACAAAGGACAACACAACAAATAACCTTTAGCAAATGTAAATGGAGGGGGAAGCCACACTTTAGTGCAGGGTGTGGTAGGAGTGAGACACTCTACTTCTCCCAAAAATTATCTGGATTCTTCTCCCAAAAAAGTAGCTTTAAGTTGTAAGTACTCAACACATATCTATAGAAGGAAATCAATGTAGCAGAAGTTCAAAAAATCCATAATCCTGTGTGTGTGTGAAGAGTTACATTTCTGGAGAGCGATTGTCGCAGTGAATTGTGCAAGGGGTCTCATTCTGGGCCTGTGAGATGGAATGGTCATTGTGTCTACTTAATCTTATCCAATTATATTTACAATGTCTCTCTGTTCCCTTCTTCCAAATCCTCTCTTCACTGATAGCAAGAACAAACATCCCCCTGATTCAGCTCTGAGAAAGTGATTTAACAAACACAAAATGGATTCCTGCCCTTATATACAAAAGTCTTAAAAAAAATCAGATTTCTCCCAATGCTTACACAGCTGCTAGTATTGTTAGTTTGGTACATACTTGACATACTTCTTGAACGGTGGTCTTTTAAACCTATTTTAGTTCACCAATCATTAACATTAAAAATACATGTGCAAACAGCAGCAAAGTAAATATTTAGCCAGAAAATATAATTAAAAAATAGTTTACCTCAATGACCACCGTTGTACAGCTCTCCACCACTCATTGCCCTAAGCACTACTGACAAGAAGTGGAAGATTTTAACGGCGATAACATTATTCAAGCCTTACCAAGGCAACCTAATCAATATTACCACCGTTGGAATCTTCCACTTCCTTTCTGTAATGTTTAAGCCAATGAAAGTTTGGGAAGGGAACAGCAATGGTAATCAATGATGTAAAATGTATTTTTAAATTAAATTGCCTGGCTGAAATATTTGCTTTACTTCTGTTTGCACATGTAATTGTAATGTTAATTAATGGTGAAGTAAAAATAGGTTTAGCATGACCATGACCTGGCTTTTAATTACAAGGGTGTAGGATGGGTGATAACTCCTGGGAGGTCAGAAGCCTGATCTTCTTAAACTGTTGCTTCTACCTCCAAATAATTTTCCAGAAATGCAAAATATCTGTTTGAATGGACTCCCTCCCAGGGTCCTAGATATTTCATGTCTGGCTCCTAGATAATTATCCTGGCTCATAAGCATAGACTAATCTATTATGTATAGCCATCAAGTACATTTTGTTCAGCTCTGCCCTTTTATAGACCGTTTATTTAGCTACCCCATGTACCTGTGGAGAGTTGGTGTCCGAGCTCCTGGTGTCCATTGCTGTGTGGAGCTGTTGGTTCCTCCAGTCTGACTGCTGGAGCTGTAGATACTGCTCCCTCGGCACTGTAGCACAGGCTTGCTGCTGGAGCTGAGGATGGCTAAGCGTCACGCTGGGCGCCGAGTGCAGCTTCTGCCAAAAAGACAACATCCACTTTACAGCCAGCCTCAGGTTTCTCAAAAACATGTGATAACAAACCTAACACAGTTTTAATTTTTACACAGTGTGGTTTTGTAATTCTTTCATATCCGTTTAGCAAATCTTTATTTTGTGACTTATTCGTTCAGCTGCACCTCAATTTAAAACATTTATTCCTGGTGTCAACATTTGTTTGGCTTATTTTAAAGGTCTTTGTTGTGTCATTTTGTGGATATATAAAAGTTGGCTTGAGGTAAGTAAGCTTATGAGGTTTTAGACAACAACTTGTATGGGGAGATCTACCTAACCATGAACTACTTTAATATGACAAAGTGAGTGCCTGGGATAAGCTATCTTGAAGAAGTTGCCATGTGACATATTTTGATGCATTATTTGTGCCATGGACACACTGTAATTATATTTACTTCGCTAACTGGCTTATAAAACCTTGAGCCAATTAGATTCAAACCTCTGCCGGATAGATTAATTTGTTCTGTGACCCGCTGGGTGCTTCAACAAAAGAAACCTCTTGGAGCAACAAAAAAAAAAAGTCAAGTCACAGAGAGGTTTACATACAATAAATGTGTACTTTGGTATAAGCAACTTATGAGTAACAAATATTTGGCCAAGACATCTCCCATACAGTTTATTAAAGGGACTGTAGTGCCTAAACCCCTTTAGGTATAATATAGACTATATACTTTTTTCAATTGATTAGTATCATACTAAAAATAAATTCAAACATGCCTGGAATATGCATATCTTCCTAAGTATTCATTAAGTCAAAGCTTTTTAAACAGATTGAATAGATAGTCTAGATTTATATTTCTATGATAGCCCTGCTTGAGTGTTAGTCGTCTTAAAGTGTTCATATTTATAATTTGCTATAGTCCTCTACATTATAAAAAGGCAACACTGGACTAGGTAGAAGCGGAGTATAAGTAAACTGCAACCTTTGCAGTCCCTTAGTATTCAAATGTAAAATCATATATTAAAAAGATCTTTTGTTTTGATCAGGCTTGAAGCTTCTCAGATGATGCCAAAAAACAAATAAATCAATCTTGTAAAGCGAAGTTACCACAGTCCTTAGAAAATTATTTAGTCTAACTAGTTGGTAGCTGCAGCTCTCTGTTCCAGCTGTGCATCTCTAATAAGGTAGCAATGACATTACCATTTGCATTCCCAAGGAGACATGGCAGAAAAAGCCCTATAATGGGCGAAAGGAGTAGAGACCTAGTGCTTGATTGCTACTACCATGCCTCCTTGGTAACTCCAATGCCATCACATTGCAATGCCACCTTACCTGGAAGCACAGTAGGAACAGACAGCTGCAGCTACCAAACTGATCCAAACAAAAGCATCTTTTAATATGATTCTACAAGTCTTATACATTCTACTCTAGACGTGTAATGTAGAAGTAAGTACCTGTAAGCCACTAGATTGATGTTACTTAAGTATCCATTACTGGTTTCTCAAGTGCAATTGTATAAACCCTACAGAATTCAAGTACAGCAAAAAGCAAATGGACTAAAGTGAAGACATTGTTTATATTTTTTAATCAGCTACATTAGTAAAATGATATGATATGCAACATGCTTATTCTTGGCATATAAAAGCTTGACTGGTTTGCTAGGCTTGCCAAAAGGAAGGAGAATGAGAGTCTTACTTCCATATTGTCCTTTAATTATTTATAACAAATGTTATAACAAACAAGTCGGTCATGAAATATAAGGAAAGTCCTGAAATTATTTGAAAAGTTATTTGCTACACAATGCAATATTGTGTGTGTATCCCTTATAAATGTCCCTAATAAAGATTTTCTCAAGCTTATTAAAATTAAGCAAAGCAAGTTCCCATAAACATGCAAGTCACACAAAACACAATGTAAGCATAACTACACTGTAAGAAAAAAATAAAACAAACATTGTACCCACAACATAAACTGCATCACAACATACTGCATTCCAAAGGGCATGCAAAATATCCAAAGCAAATCACACAATGGTGGCTGGATAATGACAACATAAAGCTAGGCTACGTATTCATTTAATAAATCATTTTTTCTTTCTATTTGACAGAAAATGTGTGTATTAGTAATTATAAACACATACATTAGTTGAATGAATTAAATTTTGTCATATATATATATATATATATATATATATATATATATATATATATATATATATATATATATATATATATACACACATATATATACACTTTCAGTGAAATATATCTGGGGACATTGCAATATTGTACTTCTAGATATGGGGAAAAACAGCTGACAAAGGTGAATTTTGATGCCCAAAACTGCCTCGCATTTATATCTGCTATTTTGTATTCCATTATCCAAATACTTTAAAGAGAATGGATTATGCAAATATACAACTGTATTATGTTGTCTTGATATGTAATGATTTTGTCTCACAGTTATATTACAGAATATATCTGCAAAACATATCAATGATTCATGTACATTTTGACAATTTCTACAAATTAAAAAAAAAGTTTATTTGTATTTCTGGGGACACAAATTCATAACCTTTTCCTAATCTTCATTATTATAAGAGACTAGCGAATTGCCCGTCAAAAAATGACGGCAATGAAATTGTAAGGTAGCTAAATGAGTAAATGAATATAGTGTACCTATTTTGAAGCATTGTGATGAAGAGCTGGCAATCTGTGTTGATGTTGCTGCAGCATTAGTGGTGTGGAGCTGCTGTATAAGCATGCTGAATGTGTGCAGTGTAACACTGTGCGTGCGCGAGACCAAACCGTTAGCGTAGTCGTGTACTTCCGCATTGGTGTAAAATGGCGAGTAATGTGTGGTATAGGTCTGTATCGGAATATCCGTATGTGTTTTGTGGTGTTTTGCGAGTTTAGAGTGCTGTAGCCTCGTTTTCGTTTTGTTCGGCGGCCATTTTTTCTCTCGCTTAGATTTTTTTTTAGTCTCTAAACTGTTTTATTTCGAGTAAAATCGAAGTGTAAGTTGCATTTTTGAGGTCCTGGGTGCTCCCTCTTGGTGTAGGTAAGTTTTTTATGTATGTGCTGTGTGTATGTATTGTGTTTTAAATGTTTGTATGTTGGCGTGTTGCGTCCGATGTTTGCGAGGTCGTAATGTGTGGTAACGTGTTTCGTACGTTGTTTGCGTTCCTCGTAAAATTTAGCGAGTGTCGCAATTTGTGTGTCGTGTTTTTTGAGTAGCGACGTGAATTTTGCGAGTGTTTGAGGCCCTTGCCCAGTGACCTCGCCAGCAACTGAGTCCCTCGCTTCGCGAGGGGCCTCAGTTGCTGGCATGGAGCGCCTTCGGCGCTCCATGCCAGCAACTGAGGCCCTTGCCCAGTGACCTCGCCAGCAACTGAGGCCCTCGCTTCGCGAGGGGCCTCAGTTGCTGACATGGAGCGCCTTCGGCGCTCCATGCCAGCAACTGAGGCCCGTGCCAAGTGACCTCGCCAGCAACTGAGGCCCTCGCTTCGCGAGGGGCCTCAGTTGCTGGCATGGAGCGACTTCGGCGCTCCATGCCAGCAACTGAGGCCCTTGCCCAGTGACCTCGCTTCGCGAGGCCCGCGGCTCGCTACGCGAGGGCCGCGGCTCGCTTCGCGAGCCACGGCCCTCGCTTTGCGAGGGCCGCGGGCTCGCTACGCGAGCCCGCAAGCGTGAGCAACGACTCGTACGCTCACAACTATATATGTGATTCCACGAAATGTATTATTCAAAAGAATAAAATTATGCAATGTTTTCACATTAAGTGAATGCCATAATTTCTTCTAAAATCCGTTCAAATGCTATTCTGTGCTTTAGGTTATGCCCTTATTGAGACTGTAATCCTCAATACTAAAGCAATATAACAGCCTTAGAGTTCTCATTTATTGTTAAGCTGGCTTCTTGGCCAATCACAGGTTACATCCTAGGATATGTTTCTTTTTCTCTACTATTTCATGCTTTTTGATTCTCACCCTAAAATAAAAAAAATGGCAGAAAGTGGAATATAGACCTGGCTTTTTGTTGGTTATCTACAGGACAATTTAATAGCATCGTAAGAGCATGCTCTAATATACTGGTTCCATGGGGGTTAAGAAATATTACAGATTTTCTTTAAATAAGCACCAAGGGCTCTGCTTCACGTGAGCTGGAACAATTAAAATCTTGAAAATATTTATTCAGTCGTGTCAAACTCTACGAGACCCTATGGACCACAGCATGCCAGGCACATCCTGTGCTTGATTGTGCTTATCCATAAGGTTTTCATGGCAAAGATACTGCAGTAAGTTGCCAATTGCTTCACCAATGAACTGCAAATTGTCTGACCTCTCTGCTATGACCTGTCTATCTTGGGTGACCCTACATGGTATAGCTCACAGCTTCACTGAGGTACACAAGTCCCTTCACCACAACAAGGTAGTGATCTAGAAGGAGCTTGAATATATTATACAAATATAAATACACGTAGCTTTTTAGAGGTTTCTGTATTTTTTTTTATTAGGACTGTTTTGGGGTAGGGAAAATTTAAAAAACTACGTTAATGAATGTAATGAGGAAAAAAAATATTTATTTTATCGCGATGAGGAAACAATGTGTTTTCATGGACATGCACATACATAATCAAAGCACTGATCATTGATCTACCTTCATCATTTATCTCATCTGTTCTGCACCCTTCATTCCCTGAGGTCTACACACAGGATAGACAGAGAAATAGAGGGCAGAGGAATAAACAGAGTTATTAATAACCAAGTTAAATTAAAAAAAGGTGTTAGAGAAAATGTGGACAAGAAAAAGTACAGAAAATATGCTTTTTAACTAGTTTTAAGTAATACTATACATTGAACCAACCTGTATCACACTATAGTAATATAGATAATACTACATACAACTAATATAAGTCTTCATGATGTAATGATATATTAAGCCCACACTCTGCTAAACATGTTGCCCATTGTTACTTGTAGTCCTTCAAAGCACCATATTGTGAATATATGTCTACATTGGACCCATAAAGAGTTACTCCCTCAACCATTACAAAAAAACTTCCCTCTTTAAAAATCTCCACAACATGGTATAGAGTCAGATTATAAAATGCTTATATCTTAATTAGCTGTTCATAAAAAAAAACATACCTCCATTAGCGGTTCATTGAATTTCCCTTGCTTTGTTCTCAAGCTTTCATTTTCCATCTTAATGGTCTCCAGATCACGTTCAAGGGAGCTCATCTGGCTAATCTAATAATTAAAAGTAAAGATTCCTAAAATGAATTACCTCAAAATTATAACAAAGGGATATGTGCAGTTTTCTAGAATAGATTACAAGAGCGACCACACAAGGGCATAAAGCCTGTAATAAATAGCTTCTAATCAAATACAGGATCACAGAAATGACAACTTTGCCAATTCTCAGAAGATTAGCATGCTTCAAAATAAATTGAAATAAAAAATTTAAATTATTCTAGCTCTGTTAATTACGGTAATAAATTGCACAATTAAGTTGGTATCTAACACGGACACCTTTGAAGATTAATTTAACTTTGTTTATTGTTTCAAAGCAAATTATATGTGCAAACACGCATTACTCAATTATGCTAATGGGATTTAACACACATTCTGAGGTTCTCCTGGAAAAATCTTATTAAAAAAAAGATTTGCATTCCTGGTCAACCATGGAATCTCGTCACCGAATGAGATAGCTTTTGGATGAATGCAGACATTAACGATGGACCAGAGGAAAAAAAAAAATGCTTCAATTAAGAATGCATGTTATACTTTTGTACGGTATCTGAATTATCTGGTGTGTAGGCAAATTTTAAAACCATTATATTTTATATATTATGTAACAAGCAGAAATAGCTTTATATGAAAGTATTTGCTCATCCTCTATCCTGTCAAATGAAAGAAATGTGGTGGTGAAGAGTTCCCTGAGTTTGTGTATTCAAGTGGATGGTAATTATTCATAACAGAGTGTAGAGGAGGACATTTTCAGCCTGGGAACCAGTGATCCTAATATTTGTACTTCTGGCTCCTAAATATTTTTCCAAAATATAAACTCTTTCTATGAATGGCATCTGTCCAGGCTCCTAGAAACCATCTATTGGCCTAATATAAAATGTACCTGGCTCCTAAGGTGTTCAATATGTTTGTCAACCTATAGCAATAAGGATATATGTATTATGTATGGTATTAGATCAAAACCCTTCCCTGTATTTGAAATAAGTTTTTTTTTATTGTATTATAACGAATTTGGGATTTCATTGTCCTATCAAGTCAGATGAACAGATGACAACAGAGACTTCAACTTGTCTGACAGTGATATTAAGGCTTTACGTATGTAAATATATGTAAATATATAAATATATATATATATATATATATATATATATATATATATATATATATATATATGTGTGTGTTTAAGTGCATGTTTGAAAACTTTAAAAACAATCAATATGAATGAAAATGGTCAGGTCATAAATCTGGTCTTTAATTAGAAAAAAATATTTTTTATTCCATTGCTTCACCCTGGAGGCAGGAAGTTGTGAGGGGAAGAGGGTGGTGCTGGTTTCGGTAACATTATTGAAAACATTATCTTTGCTCTTCTTTTTCTTATTGAACTACAGTGGCCCTTTAAACTAGTTTGTGGGTTTTATTTTCATGAATTAAAGGTAGAGGAATACAATTTCAAGAGCTAAACGAAGTCAGAATGCGATAAAAATATATACGCAGGTCTAATTCTAGGGACTAATGGACCTCATGCGCAAGAGATGGATGACACCCCTGCTTCAACCTCCTGTATATTTCCCACGCATTGGCCCCATCTTCTCCACATTTATAATGTTCCCTAGAAAAAAATATTCCTTTAAAACACTGATTTGTCCAAAACAATGATTGTGGGGAAGACATCTTTAATACCAATGCATGTATTGCTAATATTACTTCTGTTTTTACACTCTACATATTAGAATTTCACTGACCTTCCTATTTGCAGAGATCATTTCTTTCTGAAGTTGGTCACACTCTCTTCTTAAACTTGACTTTTCTTGTTCCAAAGCTTTCACCATACTTGACTGACTTTGGTGTTTTTGGTGTTTCAAAGAAAGGACTGTAGAATCCAGCTGTCGTATCTTTAAAATAATTGACAAAGATTGTTATGCAAAAATGTAATTTCCACCCAATCTCCTATATTATTTAAAGAGTGGTAGATGTCTCAGGCATCTTCCTACTGGTGACCTCTGATGGAGCAAAACATAAAAAAGGCGCAATTCTAATTCAGTCTCTGAACAAAGCAGTGTTTCTCAGCTAAAATCAGAACTGGTATCTTCACTACTCCAGTATAATTAATGGAACACAAGGACTCCAAAATGGTGCCCATAAAACCCACAGATACTACTCCTATTCCTTAAAATAGCTCACAAGGATTCAAGTTTCCGGCCCACCCCCATCACCACAAAATCCCCAACAAAGAACTTATATTTTATAATGGTAATAATTGAAGTTGCAATACAAAACCTTTTACAGATAATTATTTTGGGGTAATGTTCTCAAGCCACATAATATGTAACACTGCTATATGGAGAAATCAAGATCATCAATGTACCCTGCCAGTACCTTTCAAAATTATGGTTTAAGTCCCAAATCTGCAACATGAAAATCAAGTGGTTTTAAGGAGGGAGTACTTTAAAAAAATGGGCATTAAACAAGTATACTGGTATAGAGAGTACTCCACTTTAGTTTCTTATGAACTGAAATGCAAGAATACCCAATAGATTAACATTAATTCTATCAAATGGGATTGCAAAATGTAAGACTGCTTTAGTTATTAAAACGATTAATTTAAATGTTATATATAAACGTATTTTGCATCTAATGCAAAATCATTTTTTTACTGCGCAAAACTTGAGAATATACAAGTGTCTTTCAAGAGAACATATATTCATTGAATAATATAAGAGAAACTTAATTGTTTTGCACATATTGTGCTCTAAGAATGGCTAGCAGTATTACATCCTTGTTGGGACCACAATCTGAAGTTACCTTTTCTCTTGACTGGACGAGATCAGACTTTGCATTTTGGACCTCTCTTTGAAGCCTCTCATTCTCCTGACGTAAAAGCTGCTGTTCTTGCTCCATAAGTTGTGCCAGATCATCCCAGTAAAGTTTCTTCTGCTGATTTTGTAAACCTGAGGAATGTACTGCCATTTCAAGGACCTGGTTCTATAAATGTAAAAAAGTGAAGAGGCTTAGTCTGCAAATTTATTACCGTGTGTATTCACACTCCCATGCTTTATTTGTAAAAAGTTAAGGATCACGTTGCAACCTAAGGTTTAATATTATTACCTTCTTATTCTTTATTGCTGATGTCCAATAAGACAACATGCTCACAATAAAGAAACACTTCCAGTGGAAGGTAAGTTGGCTCTCAATTCCTTTTGCTCTGATTTGCAAGAGTGGTGTGTTTTTTATTATGAATATTGTAGTAGACATTAATATAGTAATTTTGAATATAACATGTATGCAAGACAGGAACATAAAAGTGTTTTTGGAGAAAATATTATATTCTCTGATAATGTCATGGGAAACTCCATCTGAGATGGTAGTCTGCCTGCAGCTTGAAGAGGCAGATTATCCTGTGGCCTTTCTCTGCCATTCTTTTCAATTGTAAAGGAACTAATTTAAGAGGACCTTTTTAACGGCAGGATGTACAGCGCGTCCCACTCCTGCCAGGCTTCTAATCTTTGTGCAAAATGTCAAATCACCATTAAAACAAAACTGAAAATGAAACTTGAATGATAGTGTATACTATAAATATGACACTGCAGTTGTCCTTGAAGCTGTAAACTTGAAGCTTATTGAGCAAGTTGAGACTATCACATTAAACTGTGAAATTGTTATACCCCAGCAGCACCATTGATACAGAGGAGCAGAAATGTATTCTATACCAGTATTACAATATCATTTATTGTGATCAATGCAGCAATGAGGTTATGACTTCCATAAAGTGCTAGCCATTTCCTACAATTATATTCTGCAAAATGCTTTATATAAAAACTTCCCAAACATACATTACCCATCTATTCCCACCATGTAACTCATATTCCATTGAATATGATCCTACTTGCTTGCTGTTATGTATTACCTTCATATAAAATAGTTGTATTCTACTCTGTAGTATCAAAGAAATAATAATAATATACATAAATATGAAATCAGTTACCTTGGCATTGGCATTTTGCAGCTGTTTGTGTAGGGACATAACTTCCTGTTTCAGAGCCTCTTTTTCCTGATGTGCAACACGTAGGTCTGATTTGATCCGAGACATCTGGAGATTCACACTTTGCAAATTCTCTTCTAGGCCATGGATCTGAGATACAACATAAAGTGCACTCAGTAAGCCAAACAGATCATACGTTATTTTCCCATAAACAAACATCTCACTGAATTGTTTAATTCAATTTGCTTACACCTGTACATTTCATACTCTGTTATTTTGTAATGCACTAAATAGCTGAATGTAATTACAAAGTGATCTTATAATCATCTCAAATTCAATTTCTCATGTTCACCATGACCTAGCCAAATGAAATACATAGGGCTGGCTGTATTCTGATATAGATTTAATTGAAACATACAGTATATATACACTGTATAAGATAAATACTCAATTAACTTTTTTTTATTCATTTTTTTTTATTACATTATGCCTAAATCTGCAGACCAAATATTCAAAATAAAGTGACTTCATATGAAATCTAAGTAATTTATAGATCAAGGGACAACAACCTATGGCACTAATGGAAAAAGTGTAACCAAAAACGATATTGAATGGTAACTGGGTGAGGAGCCAGGGTTGATGACTGATGAAGTTGCTTGTAATGAAGGTTATTTAATAACATTTGGATATAATAAAGGCAATTTAATAGGAATGTATCAAGAAGTAAACTGTGATCAGATTGGGCAGGGGCAAGAAATGAGTATAAAGTTGAAAGTGATCATTATGGTGTGTGGGATAGGGTTTATATGACGATATGGGGTTAGAAGAAATATAATGTGAGGAATTTAGTGAAAGGCAGTTGTGCCCAGTTGATTAAACGAGATGAGATGGCATCTCATCTCAGTCTAAAGTATCTAAATATTCTCTGTACATTGGGAACCGGAGTAAGAAAAAGGTAGTGTAGAGATCAAACTAATATATATGAAATGTATATCTTACAGGATGTATGCTTATATTTCCTTTACATATAATAGTTTTTAGACAAAGATCAAAGCATTAAGATATATAACAATGAATAAGAAAAAGGAAAAACAAGAAAAATGGTGGAGAGCATAGAAAAATGACATTATGTATTGTAATTAAGCAAATTTTACAAGGTCAAGAATGTGTAAACCAATTATATGTAACATCACTAAATGTATAACTATGTTAGTACTATAAAAATATTGATGTAACATATTGTGTATGCAAAATAAAACTTATTGAAAGAAAGAAAAAAAAAAAGATATTGTAAGCACTCTGCATCTTACATAGAATTAAATTAAAGACTTGCCTCCTTACATCTGAAAGGGTGCCTACACCTGCTCTAGATAACTGCTTTTATCTACGTAAGAATTTAAAGGAACTTGGAACACAATTATATTTTTCATTTCCAAAGTTGTGTTCCGTATAAAAAAATAAAAGCTTTTCACCGTTCTTGAAACGAACAGGAAATGCCCAAAATATTACTGCTCACTGCCTGAAAGGGGTGCACCTCTTTTGAAAAAAGACAACACCTTTTTAAATTAGGAAATGCCCTTGTTCAGATGCAACAACAAAAAATGCTTTCTATGTCTGTTTAAAATAAATTCCTTTCCTTTTTAAAATGTAATTATTTCTGTAACCCGTAATTTATATATGAGAAATTGGAACAGGTTATATATGCTATTTGAAATGGCTTCTTCCAATATAGTAGCTACCGCAAAGGATTAGGACGGAGTCACAAGGGAAGCCTCAATAACCTCAAAGATCATCTATATAGAAATGTATGAGAATTATTAGTGTCAAACACTGCCTCTATGGACCAATGGTATGTGTCTTGACAATCTAGCTTAATACAGTAAAAACTTCTAATTAAGAAGTAGAACCTGGCTGAAAGACATGTATTGTTTTAACACTACTGGAAGGCATGGATTTGCTCTGATACTTTAAATATTTAATTCACACAAAAATGCTCTTTAATCCAAATAGGATACATAAATATTTTTTATGTTAATGCCCAATGATGCAAACTCATAATTACCTTCTCCTGAGAGACTGCAAGCTGTGCTTTTAGTGCCTGTGACTGCTGCTCCCACGTCTTCTGTTCCTGCTTCAGAGTCACAATCTTGTTCTCCAGATAACCCACTTTAGCAGACTGTGGCAAGAAAAGAAATGTATTGTAGATCAGAATGAAAACTGGTTACAGTACACTAAAAGACCACAATGCACATACTCTATTTTCGGAGGACAACACCACTATGTACCATACAGGAGCTAAACAAAAGTAATAATGTCATACTATTGGAGGATAACGGTTCAACACATGTATATGAATGACTACTGTGGTCCAAGATATAAAAGGCGTTCGCTTGTGAAGTAAGCAATAAACTAACAAACATTAATAGTTGCGTAAGCCATGGATATAAAAAGAAAAAAAAAAGATTTTTTTTTGGGGGGGGGGGGTGAAATTAGCATGAAAATATCCCAGAACGAACATTTACAAACTCACCTTGATGTTTGCAAAATACCTTCAGCCTTATTAAATTGTGATTAGCCCAATTGAATAGGGCTCTATATAAGCACAGAGCATATTTTTTTACAGAAGTTTTTAGATAGTGGATATTTTGACCTGTAATTCCCTGTTTAATGCACTGCCAAACCCCTTTTAATGCTCAGATTCTCAATAACAAAAAAATTTAAACAGAATCCAGGGTGAGCCAGAAGCTTCAATATCACAAATTTAAAGTTCATATTTCTGCTAATGTTCAGTTTGTGTTAGTGTTGTATTTGCTGTTTGTTCATATAAAACAAAAAAAAAGTTTAAATTTCAATTGCATATTTTTTTCACAAGTTCCCCTATCTTCCCCATGTTAAACTGCCCCGTTTAGAGCTGTTTCGCTTAGCACTCCTATTGCTTGGAACCTATCTACAGCATTAAACGGGGTATAGCTGTACATAACCCCTGTATAGTTGTATGGAACATGTTGGTGCATTACAAATAAAAATATAGCAATAATAATATTAGAAAAAGGTAAACACAGGAAAACTTAGATATGCCTTTAAATAACTGGATCTGACTGAAATTGAAACCTCACTTCACTACATGAAAAGTTTTCAAATATTATCTTTCAGTTCATGAAAGCTACAATAACTATGAGACTATTAGGTACTCCCATGTAACAATGCTAGTTTAACACATTTCAGTTAGAATATTGCAGTAACAAGTTTAAACAAAATAAACACAAATCATGTGTTTATTACTTTACTGGGTTGTCTTGAAGCAATACAGAACTTCTAGTTAGGTCAAATATTTAAAACAAACAATTTAGAGAACTACCCTTGAAAATATGCAAACTATTTAAAAAATAAGAACAAAAAACAATATTGTATTGCGATTTTATTTAAATGTATGACGTTTTATTTAAAATTGTGTGGGTGTGGAATATATAATTTTGGCTTCTGCTGATCAACTTTCTAATGTGAGTGGAGAGATTTTGAATACACAGGAAGTTTATCGGCACAGTGTAAATGTGTCATCTACAACTACCAGTGCAATCATTAGATTTAACTGAAAGCTCTTTAGTTTACAAAGACACAAACTGATACAGGAAATGCATCCATACACTAATGTAAAATTGTGTATAAAAGTTATAAACTTAAAGGCTGTGTTTGTATAACTTCTACAATTGTTTTAGTTAGTTATTCAAAGAGCCATAGGGAAAATATTGACCACAGTGATCCTTTGAGATAATCCAATAACATATAACAAATATAGAATGGAGAATGCTATCAAATAATTATTCAAAATAATCAATGTGCATGTTTTTATATCAAATACATTCTACAGATATTTAAAGAATAATTAGGCACAATGTTAGACCGTAAAAAACATTAAGGTTGGGTTACGACTTGAACGTTATCTCATCCAGTGCACAGGACTTGCTGTACAATCTAATTTGTCTGATAAGCATCAACGCTGGAACACGATTCTAATTTATTTTGTGTCCAAGTATGTCCATGTTAATAAGATGACATGCATTCATAATTGTGTCTTAATGTACAACTTATTTGCGCAACAAAAAAAAAAAGAATCTATTCTGGTCTGCTAAATGCATTTTATAGATCTGCACGCACTATAATAATATGCAATATGTCATTTCACTAAAAGGTGTTTTAATATATTTAAAAAAAGAATTACTAGATGATGACTTATTTAAAAAGTATAAGGAATACACACATTTTGCCTTACATTTATTTAAGCAACAGGCTTTAAACATTACTATATATTTTGTGCATGAAAATGCTGAAAAATTTTAAGAACCACAGATATAATTCTGTGGAAATGCAGTTTTAACACAGTCAAAAATTACCTTTAATTACCTTTGATTTGGGAGACTCTACAGATACCAACCAATGGCCTGAGTTTGTCGGATATAATTCCACATGCAGTATACAGATAGGATTACAAAGGTCCTTTTTAACCTTTGCTGTTCTCCTTTTTAATGCAGAAGTAGTTTGTGTTGTTACACCAGATCTTTTAAATACATGCTATATAAATATAGGAATTTTATGTATCCTTAAAAATTGTATAATAATTGGATTGTCAGAAGTGCCAAGTCAGTGGTCATCACGGGGACTCCATTAAAGAGGTGTTCTGAAAAAGCACTGCTTAGCAATTATGTGCAGAGAAATACGGATCAGATGTGTGCATGTTAAATTACAAAAAATGATAGTACCCTCTATCAGGAAGCAGTGACTTCAGATAAAGGGTTCCACTCATTCACAATCCAGAGAGAGAGATTAACTAAACAGGAACTCAGTGTTTAAGATTATTACCTTCTCAACACATCTATTGAGTTCTTCACTCAGAGCCTCTTTTTCTTTCAGCAGCTTTTCATGTTTGTTTATTAACCCAGAAATCTCATTCTTGAGGTCTGTAATTTCAGAGCATTTTGAGAGCTGTGGAAATATACACAAAACCATTGGTTATATATTCTCTGGTGGCACATTAAAAAAAAGTATTGATCAGACTTTGAAGAAGATTTGATATAAAGACATAAAATGCTAAGATTGATTGTACCTGTTTGGTCTCTATTTCTTGCTTCAAAAGGGTATTCTCCTGTTCTAGGAAACGACTGTGAACTTTGACTTTAGATAACTCTTTTTCGGAGTCTGACATCTAAGAAAACAGATATGAAATGCTTAGTCTGACAAATCAAGTATGAATAATATACACTAGAAAGGTCCCAGAAGGAAAAGCCACTAAAACTTCCAAACTTGTTATAATGAATTACAATTGTATTTGTGTACATTGTATCACTACAATAAATGGACCTTTACAGTGTTCCAGTTAATAAGATATTCTGGCACTAAACTA
This sequence comes from Discoglossus pictus, assembly GCA_027410445.1. NCBI lineage: Eukaryota > Metazoa > Chordata > Amphibia > Anura > Alytidae > Discoglossus > Discoglossus pictus. The sequence continues at coordinate 199,829,258 of CM050168.1, read as the reverse complement.
GAAACACAAGAAGTGAAGGAAAGAGATGGAGAGAGTAATAACTAAATAAACTAAAGCAGAATTTTAAACATATATATATATATATATATATATATATATATATATATATAAGACATTTTATAAGCTTTGTTTAAAAGTAAGCACCAAACTTCACCTTTGACCTGTAACCTTCAATCTCGTCTTTCAATCGAGACCTCTCTCTCTGCCAGTCTTCCTTGCCTTTTGAGTTGTCTTTCCTATCTTTCTGTTTAAGGAAAGTCACCAGCCTGCGGTTCAGATCCTGAATGTCCGTTTGGTTTTTTGTATTCTTTACACATAGTTCAGCATTTTCGGAATCAAGATGCTGGTTTCTGGTTTTCAATTCAGACACCTAACAGAAAAAAACATTTTTGCCAATATAAGATGCTAAAATGACCATTGTTTAACCATATACCAGGTCTCCTTGATGAGAATAAATCTGGTATTTTCTGAAATGTCGAAGCCGAAATATTATTTTACAGTTAAACCTACTTTAATGCAATGTTGGGGGACCAGCTTCCCACTGAGTGCCACTAGTAGATAAAAATATGACAGCCATTGAGGAGGATAAAATTAAAGACATATCTAGGTTTCCTTGTTTTTACCTTTTTCAAATATAACACAAGCTGCATATATCAGACACACACACATTACATTGAGTCATTCTATACGCATACAGATTTATTTTATTTAAAAATAAAAAAATAAAAACGTTTCCACACCCCCAGAGCTGCTTACATAGGCACGGTGTACCTCCCAATAGAAACACTGCATTTGGGTACGTATTTTAACTCTTTACTAACCTTCATGCAAGCAGTTCAATTCAGAAATCTACACAGCAGTGTCTGACTCCTCATTACTTTCTGTTCCCGGGGTAAATCAGGTCTACACATCCCATGATTCTTTAGTGCACAAATTGGCTTTACAGATTGATACAAATATATTATCTGTCAGTGACTGGCCAACCCGAATTATGAATCCTATGCCATTTTTAGGCAGGGATTTCCAGGGTTTTAACTATTAAAACCAACTGCTTGCAAGTTAAAGAGATTTAGCAAACATCAGGGTGAATTTGTTCATGTTTATCTTGGTAATATTACATGCAAAAAAAAAAATTCATACACTGACGATTCTCCTCTATCAGATGCATTCATAATCCAGGAAACTTAAATATGCATTTAATTGATTAGGATGCAATTAATTAAGTAACCCAAAACCTTAAAACATTATTATAAAACAATACATGTTTACAGAGTCTCTTTATTAAATACTGACAATACACTGTAAATGTTATTTGGCACAATGTTATATCTACTGTCAGGGCTTGTTGAGGACTAGATGAAAAGTGGGGAATCTCTTAATATGCAGAATTGTAAGTGCTTATACTGTACTCTTCTTCATGTCACTGTCCATACAGTAATCAATAATTTATTTTTATTTCTTACACTGTGGATAACAACTTTGAGGTTTATGTGCAACTACTGTAAATATAAACAGATAACATACCTGTTTTGTTAAGCTTTCAACAATCCTTTCAACAGCAACCTTCTCCTTTTTAACAGTCTCAAAGTTCACCCTGAAACATAAAACCACAATTAAAATTAGTTATGTTGCAGACCTGAAATTATTGTTCTTCCCCATCATAAATTTTAATTATTTTCTTAAATTACAGCATTTCATACACATTTTACATTACAGTATAATTAACAAAATGAAGATATTTTGCCAATGTATTTGTTATTTTTATTTAAATCGAACCTGAAAATATAAATAAAATAAATTACCATACAGGTGTTTACTGTGGCCAGCGGCTCAAAACTAACATTTAATTCTTCTGAGCATATTCTGTTACCCTTGCTTAAAATCCATGGTTCCCATATTTTGTTCAATTTTTTAGTTAACTACATATATCCTCCATCATCATTACATAATTAATTCTTTGTATTATGTCCTTATCATTTATTAATTTATCTTTCTTTCTTTTGCTCTTCTCACCATACATAAAGTATAAGTATGCGGTTCTTGCATGTTACAATCTATTAGCCCGATTAAATTGGAGCCACATGTTAACATGTTGCTCGTAACTGTCATCTTAGTGCTATTTGCGTGCGAAGATGCATCTTAACTCTGCTCGCAGCCGACTTTGCGTGGTAATACGCAGGACGGCTGAGAACAGGCTACGTGGAGAGTTACATTGAACCTCGCACACGTAATTCCTTTGATCTTTCATCCTCGTAACCGCTACTTGTTTGATTCAGCCATCAAAGTGCAACATGTGCTTGCTCGCGAGTAAACACAACACGCAAATGCAGACGTGTGATCGAGAGCACCCGCAAAAGGGGTAACGCACAATATGTAGCACTTCTACTGTAAATAACATCACACTACTGTACTTATATTAACAGGGAAAGTGATGTTAGGTCTTAGAATTAATGTCACAACATTCTCCATCCCGCAAATCGGCCCCAAAAATAATTTGATTGATATTTCATGTGTAATATCGATCCCTGCCATCAATGTGTTACGACTTATACTGTAACTCGCATGTAATGGAATATCATATTTACGGCTTTATTAATATTGCATCATTTCTGCCCTGTGGGACCGATCGCAAACTGGATTTGGAGCACGTAGGACTTCGAAATCTATACTCCCCTTTTCCGGTGACATAACGCTTACAATCTCTTTTTCCATTGGCTCCATCTGAACCCATAACTACGAAAATGATTAATTGTTTGTGACCGAACTCACAAGTCCGACAGCCGAGAACTGGTTTACGAGATAGCGTCTCTCGCCCGTAGCCCCTTCTAATTTAATAGGAACATAACTCTGACAAATTTGAAGCACGCAGCTCTTACGTGCTACACGTTGGACTTACGAGGCTGGAATTTAATATGGTCCTAAATAACTAAGAAGTGGCAAAAAATTATTTTATATCAATTCAAATACATATTTCCAGAAATCTACAATATAAGGAATTGTCCACCACATATGGTATATTGGTCTCCTTTTAAACCACAACCGATTAATCTTTTAAGCCCATCTTAAATAACGGACTCAGACTTATACAACATATAAACTTATAATAGTTTTACCTTATAGTTACGCACATTGAGTTTTTGTTTTCCCAACTGTATATACTTTATTACTTTCTTTTTGTGTTATATTTCTCCCCAGATCTTTACTTCATTGTTCAAGCAAACTTCAAGTAAACATTCTGTCTAAATGTTTTTTTTTTTTGTATAAATTGCAGATTGATTGATTCTTTCTATACTTAACACACTTTTTTAAAATCTGCCCATTTTATTCCATCCACTTTTGCACTGATTTTATTCTTTATTATGCAGTATTTATAGCCTTCTAACTTTTCTAAGCTATATTGAAGTAAAAACTCTTCATTGGTTAGCATTTTTCACTCTCCACAGTTAAATGATAAATATTCCTGTAATCTAATGCTTTCCATTTTCTTTAAACTACTGTGTTCATTTTGCCCCATGTTTTTAAACTTTGTATTGTACCTTCATTAGTGAGATTAAGGGGACACAAAACACAATTAATTCATTTTTCCTGCATTTAAGTTGGAATTTGCAAGAATATTTATTGATTAAACCGGTTTTAAATCCTTGCAATTTTCAGGAAATGCACAGAGCATTGGCAAACAAGTATGACTCACACACCTATATTACTGCTCATTGGCTGACAGGAGCAAGCCCCCAAATAATGTAAGCCTTTGAAGATTGTACAATTTAAGGTCCACAATTGTCTGCCATTCCCTGTCAAAACAAATCAGAATGAAGTGTAAAATATATTTCCTTACCACATTTCTTCACAGGTTTCCTGAAGCTCCTTTAACTTTTGGTTGCAGGTTTCATTTTCCTCTTCAAAACTTGTTATTTCTGATTTTAGCACAGCATTTTCTTCTTTAAGCATATAGGCCTCACAGCTTAAAAGGGGAAACATTTAAATTAGATTAAATAAAACTGGGGATCGACCATTCGTTTGGAGGAGAACAATTAATGTTTCTTAAAGGACCACTGACTAAGAAAAAACTTTAACAGATTGTAAAGTATGTAAAAAAACTAACAAGCAGCTATGAATATCATGGGTATAAAAGCATTTCCAGAGAAAATCTTCATTTTAGCATAATATGCTAATGCATAGAAGCTGCCATGATAATCTCAATTCCTTTTCAAGTCACAAGGAGGGAGCGCAACGGTGACCTGTACTGAAATCTTATGTGAATCAATTGATGAGTCAGCAAAATCCTCCTTCTACCTCACAATCTTGAGTAAATAATAAAAATTATGAGAACACTCGCACCCAGTGTCCCAGCCAGCAGGAATTGTGACTTACATAAACATGGCATCCTTCAGGCACTAGCAATGGCATATACTGCTGTTAATTTGTTATAAACTTTGTAACCTGATGAAGGTTTTTACAATATACAGTGGTCCTTTAACAGAACTAGAAGAAAGAATTTCAAGTTGATTGTAAATTATTAGTCATTGTTAGTGATAGTAGAAAAAGTTGCATTGTTACACATCTCTTCTTATTCAAGTATTTTAAAAACACAGCAACACAGACTAAATCTGTAACCTTCTGAATAGCCGAACTTAAAAATAAGGGATCAACAAAAGAATCTGTATATAAAATATACAAGTAAAGTATAAAACAAAAATAGTGTGACATATATGTCTCAATTTAAAGTGCTCTTACAGTATATGGAGAATTACATATTGAGAAGATTACAAATGATGGAGCTTATTCTGATTATTCCTACTTCAAGTAATATGTATTTTAGAGCGGACAGGAACATGCAAGTTACAGAGACTAGAAACACAATATTGAATACACTTGCTTCGTTGGTGGCTAGTTACAATCCAACATCTGGGACCAACAAAAAGCTGTATGGTTTTCTATACAGTGATACCTATTTCTAGATTCAAGGTGGAAGACCACTGCATTAAACTGTTCATATTTGTAAAATGTTGTATTTACTTAAAATACAGGTTTTAAACATTAAAAAAAGTTATTTGATGGAAAAACAAGCTCATTCTTAAAAAAAAAAAAAAAAAAAAAAAAAAAGTTATCTCTAGCCAACTGCTTTCGGAACGAAGACAGAACCTCTCCCTAACGCTAATTAGGCCGGGTCAGTGCACTGCACCAGGCAAGTTATGGAGCTCTATGGAGAGATCAGCTACTTCCCTACTGGCGGCAACTGAAGGATTTCCAAATCTTTCTTTGGAGACCGGAGAACGGTCAGGTTTTGGATTTAACAGAGTGAATACCGATGAGGCAATTAGGGTCTGCTAAATACAATTTGCCTCACCTGTGTTCATATAGTAGTAGATCTAAATCAGGACATGTCTGAGGTTTTTAAAGGAGAAGTTTGGGAGTCCTGAGCTAAAGTGTATCAAAAGGTCCAGACTGTTTAAAAAGCACGTTGCCCAGGGATTATATAATATTTATTAACCCTCAATATATTAAACACTTTTGTCACTTATGATAAATATACCTCCTATCTATCTACTTATATAGACTCATTATCAGAAGAAGCTTACCAAAGAAACGTGTGTCAGGAAGTTACAGTATTATGGTACACTTGGTACATTGAATTTAACTAGGTTTAGAAACCAACTGGTGTATAGACTATCCACATCTTATAATACTATCACATGCTCGTAATTGCTTTATACATATTATAATTTGTTTTGTTTAATATGCAAAGTAACCCTATCTAGTAAGAGTGTAGGCACTTGATGCAGACATTCATCAGAGCAGGGAGAACTTGACAGCACAACTCTTCCTGCTGTTTTTACATAGTTAAAGGACAACTGTACTATATAAATAATACGTATGAAAATGAAAATACATGCATAAAGTATACTTGATTTAAAATGTTTAAATTTTGTAATGCTAGTAGTTACACTTTAAAGCTTTTATAGGTCTCTGCCTCATGTGCTGTGCTGTCTTAGCTCCACCATATTGCATAATGTAGCAGGCTTCCTGCCGTGTGTTCCGGTCTCTGACTGGTTTAGATCTGGCATCAGAGCGAAGAAGCACAGAGCAACAGGTAGAAACCTATAAAAGTAAGAGCTTTAAAGTATAACTAGCCTTACAAAGTATAAACATTAGAAATAAAGTATACGTATGCATGTACTTTCATTTTAATACCCATTATATTTATGGTACAATGGTCCTCCAATAATGAAAATAGCAAGGCTGATGTAAGGCTCATACTGTGATATGACTTGAGGGATCATTAGAGTGGAATGTTTCCGTTAATTGAGATAGAGATAGGTGTCCAAATCATGCATTTAAATAAAAAAAATTCATTACACATGATTGTGTATTACATTCAACTGTATGTATGCATTTTAATATCGCTGAAGGAGTTCCTTTAGAAAACAGCAAATTTTGGCGTAATTGGAAATTATGCAGAAGCAGCAGTATATAATAATTATCCAATGAGAGCAAATTATAAATTAATAGCACGTATACCAATACAAAAACACAGATGATTAGGAGCAGGAGAACGTAGAAGTGTTTTATTTCTGTTTAATTATTAATTATTTGATTAAGGTAAAAAAATCCCAGATATTAAGTAAGAAATGTAGCCTTCGTCCCAAGTATTAGTTCATGAGCTTGTTAAACAAGATAAGACATACAAGGACACAGCAGGTGACCAAGACATTAGATTGTTAGTTTTAGAAGTGCAGGAGTTATAGTGAAGTAGATATTTAGCTTCTTGAAGAGCTAGAAGTTAACAGAACTACAGATGGATATATTACCTCAGGGGTTCGACACTCTTCTGCATCTCACTGTTCTTGTTTTTCAGATCCCATGATGTAACCTGGACATTTTGTGGTTGCAAACTCTTGCGTCGTGGACTCTCCTCCGGTTTTCCTTTGTCGGCAACATCTTCTGCATTTATCCCACAGTCACCATTTTGTTCTGACAGGATTGTTGATTCTACATACTTTTCCTCAAATTGTCTTACTTGGTTCTGCAATGCTAGTGTGTCTTTTAGCAGTTCGTCTTTTTGGTGTGCTAACAAAACACAAGCAGATTCAAGCTCTCTCACATTTGCCCAGAGGTGGGAGTTCTCCATCTTATATTTTTGAAGAAGATCTTCTAAATGCATTGCTCTGGGGGAGTGATCTTCAGGCTTAGAATGGAAGTTATCAAGTCTTTCTAACTCAGACATTAAATCAATTGCTTGAATTTCTTTATCCATAGATATAGGCTTCGCTATAGACATTCCTTCCAGTTCATAGATTCTCTCTTGCAGCTTTGAGGCAAGAATTTCAAGATTTTCCTTTTCTTTCTTTGTAGTTTCATACATATTCTCAAGTTTCAATGATGCTTGTGCCATTTCCTCCATGCTTTGTAACTCTGTCTGCAACCAAGATACATCCTTGGAAAGTTCTTTGTTGTTTTCCACTGCTTCCTCATGTTTAAGTTCCATAACCTTTAAGTTCTCACGAAGATGCAAATTTTCTTTTTCAGCAACAGCCAACAGCATTTTTAAACTAGGAATGGAGACATGGGCTTCCTCAAGTTCGGTCAACATAAGATCTTCTAACTGTACTGTTTGTTTTAGGAGATCACAATCCGAAGTCAAATTAGTTATTTTTTGTTGGAGAAATAGGACTTCTTTAACTAGATTGCCATTTTCAATTTTACTCTCCTCAAACTCTTTCTCCAGTTTATTTAAAACTTCTGTAGTTTCCTCAAGCTGTTTCATTTTGTGGTGAAGTTTCATGTTGATATCTTCTATGGTTTTAATATACTGTTCATTAATTGGATCTCCCTTAACTATGCAGATGTTTTGTTCTTCATCTGGTATATCAGATTCACTATCAATCAGTTTCTCAGACTTCTTACCTTCATTATTCTCAATTAAGTCCAGTTTCCGTTGTAGCTGAGAAATCTCAGAAACAAGCCTGACGTTTTCTTTTACTGTTCGTTCATGAGCATTTTGTAAGCTTCTTAGAACACCCCCTTCATTTTCTTCTAGAACTGCTCTATTCTGAAGTTGAGACACAAGATTTTGCAAGTCTGACTTTTCTGTCTCTAGAAGCTTATAGTCCATCTGAATTTTAGATAAAGATTTGATTTGATTTTCTAGATCACCGATTGTGCTTTGAAGTGTGGATATTTCTACAAGCATCTCTTCCTTCTTCTTTTCTGCCTTGTCACAAGCTTCTTTATACAATGAATCTGACTGCAAGATTTTGGAATTAAGCTGTTCTTTTTCAAGCTTATGTTCCCTGATAATTTTTTCTACAGTCTCACGTAACTGAAGTACGTTTTTCTCAGCTTCACATAACTGTTCATCTCTCTCTTTTAACTCTTCTGTGAAATCATTTTCCAGCTGAATAATTTTACTGGACAAAATATTTTCTTCTTTTTTTGCACTAACCTTCAGATTGTCCAACTCTGCCTGGACTCTCTCTTTTTCAACAACTAAAGTATTTAGCTGATCCTTATAAGACTTCTCCAGACATTCTTTTTCTTGTTGAAGAGCAGAACAGGCCATTGACTTTTCTATTTCCAACATCTCCTTAAGTCTGCCTTGTGCCTCTACATTCTCTTGAAGGATGTTTTCCTTCTCAAGCACCCACTGCATTTTCTGGTCTTTGAGCTGATCTTTGAGTTCACAAAGTCGCTTTTGGAACTCTCTCTCAAGACTTGCCAATGTGTCTTCATGTTTTATTTGTGCTTGAAGAATCTCCTCCTTTTCAGATTCCCACTGAGATTTCTCCTCCATATGGATGCCTGTGAGCTTACCAATCTTATTTTGGGATCTTTGCTCAAGATATGCCAACTCCTCGCCATGCTTCTTTTCTGCTTGAATTATTTCTTCCTTTTCACATTCGCACTGAGATTTCTCCCTGATGTGAAAATCTGTGAATGCCTGAAATTTACTCTCCAAATCTCTCTCAAGTCTTGCTAACTCCTCTTCATGCCGCTTTATTTCTGCTTGAATAAACTCTTCCTTTCCTAACTCCCATTGAGATCTTTCCTCGTTGTGACGGTCTGCAAGTTCACTAAGCTTATTTTGGAAACTTTTTTCAAGACCTAATAATTTGTCTTCGTGCTTTATTTGCGCTTGAATAAACTCTTCTTTTTCTAATGCCCATGCAGATTTCTCCAGAGTATGATGATCTGTGAGCTCGCTAATTTTATTTTGGAACAGTCTTTCAAGACTTGCTAACTCTTCTTCATGCTTCTTCTTTTCTCCTTGAATGAGCTCTTCCTTTCCCAACTCCCACTGACTTTTCTCCTCATTATGATATTCTATGAGCCCCCTGAGTTTATTTTGGAACGCTCTTTCAAGATCCGCTAATTGCTCTTCATGCTTCCCTTTTTCTCCTTGAATTGCCTCTTCCTTTTCAAATTCCCACTGAGATTTCTCCTTGGCTTGACAATCAGTGAGTTCAAGAAGTTTATGTTGGGAACTGCTTTCAAGACCTACTAACTCCTCTTTATGCTTTTTTATTTCTGATTGTATGAACTCTTCCCTTCCTAAAGCCCAACGAGATTTCTCTGCTGCATGACAATCTGAAAGCTCACTAAGCTTAGTTTGGAACTCTCTTTCAAGACTTGCTATTTCTTCATTATGCCCCTTTTTTTCTGCTTGAAAGACCTCTTCTTTTTCAAACAACAACCGTGACTGCTCTATAGCATGACGATCTTTGAGCTCACAAAGACATTTCTGAAAACCTTTTTGAAGATTCTCTAGTTCATCTTTGTTCTTTTTTATGAGTGATTGAATGATCGCTTCCTTTTCAATTTCCAATTCAGCTTTTTCCTTGATGTGACTATCTATGATATCACAAAGTTTATTTTGGAAACTTCTTTCAAGACTTCCTAACTCCTCGACATGTTTCTTCTTTTCTTCTTGAATCATCTCTTCTTTTTCAATCTCCCATTGAAATTTCTCCTTGGCGTGGCAATCTGTTAGTTCACAGAGGTTATTTTGAAACTCTCTCTCAATATTTGCTAACTCTTCTTCATGTTTCTTCATTGTAGCATCATAATCCTGTTTAAAATGAGCGTCCATTTCTGATACTCTTCTATTATATTCAGTCTCCATTGTTTTCCTAAACATGGTCAATATAGAAGATTACTAAAACCTTATATTTAGGAGTTTTGAGCTTTCTAGAAGCAGGGATTTTAAAGCCAACTACTACAGCTAAACTACTGCAATCATTGATAGACCATTAACATCATCATTTAGCAAAGTGATTTCAAATTGGTGGAGGTTGGTGAATTTATAATGGCACAATCTGGAATGTTGATTTAAAGTTGGAATCACAATAAATATTTGATTGGTAAAAGAAAAAAATCATAGAAGAATGGTATCTTGAAAACTGCTTCTACATATGCATACAATATATATATATATATATATATATATATATATATATATATATATATATATATATATATATATATATATATATATAAACATGTCTTGACTATGTCACACAATTAAATTCCATTAAGACATATCCTAATAAAAACTGAAGAGGTGAACATAACTTTATATTGGCATCTTATGGCTACAATGGTTCAGAGCACATATTAAAGCTTACATCAGAGACTTTAAAATTCAAAAAATAGTTATGTTTATATTTTCAATTTATCTTGCCTGTTGAAGCATACTCGTTTTGGCTCAGTAAGTATACCATTTGCTAGATTTCTTATTTTTTGATTTGATGCAGGAGCACCAGTGCAAAATATACTTTAATGTAATAACAAATACATTTAATACCAATCAATATTGCATTCCTCAAATGATCAATGAATAAAGGTATTCAGCTATGTAATACATTTCACATTCAACTGTGTGAAAGAAGTTTTTTTATTTTACACAAAACATTCAAGCATGGACCCAACATATTTATTGCAAACTGGTAAAATATGCTTATATATTCTGCTTATTTATCAAGCTTTTATACACTCTTATTAAAATGTTTACACTATCACATTACTACTAATTTAAGTCTTATTTTATTTTGTCTTACTACAAGTCACAATATTCAAGAGAAATTGGTTTCACTTTCAGAATCAAACATTCACACCTTTGAGGTCACCTACCTTTCTTCCTGGAGCTCAAATTGGTGTTTTTCAATGAGGTTGGCCCTTAGTTCTTCCTTGTCAGCTTCTTGCCTTGCTGTTAATTGCACAATTTGTTCCTGAAAACCTTTCTGTAGTTGGTTCTTTTCCTCTGCAAACTTCCTTTCCAGTTGAACCAACTTGGCTTCTACTTCTTTTTCCATGTTCACAGCTTTCTGAACCAAGTCCTCTTTCTCTTTGTGGTAAGTAATTTTAGTCTCCTCTAATTGAAGTTGAAGAGCAGTCTCTTCTTCTAAGATTTGGGCCTTTTGAATAGAAAATGTTGCTTCCATACTTTCCAGCATCTTTTTGTGTTCACATTCCGTTCTCTCCTGCTCTTCCTTCAGGGTCACAATCTCAGCTTCAAGGTCTGCATGCTGCAACCTAAGAAGACAGACTTGATGCTCGGTTTTCTGAACCTCCTCCTCAAACTGCTTCTTGGCATGATCCTGTTCTTTTTCACACAAAGATTTTATTTCCTTCAGATTTTCTTCATAGTGTGTTGTCTGCAATAAAAATAGTGTTATATATCAAAACTACTAGATGTGTAGGGCGTACCAAAATAATTTCTTTCAGAAAAGAAAATGAACATCATTTACCTTGGACTCCAACTCCATTGTCAAACGCTCCACTTCCCTTTGATGTTGCTCCCGCATCTGCTCAATTGCCATTTCTGCCTCTATGCTCATGTTTAATGGCGGACAATCCTCAGTGCCAATACCTTAAAGGTAAAAGTGAACATAATTTAAGGGCCAGTGTAAGTGCTTTTTATGTTTTCAGTTTACAACATTAATGCCCCACTCCCCATGACTTATTTTTGAAGATGTTGGATACAGGAAAAAAGGACCAAGCAACCTCAATTTTCCATTTCCTTGACTTTAACAAACATGAAGGTCTACATGATATCTATGAGATTCAATGGCTGGAATGTATCCATTTGGTTTGCTTACATTTTATTATATTATTTGTTACTGGTTAATATACTTTTTTAGCTTTTGTCAGACATTACCCCTCCTCACCAGTTAAATGTCTAGTTATTATATTTATGTTTTCATTTTTGTTAGTCTGTACTTTCTCATATTATATGCAGGTGACTCAATAGATCTAATTCTTCTTCCAGATTGTATTATTTACCATACACAGGTCTTCTCTTCGTATGCAAATGCAAGTGGAATATAGAGAAATATAATTTTGTACTGTCCACATGTGATTATATGCCTGAATCAACTTTTGACTGTATACTACATGCAGTATGAAAGTAAAAAATTTATTTAGAAAAAACAAACAACTTTAGGTGTTGAATCATTTTGTAGAAATCAGTGACTAGAACTGCAGGATCTGGTGATATCACCAGATATAATAGAATAATAGAGCTGGGGTAAATGAACTTTAAGGAGGGTTGAGACCTACAATGTATGAAAGTATATATTATTGAACATATTGACACTGTACACAGACCTATCCATGTCTTATAAAAAGGTATTTTTCTTGTGATAACAATAACCTATAAACAAAAGCTTTTTTACTGTTTTGATAACAAACAAATTATAAACTACTTCAATACTATATACAAACACAAGACAAATGCAAAAACATACAATCATATAAGGTGACTTTTTTTTCTTTGATGTTAGATATTTTTGTACCCTGGTCAGTTTCCAGTGCATTTTTACTGTCAATTTCATCAAACAAGGAACACTTCAATGAAGAAGATCTGAAGCCTTTGATTCCCTGGGCACGATACTCTTCAAGCTCCAACTGTAGCTCATCAATGCGATCTTGTAGCTCCTAAACAAATGCAAGGGCAGAACAGAAGTGTCATCTACAGACACTAATAGCATTGCTGCTTATTTATCCACTGAAAAGATTTTTTTTCTATAAAAGTAAATACCCTAGTTTAGAATTACCTTTTATTTAAAGCCAGTACTATTAATTAACATTTTGTGGGTCGTGTGAGCGGTTTCTGTCAGCCAATAAGCATTCACACAGGTATATTCGTGATCATTGGTTTGTTAAAACAATCACATAAATACCATTTGTTTCATATAAATGTTTCAACTAGGTGACAATTCAAATGTTATCCTTCTCAATGCAATTTATCTTATAACATTCACACTTCACTTACTCTTAAAAAGCATGCCATGTTTCACAGCTGTGACCTAAAGCCATGTCCATAGGCAGGGCTTCACACTATCAGTGTCTTGTGATGCTCAGACACAAAGCATATCAGTTTGCTTGCAGCAGATGAAAAACTGGTAGTGTGAAGCTCTTCCCTGTAAAGTGTGCCCTTTGGTCCCATTTCTGAAACATTGCACCCTGTATGCGACAGAACAGGAAGACGGGGAAGTTTCTGAAGGTGAGAATCAGTTATTGTGGGCGCTCCTTAGAAGTAAGTGAAGTGTACATTTTCTCTGACAATCGCATTGAAGAGGACAAGATTAAATTAAGTAACCTAGTTTAAACATTTATATAAAAGCAAAAATAATTGCTAAGAGAGTCCTTTTAAGCTCGAGTTTACCAACTTTTTTTTTTCTAGTGAACTTAAAAGTTCATTTAGTGAAACTTCTTGAAACTTACAATGAACTGTTGTGTTCTATTAAAATATAGTGTGTGCATGCATAAATCGTGTGTGTATATATATATATATATATATATTAGCATTTTGTTTACTATTTTCTGTAATCTCAGTTGTATTGTGGTCTAAATGAAAGAAACTCACAGTCCACAGTGTTTGAACTTCTACAACTTTCAAATAATTTATGAGGTATTTCTTAATAGCTTTCATACATTCTGTAATGTCACATGTGAGAATAGCCCAATTCCCCGTCACCGCCCTGTATTTACTCACCCTGCGTTGGCGCTCATACTCATTCCTCACTTGCATTAACCTCTCTTCTTGGTGGAAGAACTCAGCACAGCTGGGGTCAAGGTCACCAAACTGCAATAATAAACAATAGACAACAATTTGTTTTCCATTGTAGGTTTGCAGCAACATCTGAGATCAAAGGTATCCATTTTGTCTTTGTTAATAGCACTCTCAGAGTCAGACCATGAAAGTGTGCTTTTTATCTGCAATGCTGGGGAGGGAAATAAGGGAACAGGGAGAGGTCTGGATATTTAGTTAAAACATTGGATCTGCTTGAAATTCCCACTACACCTTTCCCTCTGTCCAGAAGCAGGCAGTTTGCATCAAGAAACGCAAGCATTTCTCTTCAGAAATGTAAACATCCATGTCACACACACACCTGCTACTAAAACATGATGGATGCCTCCAGGATCAGAGACATCAAAATGTCTAATTAAATCTAATTTTATGACTTTTTCCCTGTATTCTCATGCTCTGAAACTTTTCAAAAATATGTTAATGTACAGTGGCCCTTTAATTACTCTGTATTTAGGAATAATATATTTAGAGTAATACATTATTTAGAAAAAAAAACATTTTGACCTCTACTTTCTGAAGTGAAGCACGGTTTGTGCCATGGAACTCTACCAATTGGTAAGATTCCCAATCTGTATTTACCTTTTCCCTCAATAGGTTGTCCAGGCTCTTCTGTAGTTTGCTTGTGTTGCACTCCGATTCTACCAGTTTTTCTGCAGTTTCCAATAACTCACTTTCCAAACGAGTGCTTTCCTGAAGTTAAAAGTAGATTATAAACTTTTATTCATAAAGTATTCAGGTAAAGTTTTCCAAAAAAGAAGTAACAATTGCTGAAACGTAAATATAAAATATAGTGCTAGACTGATCCAAAGAACTTACACTCTAGACAGGAAAAGAGAAAGGCAGGGGAAGGTGCAAGCACACAGCTTATGAACACCAAGCATCTACCAATGTACAGAGTGCCCAATATGTCTGCCTCTTGATTTTTAAAGAATCATCATAAATAATTAAGAACCAGGATTTTTCTTCAGTCTCTGCACATTTGGATCCAACCAGAACCAATGAAGTGCAATGCTGCACAGAGATACGTAGGGCTGCTATTTATTTATTTCTTACATTGATATAGCTTAACAGGCTGCCACAGCCTGAATTCAGAGCATTAACACCCTCACTGCTAAAACACCAAAAGGATACAATAAACAAATACATGTGGGTAGTGGCAAGTCCATACTAACTAGATAACATTATCAAATTAAGGGGACGGATCAGACGTTGCAAATATGGTATAATTTAAAAACTATACGTAATAACAAGTACATTATTAATTGTATGTTATTAAAATGCCTTTTCTGATTACTAACTTGGGTTTTAAATCTATTAGCTTCTGCATAATCCATTTGCAAAACAAAAGAATGGGTATGCTCAGACTCCTGATTAGATTAGTTATCAGACTAAAACTATTTTATGCTATAATAATGCATAATAATCCCCAAAACAAAGATATCAACTATCCAAGTGGTCATATGAATTCTGTTAAAAACATCTATGTACTGAGAATAAAAATGCAGATAATCCTCCTTACCTTTAATGATAATGTGAGGCGATCTCTAAGGAAGTTCTCTTCTAGTCTCACTTTGTCTAGCTCTTGTTCCAGGTCAAGGCGTTGCTTGTTGGCCTGCTGTAAAATCTGCTCCTTCTCTTTCCTCTGTTCATTTTTCAGAGCAGTAACCCTCTCCTTATATTCCTCATCCAGTTTCCTATTGGAAATTAAATTGTAATAATGAAATAGCATATTTTTCAATCATTAAAATGTAAGGTAAACAAATGTTTTCAAACTTTATGTAGCTCTTCTCTTTAACCCGCTAACCTGTGACCCACCCATTTCTGTCAAAACCAGTTGGTGTAGACAAAAACTTTATTGAAGTGAAAAGATCTGAATTATTTCAGAAATGCAAAGAATATGAATAAATAAAAATACAATTGTTAATTTAATTTTGTAGGAAAACAGAATACATAAAAATTACACACAGAAACTGACAAAGTACTATTATTCATTTCTACTAAATATTATACTTTTTTAATATCCTACACATTTAAAATCAATAAAAAAAAAAAATCCAATTACAAAAATATAATAAATAGTAAAAATAAAACAATATATCTGTATCAATCAAAAACGTGAAATCTATGAAATTGGCCAGCTAGGGTCAACAAGTCGCTTACGTCATTATGTACAGAATGATCAACAGAAGGTTATATTTTGTTTTTATTTAAGATACACATTTCCAACATACTTATTTATATATCTTGTGCCAATAAAATACTTTGTGTTCTCCACAGTGTCTTCCCCCTCAAGCGGTGCAGCGCTCCAGACCAAGCAGGCAGAGAGCACGTAGTAATCCAATTTTAAAAATGTAGTTTTGTAATTGTTTAAAAATATATATTTAATTTCTATAATAAACCTTCAATAAAAAAATATATAATTCATACAATATATTACTGTGAGATATAAAGTTTCATACTAATAAATGTTTTATCTTCTATGTAAAATGTATAAATGAACAAATCTAGGTTAAGTATTTTTCAAAAGATAACTTCAATATCATTTTGAAATATCTATAAATATTATAAGATATAGATTAATTTTAATATGGAATATTAGTAAAGACACATGTCAATACTTATTAAAGTATATAAACAGATCAATTAAGAATTCTGAGCCTAAAAGTTTTTAAACAATCTTGCCCTAATATTTTCGCTGCGCATTATGATCATGTTTGAAAATATTTTATACCGTATATACTCGAGTATAAGCAGAGTTTTTCAACCCTTTTTTTAAGGCAAAAAAGGCCCCCCTCAGCTTATACTCGAGTCACTATCCCCCCGTGTCTCTCTACCCCCCCCGTATGTCTCTCTACCCCCCCCGTATGTCTCTCTACCCCCCCCCGTATGTCTCTCTACCCCCCCCCCGTATGTCTCTCTACCCCCCCCCCGTATGTCTCTCTACCCCCCCCCCGTATGTCTCTCTACCCCCCCCGTATGTCTCTCTACCCCCCCTCCTCAACCTAAACCCCCCTCAACCCCCCTCCTCCACCTAAACCCCCCTAAATACCTCCCCCCTCACTTAGCAGGTGAGGGGAGAAGGTGTTCAGGTGGAGGAGGGGGGTTGAGGGGGGAGGTTGAAGGGGGTTGAGGTTTAGGAGGTGGGTTGGGGTTGAGGAGGGTTGAGGATGAGGATGGGGAGGTTGAGGATGAGGATGGGGAGGTTGAGGAGGAGGAGGGAGGTTGAGGAGGAGGAGGGAGGTTGAGGAGGAGGAGGGAGGTTGAGGAGGAGGAGGGAGGTTGAGGAGGAGGAGGGAGGTTGAGGAGGAGGAGGGAGGTTGAGGAGGAGGAGGGAGGTTGAGGAGGAGGAGGGAGGTTGAGGAGGAGGAGGGAGGTTGAGGAGGAGGAGGGAAGTTGAGGAGGAGGAGGGAGGTTGAGGAGGAGGAGGGAGGTTGAGGATGAGGAGGGAGGTTGAGGACGAGGACGAGGAGGGAGGTTGAGGACGAGGACGAGGAGGGAGGTTGAGGACGAGGACGAGGAGGGAGGTTGAGGACGAGGACGAGGAGGGAGGTTGAGGACGAGGACGAGGAGGGAGGTTGAGGACGAGGACGAGGAGGGAGGTTGAGGACGAGGACGAGGAGGGAGGTTGAGGACGAGGACGAGGAGGGAGGTTGAGGACGAGGACGAGGAGGGAGGTTGAGGACGAGGACGAGGAGGGAGGTTGAGGACGAGGACGAGGAGGGAGGTTGAGGACGAGGACGAGGAGGGAGGACGAGGACGAGGAGGGAGGACGAGGACGAGGACGAGGAGGGAGGACGAGGACGAGGACGGAGGACGAGGACGAGGAGGGAGGACGAGGACGAGGAGGGAGGACGAGGACGAGGAGGGAGGACGAGGACGAGGAGGGAGGACGAGGACGAGGAGGGAGGACGAGGACGAGGAGGGAGGACGAGGACGAGGAGGGAGGACGAGGACGAGGAGGGAGGACGAGGACGAGGAGGGAGGACGAGGAGGGAGGACGAGGACGAGGAGGGAGGACGAGGACGAGGAGGGAGGACGAGGACGAGGAGGGAGGACGAGGACGAGGAGGGAGGAGGAGGAGGACGAGGACGAGGAGGGAGGACGAGGACGAGGAGGGAGGACGAGGACGAGGAGGGAGGACGAGGACGAGGAGGGAGGACGAGGACGAGGAGGGAGGACGAGGACGAGGAGGGAGGACGAGGACGAGGAGGGAGGACGAGGAGGGAGGACGAGGACGAGGAGGGAGGACGAGGACGAGGAGGGAGGACGAGGACGAGGAGGGAGGACGAGGACGAGGAGGGAGGTTAAGGACGAGGAGGGAGGTTAAGGACGAGGAGGGAGGTTAAGGACGAGGAGGGAGGTTAAGGACGAGGAGGGAGGTTAAGGACGAGGAGGGAGGTTAAGGACGAGGAGGGAGGTTAAGGACGAGGAGGGAGGTTAAGGACGAGGAGGGAGGTTAAGGACGAGGAGGGAGGTTGAGGAGGGTGATAAGGGAGGGGAGAAGAGACACGGAGAGAGAGGGGGACACAGAGGGACACAGGGGGCAGCACATTTCCCACCCTCGGCTTATACGCGAGTTACTCATTTTACCCAGTATTTTGTGGTAAAATGGGTGCCTCTGCTTATACTCGGGTCGGCTTACACTCGAGTATATACGGCAATTCATTTTGTGTTTTGATAGCTAATGTTTTAATTAAATTTTATTTATGAATGACTATATGTCAAAACTATCATGCATAAATATTTAATGCCATTATTAAAGTAGGTTGTGCTTTATTCAGCAATTGGTATAAAATACCTTTTTAGTTTTTGATCCTATAATTTTAGAATTAGATGTTTTTGGCTTGTTGTGAAACTGAATTCCATTTATTTTGTAAGATACCGGTAGCTAAAATTGTCCATTGTAGATTTTTTAGGATTAGCTTTTGAATTGCTACATATTTCTTCCACTGCCATCATATGGTCCACTATATGTATTGAAAAAATTGAATACTTTACCAGTGCTTTGCTAATGTTCTTCTTAACACGCATACATTGTGACAAATTCATATTTTTTGGATGCCTTTGTAGTTTATGTTCCATTTAATCAAGAAGTGCGTTTTTTTTGTTTGTTTTTTAACCACATTCCATTACTTATTTTCGTTAACAAACGAGGAGCCTGCACAGAACATACCTCAGGTTGTATTCATTCCGCCTCTCAATTGCTGCATGATGATCATCAACCTCTAACGCCATCACGCTTTTAAATCTTTCGTTTTTTTCCAAATCAGAACGTAGTTTTTCTTTTTCCCTAGCAGCTTGCTCAGCTCTCTCCCTGAAAAGGAAAGAATAATACATAAATCACGTTTAATTGTAGGTCGAACAAATATACCAAGTGGGACAATGTTATCACTTCCAATTGAAAGTTACATTACTTATGTTCAACGTTCCTTTCTTCTCCTGGCGTGCTATAGTCCATAGGGTCATGATTAGTCAGACTTATATAACAGAGTTATAAAACAAGCAAAGAAAGTTGCACATGTATTTGTGAGTATGACTATATTAGATCAGCATCACATTATCATAATTAGAGTGACACAACAGAGGCTCCAAATATATACGGTAATTTAATTCTGTGGATAACAACCAGTACTTGTTACCTAGCACTGGAAGTCTTTTAATGCTGCAAAAGTTTTAACGGTAGTAAACAAGGAAAAATAAGTTATTTATTTTTATGGAATATTGCTTAAACATGTAGTTAAACCAACTGCCTTTGAAATCCCACCAGCCCCTTTTATAAACTAATCATTTTTATTAGGATTAGGTTACTAAAGAATGAATTTTAAAAAATGCTAATGCTGGTGGCTTGATAATGTTTTTTTTGTCCTCTTCCTTCTTAATTAAAATGCTTTCTAAAGCGTTCAAGCAAAGGCTGGACAGCAGGTCATACCAACGCTTGTTAGGATGACATATGATTAATTAATGATGCAGACCACAAGTGTGCAGCTGTTCTAGAATGCAGACAAAGAGGCCGATACTTACAAGAGGTGGCGGATCTCAGAGCGGAAGCTAACCAGAGCAACTTGGTACACCTCATTCTTGGTAATAAGTAGCTCATTCTCAAGAGTCATTGTAAGTTCCGTCAGGTTAACTTTTCCTTCCAAACTAAAATCCAAGGCCTGTGAGACACAACGATGAATATATGGTCTTCAATTAAACTTGCAGGAATATATTTTTCAAGTACTTTGAGCTAAAATGCTAGTGTATAATACTAATGTTATATATAAATGAAAAACCAGAGCTCCAAAGTATGACAAGCAGATCAGCCAACTATCCCACACTAAATCAAATAAGCTCCTACCTCCCCTGCCAGCACAGAATAAATTCTACTTCTTCATACTGCCAATATTTTGTCTCACTGAACACAACGTGAACTAGGTCAGGTTAATGGATAATGTGCCACAAAACTTTGCCTTATCTACTTCATTATACAATAAAATTAATATGCAGTGTTGAATTCACAGTTTTCCATGAAATATGAAAGAGACCCTAAGCGATGAGGACACCGTACCTTTAGAATGGCGTGACAGTTTTCAATGCCTTCTTCTTGCCAGAGGTCTATAATGTCATCAACTGAGCCATATCCTGTGCCATCATCTAGTTTTGACAACAAGCGGAAACCAATAGCTCCACACATGGCTGATGGTGTAATTGTTCGTCTTCCACTCTCATCATAGGACTAAAATGTAAACAAAACCTTAACATGAACATAGAACGTACATTTGCTTTAATTGTTGCAACTAAGAAAGTATTAATAATGAAGGTCTATATGCAGAATAAACAGGTTGGCAGGTGTGTTCTTATAAGGGAGAAGTATAAACACTGTACATACTTCAGCCAGTAAGTCAAGATATGCATTTATGCAGTATAGCCAGCACCACAGGACCAGATGGACAAAAAGGAAGTGGGATGACAGCAAGCCGGGAATCTCCATACAGCAACATCTGATGCACACTGCATGGGTAGATGTTACCTATTGGTCAACATAGACATGTGGTCCAGTCTCTGGACTAGAAGCTGTGTTACATGACTGTGTGGACCAATAGGAAACCTCTGGCCATGCAGTGTGCATCAAAAGATGCAAAATGTGGAGATTCACACCCACTTCATATTGTATATGTCAATGCACAGAGCATGGGCAACTGCTTCCTATGGTGCTGACCTCTGACACAACTGAACTAACAGTAAGCCTCTAGTCTTGCACTATGGATAGTCCTAACTTGCTATCTGCCCTCCTCAAATAGTGACATCGATGTGAGAAGAAAACAAGACACCCCCTGTGGAAATATAACAAAAAAAATAATAAATTGATACTTTTATTTAATTGGGGTAAACTGGTTCTTATTAGGATATTCAGCTTGTATAACTTACCACAGTGACTCCAATGTCCAGACATACACATAACTAGGCAATTAACTCACAGAAAACTTTGCCCTAGAAATATCTAACATTGTAGCCTCTCTCTCTTGCGTTGATGTCAATACATAGATACTTTTACCAAATTAAAATAACTTCACAATAATAATCACAAACAAAAACACAGCACCAATTAAAATGGGCAGCTTTCATGACAACAATAATAAAAAAAAAACAGAATAAATAACGGTTCAGTTCAAAAAAATAAGCTGATACTTTGGACCTCATGGACCGCAACACAATAGGCAAGTCTTTATGTCCATGGTCATGCTGATCCACTTGGTATTCATGGCTGAGATACTGGAGAGGGTTGCCAATTCCTTCTCCAGTGGGCCACAGCATAAAGCTCCTGGTATTCCTATGTGATCTCCCATCCAAGTATTGACCAGGCCCAACCCTGTATGGCTTCAGGGTGGTGTGACCTCTTCGTTTCCTGGCTGCAGCGATGAAAGCACTGAATTCTAACCACTGGACCACCAAGGAACCCCATAAAGTACATTTATACCCCACCACAAACGCTGCAGTTAGGCAGCTATATCGAAATATGTCCCATTCATCCAGTTTAAAAAAAAAGATTGTAGGAGTTCAAGCCTAAAAAAATATGTGAAAAATAGCAATTTTCATATAAGTTTTCTTCCATATTATGAACTTTTTAAGTAGAATATAAAAAAAAGTTGTTTATATTGATGTTTTCTATTTTAAGGTGATGAAAGCTGGACCACTGCAGTAGTCATTTAATAAAAATGGGATATATTCAAACATTACCTGCATGGAGAGATGTCTTTTCAGCTGCCGGTATGGAGTGGAGGATGACGGGTTGAGAGGTTTGGTTATTTTACACACTTCATAGAGGAAGTCTTGGAGGCTCATTGTATCTTCCTGGTCCAGATTCTGGAAAGCATCATCAATGGCCTGCAACAATGTGCGAGTTATATTAATCTTGGCAAGAATGAGGGGAAGAGCAACAAAACAAAAAATAGAATGCTCGTTATTGAGTATTTGTAGAAAATGTATTAATTTTAGCCTTTAAATCTCATCAGTCTTTAGCAGACCTGCTTCACTCCACCCCTGATTAACTGCCTAGGTAATGATAAAGAAAACTGTAATGTTTTCTATTAAAGCATTATTATGTTTGTATACTCATTTGAACAATATATGACCTCATGAAACTTTTGCAACTTGGAAAAAGGAAGTGTTAAATTCACATGATTGCTAAAACAGGAAGTATCTACCTACATCAACTGCTCAAGGTTTAGTAATAGAAACTCATGCAATCAGCTGAGAATGTATAAAAGACTGCTTACAGAAAGTTTACTTAGTTAACATATTGAAAAAAATTTAAATTTTCATCAATGCTATACAGGAACAAAATATAAGTTGCTGTGAGCTTACCAGTTTGTACTCTCCACTGGTATAGATAAAAAGCATTACAAGGAAGGAGGTTTTACATAGTTATTTTATGCTCACAATGCCAAACTTTAAAGCACAATTACCTAAAACTTTTTAACAACTACAAGTTGCAATTCCATGTGTACTTTTGATTTCTGCAATAATTGGGTCATTCACAGTGACACATTAAGGGCACATACTGCATTTTGTTTAGCGCCACATTATTCCTGCCGGTACTGAGACAGTGGCATATATATAGGCTGCGTGCACGAGGGGAAGCCGTTGGTGTAGCTGTGTACTTCCGCATTCTGCAAGTTAGTGATCTAAAATGGCCGCGAATGTGTATGTGGTACGCGGGTGTGGATGATTTAACGTCCTTGATAATAGTGTATGTTGTACCTCGTACGTCTTTTTGGAAAAAAGTCGTATGTGCTTGGTGGCGTTTTGCGGCTTTAGGGGTCGTATAGTCATGTTTTAGTTTTTTTTCGGTGGCCATTTTTTCTCTCGCTTAGGGGATTTTTGAGTGTCTAAACTCGGCAAATTGGACTTAAATTGAGGTGTAACCTCACTTCCAGATGTCCTGGGTGTCCCCTCTTGCTGTGGGTAAGGTTTTTATTTCATTTTTGTGTGTGTTTAGTGTTTTTTAGTGTCTTCCGTTAAGGTCGTATTTTTGCGAGTTCGTAATGTCCCGCGGCTCCTATTTTTTTGTGCAAGTCCATATTTAGTCACTTCTGTGGCTGTTTGTAATCGCTTGTAAGGCGCCGTAGGGCCTCCACCTCCGCAAGTGGTCACAAGGGTCAACGAGGGGCTCATTGCAGCCGATGTGGGAGCCTCCACCTTCCGCAAATGCAGCCCCTCGCTTCGCAAGGGACCGCATTAGCGGCCCGAACTGCGTCCCTCGCTTCGCTTACTTGTATATATTTTAGCTTAGATCTTCTATTTTTCGTTGTGATTTAGTCTTTATATTATTGTGTTTCTCACATAAATAAGAGTATTTTTTTAAATTTAAAAAATGTTTATATATATATATATATATATATATATATATATATATATATATATATATATATATATATATATATATGTATATATATATATATATATATATATATTTGGATCAGTAAATGTGTTTACTACTTTTTTCAAGTCGTTCATATGCTGTACAGCCCTAGGCTTTGAACCTCATTGACATAGGCAGATACACACCATTTCTTTGATGTGATTAGTAGGTTTGTTTTCAAACAAATACATATTTTATTCCATTTTGTATTGGTCCTTTAAAATTATGGAGTATGTTAAAGTGTATGATTAAAAACATTTTGCTTGGTAAATAAAGGACAAGAATGAGTCATATTCCTTAAAGCAATACAATACCAATAAAACATGGGGCCATTGGGAGCGGATTACCTCTTTTTCAAGGTTCGGGAAGCCATATTGCTCACAGATAGAGAGAAGCTTTTTCCTGTTTAAGTGACCATCTCGGGTGATGCCCAAGTCTTCACAGACCAGCTGTAGTTTTTCTTCCACCCAGTCTTGAGTTGGAGACAAGACATTCTGTGAAGCATTGAGGTCGTCTGGATTCCAGAATCTTAACTGTCCTGAAAGAGGGAAAATAAAATAAATAGAAAATTTGACATGTGAGTATCACAACCTCTAATCCAACCAACTGAAAGTAGCTGCAAGGCAGTATTATTTGCAAAGTTGTAATTTTCTGTTCATTTTCAACACAGGCTTCTTAATCATTAAACTTGATAATAAGAAATATTTTTATAAATAAAAAACAGACTTTGCATTTTTATCTTTTATACAAAATCATTTTATACTTCAGGCAGCCATTGTATTTTTCTCAATAGATTTTGTGTGTTAGTTTCCCAAGAGGGTGTGTACTTGTAAACCAATGAACTTTCCATTGCTGCTACTGGTAGCTCTGATAGTCGTAGATACCAAATTTCCATTGTGTAGATATAAATTGCCTGTGTATTTAAAGTCTCCACCCCGCTCAGAAAGTTGACCAGCAGAAACCAAATTGTAGACACCACAGTAACACAATCACATATAAAAGCTTTTACATTTTGATTTCCGCTCTAAAAGCATTTTTGCACATTATCAAGTGTACCATCACAGAGCATCTATACACATCTGTAGATTGCGCTGGCATGCAACTATGACTCATACATCTATATTACTGCTCACTGGCTAGCAGAGACAAGCCCCAAGTTAGTTAAACCTTTTTATTGTTTTTTAGAGCGTCATTTAAAAAAATTGTAACAACTAAAAAAGTAAAAGAAGAGAGCGCATAGGGTGGAAAATGGTGAAGTATGTAACAACAAGTTTAATAAAACATGAATAGAAATCCACTTACAATATCTATACAAATCCAAAAAACACAGACCTTGGAGAAAAAAAATTACCCCCAAAATCTAACAAAAAGAAATGGAAATACAAAGGAATCTAAAATTTTGATAATAAAAAACTAGAATGATAGATTTAATCCACCAGAAAAAAAAAAAATAATAAAAAGAGCGATCGGTATGCATTTATATATAATATGTGAGTAAGGAATGTCATATCAGTTAAGTCGCTTAGCCTTGTCCGACTACACATCACCTATGGACCGCAGCACACTAGGGTTTACTTGGCAAAGATACTGGGTACCAGTTCCTTCTCCAGTGGACCGAGATTTGTCTGAATTCTCTGCTATGACCTGCTCACCTCTTCACCATGACAAGATAGTGATCCCGAAGTGGCTTATATCAGTAACCACCCTTGAAAGGGCAATATAATACGAAAAAAACACTAACATAAACTTGGAAATTACTTGCTTTTAGCCCTCTTGTAACCAACATGTTTCATAGAAAAACTTCATCTGGGTAAGTACTTTAGTTGTGGTTGATTCATATATATCCTATACATATTATCCCATCTATTTTAAATACAATTTTAGGATGACAATTATTAATCCTATACTTAAACCTTTTTGCATTAAAACCATCTGCTTACAATTTAAATGTATTTATATTTAAATCCACAGATTTACTTTACTGGTAATTATGTATATGTTTGTTGATATCTTCATTTGTGTAAGACCTCCTCGGCCTCTGATTGGTACCCATCATTATTACAAACAAATAAAACACTAAGATACCAAACTGATAGAAAGACAGCTTGATCATTATTAGTATTTTTAAAAACAAAATCTAGTAATTAAAAGTCAGCCTGTTTTATTGGAGATCACAGACTACAATCTAAATGAGGTGGTAATGAGCAGGTTGGTTGTTAGCAGGGATTCTTTTCAGTGTGCTCACAATCTCTTTATGGAAGACATATCTTTGGAAAGCCCAGTATTATAAATTAAACATGTGTATTGTTTGAAAAGCAGATATATATCTGGCAGAAAAGAACAACTTAACTAGTCTTTTACAACAGGTTTTAATTCATTATGCAGGTAAACCTCCTTGCATGAAAAAAATAGTGATGCTGGAATTCTATTTTGAGGTCTTGCCATAATTATTAAATTATTTAAAGTGTGAGTAAACCTTGGCAAGTGATTGTAAAGTCAAACAGCTTTGCATTATCATCATTCTTTTGAATACATTGTTTGCTGATACAATACAGTTTAAAGGAACATGGAAGAGCTGTTGCATTCAAAGGAGAATGCTTAAAAAATAAATAAAATTACAGAACATTTTTTTTTTTGCATGAAAAATTAAGTTAAATCTGTATAAAAAGTGGTCCAGTGGTTAGGATTCAGTGCTTTCACTGTTGTGACCTGAGTTCGATTCCAGTCAGGGAGACAAGAGGTCACACCACCCTGAAGCTAAGAAGGGTTGTTCCTGGTCCGTACTTGGATGGGAGACCACCTAGGAATACCAGGATCTGTATGCCGTGGCTCACTGGAGAAGGAACTGGCAACCCACTCCAGTATCTCGGTCATGAAAACCAAATGGATAAGCATGGACATAAAGATGTGCGTGGTGTGTTACAGTTCATGAAGATAAGAGTCAAACGACTGAAAGGCAGGGGGGGGGGGGGGGGGGGAATACTAGTAATGTAGACAGTAGACGTTGGTCTGTAGATTTCATTGAAAGGGTAGTTAAACATCTGAATAAATTTTCATGCTGAGCGACCCTCATTTTAGAAAAATTAAATAGACTGTGGCACAGTCCCGAATGCTGCAAAAAAAAAAAATAATAATGAAAAAAAAAAAAAAAAAAAAAAAAAAAATTATATATATATATATATATATATATATATATATATATATATTTTTTTTTTTTTTTTTTTTTTTTTAATTTTATTATTATTATTATTTTTTATTTTATATATATAGTCTACACACCCCTGTTAAAATGTCAGGTTTCTGTGCTGTAAAAAAATTAGACAAAGATAAATACTTTCAGAACTTTTTCCACCTTTAATGTGACCTATAAACTGTACAACTCAATTGAAAATAAAAACTGAAATCTTTTAGGTAGAGGGAAGAAAAAATATAAAAATAAAATAATATGGTTGCATAAGTATGCACACCCTTAAACTAATACTTTGTTAAAGCACCTTTTGATTTTATTTAACGCACTCAGTCTTTTTGGGTATGAGTCTATCAGCATGGCACATTTTGACTTGGCAAGATTTGCCCACTCTTCTTTGCAAAAACACTCCATATCTGTCAGATTGCGAGGGCATCTCCTGTGCCCAGCCATCTTCCGATCACCCCACAGATTGTCAATCGGATTCAGGTCTGGGCTCTGGCTGGGCCATTCCAAAACTTGAACCTTCTTCTGGTGAAGCCATTCCTTTGTTGATTTGGATGTATGCTTTGGGTCGTAGTCATGCTGAAAGATGAAGGTCCTCTTCATGTTCAGCTTTCTAGCAGAAGCCTGAAGGTTTTGTGCCAATATTGACTGGTATTTGGAACTGTTCATAATTCCCTCTATCTTAACTAAGGCCCCAGTTCCAGCTGAAGAAAAACAACCACAAAGCATGATGCTGCCACCACCATGCTTCACTGTGCGTATGGTGTTCTTTTGGTGATGTACAGTGTTGTTTTTGCACCAAACATATCTTTTGGAATTATGGCCAAAAAGTTCAACCTTGGTTTCATCAGAAAATAACACCTTTTACTACTTGCTTTTGGGAGACTTCATATGTATTTTTGCAAAATGTAGCCTGGTTTGGATGTTTTTCTTTGTAAGAAAAGGCTTTCGTCTTGCCACTCGGGAATACGGGAGATTGTTGTCACATGTACCACACAGCCAGTACTTGCCAGATATTCCTGCAGCTCCTTTAATGTTGCTGTAGGCCTCTTGGTAGCCTCCCAGACCAGTTTTCTTCTCACCTTTTCATCAATTTTGGAGGGAGCTCCAGTTCTTGGTAATGTCACTGTTGTGCCATATTTTCTCCACTTGATGATGACTGTCTTCACTGTGTTCCATGCTATATCTAATGCCTTGGAAATTCTTTTGTACCCTTACCCTGACTGATACCTTTTAACAATGAGATCCCTCTGATGCTTTGGAAGCTCTCTGTGGACTATGGCTTTTGCTGTGGGATGCAACTTTTTCAGTAAAGACCAACTAGAGCAGCTGAACTTTATTTGGGGTTAATCAGAGGCATTGTAAATGATGACAGGTGTATGCTGACTACTATTTAACATGATTTGGAATGCGATTGCTTAATTCTGAACACAGCTACATCCCCAGTTATAAGAAAATGTGCAGACTTATGCAACCATTTTTATTTTTTATTTTTCTTCCCTCTACCTAAAAGATTTCAGTTTGTTTTTCAATTGAGTTGTACAGTTTATAGGTCACATTAAAGGTGGAAAAAGTTCTGAAATTATTTACCTTTGTCTCATTTTTGTTACAGCACAGAAACCTGACATTTTAACAGGGGTGTGTAGACTTTTTATATCCACTGATCTCCATATATATCCATGTCCTTTGAACCAATTTGCAATTATTTGACAAACATTTCTCCCAACTTTAGTTTATTTAAATCGATCAGAAAGTGCAATCATTTCCTCTCTAGTTCTTAGTATTGTTAAGCATGTATTGTTATTAAACACTTACCGGTATTTCTTGTGCATAAAAAAAAGTTGTAGTCATTCTATTTCAAATTCAATATCAATTTAATTTGTTCTATTTTTTGAATAGCCATTTGTTGACCTTGCATTTCTTTTAAATATACTCAATAAATTACCTTCATGTCCCACTAGATAGGTTTTCAGAACAGAATAATAATGGACATTAGGAGAGGTCTTGTCAGTGACATCATTCTATCCTCCATAATCTTACCCTGTTCATTTATTCTGATGACAAAAAGGTGATGACCTCTAGGTCTCTTTCCTTAATATTTCAGAAAATGTCCTGACAGCTCATCACGGAATGGATAAAAATATGAAAAATGAAGATAAAAAGCTACACATTGTTTTACAAGCCTTTAAGTTGCCAAGGTTGTCTGTGTTAAATACAAATAGGGTGGGTATACACACACACATTATATATATATATATATATATATATATATATATATATATACATATACATATACACACACACATATATACACACACACATACACACACAGAGTTAAGAGCCATGAAGATTTTATGAGATGAATATGATTAATCAGAAAATTACCGCTCTAAATAGCTTTTTTGATGACAGAGCTAAATAGAAGCAAGCCCCAAAAAGATAAACCTTCCCCTCATGCTATAGGCAAGCAAAACAATTAAAATGGAATGAATCCCCACTGATAGTTAAAATATAACATTTGCACAAAAATGTGTTTATGATCATAACTGTCAATGGTATTAGTTTGTTGACTATGTCACAAATATGAACTTTTCCACTAAGCACAGTTGCGCTACAACAAGGTGTACAATGTTGAAAACTGATCTCCAAAAGCCATTCAGGATGGAGTCTGTCCCAGCCTTTATTTCTAGGCAACATTTGACACTTCTAAAGACATAGCACTTCCCTGTTAATCTGCTTATAGTTGTTATGTTACAGTCTAAGCAGTGCAGCATAGTAACTAAACTGTGCTTCTATTGTGTGGCCCTAACCCGTGCATTGTGTGTGTTGGCAGGAGGCCTGTGTTTATTTATATAGCTCTATTACATAGTGTCTCACACATTAATTTTCTTAAGTAGCCAGTTTTTGTTTTTAAGGGGTGTGTGAGGATGATTTTGCAACACGTTGTGCCCTGACCCGTCTCTATTACTGTTTCCCAATCAGCTATTGAAGTGGTTAAATGCTGATTACTTCATCTATTTTCTGCACAGATTAAAAGCAACATGGAAGGTTTATGGATTTATAATATACCTATGTTTGTCTACTTGTGTAATATATTTTATTATTAAGTGCTTAAAAGCTCTTTTTCCTGCCTAAAATCGTACAGTTCTTAACTGATTTCCTCTCTCTGCAGCTCATGAAGACAGTGTACTTCCAAGTACAGGTGTTGCACTGTCTCATAATAACAAAATCTGTAGCAACATTCTTGCTATTTTGAAACACTGCAATATATATTTATGAGCTGCATACACTACCAAGGAATGACACAAGCTGCTCTGAGCTCATTGTAGAACAGTCAAAATAAAGTAGAAAATGTGTTATTTTTTACTATTTGAAATTCTTTTAATATTGCAGTGTTAGCTATTAGAGCACTCAAACTGCTTATTCACCAGGAGTTACCAAGAGTCTGCTGCATCACAACATTTACTAAGCTTAAAAGGGACTTGAATCGTTTTTCATGCATTTTAAAGAGAATGCTTTAAACATGGGATTATCATTGTGAAATGGGAAAGGGCAGGGCAAGGAGGAAGAATTTGGATCTGGCTTTGTGGGACAATTTTGGGTTAGTTGGCATCTTAATTTGTTTTTGTTTTTTACATAAGATGTTCTAATGTTTTTAAAAGATTCATGGAACACAATTTTATTTTATTTTTTAAAAGAACAGGCATACCAAAAGAGTGTTTTGCATGAAAAAAATATATTAAAAAGGTAAAGCTGTTAAAACTTAATTGGAACAATTAGTAAGTGCACAGAGAATACATACACCACTGGCATTCACTGGCAGACAAATATGACTTTATATTACGGTTCATTGGTTGGCAGGGACAAGCCACATTTTCTTTTGTTACAAAAAATGCTTTCAATGTCTGTTTAACAGGACATATAGGTCCTGAAATGACCATAAATGACAACCTCCATCTAAATGCTTACACACTAAGTTCAATGCAATATTTTATTATTTTTCTTTTGGGGTTATGTTAGAAAAAAACAAACAAAAGCAGACTTTTTTTTTTGCAGCAAACAATGTGTTTTTAAATTTGTTGAATTTTAAATACATTTGGTTCTATACAGTAGGACACAAGGAGACTCCACACAACAGTTATGGAAAGTAACTAAATCATGTAACCGTTTTATATAAAATCAGTGAAATAAACATTAGTTATAAAAGTTCAAAAAGCTTTTTCACTTGGATTTCAGAGTTTGATGATGTAGATCAGTATTGATAAATTAAAATGCTCCTTTAAGTACACAATAGCCAAACTGTGGGATAAGGGTCTGTTGAGATTGAAGGGAATATCCAGGCTTCATGCATTTATTTTTAATTTCTTACATTTTTTTTGTCAATTATTAAAGTCCAGGGCCCTCATTCAATTGTGATTTGGGCAATTGAATAGGGCTCTAAATAAGCACATAACATATTTGTTTTAAAGAAGTTTTTAGTTAGTGAAAACCTTGCTTTTGGATAGATGCTCACTAACTAAAAACGTATTTAAAAAAAATATGTTATAAGCTTATTTAGAGGCCTATTCAATTGGCCAAATTGCAATTGAATG
Organism: Discoglossus pictus; assembly: GCA_027410445.1. Classification (NCBI taxonomy): domain Eukaryota; kingdom Metazoa; phylum Chordata; class Amphibia; order Anura; family Alytidae; genus Discoglossus; species Discoglossus pictus. The sequence goes on along the minus strand of CM050168.1, from coordinate 199,797,480 downwards.
AGGGCCCAGTTCTTTAAAATAGCATGTTGTCCGACCACAGAGGTCCTTTCAGTTTGGGTTATAACGGAGTTTGTAACTTCCTGTTCCGTGACCTATGACGCATCCTTTTTTGTTAGTTATCAGTATAATTATTGCAAAACATATTTGTTTTTGTTTTGTACGAATTAGAACAGTTTGAAGACTAAAATAAAATAAGAGCCTAACATCACACTGAACAGGAAGCTAAAAGAATAAATGGATTTTGGTAAAAGAGTATATGCATAAATTCAGCAAATATAATGCTTCTCTAATACATTGTAAATATTGTAACTTTTCATACCAATACCATATTTTGATTAAAAATGTAGAAGATTAACTCTTTCCTTACCTTCAGCCTCATATTCTTCCCCTTCTTCACTTTTCCAGTGCTATAAAAAAATATATATATTAAAATGTTATTTATGACACAAATACAGACTAGTTTTAGATTAAACACGATGAGAGATTATAATACAGGAAAGGTTATAGAATGTTGATCCTGGTTCAAAATATACACAAAATCTTTGTCAAAATGGAAACACCTGTTCACTTTTAAAGAGACGCTGGAGCTTTTCTGCAGAATAAAACCCATCGGCGGTGATCACGGCCCATTATTCATCTCTCCAGCTTCTGCCTTGGTTACAATCAGTCAACAGACCCCATTTACTATATTTTTATTATCATAATGGAAGCCTGACAGCAGCTTTTGTTGATGGAGGAGAGGTTTTAAAAAGTCAAAGGTCAAAGTTGTTCCAAAATGGCTGCCAAAGTGTGTCAAGGACACAAAAGGCAACTTTGATGGTTACTATGGAGCACGTCACACAGAGCCTTTGTTATACAGATTGCAGCTGGATCGCAAGGGTCACACCTATTACCAAGCATCAGCCCAGAAGGGGGAGATTTGAGGGGCTGTATTGTGTCCATGTTCACGTACTTTGCAGGGCTTAAAAGCAGATGGTCAGAGGTCTCCCCTTCCAGCCCTGGACCACATCAGAGCATCTGCAACCCGTGCCGCTCACTCAGTGCGGCCACTCTTTGTAATAACCTAACAACCTCCAGTACTCCGCCATCTGCTCCTGGAGACAGACCTTTGTTCTCCTGCAGAATATAAGACTAATTTAAGTGCTCAGTGAGGCGTGAAGTAACCGGTCTATTGTTCTGGTGTATATTTTTAAAGAGTAAAACAGGTTATGTGTCGGCTGCACTGGGTTTTGTGCGCTAGGCCCACACAGGGCCATGGTAGGCCCGCACGGGGTAGGCCTGGATGGGGGGCAGGCCCGAACGGGGTGCAGGGGTAGGCCTGCACGGGTCAGCACGGCCAAACTTCTTTCCACTCCAAACACAATGCCATTTTCATAGCACAATCAGGTCTGTCACAGAAGTAAAGGCCCAAACCATTGATTACACCACATACAATCATATAAACTTTTACCCCTCTCACTTTCTTAAAATGTAAAAAAAAAAAAAATCCACCACAAAGATGCATCTCTCGCTTTCTTTTTTATCTTTTTAAAAATGTCTGTGTACCAAACAAAGTTATGTTACAGAATAAATACTGTAGGAGCAAATCTCCTAATATTACTTCCATTTTCTTTCTATGCAATAAATCTCTCCTACTTATTTTACAGTTTCTCAGTGTATAATTCATTTCAAATATGTCAATTAAAACTAAATTATTGGGCAGACATTGCACTATCCTAAATAATTACTAGAATGATTTAATACTTGAAAAGGTAATAAAAACCTATATTTGGTGGAAGAAATAAAAGTCAATTTAGTCTGCACACGCTATGAAATAAGAAAGTGTTGCCTAAAGGATCACAGCACAACGAAAAAAGAAACAGTTTTTTCGGATTTGTTTCAGGTTGATCTTTCCAAGTATTGTATATATGCTGCCAAAGCAAGCACAGATAGATCACAAGCAGAATTGACTGCCCGATGCAGGGCTTGAACCAGCAGCTCCAGATATTAAAGTCTGAAGCATTTACCCAATAATACAATTTGATGCCTCTGCTAGGCTCTCGGGGGATCCATGATAGATTGGTGGAAGTTGTGAGTATGAGGGGCATGTTTACATTTCTGCATACTTTGATGCAATGTCCTTCTTCTTGGCCAGTGATGGGAAGGCGTAAGCTATTCAGTTATCAAAGGCCCTGGACTTCTACATGTTCCCTCCTCCCTCACCCCCCCCTCCACTAATTACTACAAACACCTCACCCCACCATCCAGCTCAAGATGGATTCCTGAACATAAACCATTTTTCAGAATTTCCCCAAAATGTTTTATGTCCATGATTTAGACAGCTGTTGATATTGGTAGTTTGTTGCATACTTGATAAATAATTGTATTTTTTGAATTGCAGTGGCCTTATGCTTATACTAGACATGCTTGAATTCCTTTACTGTCTGTGTCCCTACCAATGCTGATGGAAGGCTGTTCCATTTATTTACTACCCATTCTGTGAAGTAGTACTTTTGTACATTACCACTAAATATTCCATCCACAATTCATGATCTCTTGTTCTTGCATTTGTCTTATTCTGAAAGATACTTCCCTCTTCAATATTATTACATTCCTTTAAATGTATTTTAATGTTGTTTTTTTTATCATATTGATGATGCATCAAAAAAATGTTATTTCTCCTTAAATCAGTGTTATATATAAGTTGTCAAGGGCACAACCATCATTTGAAATAGCCATCATATTTCCATGAACTAGTTCACCTTAGCCATAGATTCTGGACAGATCTGGTTACTGCTACATAAGACATCATGGAAAATAATGGCTGTTATAATCACATGAGATGTGTGTTGTGCAAATATCTATTTAGATCAAAGAGGAGAAATATTCAAGCATGAAAGTTTTATGATCTCAATACTTAACAGTATAATTTAATCTGTGGAAATAAAATAGATTAGGTAAAATTCAACAAACTTAAAACAACCCTTTTAACTTAAATTTTCTGCGACAATTTAAAAATTATATAATTATTTTTAGGACTCTTAAGTTCTAAAAGGGGCTTGAAATGCATTTTCCACCAAAAATCCTTCAAGGAACATTCTAATCTTATCATTTGTAATCAGATGAAGTGGTAAACACCATTAGGCACATTGCTCCTTGAAAACTATTTATGTCTTTAACTTTCAAACCAAAAAGTAATTTCATTACTAGGTTCAATAAACATTAGTGTTAATATTGGCCTACAGTGTCAGTTATATATATAGAGAGCGGAAGCTGCAATTTTAGACATGGAGTTTTGTGACTGCGCGCTGTGAACTGATTGGATAAAGGTTTTAGAGCCAATCAAACTGCAGCAGGTTTTGAAACTAACAGGTATATCCATGTTCTGTGTTATTCAGCAGCTCACATCACCAAACATACAAATGTTGTGTAGCAATAAAAGGAAGGTGCTAAAACATTTACACACGTTTGAACTTCTAGAAGTGAACTACTTCATATAGGAGCAATCCGTTTTTAGGTGAACCTTCCCTTTTAAAACATAAGTATCTTAACGGTTTCACAGTTTGGTATTTTGAGGCAATCAATCCATGAGTCTGCAAGAACATTTTTAAATCTACAGTTTGCAGTGGCCTAGCCTCGGCTACACAACTCAAAGAGCAGCAAGGCTATATTTAAAAATCAAACACTTTAATAAGCATTTTTATTATGAAAAGACCCTAACCCTAGATTATATTCTGAAGGCTGTCTGAGAGCAGGGTACTTACACCTGAATGGTTTGCTATATTAACTGGTCTTGACGCATAAAGATGGCACTTTTTTTTCATCTCTCCATCTACAGCATGTAATACATTTGTGAGCCCATTTGCATGTCTAACAGGTGGGAACATGAAAATGAGAAGACAATGTATCTCACTCTTTCAATCCAAAAATAACCATTTACATGGCTCCCTTAAAGCATATGTTCGCTGTATAAAATAGAGCAAAAAAGTCAGTATGCATTACTTAAAAAGCTGTGTAGGGTCAAGTTAAAGGTTGTGAAGACAAGAGAGACTTTGCAGAAGCAATGATGGATAATGAAAACCTGCAAGGGCATTTTACACCTAGGGTATACTGGTATACTGATCTGCCCCCCACACCAAAAATACATTGTCATACAATGTCTACAATGCAGGATTTAATTTTCACCTTAAATTATGCAAACAAATACAATTTTACATTGTATGTCATTTATATATTTAGAAGTGTCATGGTATATCCTTATTAACCACAATACACTGGTCATCAAGGAACAAACATATACTTAGCATATGTTAAGTGTATAAAGTAATTAAAACCTTTAATGACTGTGTCCCTTTAAAAAGGCTGTTGTAGTGATATATTTAAAATATCATTTGAAGGAAAACAGGAAGAAAAAAGAAAAAAAAATGCCGATTAATGTCCTAAACTGGGATGCGATATGACTGCAAAGGGAAGCTTATGGGTAGGCAATGGAAATGTGTCAACACTCAGCAGGACTGAAAGCTCTTTAGTTAACAATAACAGACCATCTTAAGAATTTAGCAAAACACATCTGGTCAGAAATGGGATAGATAGATAGATAGATAGATAGATAGATAGAGGCTGTGTTGATTTTATGTTTTAGATTTAAAATACATGTTGCCCATCATGAGGTTTAGTTATTAAAAAGACAAACAAACATAAAATAAAAATGAGCAACAGTAAGTATACAAATACATATTTGTAGGCTAGCGCTTTCAATAGCAGGACGTTAACAAATAAGTAATTCCTGCTTTCAATGCTTTTATTATGGTTACACTTCCCCTTCCAATGACTCTTGACCTTCGTCACATCTCTCGTATTTTGGACAACCATCTGCTGTTGGCTATTGTTTGCTTCCAGAAATATAGAACAAAATTGAAAGTCGTCAACCTGAAGTATCTGTAAATGTATCTTTCTGCTGGTTATCCAAGGCTTGCCCAATTTTAACTCCATTATCATAATTTATTCTCCATGGATCTGCATGGAAAGCGGAGGTAATCTGTCTTCAACCCCCCTCAAGTTCACAAAACCCACTTTATTATTAAAAAATGCAGAGTTGTAGCTGTACCTTAATGAGGAGCCCTTACCTTGTTCCTGAAAAATTAATGAGGGCAGGCAAGAGACATTCTTGTACAAAGCCAACATTGTTTCATGTTTGATGCACAGTTTGAAACGTGAAAACATTTTTTTTTTTTTTTTTAAATCTTTAAATCTCTCTGATTTTAGTTGAAAGACATATGCAAGACATAAACTTCAAAGAGAAGTAAATGTAAAAATGGTATTAATTCAACTTATCATTGCAGTCACTTAAAGCATTTTAAATTTAGCCCTTTAACACTATTGCAATTATTCACCCTCTCTTAAAAAAAAAGAAAAAGTGTATATTTGAGGCCTCAAGGAAGCACAGTGTGTATATGCTGTTATTTCCTGAGTTTATTTCCTGCTGTATGATGGTAAAAAAATGTATTTATATAAATAGTGTTTAAGAAAATAATTGGGTAAATGTGTCATAAAGTTAGTTTTTAATGACAAAAAAAAATATATAAATATATATTTTCCGCTTCCCCCACCAACACCCATGATACTTTGGTTCAGATGGCATGTAGGAGAGGTGCTGTTACATTTCTGTATGACGGGACTTGCAATTATTGTTCCAAGCTGTTATTTTTTATATCCTTTCCAAATGTGAGTTTTTTTCTACAATATGGTGGTCCTTTAAATTAAAGAATTGTAGTTTTGGAAAATGTAATTTTGTGATGTATATAGCAAACAAAACAACATTAGCAGCTACGAGTCAGGAGCATAAAATTAGTTTTAGAGTAAATATTTTATTACCCTACTTGTGTCTAGAGACTTCCATGTTATCTCTCACTTCTTCTGACTTAGAGTCTGAGAGGTGTGTGGTGTATTCTTTATTCTATACAGTAGTTGGGGTGGGGATGAGGTTTTCTTTTTGGTAACGGATTTTAGTATTTGACACCAGCACCAACCAGGAAAGAAAAAACCACATCAGACCCTAGCCATTCACAAAGCCTTCATCATAGCATTGTTTCTATAAATACAACTTATGTTGTTGGTTTATACAGAGGCGGTTTGTTTCTTTTATACTTCATAACATGTTTTTTTATGATCTATAAATGTTGCTTAAATTTGAAATTCCAGAAAAAAAGGTATTCTAAATCTCTTAATAAAGCAGGCACAATCATTTTTTATAAGTATTTTGTTTGCGATTCTGCTCCTTTAATTAGCACTTTCTCTATATTTCTACACGTTCCAAAGATTTATGACTGATTTGAAAGACTCAAAAATTCACACATTACATTTTCCTCACACAGAGTAAAATATTAATGAGTCATAACCCAAATTAATGTTAGTGCAGGTTCCCCGTAGCTTGATGAATCGCACATACAATAACATCAATGAGGAACATTAAATAATGTGTGAAAATGCAATTTACTCAGGAAGCTATAAAGGAATCCTGTATATCACTTGAGAATCCATGAGATCATCTGCACCTTCTTATAATTAAACCTGCATAAGGCATGAACTACAATCTGGAGACAAGGAGAGCTGGGAGCAAGAACATAATTAACATATTGTAAAGAACAGCTGTACTAGACAAGCTCCACATTCGGAGATATAGACCATTTGGTGCATAAGCTTCTCATCTCAACTGTATCCCCAGGAAAACCAGCCAACCGGTATCATATTAGCATTTGGCTCATTCACCTGCATAATAATCAGCTGGGAAGCAAAATACTTGACAATGGAAAAACACCACTTGGCCTTCCCACCTGATTTTCCAATTTTCAGTAAACTCTTTGATATACAATTGTTTTATTTTATGCCATTCTATATTTTCTTGCCTATTTTAAAGTTCTTCAAGAGAGCATTTCTATTCTAAAATATACAATTTCTCTTCATTAAACGTAATTTTCTCTTACCTCTTCACAATTTCTGGAGCTGACCTGTGAAGAGCGACTAACTTCATCATCAGGCTCTATCACAGTCACCTCATCGAATTCTTCAAGGGAATCTTGAAGTTCGGGCATGGAGCGTCTGCCATAGCGCTTGCCATCTTTGATATATTTGGGCTGGACTTCGGGGGAAGAATCTACAATACAGAACAGGAACATGTTACGCCACGTATACATTGATCAAGCATGCTTACATACAGATTATTATTATTATTACTCTTTATTTGTAACATATTCCGTAGTGGTATACAAGTCAAAAACAATTTTAGCAATGCAAACATATGGAGGGCGCGGTTATTGAGCTTAAAATTAAATGTATGTCGAGGTTTCCCTAAAGCACTGACACAACATTGAAAACTCTCAAACTTACAATTTAAAGTGTGGATTGATTTTCACATTCTGAATTTTTATGCATAGCTATATTTTAATCGGATAGGCAACTTCAGATGTAAAAGTGATAAGAAGGAGTTTAATTAATTTAGTATGAAAAAAAAAAAAATTACAAAGAGTAGTGTTTTAACTCATTTGCACATATTATAACATTTGTGCTATTCTACATGCCATTTAAAAAAGATATAAAATAATGCAATGATATACAGTATGTGACCTATAATAAAATCAATAAATATATACATAAAATATACTAAGTATAACTGTTCTTGCACTAATGTTACACATGAAAGGGAAAGACCATAAGTAGATTAAGTTGACAAAAAACTAAGGGACACAGTCTAGAATCCAAATATGATATAACTCAAACTATGGCCAATAACAGGACATATAGCATTTACATGTTAAATATGGATTTTCCTACAGTAAATTCACAATATAGTTTCAATGTTAGGTCTAAGAAAAAGACACTTAGCACTTTAATGGACAACTGGCCCACGGGGTCTAGCTGCATTATAGACAGTTTAAAAACATATGACATTTACAAGAATGAGTTTGTGCAGGAGCCAGGCTCAACTACACTAAATGAGCCAATTACTCTGCACATGCTCATTCTTGTCAGTTTTTGCACAAGTCCATGATAAATTAATCTGATTGTATTTAGTAGATTGTCAGAATACTAGACGCAAAAGCCTGTCACTGACGTTTTAGTAGTTGACACCTTCTCTATATGTATGTGATTGATGTTCCTAAATAGAGATATTAGTTGGTGGCAATTTAACAGATGTAGCAAATGCAATACATGAACGGAGGACAATATGTCTTGTTGTGGAAGACACAAAAACGCTGTAACAGTGTTGATATTTTAGGAATAACTAATTTTTTCATTAAATAGAGGAATAGACATGACTGAGTATAAGAAGATAAACAATAATAGGAGTGATTAAAATATGTATTTTATTTTTTCTAATATTTTTATCCTGTTACACTAGAATCCATTACCAGTGTTCACTCTTCATCCGTTATTGGGAATAGACTGATCATGGGATCAGTGCAATATTGATTTTCTTTGTTGAAGAAACAAGTGTCAACTGCATTTCAAAACGGTGCATTGGGGTTAAAAGAAAGCAGATGGAGGAGAGGCAACAAAAAAAAAGAAAGAAAAAAAAAAAAAGAGAAAGAGAGAGAGAGAGAAAGAGAGAGAGAGAGAGAAAGAGAGAGAGAGAGAGAAAGAGAGAGAGAGAGAGAGAGAGAGAGAGAAAGAGAGAGAGAGAGAGAGAAAGAGAGAGAGAGAGAGAGAAAGAGAGAGAAAGAAAGAAAGAAAGAGAGAGAGAGAGAGAGAGAAAGAGAGAGAGAGAGAGAGAAAGAGAGAGAGAGAGAGAGAGAGAGAGAGAGAGAGAGAGAGAGAGAGAGAGAGAGAGAAAGAGAGAGAAAGAGAGAGAAAGAGAGAGAAAGAGAGAGAGAGAGAGAGAGAGAGAGAGAAAGAGAGAGAAAGAAAGAAAGAAAGAAAGAAAGAAAGAGAGAGAGAGAGAGAGAGAGAAAGAAAGAAAGAAAGAAAGAAAGAAAGAAAGAGAGAGAGAGAGAATAAATTATATAAGGGTAACACAGACAGGTGAGAGAAAGAGTCATATGAATGAAAAACAGAAGAGGAATAAAAGCAAACAGAGACATGATGGGTTAAACCTTGAGCATAGTAATAATTATATAGTAACAAACTGCTCAGGATAAAAACACAGGACTGAACATAAAGTACCTTCATACAATGTCTAGGTTTGATTTGATTAGTAAATACGAGAGTCTTCCCAGCTGCACAGATTGAAATGAAACCTAATAAAAGGTCAGGACAATGACATCTCATCGCCAGTATAATTAATTTCTAAATACTGCCAACAGCCTTCATAACAGAAAGATATGGTCCAAAAAGGATTATAAAATCAAGGATGATACAAAATAAAAAAGTAAAGGCAATGGAACTGAAAATTACAAAATAGAAAAAAAAATCTGGATCTTAAAGCAAACTCAGAATGAATGTCTTATTATGACTAGCACACCAAAAGATGTCTTGGCCCATCATATCAATAGGAAGGCAGGCAGAGTGCGTCTTTGAACAGAACACTTCAAACCCTCATCAAATGAAATCACAGAGATGTATTCCTTTAATAGTGAGCTGTGAGCTTGACGGGTATTACCAAGGGACGGTGCAGATAAATTATTTAATATACAGAACAATTTTATTTGGGGAGCAATACTCCAGCCATAAACTTGTCAGCAGCAGGGAGCGAGGCATTTCCCAGTGTGAAACAAGGCAGCATTTGTTATCCAAATTCATAGCTACCGACAGACATCTATCAACACGAGGAACAGAGGGAAGAGAAAATGACATTTAATCATTATGAATTTAAGCTGCTGTAATTTTTATTTGCACAAAGGCAAATGTGTGTTTAGATCTATAAAATTTATGAGATGGATATATTGAGAGGTACAAAGGGATAACAAGAGACCGAGAGAATCCTGCAAAGAGACTGATAAAGAATTATATAGATGGACACATAGGTAATAAAAGCCACAACAAATATGGTATCAATTAAAGCTATAGGTAAGAAGTACTTTATTGTGTGCATGTGTCCCTCTGGCTAGTACATCTAGTACAATATACATACACATTGGGTGCATCAGCTACAGGGGCAGCCCTTTGCATGGATTGTTTGAAAGGTTTGAGTGAGTAGAAAAATGTTTTAAAGCACATAACAGAAAAGTGTTACTTAAATATGCAAAGAAACAACTAAGTAGCTTTTTTATATTAAAAAACGGGAAAACCTCCATGTCCTTTTAATGACAATAGCAAAGATACAGTGGTCTTTCAGCAGCACATCAGCACAAACCAACTATGACATATGCTCTGCCCACTAACGTCCTGTTTCTATGTAACAGCAATGCAAACAGTTCACAGATGTGAAATAAACCAGTTGGTTGGCACCACTCATGAAAGGAAACAGGAAGTTAATGGGGGGAGCTGTAAGCAAATACGCCAGACTAATCGCTTCTCCAACAAATCATGAAATAGAAATATATATACATTTGCAGAGAAAAATACACACTACGAACACTCCCTTTAACATGACCACAGGGACGGATTAGCTTGATCATCCTTGTTCACCCAGGGGTCTCGGTCTTTTCAGTTTCACCAGGCAAGCAGTATAGCCAGACCCAGTGGGTCAGCAAAAGGTATCAGTCAGGTATCAATTCAATGTCCTTAACATTTAAATTGATAAAGTAATAGTTATTACCTATAGTTTTAAATGATATATGTATCCAACAAAACCCTTACAATGTATGTAGTCATTGCCATGGTCTCATTAGGACCTTAAATACAAATGTAACAATTCAGAAATGAAAAATGGAGAGACTTATTTTTAATTATGAGAAATGAAAAGCCTGCTAATAAATTATAGCCTATTTCCAGGCTTGTTCACCATGTCAGATCTCACAATAACTGGAAGGTCAAGTGCAGAAACCTTTAGCATTTCAGCTAGGAATTAACCCATTTTCATTTATTAGTACAGCACATATTTAATTATGCCCTCAGAGAACAGCCAACAATAAAAAAAAAAAAACGTAGATGAATATGCAAACTACTTGAATATTAAGTGTATTTTATACACACTGCTAATTCTACAGACACATAATGAAATATAAGGCAGACAAAGGGTATCAACAGAAAAACAAATTAATAGAAGAAAAATAATAATAATAAATATATAATTTATATTTTTTTTCCTGAATTTAACGGATTTATTTTTTACCCTGCTGCACTGTCACAGATTCACCCTATCTCAATTTGACTAACCATATACAACGCTTACCCCTAGACATGGGTCCATATGTGGTAATAGGCAACTGTGGTATAAAAATGAAAGGCTTAAACACCTCATACCAAAAAGTTATTTCATGGAAACCCAACACACCCCCCCCCCCCCCCCACCCCCCCCCCCCCCCGTGCCATGTTCCCTATCTTAAGAAGTGTGCTGGGCAAGAACTCTTCATGAACAATGTTATCTCTTTATATTATAAAATATTACCCTTTAGCATGTAAGTTTGCGAGTTTTCAATCTTGTTAGGTACTTTTGGGAAAGCACTATGTATGTTTGATTGAAAACTCAATAACAGTGTCTTCCATTATTTTGCATTGTGTTCAAATTGTCTTTGAATTGTACTTAACAGCTGCATAGCGCTACAGAATAAGTGGACGCATTACAAATAAAAGATAATAATAAAACAATCCCACTATTTCACATTATGTAATTAATTAATTTCAACAGTTTTTCTATTTCTATGTCCACTTATCATTCTCATCCTTGTCTGTGGAATCATTCAACATTTTGTGCATTATCAATAGGAGGCAGATGCCCCAAAATATTTTACATCAACAGCGAGCATTGCTACTGATCTAAGTGTTTTGAATCAGAATATAGCAGTGTGTTCAAATTTGTGTCATGTCACTTGTATGATATGTATATACATTTTGATATATGTCTGTAAGGCATGCTATTATACAACTTGTATGGATACCTTTTTAAAATAGTTAACACTACTTCTTCAGCATTTAGGTTTTCTGTTTTCCACTATGGGTGCAGCCATTTTGCTAATAACAGGTGCTCCTTAAATAGGACCTCAATCTTGCTAATGCTTCACATTTATCTGCAACACAAGCCCACGTAACACACTTTTGTGCGTTTTACTTTGTCGTGCAAGGTTACTAGTGACATCAGACAGACACGTAACATACATAAAGTGCATGTTAGCCTGTATTGCAGATATATCTTGCTAATGCGGTTGATGCAGATTTAAGTGTTTCTATCAATGGGGGACACAGCAAAATGGCTGCATCCATAATAGAAAATAAAAGGACTACACTTAGTGCTCTCTCTATTTTAAGGATGTATCTGTACAAGCAAATATGCTATGAAGTGACTTCAGTGGTCCTCTATTACAAAAGATTGTAGAAAGTTGATAAGCATGGAGTTGTATAATGTATAAAGCCTTAAATATCACTAGCACTGACAATTGTACATGGGAAGACAGAGAAAGTTTAACAGTACATAATTAAATAAAAAAGAGCATTTGCCTGTTTTTGTGAAAAAAAAAACCAACAACATTTTGAATTCAATTACTTATGATGATGTAAGGAAAAAATGCAATTACACTGGGTCTCTGGCTTAATAAATATGAGATGTATACAGCCAGTGTGAAGGGTGAACAGCTGTTCGACTGAATGTGACCCTCCATCGCCCCTACAAATGATTTAGTGGGAACAATCCTTGGTCATATTGAATGCACCATTACACCAAAAGCAATGCCCAATTATTGAAGGAACCATTAGCTGCACTTAAATGAGATCCACTGATTGGACTCATTAGTGCGTCTGAGGATGCCTTGCAGCATTGGGTGGTCTTTTGTGGGATCTTGCAGCTCTTTAATCAGTGGAAGAGTGTAATAGTGCTATAATCCTGCGCTTTCTTGGACTTGGGGCCTCTTCAGGATAGATGAAGCCTGAACCACTCAATTCAGCAAGACAAAGCACAGTCTCGCTGGTTAGCGGTAGGACGCTCTATAATTATAGTACGGACAATTAGCTCTCCAGTTACATCCGTGTGTAACACAAAGGAGGTGCAATACAACAGGACCCATCATTTACACATGGAATCATTTCCTTATACTTGACATGGTTTTGTAACCATTCTTTCTTTGTGCAGACACTGAAAGACGACAACATCTTTCTCAACACTATTTGGAGGTGACTGGATTTAAACTTTTAAGGGATAGAGGCTTTGATTTTTTAAACAAACAAGAATGTCTAACTTCCTTTTGACAATGATGCAGTTTTGGTAATCCCCTGTAGTCCACATTTTTTTTATCATACATTTCAAAAAGATGTTTAATATACTGTAAAATATGATATTAAGGAGCCACTGCAGTCACATTTTTAAAGTGTACTGCTCTGATGAGCTATACATGAAAATAGGAAAATGTCTTTAGAATGTAAAACAAAAAACAGCCTCTAATTTATTCCTGTTATAAGCAATCATGCTGCAGTGACGTCTATCATTTTTATTTCAGCCTATTTAATCCCTGAGGTGGGAGAAGAATGAATGCAGAGTAATGTAAGAATGAGACAGCTAACCCTGCCAGTGCCTTTAGCAGGACTGATGGAAATCTCATTAGTTTAAAAGGACACACTCTCATGGGAAAGTAGCAGGAATAATCTGCTCATAAAAATGAATAGAACCAAACTATTAAGAATTACTGAATTTGAAAGCTAAACAGGCTGTGTTTGTCAAGTTTACCTATTCGAAAGACCAAAAAAGTACAGATTTAAAGCAAAATTAAGTAGAATGTTAAAAATGAATTGGTTTTTGTCCTTTGCTCCTAACAGTATTAGAAACCTGTGAGGAATTGTTGATTCAGATCCAGTCTCTCTTCAGTTCCGTTGAAACACCACCACTGTAAAACGACCACTTAACAACAGAACTAAATAGAAGAGTAAGCCTCAGTAAAATAACCCTCTCCCTCAAGCTACAGGTGGACTTACAGCCTAATGACACCATCAGAGTCAGCTACATTTTTGTTAAAACTGAATTTATACCTATGGCTTACACTAGGTGTCATATGTATCTGAAATGTTGGAGTCATTCACATTAATTAGGAGCCAGATTATAGATTGTATATAGGAATATTTGCCAGCAGTAAAAACCTTAAGAGCCATTGCTCCCAGGATTTGTGAAGCTTCCAGAGCTGCTGATGTTGTTAGATTCCTCACAAACATGTGAATTTTTTCCTGCACTACATTGGTCATTTAAATTTGGCATCTATATGTATTCTATAAACAAATACCACAGGGCTTTAAATATAATCTGGTATTTTCTTACAGCCAAAGCATCAATCCTGGCAATTAGCACTTAAAGTGCAGGCTTGTTATGACTTTACTGAAGGGTGTTAATCTTTCTTTACATTGAGACTCATTGCTAAGCAACAATTGTGTACCAAGCGAGCGCAGAGCGTCCCAACGTATTCAGGTTACTAAATGAGGCAGCCGTCTGGAGTGTAAAAGCAAATAACTGTCCAAAGGGAACTGTGCACATTGTACTCTACTTCATGCAACAGGAGAGAGAGGAGTGACTCGCATGATGCAACGTGGTCCCACAGTATCCTCTGCTCTCCTGGGTCTACCACCACTATAGATCAGTCAAAGCACAAAGTAGCTTCTTTACCTACACATATTTTGAAAAGTAATGTGGACATCAAACAACATAATTTTAATTGTTATTTAGTAACTATCCAGCAATAAAATCTGCATCTGGAAAATATAATTCAGTGTAGCATTTAAAACTTTCATTTGAATTTCAGAGTGTTTCAGGAAATAGCAGAGCTGCGTTTCTCCACCCCCTGTTAGGAGTCCAGGAAGGTTTACATTTCTATGCAGATTTTACTACAAGGAAGGAAACGGATAAAGACTCCTATCAGGGCAGCCCCCTGATTCTTCCTCATCAGGGAGTGAGTATTGATCCAGGGAGAAATCCGATTGCCAGTACTTTTTTCCCTTTTGAAACAATTGGCAAGTTTCACTTATTTTATTAAGTTTCTCTTCCTCTAGATGAATTAACAATTAATGATTAATCTGAATACTGCAGATCAAAGGAGGAGATCTTAGAAGGTTGAACTTCATGGACTAAAAGTATTTTTTTCAACCTTAATTACTATGTAACTATCATATGAAGAGTCCAGAGAAAATACAAATCCGTGAAAAACCATATGGATATTTTTTTGCAGCTTTTCCCACTTTGTTCTGACTGCTCTACCTGATGGCGATCCAATGCCATCATTTTTAATATCTAAACTTGAATAGATTATGGACCAAACATTTTTAGAAAACAAAAAATACAACTTTCATTTTTTCTAATGTTTATGTGCAATTTTTCTTTGCTGCTAGATTAAAATTATCTTCTCACACTTGCTACATAGGAAGGTATGCAGATGTAATCTAATGAGTCTTGTTAAAAGCACTGACAGTATTAGATGCCACTTCTCCTTGTGCAGATATAACATTCATCTCTGCAGCCACTTCAGAAAGTAGAACAGAATCCACAATGGTAGATTTCAGTGCAGACCAAGTGCATATAAAAAATGTAATAAATGAATACACATAATAGGTTCGTCATATATTACTTTGACTGCTCCCCTTATATATTAGTCTAATATTTGAAGTTGGAACATGGAAAATGTATTTGCAATGGGACAAAATAGTTAGTGGGCTCAAGCACCTGAGACTTTAGGTAGACAGAACGGACATATTGTGTGGACTTTTTGGTTCTCAGGTGCCGTCAAATCTATGGTTCAATGTATTATATTTAAATTATTTAACTATAGTCAGCCTTTAAACCATTCTCAGTTTATGTGTGTATATATTACCTGGTTCCTGGAAACTTTCTTCATTGGATAAAGTGTTGGACAGTATAAGGATCAATGCTTCTTTAAATTGGTCAAAGTGCACCTATGGAATAAACACAAGACAGTCAGATATCTGTAAGGATTTAAAGTTTTGTAAATGCTATCAGCAAAGATGAAGTCTGTATCCCCAAATGGCACATGTAGAATAACGTCATTCTCCTCAACGTAGAACATCTCTGGAGACATCATATTTTTCATGCAAATTGGCCGTTAGGGACATCAGGCCAGTTACAAACGGTGAAAACACATGACATAATGTAATCATTTTTACACACACAACATTACAGTATTCCAAGTTGAAAGGGCCACATGTTTGTGAGGTATGTAGCAATTTAACATTAGCAGCTACGCAAGTCAATGGCATCAAAGTAAATCTTCAGTTTAGTATAACTTGCTATACAATGGAAGCTGCCATTAGTCATACTTCCTTTGCAAGGTTACCGAGCAGGGCAAGCAAAACTTGCAAGTATACTGCCTCAACTGAGCCTATGGGAGGGAGAAGGTATATGATCTGTCCTGAAATCCCATATTAATCCACAAAGGAATCAAAAAACCCTTCCTACTCTGAAAAGCTAATAAACAATAGTCTTGCCCCTACACAACAGTTCTAGACGCAAATCCTGACCTTTGTGTGGTACTCCAGGACGGATCTTGCTTACCCCGGATTTAGAACATTAAAAAGGACCACTGTATTATAAACAAATCATTTCTAGTTATTTTGCAGCTAACCTTGCAACTCCTGTCTTCTAAGCATGTGTAGAGGAAAGGAGTAGGTGTTAAACACCAAAACCTTCAATGACAACAAAAACCCTCTCCCTGATCTAATAAAATATATATGCCAACATTAACTTCAACAGTTAAAATGCACTTTAAAAATGATTTTTAAGTACACACACACACACACACTACAGTACTGTGTTCCCACAAGCCAATGCTGTGATGAAAAAATGGTCACCGCTGCCCTGAAACTACACAGCAGTTGAGAAATTGTAGCTTTCATTCTTATTCTAATTAATTAATTATAACAGGAATAAGAACCATGTTTTTACATCTACGCTTGAAGGAAGCAGACAGAGCTGGTTGTATCAGTCACTAGCAGGTAAAGGAATTTCACACTGTCTTTAATTACAAAATAAGCATAGGCTGAAATTAAAGTAATAGCAGTGATAAGTAACAGTCTCTGACTTGGCATTAAAGAATAATGTAATAAGGACAGACTTATATTAAGGTGCCACCACAGTTATTGCAACTGAAATCTTTTATGCGTCAATATTGTGTGAAAAATAAATGCTTTTCCTTTATTAAATACATTAATGTGGGCGAGTGCAGATAAAATCCAAATACATTTTAATAGATCTATTATCAGGGGCACACTATTACATATGTAAACAGCATATTAATACAGCAAATTTTATGAACGATACATTGAGTGTTTAAATTGCACTTCTAGCATGCATTTAACAGATAAGGTTTTAAACATTACAAAAATATTGTAAGAGAAATAACGGATCTATAGAGTAGAAAATTTGTGTGGAATTGTTTTCGCCTCCTCTATAAAATGTACCCCTGAAAAAGAGGGCAATGTATAAAACATTCTATTTTTAAAGCATCACTATCTGAATTTGTTTAAAGTCACATTGAATGCATAGGAAGAACGTCAGAGATGGAGAAATGATAATATTATTAAAAAACAACTCTGATGAGTATATGCGCAAATTATGAGGGTGTTTATTAGTGCACCATGTTTCTCCAGCAGATCTGTGCAAAGCCAGGCATACCCCCACCCATAATTTATATAGAATCCCCTAGGATGACTAAGCAACCAAAGAGGACATGTAGTGCTTGATCAGAGGGAGGGAAGGAAGAAAATGAAAGAAAGGAATGTAAACATTTATTTTCACATTTGAATGTTACATAGTTACTTGGGGCCTCATTCTATTATCGGCCGTAAATCGGCCGCAAAGCTGCGATTCCTTGCGGGGCTCCCGTTACCTGCAAGGCTATCCCCTTACGGCCGGCCGTATATCTTGCAACCGGCCGTAAGCTCAGAAATCTTTAAATGCAAAAATAAATTCAAGACGGCACTGTAAAGCTCTGTAAATGCTAGGGATCATAATGGGGGACATGAGGATTAATAGCAACCCCCTCTCAAGCTTGCACATCAGCCCAAATCCGAGATTACATTAACTGTTTATTTTCCGGCCGCAGCGTGGGCGGGTCTGAGGTGCTCCAAGCCCTCTGGACTTTTTACATGGATATGTGACATAAATTTTAAATTATTTACAAATTTGAGTGTAGGGGAATGTTGTGCTATGAATGCTAACACCTACAAACACTTTATAGTCTCCTCAGAGTGCAGGATGGCTTTATTATGGCTTTATAATGTGCTTAATTGTGTGCCTGCGGGACCTTTTTTCTGCAAGTAAGCTGCGGCTCGGTTTTAGCCTTGCAGACAGGGTTCCCGGAGCAATTGAATAGCAACCAGGATTTTCTTGCGGCCGAAACGCTTGCGGCCGTTTAAGATCAAAGGCTTTCCTCCGGCGCGTGCGGCCGCAAGGGATAGCAATGCGCCGGCCGCAAGCCTGCCGGAATCCCCGGCCGGAAGGGAATAGAATAGCAGAATAGCTTGCGGCCCGGTCCTTGCGGCCCCGCATCTCCTACGGCCGATAATAGAATGAGGCCCATAGTAATTAAGGTTGGAAAATGACTTTCAGTCCATCAAGTTCAACCTTTTAAGATCTCCTCTGCAATATGAGGATTAATCATCAATTCGTTTTTAATTATTAATCAACCATTTATTTATTTTTAATTAATCATAAGTTAAAATAATGTATTTCCTGCTCAGAGTTCATAGAAATAGAGTAATTGCACTGCTCTCTGGGAAACTGTGGAAGCAAATGAGTCCACAATGTATGTTCAACATGCTCCTTATAGCATTCGCCTGCTGTATAACAGAGCTTGACACCATAGCATAATATACTCCATTGCCTTTCTTTGGCATATTGTCCACACAGGCAACATATTTTTTTTAAAACAAACAACATGTTTTATAAAGTGGTCCTTTAAATGCACAATAAAATGTTTTGTTGTACAGCAAATAATGACAAGGATGTGCTGTATACACGTACACGGGGTGATGTTAGTGATCTGGTGGTTGCTCTCCTAATCTGGAATTTGACTGTAATTACAGAACTCTACAGTTCCTTGAAAATTATCGGATAACAATAATGACAAAAAACTACTTTGTTTGGTTGCACACAGAATACAGAGTTACTTGTAATCTTGTGATTATGTGTAATTAGTTCGTACTTAGTTGTGTGGTGAAGAGTAAATAACGGATTAGCTGAGTAGCTCCAGCAGAATACAAGTGGGTGACCGTTTTTTAACTTTATCAGTCTAAATTGACTTCTTAGCGAGTTCGAATCAGTAGCATTTCAACTCTTATTGTATTGCAAAAATCGACCACCTTCATATATTTGCTTTTTAATGAATATCTGCTTGCCAGCTAATAGCCCATATACTTGCCTATGTCACAGAGATTTAAATGATCACTGTATGAAAGTTTTTATTTTTACTGCACCTGTAATCAATATGCCAAATAATGCTGCTTGATCACTTAAGGAGGATCCTATGTAAATTATGGGGAGTGTGCATGGCTTTGCACAGAGCTGCTTCTGGGCTCCCAGAGCCTGGAGGAGCGGTGTGCACTAATACACACCCATACTTTACATACAGGCCTACTAGAGTGACACAACAGCAATGGAGGAAAGTACCGCTTAATCTGAGCTCCTATTGGAGTCACATAAAATAAAGATAAATATATATTTGTTAACAATATGCTCAATTTTCATCATTTGACGTACTGCCTACATGTGCAAAACACAGCTTTCATACAGGGGTCCTTTAAATGACTTCTGTAGATTACCAAGAATGTCACATTTGTGACAGATGCTACAAACATTTGCCGTTTTCAGATATGGATTGTAGAAGCAATTTTAGATTACATCTTTATTTTTTCAGAGTCTGGAAGCTGCCACAATAGTTATACTTCCTTGTCAATGCAAAAGTGGGTGGTGAAAGAGTGAGGCAAGCAAATCTCACAAGCGTACTTGCTTTCTGCCTCTACCGAGCCTATGAGAGGACAGGGGAAGGTGTCTTATCTAATCTTATCAGAAACCAACAATGAATCACACATCTATCTCCACTTCCGCACTTAAAATGCATAATAAAAAAGTAAGAGGATACACCCACTCAGCCTCCAAGCCAGGGGTGTGGCAGAGCATCCTTCAATAGGCCTATCGAACACCCATTGAAGGCTGTACCCTTATATTTGCAGTACACTATTTTGAGTTAAATATTTACAGAAACCCCCCAAAAAACAACCTTTCCCTTTATCTCCTGGTGTCATTACATGCATCATTCTGTTAATATTAAACACAGCAAGCACGATAGATTACGCCAAAAGTCAACTATTTACAGTTTTTTTTTTTTTTTAAAGCCATCTTTTTTAATGGCCAAAAAAAAAAAAGGATCTTGCGTTTTTCACCAGCACAAGGCTGGTCAGAGTTCCAGCCCTCCCAGTGCGCTGTCACGAGCTCTGTCCACTTAAGGTGGATTACAACAGCTACAACAATGATATACAGTGCCTTGCAAAAGTATTCACCCCCCTTGGCATTTTTATTATTGTGAAGCAAACAAATAGGACAAAATAACAGAAAAAAAGTCAATGTGCATAACTATTCACCCCCCTAAAGTCAATACTTTGTAGAGCCACCTTTTGCGGCAATCACAGCTCCAAGTCGCTTTGGATAAGTCTCTATGAGCTTGCTGCATCTTACCACTGGAATGTTTGCCCATACCTCCTTGCAGAACTGCTCCACAGCTCATTCAAGTTGGATGGTTTATCCTTGTGAACAGCAATCTTTAAGTCTGACCACAGATTTTCTATTGGATTGAGGTCTGGGCTTTGACTAGGCCATTCCAACACATTTACATGTTTCCCCTTAAACCACTCAAGTGTTGCTTTAGCAGTGTGTTTGGGGTCATTGTCCTGCTGGAAGGTGAACCTCCGTCCTAGCCTCAAATCACGCACAGTGGTACAGGTCTTGCGCAAGAATATCCCTGTATTTAGCACCATCCATTTTTC
The DNA here is from genome assembly GCA_027410445.1 of Discoglossus pictus. NCBI lineage: Eukaryota > Metazoa > Chordata > Amphibia > Anura > Alytidae > Discoglossus > Discoglossus pictus. The sequence goes on along the minus strand of CM050168.1, from coordinate 199,776,444 downwards.
CCTCATCTCTGACCAGTTTCCCAGTCCCGGCTGCTGAAAAACACCCCCACAGCATGATGCTGCCACCACCATGTTTCACTGTGGGGATGGTGTTCTTTGGGTGATGTGATGTGTTTGGTTGGGTTTGCGCCAGACATAGCGTTTTCTTTGATTGAGGAAAAGTTCAATTTTCCTCTATACATTTTGGGAGTCTCCCACATGCCTTTTTACAAATTCAAAACGTGGCATTTTGTTTTTTGCTGAAAGTAATGGCTTTCTTCTGGCCACTCTGCCATAAAGCCCAACTCTATGGAGCGTACGGCTTATTGTCGTCCTATGTAGAGATACTCCAGTCTCTGCTGTGGAACTCTGCAGCTCCTCCAGGGTTACCTTAGGTCCCAGTGCTGCCTCTCTGATAAATGCCCGGTCTTTGTGTCTTGGTGGGCGGCCGTCTCTTGGCAGATTTGCGGTTGTGCCATGTTCTTTCCATTTGGTTATGATAGATTTGATGGTGCTCCTGGGGATCATCAAAGATTTGGATATTTTTTTTTTATATAACCTAACCCAGACATTGTACTTTTCAACAACATTGTCCCTTACTTGTTTGGAGAGTTCCTTGGTCTTCATGACCGTGTTTGGTTAGTAATGCCTCTTGCTTAGGTGTTGCAGCCTCTGGGGCCTTTCAAAAAAGGTGTGTATATGTAATGACAGATCATGTGACACTTAGATTGCACACAGGTGGACATCATTTCACTAATTATGTGACTTCTGAAGGTAATTGGTTGCACCAGAGCTTTTTATGGGCTTCATAGCAAAGGGGGTGAATACATACGCACATGACAATTTTCTGTTTTCTATTTCTACAAAATAGTTTTATGTATATATTATTCTCATTTCACTTCACCAACTTAGACTACTGTGTTCGGATCCATCACATAATAATTCAGATTAACAAAACATTGAACAAAAGGCAGTAATGAAACGAAATAGGTAAAAAGTCAAGGGGGGTGAATACTTTTGCAAGGCACTGTACAAGCAGAAAGTGTTATAGGGGATCAGAATGGAGGACCTGGGGGGGGGGGGGGCAGTAGGTAGGATATCAGAATGATCTCCTATAATACTCTTTCTTTTTACATCATTGTTGTAACTGTAGTAATCCACCTGGACAGAGCACTGGGAGCCTTGCACTGGTGAAACATGCAAGATCCCAAAAACATAAGTGTTAAAGAGGCTCTGGAACTTCATTGTTATGTGCCTGCCACTAGTTATTTGCTGGGTTTTGATTGGTATATATTGACACTAGCAAATACCTCCCTCACCCTACCCTCAAAGTGGTGGGCAGATAAAAGGAAATGCATGGGACGTCTTCACCCTAACAGATTATTGAAAACTGGCTTTAGATTTTATTCAGCATGGTTTGTTTAGTTCCCTTATGGTGCCGTCTGGCTCCATGTGCTATCTTGTAGTTTAAAGTTCTTGAAAACATGTGGCTCTAACTCCATGATAACATTGGAGGCCATAGCACACCAAAGTAGCATTCAGTTCCCACTAATTTGCATAATAACACAGCACAAACAATACTGAATGTCTCATCAATATTTACTTTACAAAAAAGGTTAATGCAATGTATATATGAACAATGAGTAGTGGTTCCCATTGACAATCTCTTTGACATCACAGTGGGATACAAAGCCCTCCACCAGCACACACTTCTTAAGTGTGCATCACTGAGGAAACCCCAGATTACAGCGGAGAAACGCGTTCGGTATAGAATATATTAAAATGCTATGTTTTTCCCCAATTGGGTTTTGACAATAAAGACTTTCTGTGGATCAACATTACCTATTTATGTCAAAGACACTCATGTCCTCCAGGAATAAAATTAAGTCCTATGGTACTATACTGACTAGGGCAATCAGCAAATAATCACACAAATATCAAAATATACCAGACGAGAAAACGCTAATATTACCCCAGATATTTGAGGTACACACAAAGATGTGCGCTCTTTGTTCTCTCCCCTCCATCCGTGTTAATGCAATGTAAAGTTAGCTTTTAAATGCTTTAGAATAACTTGTAAAAAGCAACTTAATTTCAGGGTGACACAGAGAGTCTCTAACTTTTTAAAATAAATCGGTTGCTAACTGACATAATTTAAATTTCCAAGGCTCCAAGACATAAAAGATTGTCGGACATTGTAATAGAGCCGTATATAATCAGATAATAAATAAAATGTTGTTTAGCATTTTTAACTTGCTAAAAACATTGTGCTCATTATGCATTCTAGTTCTTCCAATCAGCATACTGTAAAAATGGGATAAAGAGTTTGGCAAACTGAAGACAAAGGCTGGTACAATGCTGGAATGTCACCTCATTATTCTCTCCTAATCTTTGTTCCTTGGCTGTGCCAAACAGCTGCATGTAAGACAGATGGCCCCAGCTCCTGAATCATGAAGCAATTTCACCATGACCGTTTCAGACACAACCCAGAGGGATTAAACTGCACGGCAATCGCTTGATAACGGCAGAGCAGCCATAAATTAGCCCGGCAATCTCATTTGGTTAATACAAGATGTAATCGTGCAGAGAGCAATAGAATTTTAGCTGGAAATTAAGCAGCATTAAAACACACCGGTGATGTGTGTATTCAATTCGTTTTATGCCGGCTGAGATTGAGAAGACCTCACACAAGCAGATGTAGCTAAAATCATTGAGGTGCTCAGGGAAATGGAGATAAGTGTTAATCTAATATCAGGTGTAAAATCTTGGGTCGGGAAACGGAGCCTGTTGTGTTATAAGAGAATAGATACCGGGAAGATTTTCACTTTGCAATTCATTTCAAATGACGCATTTGTTTATAAAATTATTTCAAAAAAAGGGGCCGTAACCAGAAGCTGGTTAGTAGATATTTGCTGTTGCACATGTCACTTGAAACAATATACAAAGCGACATATGGAAACACTTAAAGCAGTGTCTCAACAGCTAGTCCTGGGACCTGTGTAAGACTCCAATACCTAAATCGGAAAAGAGAAGAGAAGAGAAGAGAGGAGGGGGGGGGAAGAGAAGAGAGGAGGGGGGGGGAAGAGAAGAGAGGAGGGGGGGGAAGAGAAGAGAGGAGTGGGGGGAAGAGAAGAGAGGAGGGGGGGAAGAGAAGAGAGGAGGGGGGGGGAAGAGAAGAGAGGAGGGGGGGGGAAGAGAAGAGAGGAGGGGGGGGAAGAGAAGAGAGGAGGGGGGGAAGAAGAGAGGAGGGGGGGGGAAGAGAAGAGAGGAGGGGGGGGGAGAGAAGAGAGGAGGGGGGAAGAAAAGAGAGGAGGGGGGGGGGAGAGAAGAGAGGAGGGGGGGGGAAGAGAAGAGAGGAGGGGGGGGGGAAGAGAAGAGAGGAGGGGGGGGAAAGAGAAGAGAGGAGGGGGGGGAAGAGAAGAGAGGAGGGGGGGGGAAGAGAAGAGAGGAGGGGGGGGGAAGAGAAGAGAGGAGGGGGGGAAGAGAAGAGAGGAGGGGGGGGAAGAGAAGAGAGGAGGGGGGGAAGAGAAGAGAGGAGGGGGGGAAGAGAAGAGAGGAGGGGGGGAAGAGAAGAGAGGAGGGGGGGAAGAGAAGAGAGGAGGGGGGGAAGAGAAGAGAGGAGGGGGGGAAGAGAAGAGAGGAGGGGGGGAAGAGAAGAGAGGAGGGGGGGAGAGAAGAGAAGAGGGGGGGAGAGAAGAGAAGAGAGGGGGAGAGAAGAGAAGAGAGGAGGGGGGAGAGAAGAGAAGAGAGGAGAGGAGGGGGGGGAGAGAAGAGAAGAGAGGAGAGGAGGGGGGGAGAGAAGAGAAGAGAGGAGGGGGGGGGAAGAGAAGAGAGGAGGGGGGGGAAGAGAAGAGAGGAGGGGGGGGAAGAGAAGAGAGGAGGGGGGGAAGAGAAGAGAGGAGGGGGGGGAAGAGAAGAGAGGAGGGGGGGGAAGAGAAGAGAGGAGGGGGGGGGAAGAGAAGAGAGGAGGGGGGGGAAGAGAAGAGAGGAGGGGGGGGAAGAGAAGAGAGGAGGGGGGGGGAAGAGAAGAGAGGAGGGGGGGAAGAGAAGAGAGGAGGGGGGGAGAGAAGAGAGGAGGGGGGGAGAGAAGAGAGGAGGGGGGGAGAGAAGAGAAGAGGGGGGGAGAGAAGAGAAGAGAGGGGGAGAGAAGAGAAGAGAGGAGGGGGGAGAGAAGAGAAGAGAGGAGGGGGGGGAGAGAAGAGAAGAGAGGAGAGGAGGGGAGAGAAGAGAAGAGAGGAGAGGAGGGGAGAGAAGAGAAGAGAGGATAGGAGGGGGGGAGAGAAGAGAAGAGAGGAGAGGAGGGGGGGAGAGAAGAGAAGAGAGGAGGGGGGGGAGAGAAGAGAAGAGAGGAGGGGGGGAGAGAAGAGAAGAGAGGAGGGGGGGAGAGAAGAGAAGAGAGGAGAGGAGGGGGGGAGAGAAGAGAAGAGAGGAGGGGGGGAGAAGAGAAGAGAGGAGGGGGGGAGAAGAGAAGAGAGGAGGGGGGGAGAAGAGAAGAGAGGAGGGAGGAAGGGGGGAGAAGAGAAGAGAGGAGAGGAGGGAGGAAGGGGGGAGAAGAGAAGAGAGGAGAGGAGGGAGGAAGGGGGGGGAGAAGAGCAGAGAAGAGGGAGGAAGGGGGGAGAAGAGCAGAGAAGAGGGAGGAAGGGGGGAGAAGAGAAGAGAAGAGGGAGGAAGGGGGGAGAAGAGAAGAGAAGAGGGAGGGGGGAGAAGAGAAGTTACATGTTCATGGCTTACACAGCTGCTAATTGTTGTTGAAATGGAAATTAGTGTCCCAGGCTCAGGAAGTATCAAAAAATTCTAATTTAATTACAGGTATTTATTTTTCTCTTTCTGTGACACATTGCAAGTCTATGCTGACTTTCCAGGTCTAGGGATATTATCCAGGACAGAAATCCACAAGAGTTGGCCGTGTCCGTTAGCATTGTCAGGGCAACCTCCAGAAATACACTTTGGATGCTTTTGTTTGCCATTTTCCATCACTGATTAATGAGAGTGTAAGTTATCCGATAACCCAGCAAGCAGAGCATGTAACCATTACTTATTTCTACAGAATATAGCAACGCATAAGAACAGCTGAAAGCAAATATATGCTTAAAGGGCCACCATAGTTCAAACATTTCTAGTATGCGCTAAGAAGAACATTACATAACGGAAAAAAAAGTGTTTTTTTTTATGTGAAATTGATTTATAGTGCAGAAAACTTTAAATATAGGCAATATTGAATTGTGAATAGTCTTTGACTATAGTGGTCTTTATAAAAAAAAGTAATAAATGAAAGTAACAAAACCTAGCATTTAAGGATTAATGCACAATGAAAAATAAAATGTTTTAAAAAGTGGAGGCTAAGAACATAATTAACCTGTAGATTATGTTAAGATAAGAAAACATAATAGCAGAACCAATTTAAGGCCATACATTTCCCCACGACTGAGTGTTGGAAAATCACCATTGGCTCTGCTATTTTCTTATCTTAACCTGATCAACAGACTCGCATGACCTTATTTATTGTGCTGGTCTGTTGATCTGTTAACCTATATTAGTACATCACATTACTATAGATTCAGACATATAAATAGTACATTTCAATGTCTAAAACAAATTAAAAAACTTGTTTCATGGCCAGAATTCCGAGAAATACAATTATTACACTGCATTCTGGGAGCCTGGGCAGGGACAGGCAAATGTGCCCACAAAGATTTTGCTCTTGCAATGCATATCCATATTTAACATGGTTCCCCTTAAGTATATGCCCGCTGCATAAAAAAGCTTTGAGCAAAGCTAGGGTTGGATTATACACAAGCTAGGAATTCCACCCACATACAGACGTTTCAAGGTTAGTGTGTGTGTGTGTAGGTGTGTCGACTTGCCCAGCAAAGCGAGGCGAGCAGTAAAGGCGTTGAAACACATGGGACTTAGCGAGGCGAGCCTTTGAGGCAATGAAACACGTGGGACTTAGCCTCCAAACACTTAGGAAACGCGGGAACACCTTAGGCTGCAAGAAGTTGACAAATGCGGGACTTGAGAAAAAAAAAAAATAATTACGAGACGTGGGACTTACAAAAAAAAAAAAAAAATAGGAGGTCTGAAAAATACGAAGTTAACGGCCGAACCGCGCAAATAGAAAAACACAAATAAAATAAAATTATATAAAAAAATAAATAAATCACACACAGCACAGAGGAACAGCCAGGATGTCTGGGAGTGAGGTTGCACGCAAACTTAAGCCAAATTTGCAGAGTTTTGGCACTTGGAAATCGGCTAAGCAAGGAAAAAAAATTAACGAGGCAAGGTTCAAAATACACTGTTAGAAAGGGTGGAACATGCCCGCGAACCGCGTAACACCTACACATTTACGCCATTTTACAACACTAACTTGCAACTAATAACATTACGAATCTAAAAGGGCGCTTTACACAACTAAACCAGCGGTTTGCCCTCACGCACGCAGCCTATTTCGAATGCACAGTTGGGACATTGCTGACACTTTCTCCTCAGGACAGCAACAGTCCAACTGCACATTATATGCTACAGGAAAATAAAAAAAAGAGATGGTTAGCTCTTCAGGCTATTGATTGCTGGATATATTAATTAGAAATAGGTAAAGTATATTATTTTTTTAAGTAACTAACTAAATGAGGATTATTTAAAAAAATATATTTTATTCCATGGTTAATATTGGTACAAAGCAAAGCCAAGAAAACCCCAGTGAAATGTTTTCCAGTTTTATTGTTTCAACCCAGCTCTGATGCGAAATCCTAATCAGTTAATGGAACGCTTCATGCTTAATGACATCGTACAGCAGAGTGGGTTTAATGTTCTAACCAAAATAAAACATGAAATTATCTGAGCACAACAGAGCTGCTGAAACCTTCACCCTCTTGAGCAATTAGGTTATTATTCCATCTAATTCCAGTCTGACATGACTGCCTTCAGGAACACCAGTATGGCACCACAGCCATGATCCGCCATGACACTGCTCATAAATATACAATCTTATTGAACCAGACACAATAGGGTTGCGATAAATAATGAAACGGCAAACATCCCGCCACTATAAAACAATACAGACCATCCATTCATCTCTGCCTTGTTCCATATCCATTTATCTAATGACATGAACAAAGTCACGTGTGTCTTCTTTTTGGTACATTACTATAACTCAATTTCTAGGACTATATTAATTCAAGCAAAACAGCCCGGGTTTGTGATAAACTAACAAACAATATTAGTGGCTGTGTAAGTCATGCACCTAAAAACAAAAAGGAGGATACAGGGAAAAGTCACAGGGGTATTTTGTTAGATAAATGGATCTGACTAAGACTGAAACCATACTACTCCTCCCTACTGGTCCAGGTGTAGGCAGCTTGCATAAATGAATGCAAGCAGTGCTCTTGTAAACAACCGTTTAACACATGTACAACTTCCAAATTGTTGTGAATGTCTCCAAAGTCCAGCAGAAGTATCCTACTTATTTTGTTTAATTAAACATTACCCTTATGACTTTTTCCTACTTTAATTATGAGATTTAAAAGATTTAAAGTTTCCAGTATGGATTTTAAGTGGACTAAAAAAAAAAAAAACACATGTTAAAAAGGTGAAACAGCAGAGGTTACAGATATGGTTTAATATAACTTAATAGAACTTAGGAATTTAATTTTCCTACAATAAAATAAGATTGAATCCATTTTTAGTCAGTCAGTCTGTCTTTCTAATCCACTGAGAAAAAAAAAAGGTTGAAAAGTTATGATAACTGCATTTAATTACTGATAAGCACCTGAAGAGCTGTTTTGGTGCAGTCAGTTGCACATAATCCGGGACTATGCCTGCACAGACCAGCATCTGTACAGAAAACATTGGGTGGACTTAACAGACAGTCAATGAAAAAGGCTTTATTTATTTATTATTTTTAAACATATAAAATGCATTAACTTAATTTTCAAAAGGTTTTAAAAAACACTTTAATTTGTATTTTTCAAACATCTAAAATACTGATTTTCTTTCAAACAAAGTCTAATAATTCTAAGAATGAAATTTGCAAGAAAAATGGTGGCACTTTTTCTAGTCCCATTTTAAAGGGACATGGAAGGTTGATGCATATATTGTATCTACAGTGCTAGATGTATTAGTCAATGAACCTCAGCAGCCTTTTAGTAACATGATGCGGAGACAAAGCCTGTCATTGGCTAGCACATCTAGTCCTTTAGAAACATTTTATACATTGGCTGCTGGGGACTGTTTGGAAGGTTTCAATGTGCAACAAGAAAGCTTTCAAGCACTTGTTATAAATGAATGTTTACATTTACAAATAAACAAACACTTAGCAGGTTTATTTTAATATTTCAAACAGGAACCCAGGTTACAGCATGAACGCTCTCTGCATTACAAATCCGCATCCAGACTCTAATGTATTCCTTGAAGGAATCTCTGTGCCAGACGGCCCTCCCCCCTTGTGTCAGGACACATTAGGATCATGTGGTCTCATTACTTACTCGGCCATGAGGATTGTCTTGAAGGAGTGCTTGCTGCAGAGAGGGGGCTACTTCCTCCAGCTGGAGCATGTGACAGAGGTCAGTCAGCTCCTCCTGTCCCAGCGACCCAGTGCCGGTGGTATCAAAGCTATCAAAGAGTTCTTTAAGTCGAGCTTCATGCTGGTCCTGCTCAGCTTCATCCATCCCATAGCCAAACTCTATTGGATGAAAGAGACAATCTGATCAGAATGCTGTGCACACTTTCAATTGTAATTAAAGAAAAAATGTACTTGTCTGTGAAGTATGTAACAAAATAACACTAGCACCATGGACATAACGTTCTGTACATAAATACAATATTTGAAGACACTCTATACATGGAAGAATCAATATCAATCTTGTCTTAGTTATATCGTTTCCTAAAGCTGGGAATAAGGGGTGTGTTTTCTTTATCAGTGAAGCGGTGGATAAGGGGAAAAAAAAACAAAAAAAGGGAAAAATGAGAAGTTTTTTAGATTCTTGTATATTATCCCTTTAGGATGCTTCCAGCAGAAAATATATTTTCTAATTAAAAACTGAATGAGCCATAATGGTCAGCCAATGAGGTCTACATAACATAACATATGCTCTGCCTTTCTGGTAAGTTTCAATGAAGGTTTTACTTAACATGTTTCATGCAAAACACAACTTTGATAATGTTTACAGCATGCTCTTTTAAATGCATTACACAATCTTAAATTAAAACAAATTAAGATGTAAATTAACCCAAAAGCTCCATCTCCAAATTCACCTTTTTGGCCAAGAGACAGGGAGCAAAAGCTCATAACATTTTACTGCTAGTGCGTAACTTTGTAGTTATTATGCATATATTTCTATTTAATCTATAACCTGGTTCCTAAAAAACATTTAACTGGCTGGCTCCTCATATTCAGATACATTTGTCAACCACTGCCATAAAAGCTTCACTACCTGCCGATCCAAATAACATGCAAGAAAACTAAATACAACACCCTGTCCAGATAGATATTTTTCCAGTCCTATTTATTTTATGCATACAGCATTAGAAGTATACAACTACACAGAGTATTCCTATATTAATACACAAAATGCTACAGTAAGATTTCATTTTGCAGAAGAATTTGAATTTAGAGCTTTCATATAAACAGCTGCAGTCAGGTGATGTCTTGTAAGGGTTTATACTTCACAAAAGATAAACATGTAATCAGCAGAGGATTGGGAAAGAAATACACTGTAACTATGAGACAAATTGCTGTGTAGAGATGAAGCCAGGGACCTTAAGAACCTGTGCGACTGCCATTTATACAAGCCTGAGAAAGAAAAGAAAGAAACTAATCCAAATGATTAGTCATGAGTATCGCAGTATATAGCGATACCTTTTTTACTTATTGGACACACTTTCATTTAGAGCGAAGCACTTGCAAGACGGTTGACCTCACTTCATCAAGGGTGAAGCAAAATCCAAAAGGGAGACCAAACCTCTCCTCAAAAGCTTGGCGTAAATAAAACGTTTGTCCAATAAAAAAAATATATATATCACTATACTTTGTGACTGGTTGAGGATAATACAATTTCATTATTAAAATTTTTCATGGATTTGCATACATCTACATATTTATTCAGAATTTACATATAAGGTAATAAGGTGTATGCTTGCTAATGCCAGAAGCTTGCCAGGAAAAATGGGAGAGTTAGAATTATTAGCAATTAATGAAAAATGGGATTTAATAGGCATTACCAAAATGTGGTTGGGATGGATCTCATGACTGGACTGTTAATCTGGATGGTTATAACCTATTTAGGAAAGATAGAGGCAATGATAAACGAGGAGGAGGGATTTGTCTGTATGTTAAGCCTGAATTTAAGGCTATAGTCAGAGAAGATATTTATGGTGGACCTAGTGATAAAGTTGAATGTTTGTGGGTAGAGTTAAATAGCGGAGCAGCAAATTCTAAAAGAATATTAGTAGGAGTATGCTATAAACCCCCAAATATAGCTGAAAGTGAGGAAATACAATTATTGTTACAGATTAGAAATGCAGCTAAGCACGGGCAAGTTCTAATAATGGGAGATTTTAATTACCCTGAAATAAACTGGATAAATGAGACCAGCAGTTCAGCTAAGGGGAGTAGGTTATTGAGTACACTCAGGGATCATTATCTGGCCCAGGTTATACAGGAGCCTACTAGAAATGAAGCTATCTTAGATTTACTCATCACAAATAATATTGATATTGTATCAAATGTTGAAATAGGGCAACCTTTGGGAAACAGTGATCACAACACAGTCTCATTTGAGATTTTATTAAAAAAACAACATTTTAAGGGGCCAACAAAAACTCTTAATTTTAAAAGGGCAGATTTTAACGGTCTAAGGGCAGCAATACAAAGTATAGACTGGGACAGAGAACTGATAGGTAAAAACACTGAACATAAATGGACAACATTTAAATCCTTACTAAATATACATACACATCGGCATATACCGTGTGGGAATAAAAGTAAAAGGAGTAAATCACAACCCATGTGGCTTAACATTGATTTAAAGATCAAGATACGGAGTAAAAAACAGGCATTTAAATTATACAAACAAGAGGGGACAGAGACTGCTTTACGGGAATACAAGGAAATCAACAAGGCTTGCAAAAGTGCGATTAGACTGGCTAAAATAGAAAATGAAAAATTAATTGCAAAAGAGAGTAAGACTACCTAAAATATTTTTTAAGTATATTAATGGCAAGAAGGCGAGGAAGGAAGCTGTAGGAACATTAGAATGTGACACAGGGCGTCTGATAATTAGTGACCAAGAAAAGGCAGATGAGCTAAATATGTTCTCTTCTTCGGTATAGACAAGGGAGGTACCAGTGGTTGGGACATGGCAACATAATGGGGCTGCACTACCTTTGCCAAATAATTGGTTAACACAGGAAGTAATCCAAAAGAGGTTGGAAAAAATAAATGTTAATAAAGCCCCAGGTCCTGATGGAATACATCCAAGGGTACTGGGTTCTGTAATAGCCAAACCATTATATTTAATTTTTCAAGATTCACTCAACACAGGGTCTCTACCAGATGACTGGAGAAAAGCTGATGTGATACCTATATTTAAAAAGGGAGCAAGAGCAAATCCAGGGAATTATAGACCACTGAGCCTCACTTCTGTAGTGGGGAAGCTTTTAGAAGGGTTAATAAGGGATAATATACAAGAATATGTCTATTTGAACAGGATTATAAGTAGGAGTCAACATGGGTTTATGAGGGATAGGTCATGTCAAACAAATTTAATTAGTTTCTATGAGGAGGTTAGTAGGAACCCGGATCAAGGCAACTCAGTGGATGTAGTCTTTTTGGATTATGCAAAGGCTTTTGATACAGTGCCACATGGGAGACTATTGGGCAAACTAAGGAATACAGGAATTGCAGTAAATATCTGCTCATGGATTGAGAGCTGGCTAAAAGACAGGAAGCAAAGGGTTGTTGTAAATGGAACATACTCCGATTGGACTAATGTGGTAAGTGGGGTTCCTTAGGGTTCAGTATTAGGTCCTCTCCTTTTTAACATATTTATTAATGATTTAGAGGTAGGATTGGAGTGTGGGGTCTCCATTTTCGCTGATGACACAAAGTTGTGCAAGGTAATAAAATCAGAAAATGATGTGCTTTCCCTCCAAGGGGATTTACATAAAATTGAGGAATGGGCATCTAAATGGCAGATGAGATTTAATACGAATAAATGTAAGGTTATGTATCTGGGAAGGAAAAATAGCCATGCAATTTATAATCTTAATGGAGCAAATCTAGGTGTATCAGATATTGAAAGGGATTTGGGAGTGCTTGTGAACAACCACCTAGGTAACAGTGCTCAAAGCCAAGCAGCAGCTGCAAAGGCAAGTAAAATATTAGCATGTATTAAGAAGGGTATAGAAGCCAGGGAAGCAAATATAATTCTGCCACTATAGAACTCTAGTACGCCCTCATTTGGAATATGGAGTACAATTTTGGGCACCACTTCATAAAAAGGACATTTTAGAGCTGGAAAAGGTACAGAGAAGGGCAACAAAACTAATAAGGGGAATGGAGGGGCTAAGTTATGAAGAAAGACTAACCAAATTAAACTTATTTTCTCTAGAAAAAAGGCGTCTAAGAGGAGATATGATTACCTTATATAAATACATCCAGGGTCAGTATAAAGATTTGTCGGGGGAGCTTTTTGTGCCAAGAGGTTTTCAACTGACAAGAGGACATCCCTTGAGGTTAGAAGTAAAAAGTTTCCACCTTAAAGAAAGAAAAGGGTTCTTCACAGTAAGGGTGGTTAATCTGTGGAGTTTTCTACCAGAGGAGGTGGTGACAGCGGATTCGATAGATAACTTTAAAAGGGGACTAGATTTATTTCTAATTAAAAAGGGTATTCAGGGTTATCATGGATAATTAGAGAGACAGTAATGATCCAAATTTTTTACATTTCCCCTTGAGACAATTGGCTAAGTCTCGCTTGTTTTTTTTAAAAATGTTTTTATTTGCCTTCCTCTGGACTAATTAATAATAATAATAAAAAAAAAAAAACATTAAATAATTAACAATTAATTAACAACTAATGAATTAATAGTTAATCCGCATATTGCAGATCAGAGGAGACCTTAAAAGGTTGAACTTGATGGACTGAAAGTCTTTTTTCAACCTTAAATACTATGTAAGTATGTAACTATATGGATATTAGTACCGTATTAGCGGTTTGTTTGTTTGTGTATACATCTCTTTACATATTTTGGGTATATCTAGCCCTGGTATGATTATTTGTTATTTACACATAAGGAACACTATTTGTAATGGTCCTCATATAGAGTCGTCGCCCATTCCCCATGTGAGTAACAAACAATTTGATTTTTTGATATTCTATTAATTATAGGTGTATAAGCACCAAGGAAAACTAGGAGCGAGAAAGAGTGAAAGAAAGAAATCAAGAAATTGTTCAAAAATAAGTCAGAGAGGCCAGCATACAGTTATAAGGGAATGTTAAACATTACAAATGAATAAGATCAAAATACATAAACATAAGCAATGAATTGGTAAATAAAATTCATTTTTAATCTATCCACAAACTGCAACAACTCCAAGCAGAGGATTTCAGGGCACCGCACCAATGGAGTTACGGAGCTCTATAGAGAAATAATCCCCCCGCCCCTCGACTGAACAGTTTGTGACAGTGCTGCAAAGCCTCTATCCACTACATTGCAAGCATTTTTAAAGTTTGTAGTACTTTTTTTTTTTTTTATGACAACAAACCTTGTTGTTTGAAACATGCTTTATCACATATATAGTTGTGAGCGTATGAGTTGTTGCTAACGCTGCGGGCTCGCGTAGCAAGCCCGCGGCCCTCGCAAAGCGAGGGCACTGCCCGAGGGTCTCAGTTGCTGCAAGGAGCGCCAAAGGCGCTCCTTGCCAGCACATGAGGACCTCGCAAAGCGAGGGCCGCAGTTGCTGGCATGGAGCGCCGAAGGCGCTCCATGCCAGCAACTGCGACCCTCGCAAACTTCACGTCGCAACCCAAACAGTACGACACACACATTACGACACTCGCAAACAACATACGACACACGTTCACACACATTACAGCCTCGCAACACTCGGACGCAACTCGCGAACATTACAAAATGTAAAACACAATACATGCACACAGCACATACATAAAAACATTACCTACACCAAGAGGGAGCACCCAGAACCTCAAAAATGCAACTTAGACCTCGATTTTACTCCAAATAAAAGAGTTTAGAGACTAAAAAAAAATCTAAGCGAGAGAAAAAATGGCCGCCGAACAAAACGAAAACGAGGCTACAGCACTCTAAACTCGCAAAACACCACAAGAAACTCGCAAAACACCACAAGAAACTCGCAAAACGCCACAAACGACATACGGATATTCATACCACACAGTGCACACATTCAGCACGCTTACACAGCAGCTCCACACCACTAATGCTGCAGCAACATCAACACAGATTGCCAGCTCTTCATCACAATGCTTCAAAATAGGTACAGTATATTCATTTAGTAATGTATTACATATTTATTATACACCAAACAGCATTAGCTACCTTACAATTTCATTGCCGTCATTTTTTGACGGGCAATTCGCTAGTTTATACATATTACACATCCCTTAAATGTCCTACATGATCTTTAACCTCTTGTTTGTGCCATGGAAAATCCACCCCTTATTTCAGATGCTTATCTGCACCTAATTCCTCTTAGCAACACAGATTGGTTTTGAAACAGAGCACTCGGACATCTTGTCTGGTTCAAGAAAGACACTTACGTGTCAAGTGTGCACCAAACTAAAACTATTAGCAGCTGTGTAAGCCATGTGCATATTTTTTTGGGGGGGGAAACCATAATTGATTAAGTCTGTTTAGGAGAACAGTAATCCATTTTGTGTTTGTTACATCACATCCTGATAGCCGGAAGATGGAGGTACACGTTTGTAGTTATCAGTGGAGCGAGGAGTGGGGAGGAGGGGACTGGGAGAAGTTCAGAGTATTTGTCTCACAACTGGATAATATTACAACGGACACCACACCCCTTCCCAATCACTGGTGTAAAAGCAGAGTCCTTGTATCAATCAATGTAATTATAGCTTTCTAGAAATGTAAACAACCCTTCCACAGACACAACTTCTGCCAATGTATTATGGATGACTTCAAGGTCCAGCAGAGGCATCAAAATGTACTTTTTCTAATAAAAAAACTAGTTGTATGACTTTTTCCTACAGTGGTCTTTTAATGTCTTTGGGAAAACGCATGCAATAACTTGACACACTCAATTCATGTAGGACCTAAGGACCACTGTACAAACATGTTTATACACACAGCAGGAAGCCTGCTACTGCTCTCCAGCCACTAAATATGCAAAATGGGTGGAGCTAAGCAGCACAGAGCAACAGACAGAAACCTATAAAGAGCTTTAACTTATAACTACTAGCATTATAAATCAAGTATACTTATGCATGTACTTTCATTTTAATAGCAAAAAGAGTACAGTGGTCATTTAAATGGACAAAGGCTTTATAAATACTGCTCATCATGACAGCACTGACATTACATTTACAAAATGGCTGATGTGGAACACCAGAATCACTGCTCTATACCCTACAATGGCTTTCTGTGGCACAAACCACTTTTTATGGAGACTAAAAAAGAAAAACAAAGCCTTATATATTTACTTAGGGACAATTTAAAAAAAAATACCACATTAACTGAGGGAAACGGATTGCAAATTGATAAAATAAAGATCAGAAAGATGTGCCGTTTCCTAAACGGTTGGAATTCCAGATAGGGTACCATTGCACAAAACGTATCCCCAGAAATCCAAAATAGCTCTAGTAGAAGTCCCTGCCTATACCCTAAAAAGGCCTAAAAAATCTGAAATTCCTAATCAGAATCTCATAACCTAATTTCAGGATGTTTCATTGTTACTACAAAGCTTTCCAAAATTGAACCCTCTATGTTTATGGAATAAAAACAAATTATAAAGCTTTTGTTCTTTTAAAGTAAAAACCTGATACCCCAGTTTCTCTACAGTTTATAGGGTTAAGAAGATATGGCATATTAGAAACAATCAAAAATAACCCTCCCTTCGCAGTGAACGCTGCTGATTACATTACGCTTGCATATACACGCTCTCTGCCAGGAAGATCTGAGCCGCTGCAAAGAGCTGCTTCGCAATTAGCATTCATGATTAAGTCATTTCACTGAAATAGCTTGCCTTTCATTGTTTTATGCTCCTCTGAAAAAGTGTTACTCTGTATAAGGCTTTATTTTTTATCTTTTGGAAATAATGTAATAATGATTCATTTATATTCCATATAGTATACAATTTCATTTATTTTATATTGCTGTTTTACTGATGCTAAATTAAATTTAGCAGTTTAAAGGGTCTTTATAGTTTAGGAAAGAAAAAAAATCACATTTGTGAAGTATGTAGCAAATTAACAACATAAGCAGCAGTGGAAATTATGAACATAAAAGAATTTGAGAGAAAATCTTACATTTCCATCTTTTCTGGCTTCAGCAGTATCTGCTAGTTTGGAGGTGAACCCTTTAGAAGTGTAAATGTCCCTCTCATACATACTAACTTCACCCAAGCATTATGCATTCAGAGGTATCACACACACACACATATATATAGAGCAATGTGTTCACATTTGAACATTCAGAGACATTCAGTTACTGCACTGTATTCTGGGAACCTGAGCAGGGACATGCAAATGAGCACCACAATGTTTTCCTTTTTTAATCCAATACCACTTTATACATGGCTCCTTTTAAACATATGCCTGCTGTATTACACAGCTTTAAAGCATAGCATGGCATTGGATGAATTATGCAGGAGTTAGGAGCTACCTTATATGAATTTCATAAGTGTGGGGCTGGTATCTATCTCCTGCTATAGGTTTTGTGGGGAGTCTATTAACCACATCATCATCATCATCATTCGCTTATGGTGGGCAAAAGAGAGATAGAAGCCTCCACTGTACAGAGTACAGTAATTACATTGTAAATTATATAGGAGAGTAATACTCGATCGACTGGGTTTAAGTAGTTTTCCAGGGCATTGATCAGCTTATCAACTTTGTCTGTGAGGCAGCCAATAAAAATCCAATATCAAGACCATGCTTGTCCAATGTTAGTCTCCTGGGGAAGACCCAAACCACATTTTCAGGATTGCATGTTTGGATATAATCAATGACTGAAATATTTTATTTACTTCTGTCGACACCAAAATAATTCTGGCCTGGATTATCTCTAGATGACAAGCCTTGTCTAGACACAATATGTATATATCTACACCCTTTAGAATGTAAGTTTGCAAGTTTTCAATCTTGTGAGGTGCTTTAGGGAAAGCACGGTGTATATCTGATTGAAGGCTCAATAACAGGGTCTTCCATTATTTCATTGTGGGAAAATTGTTCAAACTTGTACCTCACCCCTGTATAGCGCTACTGAATATGTTGATGCGTTACAAATAAAGGATAAATGTGTGTAATTAATTTATATATATATATATATATATATATATATATATATATATATATATTCTTCCCCCCCCCATTCTGACAGCCCATAAGAGCTGCCCCTTAGAAACATTCCACCAACTTTATGGTCTTATAAAAAGGTGGAGACAAGCATTGCATATGAATGTTATTAATGTTCAATGATTTTGCATTGCATTTGAAATTCACCAAACATGTTTTTGGAGTGACATGATCCATTTCGTTATGAGTTATCAATTGCACTTGGTATGAATTTGGCCTTTTATCATCACACAAGTGAAAAAAAAAAATGATAATAATAATAATAATAATAAAATAAGCAAGCAGTGCCATGAAGTCTGTTTGCACATCATGAGGCACTGATGTGAAGCCCATTCCTTTGGGCATGGCTTTAGGTTACATCTGTGAAACATGGCACCTTCCATAAGAGAGAACAGGAAGAAAAGGCAAGGTGAGAATCAATTACTCTGTGGGCTTCTTAGAAGTACCGTAAGTAAAATGTCATCTTTTTCAGAACAATTACACTGAGGACAATAAAATTAATTAACTACATCTTTAAAAT
Source organism: Discoglossus pictus (assembly GCA_027410445.1). Lineage (NCBI taxonomy): Eukaryota > Metazoa > Chordata > Amphibia > Anura > Alytidae > Discoglossus > Discoglossus pictus. Next base: position 199,758,372 of record CM050168.1, on the reverse strand, counting down.
ACTATAATAATATCAGAATATAGTGTTCTTTTATTGACATGTGCCATGGGCAGTAGCATTTCATAATAATGGCTTTTCATGGTAAATTTAGATGGTGGGTCAGGAGTTCTTTGGAGTTATTATAATGCATAGTATAAAACCAACCAGTTTGAAATGATGGATGTGTCCAGCCTGGTAGAAAAAGGACCCAATTAAGTGTAACTGCAGCTTCCGATCAGCTGATTTTTGCTCTGACTGCCAGAAACGGATGTATTCAGGTCATTGGTTCTCAGTGGCTGGAACCAGACAATGAATGTGCACATCACCAAAAGAGAAGACAGCCATCAGTTAGTTCCCTATAGTTCTGCTCCATTTAAAAAAAATCCCCAGCAACTTTATATCTAAACAAATGGCCAATTTGTCTTTATCTTTGGTTTTATAACCTGCAATAAAGTTTTATTAATACCGCGACTGATGAATCTCAGATGTTATGAATTTGGTTTTAAAATGTCAGGCACAACGCAATATCATAAATCCAATCGAAGTGAAAAGAAAACTTAAGCCGTGTGTTTGAAATTCACCCATCACTGGGCATGCAATGGAACAATTAAATATATTTGTTAAAGGCCGCTGTTGCTATTACTGTTTTTTGTTTTTTCAACTGTGCGTGCTTATCTTCTTTATTACATCCACCCACTGCTAATATCAATTAATTGCTGTTGATAAGGCCATCACCTCAGAGAACATATTTTTCAGTTAAGTTAAATAATTGCTATACCAGTTTTACATTTAGAATTGAGATTGGTAGCAATTCAAAATGTTGCTTATTTGTACTTGTCAGGTCTTCAATAAAATGGGACCTTTTCGGTTTTCTAAATCTGTGGGATCTAACACAATATTTGTCTATCATGCTCCTCAACCATTGAGTGTCCCCCTTCTCTATTTGTATCTCTTGGTAAAGGTTTCCCCTCACTTTGAGGTAAATGTGTATGGGAGATCTTATCCACCCCAAACTGTCTTCTAACTCCGTGTTTTTTCAACAGCTAGCCCATGAGACCTTATCTGCTGGTCGTCAGGACCAAAGAGGTTGAAAGACATGGCTCATCCTGAAATGTCCCCACGCTCTCTCCTACACCCAACCCACGAATGATTCTTTAAACATTTAAACCTCTATAAACAGGTATCCCACCTCTTGTGCACCCCTATTTGAATGAGTCTCCAACCCCAAAATTATGTATTCTATGCCCCTCTCCCAATAAGTGTCCCCCAGCACTTTTCCATGCCATCTACTTGTGTGTACTGGCTTTCCACCATCATTTTGACTCAACTGTCTCTACCACTCAAACGTGTCTGTTTCCCTTTTCTCCAAGTGCGTCTCTCAGGACTCTCCCATCCTCCTACTCTTCCAAGTGCGTCTCAAAGCTATCCTGAACCCCTTCCAAGTGTTTCCACCAACTCTCCTCACTCCCAAATGTGTCTATCAGCATTTTCCACAGTTAAAAATGACCACTTTAGAGGTCTTAAGGAGTCTCTAAATAATAATTTGTTAAGGATTACTAAGAAAAATAAATAAAGCTTTGTTAATCTTTTACAGTGATTTTAAACAGTTACTTAATATTTTTTGCAATGATCCCTCATGCTTTAGAAATCCTGGATCTCTCCACCCTTAAATGAATGAAGCACTACGGCTGAAGTGGACCCACCCAGGGGGGAGTGCCAAATGGAAAACCACTCTTTGATACAAACATTAGTAGCAGAGAGCAGGTTAACCTGCACTGTAGCCACTATCACTACCCACTATCATACTGCAGTTGTGGTATACCAATTAAGTTACCAATTAAGACCACCACCCCAGACAATCATTCATTCACAGTGTGTAGAGAACTAGAGCTTATATATCCTAGGGGCTTGATTAAAAAAAAATAGTAATTAATTGTTTAAAATGCACAGTAAGCATTAAGGGGTCCTTTATAAGACCAGTAAACTGGTCCCTTAAGTAGTAAAACTGAAGTCTACAGTTTACAACCAATATCTCGTTATGCGGTCTCCAAAAAAATATAACAACATCCACTAAAATATTTTGTTACAGTTCAGTAAAACACATTTCGGCTTATTCCCACTACAAAGGGTACAAGTACTAAATGAGGGCTTGTGTTTAAAGCTAAATTATCTAAAGTGTTTTCCCAACAAAGGCATTTATTAGAAGTGATCTACCCCCTTGGCACTAAGCACTAAGCAAGAACATAAACAGCTGTAAATGTATGCAAATAGCTCAGAATTAACAGCAGTGCTCTGAATATTCAACACTTCGCTATCTGAATTCTAATATATTAACAGGGGCTTTCAATAAACATGGGAGAATATTTAGAATCAATTATTCCAATTTAGGCAAAAAATGTAAAATCATGCAAACCTAGTTAATTAGGCAGTAATGTAACGCTAAAATATTTTAATTATACTTTTTTTTTTTAAAGGATCCAAAAAGCAGCAAACATTCAAAAAGCAACAAACAAAAACAATTATAATTTGTAACTTTTTGCAAATGTTTTGCTAGGCAGAATCTTTGTTCAAGGTTGCTAGGGATAAAAAGGACTGAAAATGACTGCGCTGCAAATGAGAAATGAATAAAATCAGTGAGAAAAATAATAAAATAGCAAATAAGTTAAAAGTAAACCACTGAAGTCTCATCACATATTCGTTGTGGTAATTACGAATGTTGGTCACGCATTGTTAAAAGTTACAGGCTTGCGCAAGAGCAATGAGCGCCAATGGCGCTCATTGCAGGTCTCATGATGAGCCCTGAAGGCACTCATCGTGAGGCCTGCACAACTTTGAAATGACGGGTGCTGCAATGATAGCCAAAGGCAATCATCCCAAGGCCCACAAGACTTCAAATATTTACTTACAACCGCACACACACAGAACAGGGGGGGGGGGGGGGCAAGGAGCCTGTGAGTGAGGTTGTAAGCTAAGTTGAGGTTTAATTGGCGTTTTTAGGAGATCGAAAATCGGCTAAACGAGAAAAGAATTGACGGCCATAAACCCGTAATTGTTTTGAAAAAGGCCCAAAACGAGACGGAAGGCCGAAAGACTTAGCCACTCACCGAGAGGCCTGCAAGACTTTGAAAAAACAAACCAATGGCGCTCATCGCGGCGCAAGCAAGACTTGAGCAGGGGGAAGGAGGAAACAGACACGGGGAGATCTAGAGAGTGGGGAGACGCTCACAATGAGCGCCGAAATCACGAAAGTGGCTGGCTGGACGATCATTGCGAGGCCCGCAAAAGTAGAGGCTCACAATGAGCGGCGAAGGTGCTCATTACGAGGCATGAAAGTGGCAGGTGGGCAGAGGCCAGCAATTGTAAAGCCACTCATTGCGGGGCTCGCGATGAGCGCCAAAGGCACTCAGTGCAAGGCCCGTAAAGTAGTCAGTGGGAGAGGCTCACAATGGGGGAGGGAGCCTTGCATTGTGTGGCAAACAGCATTAAATGCCTTCAAATTTTATTGCTGTCATTTTTTGACAGGCAAGTTGCTAGTTTATAATATGCTCTTAAAAGTCTACTTGGACAAAATGGGTTGGAAAATAAAAATCTAGAAAGACTTTGATTACCAACTATTCTGTTCAACTTTACATTACTTGACACAGATGTTTTGTCCAACCATTTTCTGTCAATTTTGAGGAAAAAGAAAAATATAGACTTCAAATATAATCCAAGTACTTAACACTCTTATTTCTCACTGAAAACAAAAAAAATAACAATAAAGACAACTTTACTGAACAATGGTTAAACAATGCAGCTTGAGATTAAAAAAAGTGTGATGTAATGGACAAGAAGCCCCATTCCCTCAAAAGAGGATGTCCTACCTGGAAAGCTTTTACCTAGCGTAAAATACCCCAAATCTGACTAAACACCATAGTATAGTAGAAAAAAAGTGTAAACTGTGAAAAACATCTTGATACCAACAAAAATGATGAGGGACCATGAAAGTTGATAAGATCTCAGTTCTATTCTATGAAAAGAGCTGCCTAAATTATGCAGTAGTGATGGAAGTGCAACTTAAAGTGATATGAAATGTTCATGGAATAATACATTTCTGTACTCTATAGGCAAAAAGCAGCTTGTGTGCATGCGGCACATCTCATAAAACATTTTATTTTTTACTAAAAATCCCTCTAATGATTATGTTGACACCCTCAGGGGGTGTCTAAACAGGAACCTGATCTCACCCAATCAGCAGCATCAGGGGAGCAATTTTAACCCACTTTTTACCTGCTGTTTCTTACTCAGCCTACCTATATGTAAGTAGCAATACATAGAACATATTGGTAATGCACTACATATCCCAGGCTGCTTTGCAGCACAAACACTAACCCCAGAGGTAATTCAAAAGTTTCAGCTTACTTGATTGGTCAAAACAAATCATTTTAAATTTAGGTGCTAATTTAGCCTTGGTTTGGAGGGTATTAACCCTGATTTTCAACTGTCAGAAAGTACAAGACATTTTGCTGACTTTAATGTAAGTGTTTAAATGTTTATTTTGGGATTTTTTTTATGTAAAACAATGTTGGCATACACAACTAATTCTCTATCAGATGCATTCATAATCCAGCAAACTTACATATTCCTTTAAAATTAAAATGGGCATTCAGTTAAAAAAAAAAAGAGAGAGAAATGCACAACAGATGTCCAAATAAAAAAATAATTATATAGAAAAATCAAATGGATATAAAACCCAGTATTTAACATAGAATGCTTTAAACATTACAACTGTTGTATGTTTCCTAAACTAAAGATGAAGTAAAATCTGTTTAATTGAAATTAATAGGAAATGCCTTTTTGTGCACCCTGCATATTAGTATATGGGTTGTTTTTTTGTTTTGTTTCATCTTTCCGTCGTTTCTGACCCTCCGTGACCTCATGGACCGTTCCTTCTCCAGTGGGCCACAGTTTACAGCTTCTGGTATTCCTAGGTGGTTTCCCATCCAAGCACTGACCAGGCCCAACCCTGCTCTGCTTCACGGTGGTGTAACCTCTTGGTAATCGAACAGCAGTAGAAGCACCGAATCTTAACCACAGGGGAACCCTGGGTCTTACTTGGGGCAAAAGATGACTCATACTGGCTTCACTGGCTAAATGGGACAAGCCCCCATGAGAAATTATACATTTCTTTAAATTATTTAAAAAAGATACACTGACAACATTAACAAATACTCTGAGAAAAATACTTTTTAAAAACATTTTTGTCATAATAAAGTCAAATCCTTCAAAGCAGCATACTACAAATTCAAGAATTAGTTGGTGGTTTAAAAGTAGTAGGTAAGACATCTTTAGTGCCTTTTTGTTTTCAAACAAAGAGCATCATAAAGCAGAACAGAGATGCTCAAATGAATGTAAGCCCTGCAATATTAAACAGTAATTATCCAGCCTTGGCTTTATATAGGATAATGGATAGTGCTCACACTGTGTGTCTATTATAAAAGGAACAGCTGGGGTTTTATTGTTACTAAATTTTAATACCCTACTGCGATATTCACACACACAAAAAAAAAAAATCAAGGTTATTTCATATTTTGGAGGAAAATTAATCTGTTACCTGAACCAATCTGCCTGACAAATGCGTGACACCATGTTTAGTGTCTTACTTTGAATCTTACACGGGCAGAATGTATGCCATGCTGCGCCCACTGGGATCTCTCTTATTCAATGCCAATCATTATTGCTTTGCATTCAGTGTATTTATACGCCTCAGTCCATCCACAGAGGAATACTGAGCAGTGTGGTTAGGCTTATACCAGCAGTGTGGCAGTGACAAGATAACACATAGCAAGCTGTCTGTATATAATAACAATACAGCACTAGCTGCAGAGACAAAGCAAAGCATCACCTCCCATAGCAACTGCCTGAGATACAACAAGTCCATTACCAGCAACACAAACACTGCACACCTTGCCTGCAGCACTGCGAATACAAACACAGACATGCACTCTGACTAATAGTACACACACCATTTAAAGGGCCAGTGTTAACACTTATTTTAGTTCACCATTTAACTAGCATAAAAAATATATACATGCAAACAGCAGGAAATCAAAGCTTTAGCCGGAAAACATAGTTAAAAAAAAACTAATTAATGTTTGTTGCTGTATCCCTCTTAATGTTATGAAAGGAAGTGAAATGTTTCAACTGCAACAACATGATTATGTTGTCTTGGTAAGGCTCTGATAATGTTATCACCGTTGAAATCTTCCCCTTCCTTTAAAACCATGGGGGGAAGCAAACCAGCCCTTTAAGAACAAATTTATTGCATTATGATGAAGCATACTTGCAGTGAAAAGCGATACAATGAATGTTGGTGGGTACACAGTAAGTATCTTCCCAGCGTGCAAATGACGTATGAGTAAACAAAAATGTATAAAACAAATCAGCCAGATCCTTATAGGACAGTGTACATTTTTACATAAGTGTACAACACTATCCAAAAGCCTTACCAAGGCAACCTAATAAGCATTATAGTTGAAACCTATTTGCTCAGGACAAAGAGGTGGGGAGCCTAAAAGGCCCATTAAGGAGATAAACTGTATTTTTTTTAATTATATTTTCTGGCTAAAGATTTGCTTTGATGTTTCCATATATATTGTATTATTAATGATAAACTAAACATTTATGATTAACATGAAATGTGTGTACACTGGTCCATGAACCTGACATACAGTCCTAGTTTACCAGATTGCAAATGAGGTTGTTACTTGCGGCTCCTAAGTATTCTCCATTAGTATAATGTACCTCTATGGATGGACTGCCTATCTAGCTCCTAGAAACAACCGGTCTACTCTGTACTTTGTAAATCTCACCGGTTTGTACATTTTTATCCACACAGTTTTTATCCATAGGCCATCCCTGAACATTATGACTGGGTCACATAGATTGTTTCCTTATTAAATACCATGCTATGACAATTTTCTCTGCCTAACTGTGCTCTTTGTTACCCCCGACATATCTTTTTATTTTCATATAGGTGCATTATTTGCCGATCTCCCATATACATATTTATACATCTAGATGAAAATGTACCCCCCCTAACCCAGTCCTAAAAAAATCTTGCTGATCCATTTCATACATTTTTGCACACTGGGAAGATACTTGTATACCCACTAAACTTATCTGTTTTTATTGCAAGTATGTTTCATCGCAAACGCTCTAAATTTGTCCTTAAAGGGCTAGTGTAAGTGCTTTTCATGTAATTAAAAGGAAGTAAAAAATTTCAATTATGATAACATTATTCAAGCTTACCAGGACAGTCTAATCAATGTTATGTCAGTTTAAATCTTTCACTTCCTTTCAGTAATGTGCATGACAATGAAAGAGGCGACAGCAGTGGCCATTGATGAGATAAACAGTGTTTTAAAAGATTTTTTGTGGGTAAAGATTTGCTTTAATGCTGTTGGACATGTATTTTTAATGTTACATTAATAGCGAACCTCCATGTTTCGCAATGTCTTAATATTGTTTGACTTGAACTTACCCCTGTATAGGACTACAGAATATGTTGACATGTTACATATGAAAGGAAATAACAAAAAAAAACATAAGTTTAACAAGGAAAGTGCGTACACTGTCCCTTTAACAAATGTAACCCTGTTCATGCTACACACTTACCAACTAAGGGCCTCATTCAATTGTGATTTGGCCAATTGAATAGGGCTCTAAAAAAGCACATAGAAGTTTTTAGTTAGTGAAAACCTTGCTTTTGGATAGATGCTTACTAACTAAAAACTTATTTAAAAAAATATGCTCTGTGCTTATTTAGAGCCCTATTCAGTTGCATGATTTATGGCGTTTTATACAACAAATGTATTTAAACACACACACATATATATATATATATATATATATATATATATATATATATATATATATATATATAGACAGAGAGGGGGCTTTAAGCAAATATCCAGCATCTTGTGATCTACCGCTATCTGATCACTAATATTTTGGAGGCAAAGCGAAGTTTGACAAGTGCAGTTAGGGCTGAGATTTATCCACTGGTGAGGGTTTAATTCTCTGTCACCAAATGGGAATTGATTGTTTATAAAGCAGGGGGCTAAGATAACTGCTCTCACTTTACATCCACATATCTGTAGTATTGATGGCCTCTATAAAAGGGAGCAGCTGGGAGTCTATTAGCATTTGTTAGGAAGGCAGTTACACAAAGAAGCCTATCCCCAGTGCTGGGGTCTGATCCACAAGCCCAGGATAGAGATGGACAAGATCCCAACACAAACAGACCTTCAGCTGGAGGGACATGGAAACAAACTTACACACACAGTTCAAAAGCATCACAAATGTTCATTAGCAACATTAATCTGCTAGCCACAACAACCATTGTGCATCAGAGGATACTAAACCCTTACATTGCCTGATGCTCTGCAGTATCTTTCCCTTTAAATCACATTAACCCTTTCATGAGGGCTTTGAAATATAATGTCTCCAAAAGCGTCAGGGATCTTATGATGCACTGCCAAATATTACTGTAAAGGCATCCCTTCCAACAATACCAGGGTGCCTCTAACCACATTATACACGTCTATAGGACTCTACAATATCTCCCACAAGTACACCGGGTGCTGCCATTATACAAGTACTACATGCATAAGGCGCCAGTCACTTGTGTATCCCACTTTACAGAGCCTTCATTTGCTTCTCAGAGACTTGCCACACATTGGCCTTACTCACTGCAGGGCATTGCACAGAGACAGGTCTGTTCTACAGCCTGCAGAGCATTGCAGAGACATGCCTGATTTGGAGCCTGCAGCACATTTCACAGACCCGTCCCCCAGGGCCCTGTAACGGTCAGTAACTGTCCCCGGACAGGGAGGGCTTTACATGCAGAAGTATCCGCCTCAGTGCAGGGATGTGATGTAAATACACGGGGATACCCCTCATATATACTAATTACCCCCCATCCCGCCCGGACCGTTACACACATACCAGATGTCACCGTGTCCGGGGGTCTGCTCTCATTATCAGGGCTGCACTCTCTCAGGCTGTGGGAGTCCTAGCTGTATGTGGGCTTGTGGAGCTGGGTGAGGATGCTTCGGGTGTCCCCGGGTTGCTGTGTGCGTGCTCGGTCCCGGGGAGCTGGGTGAGGATGCTGTGGGTGTTGCTGGGCTCGGTCCCCGGGAGCTGGGTGAGGATGCTGCGGGTGTCCCCGGCTCTGGTGTCTGTGAGAGGTTTGAATGGTCGGAGACAGGAGGAGGAGGAGAAGGTGACGTGAGAGGCGCGTAATGGAGTGTGGGGCTGAGGTACAGACAGATAGAGAGGGAGATAGAATGTAAACTGCCCCTAGAGGCACAGAGCAGGAGTACAGTGGGACCCTCATAATGCATAGTATATATGGAGACAGGCTGTGTGTGAGGAGAAGTGTAGCAAGCAGAGGAGATCAGAATGGGGAACCTGTCGTGGAAGGCAAACCGTTGGTTTATTTGTGTAAAGCGCTACCTTAGATGCATAATGTTGTTAGTTGCAAGTTTGGGTTGTAAAATAGCGCTGTTTGTCTATGTGCTACACGGTTCGCGAGCATTTGCCCTCTTTGTAATAGTGTATTTTGTACCCCATATGTTCCTGGGTGAAAGTGGTACGTGGTTGTCTGTGTTTTGCGCGGTACAGGGTCGTGTAGCCTCATTTTCATTTTGTTTGGCCGCCATTTTTTCTCTCGCTTAGGCGATTTCCGTGTGCCGAAACTCGGAAAAAAATTGACTTAAATTTGCGTTCCACCTCACTCCCAGACATCCTGGCTGTCCCCCCGTGCGGTGTGTGATGTTTTTTGTGTACATTTGTTTGTATTTTTTGTGTTTTTCGCTTTGCCTGGTTCAGCCGTTAACTTATTTTTCCTATCTCGTTTTTTTTTTCCCCTAAGTTCCGCGTTCGTCAACTGCTTGCAGCCTAAGGTGATCCCGCGTTTCCTAAGTGTTTGGAGGCTAAGTCCCGCATGTTTCATTGCCTCCACTGCTTGCCTCGCTGCTTGCCAAGTGCTGCAAGTTTTAGTGGCTTAACGGCTCGCCTTGCTAGGCGAGGCTCGCCTAAGTCGCACGCACCACGCAAAGCGCGTTGACGCCTCGTAGTTCGACAATTATACAAGGAGTGCAGAATTATTAGGCAAGTTGTATTTTTGAGGATTAATTTTATTATTGAACAACAACCATGTTCTCAATGAACCCAAAAAACTCATTAATATCAAAGCTGAATATTTTTGGAAGTAGTTTTTAGTTTGTTTTTAGTATTAGGGGGGCTATTTTAGGGGGATATCTGTGTGTGCAGATGACTATTACTGTGCATAATTATTAGGCAACTTAACAAAAAACAAATATATACCCATTTCAATTATTTATTTTTACCAGTGAAACCAATATAACATCTCAACATTCACAAATATACATTTCTGACATTCAAAAACAAAACAAAAACAAATCAGTGACCAATATAGCCACCTTTCTTTGCAAGGACACTCAAAAGCCTGCCATCCATGGATTCTGTCAGTGTTTTGATCTGTTCACCATCAACATTGCGTGCAGCAGCAACCACAGCCTCCCAGACACTGTTCAGAGAGGTGTACTGTTTTCCCTCCTTGTAAATCTCACATTTGATGATGGACCACAGGTTCTCAATGGGGTTCAGATCAGGTGAACAAGGAGGCCATGTCATTAGATTTTCTTCTTTTATACCCTTTCTTGCCAGCCACGCTGTGGAGTACTTGGACGCGTGTGATGGAGCATTGTCCTGCATGAAAATCATGTTTTTCTTGAAGGATGCAGACTTCTTCCTGTACCACTGCTTGAAGAAGGTGTCTTCCAGGAACTGGCAGTAGGACTGGGAGTTGAGCTTGACTCCACCCTCAACCCGAAAAGGCTCATCTTTGATGATACCAGCCCAAACCAGTACTCCACCTCCACCTTGCTGGCGTCTGAGTCGGACTGGAGCTCTCTGCCCTTTACCAATCCAGCCACGGGCCCATCCATCTGGCCCATCAAGACTCACTCTCATTTCATCAGTCCATAAAACCTTAGAAAAATCAGTCTTGAGATATTTCTTGGCCCGGTCTTGACGTTTCAGCTTGTGTGTCTTGTTCAGTGGGGGTCGTCTTTCAGCCTTTCTTACCTTGGCCATGTCTCTGAGTATTGCACACCTTGTGCTTTTGGGCACTCCAGTGATGTTGCAGCTCTGAAATATGGCCAAACTGGTGGCAAGTGGCATCGTGGCAGCTGCACGCTTGACTTTTCTCAGTTCATGGGCAGTTATTTTGCGCCTTGGTTTTTCATGACTGTAGCGGAACCCATCACTGTTTTACCCTGTTTTATGATTATTCTTGGTTAAAATATGATCCTACAATATGTATGCTGGTTGATGCTCTGCAGAATATTAGCCAGACTTTTGCAGACCTAGGCTAATAGATAATCCTATTACAGAGATTCAAGAGATAAGAAAGTTGTAAAGGATCCTTGCATTTTCCAAAGTGTTTTAATTCTCTGATAAGAACAAAGAGGTGTAATTGAATCAGTGTCTGATTGTATCAAAGTTGCCAGGGAGGTGTGACCCCCCTATTGTTCTCTTTGTGTGTATTGTGTGTAGCCAAATATGGGCATGTGTATTGCCTGTGGCCAAAGAGATGTATATATAGTTCTGCAATAACAAAATAAAGTCAGTATTCATTTGACTCCCAAATTGTGTGTCGTCCAATATGGGAGGTCGGGGATGGTGAAACTGTAGTGCCTCGTGGGTATTTTATCGTATACCAGCGGAGATTTTGGACTGCGTGTCCCAGCTCCGTTACATTTGTTGGCAAGTGGTGGAATTGTTCCCACGGTCAGAAGGACAGCTACAGGAGACACCATTCCGTGGAGTACAGATTGAGGGCAACGCTAGTATCCGTACAGCACCCCTGGCTACAGCAGGATGGAACCGGCTAGTTTTCGGACAGCGTTCCATGATGAGGATGAGAAGGAGGCCGCAGACTACAGGGAAACAGACAGAAAGGAACTCTGGTATGATGCCCTGCAAGATGCCCAATGGCGGCGAGGTGAGAGTCTGCCCAGTGATGAGCAGCGGCTACAGAAGCGTGTGGCGATGCGGATGTATCTATTGGGAGAGCAGCCCCTGGATGAGTGGGTGACAAGACTAGAGACCCTGGTATGGCGAGAGATCTGGCTAGACAACGCATACCAGGCCCTCTGGTGGTATACCGTTCGACTTACCCCCTTGACGGCTGAACATGACTTACCGGAGGGGGATGATTATGATGGCCCGGGTTTATTATGGGATGCCTTGGAGGATGATATTGATCTTGGCAGCACGGAGGGGTCTAGGTTTTGGGACATCTACGACTACCGGATGGGCATGTATGTCTGGGATGATGAAGGCGAGGTGAGCAAAGACATGACCCACCTGGTAACGAGAGAGTGGGAGCTGGAGCAGGACTACCAACACCTGCTCAGCCTTGTGCAGCCCCAACCTACTCGACAAGCAGAACCAGACTTCATTGACTGGTCCTGGGATGACCTCCAGATGGCAGGTAGAGATGGGACCGAGGTCTCTCTACCGGCCCTCCAGGGGGCAGAAGGTGTTGTCCTTCCCCCTCAGCGGCAGTGTGAACCCCAGGGGGCAGGAGGTGTTGTCCTTCCCCCCCAGCGGCAGTGTGTACCTCAGGGAGCAGAAGGTGTCGACCTTCCTCCACAGCGGCAGTGGGTACCCCAGGGAGCCGAAGGTGTCGTCCTTCCTCCCCAGCGGCAGTGTGTACCCCAGGGGGCCGAAGGTGTCATCCTTTCCCCCCAGCAGCAGTGTGTACCCCAGGGAGCAGAAGGTGTCG